>VZSE01002021.1:226086-826086 GCA_013398275.1 Promerops cafer | reverse complement strand
GCTTAAACATAGATTCAGGAATTCCCTGAGTCCTCCAAAGCATACCTTTTTTTGTAGGTTTCTGTAAATTTTTGGAGATATATTATGGTCTCTACAAAATGGGGGTATATTAGCTTGGGAAAGTAACTTAAAAGTTCTGTAAAATGGAGACAGTGACACCTCTTTTATTCCTCCTGTGTGCTTAAAGTGAAGACCTTTCAGGCCAAGATCTTTCTTTTATCTGGGAATGGACAAGAGGGCTCCAATATAGATTGATACTTTGAAACAATATAAGGAGGATCCAAATCGATCCATTTTTAATCCTTTCACAGACAATTTAGCAAACAATGCAAAATGCAGCCCAAAGGGAGTATTACATGAACTTGGGCACTTACAGGGAGATTTCTAGATGCTGAATCAATGAGTTAGTTACCAGTTGCTTTTGCTGGTATACCTAAAATAAAGCTAAACAAAGAAACTTATTTCGCTGTTGTAGGGTAAAATCCAAGTATTCTGAAAAACACTTTGGACTTGATTTTCATTAGCTTATATTTTAGGGCAGAATATTTAATATCCACATCAACAAATCTTCAACTTTGTCCTAAAAAGACAGCATAATATATTTTGGTCTAAAAGTTTGTTATGGTTGAGCTGTAAGCACTCTAAGGCTGTGAGAGTGATGAGAGCCATAGGAAACAGAAAGGTTGCTGATATTTGATGTTCCTCAAGATCAGATTTAGCTTTGGGGATGAACCTAAAGGTAGCAAAATATGACTTCTGGAGTTAGAAAACATTTTGAGCTCAGTAAGCTTGCAATGGTCCCTGTTCTGGAGGTGTCACTTCTAGTCAAAGCTCCCAGAACACAGGAAACTTAAACAAATGAGCTTCTCTTTTCTACTAGGCCTGTGTATGCAAAGGGTTTTCACCTCAATACAAGTACATGCACATAACTCAGAGACTTTTCTTAAATGTCAGGTGCTGCAATTTCTCATCTCTCAAGGTGGGCCTCATCTTAAAAGAGTCAAACCTTTAATTGATAAAACAGGGCACCCAGGATTAAAAAAATTTTCTTCCTGGAGAAGATGGCTTGTAGCAAGGTGCTGTCAGGGCACTAGGAAAGAGCTCCATTTACTCTCCATGCTCCTTCACCAAAGCACTGCAGACCAGGTGCAACACTGCAAACCTGCCCTGATTCCAGCTCTAAAGGTGACCTAAACCTGACCCTGCAGCTGAAGACTCATCCACCTAACCTCACCTAAGTGCTCAGATGAAACAGTTTCCTTTCAGTCTTTTGGTGTTATTAATTGTTATTATTCCTTTAGATCTTGTGCGACAATAGAAGGGAGGCTTCAGTTCCTGGCTGCAGCAACTCCTCCCAGAAATCAAAAGAATATGACTTTCATTTTGAAAAGAATGAATAAATATATCCTGAATAAGAGGGGCACAGATTCCAAACACCCTGAAGTCTTGGAAGAAACAATTGTTCTTTCTTTCATTTGCTTCATCCTCAAAGGTTCCCTATATGAATCTCACGGAGTCTGGGTGGGTTTTAGAGCCAAGCTTTGTCTCAGGTGAAGGTGTTGAGAGATGCCACAGGAACAATGAGACAGAAGGTATAACCAAGGGATTGGGATTTCAGCTTTCAGGAAGAGCTGGTGATTTGGGAGATCTGAGTTATCTTTATCTGACCTGTTTTTCAGTGCATTGGATCCTCTGTACTTTCTGAAAGCCAGACTCTGTGATGGGGTCTTGTGTCAGTTAGCAGAAATCACCAAACAGGAAACTCTCCCTGGCAGGGAGGAGACCCATGGGCTGAGCAGCCAAAACCTTGTCTGCCACACTGACACACAGCCTATTTTAACTTCTCTCAAGGAAGAGGGAAAAAACCCTTCTTGTTCTCCTGCCCCTCCTGTGAAGGCACCCTGCACATGGATGCCTGCACATTTCAGCTCTCCCTGAACAGCCAGGTTTCAGCACCCCTGTCAGGGCAGGGAACTCCCCACCCAGCTGTGCAACCTGAACAGCCCTTTTTGTCTCCTCTCCCCTTAGTCAGTGAATCCCCCATGTGCACTCCAGTGCACCTGGTGCACTCCAGGGTTTCAGACCTGCAGAAGAGCAGCTCAGCACTTTTGCTGTCAGCTTCCTAATGCAGTACTTTCTGTAAGGCAGAAATCAGTTACTGACAATTGTTTGCCTTTGGTATTTTATTTAAGATGAGAAACTGGGGATGAGGGTGGTGTGCCTGCATGAGGTGAAGGAATTTAGCTCATCTAGAAAAACCTAATGGCCAATTCTGTGCCCTACTTTTTCGTGCTGCAAATTCACGACAGAATTTTGCTACAGTCCTGGAAATGAGAGAAGATTTTATTAAGCTCTGTGATAATTATGTTTGGGCTCCATGTCAATTGGTCTATCTCCCCCCAGACTTTGCTGAATAATTAAGTTTGTCCATTTGGTGAAGACCTTTCTTTTGCTTTGCACTGTTGATGTTTCTGTCTTGGTTGGTAACTTAGAGTTAATAAGAATTCTTTGGCAGCCAAAGTTCTTTGGTATCCAAAATCCTGACCATGCAGTTGTATCTCTGATGGCATTTTTTTCCATGGGCCAGCCTTAGAGCATAAGCGCAACAGCCAATTCCTCTTCTGCAGCTTTTTGACTTCTGCTTTTGAAGTACAAATCCCCCAGATTCTGGCAAGGAAAGGGTTAATATTTTGTCCCTGAACTACCACAGGTGTCTGCCCTCATTGAGGACTACAAGGGAGCCCAGGTATGCCAGGCTCATCTGGAGCAAATTGCTCCATCAGGAGGGCCTATAAAAGGAAGGAGTGACCAGGTGCTGGGTCAGGCACCCAGGGCTATGGAGATTGCTTACTGTGAGGAGCTTATTTATTTATGTAATTCCCTTTTTAGCCCAGTTATGGGAGATCTTTTTAATATTCCACAATGCTCTCCTTCTGTGCTCCCCCATCCACCTAACTTGAAAGGGCTTCTTCAGCATCCTTCAGTGGCTCCTCTGACCCATCGTGCTTCTCAGACTCATCATTTCCGTTCTGTTTTACATGGTTTAATATGTCCTATTATTTCCATATTGGCAGCTTTTAAGCTAAAAGGCCTAGCACACTTGTAAAGACTATTAGACACAATTTATTTTTTCCTCTGTGGCCCTTTGCCTGTAAAATGCAAGCCCATTCCATTTCAAGGAAAGACAGTTAAAAATTGACCTACATTTCTGTTGAGCTATGTCTCATGTAGCATAGTGCTCAACTTTATGGAAAGACAGGGCTTTGCAGGATGTCACAAATTGGTTTGAGAAGGAAAAGTATGAAGAATATGCAGTCAAAAAATATAACAGGCACTTGCTCACCACTGTGTGTAGAATGCCTTGTTCCTTAGTTTAGGTAAGATTACAATTAGAAGTAGATAACACTTCAAGAGACCTATTGTTCTTTTAGGTATTTTCATTTTTATACAGCATAATTACAACTATTATGCACTTTCATCTTGATTCATAGAAAAGGCAAATATATTACATCAGTAAGAACTTTATGTTCATAATATTAAGATATGTTTCTGCCTAGGAAATTAACTATTTTACAGTACTATCATAAATTACAAGATTTGATGGTTTAAAGAATGGGTCTAACTGCCAGGAATCTCAGTGTAGATAATAACTCTGGATGTTTCCCGGTCTACAGTCACTGTTGTGTCTTGGAAATATATTCTGAGCAAGATAATTTATTCTTCCCATTAATAAAGGCATATGTTTTCTGATTTATCTAGCTTTGTCTTAGTGTAATAATGAATAACTACTGTGACATTTTGGACCAAAGCAATTCACTCGTCTCCTTGACGTGAAAGTGAAAATCTGCAGCAGATCTCCCAAATCTGTTTCCTTACTTGTCTCCATTAGATGTGCATTGCCTGTCTGTCCTTGTCTGCTGAGAATGGGTTTAATAATGTTCTGTTCTTCACAAAGGGGTCATAAGGCTTAGTCAGTGCTTGAAAACTATTTACGTTTCAAAAATAAAGAAAATTTAGTTTATAAACACTGAGCACCCTTGCTACTGACAGACTGAGACACTGTGTTGTCTTTGTGCTTCTGGAATAATTCAGTGAAAGATCCAGAAGTAAAGGTTTGTGGATTTTATTTTCAGCTTGTAAAAGACAGAGGAGAACCCCTGCATGGATGCATACATATATATTTTTCCTTTTTCTTTGTGTTTGGCTTAGGGATGTGTACAAGATACAACCTTGGGCAAATTTCATGGGAATTTATGTAGTTTAAGGACTTTAGTTCATTGTTGTTTGAGAATTTTTTTCCTTCAGATTTCTTTATTCTATTTCCTTTAATAACCCATTCATAAAAGAAGATGTGGCATTTTGTTCTGGCTCTGATTTGATTACAAAAAAACATTACTAACAGAATAGCAGCCAGCATGCACTAAATCCCTTTTTAAGTACTGTATGAAAGCTTTCTCTCCTTTCTGAGCATCTTTACACTCACTTTTCCAGCAGGATTTCATTTTCCATATAGCTATATTTAAATAGCAACAAAGGCCTGACCTCCTTGATGTTCAAGTTTGAAATTTGCCTTGAACCTAATAGGACTAGAACTACCTGTTTCATCTTTGGGAGTTTCCAGGTAGTTTAATGAGCCCAAGGAGCCTTCGTTCCTTACTGGAGCCTCTTGAGGGATTTTGTAATGGAAATAACTAGTAAGCAGCACAGCAGTGGATTCCCATGAACTCCTATGCACAGGCTGGCAAAGCTTAAGCTATTGATACTGGGGAATGGAAGGGATTTTTGTTTAGTAGCATGAGGTAATACCTGCAGAACATTCAGCTCAGCAGACCAATGTCCTTTACTGCAGATGCGGCTCAGGACAAGACACAGCGAGGCTGGACGTGGCACCCCTGTATTTACTGTAACTCCTGTGTGCTGCTAATCAGCCAGTTTGGCTCTGCCAGCACTCAGAGCTGTTCTTAGACACCCCCAGATCCATCTTTTGCTGCTGCTCAGCAGCGCTGCTTGGTCTGACCTCCTGCACTGAGTCATCACTTCTGGAGGCTTTGCTTTTAGACCAATTACAAGAGTCATTTTCTAGAGGAAAAGACTTATCAGTTGAGTCACACAGAGCTCTCCTAGATCCATCATTGCTTCTTATTGTGAAACTAATGGGTAAAAGGTAGAAATCAGGAAAAAGGAAATAATAAAGTGTAGGATGGAGATTTAAATGTATGGGAGGAGACTGTAGGAGATGTAAATTTTAACTAGGTTTATGGAAATATAAGTCAGCACTCATTTATATTTTTGAAATGTTTGATAAAACAAGAAAATACATGCACCAGAGTTCTATAAAAGACATCCAACTTTTTATAGATTATGAAAAATGTTAATGTTCTGATACAATTATTGAATTCCTGCTGCCTCCTATACAATCCTCACCATATACAACTCTTCCTCCTCACTGGGCCTGCTTGGCTTAAGAGGTGACTATAGGCATTAAACAGTATAGAGATTGTAAAAGATTTTTTACTCTTAGTTAACTTTTCAGGCTTAGAGAAAAAAGATATAACGATATGTGGCTTGAAAATGGAAATTAAGACATTCATAATAGAATCAATTATATTTTAAGGAGGATAATTAACCTGTGATACCTGGAGATATTGTGGGTTCTCTGCCATGGCAACTTCTTAAATCGAGCCTTGGTGTCTGTAATGTTGTAGCATGAAAACAGGAGTTACAGTGTGAGATTATTGCCTTCTGAGATAAAGGTGATCAGGTTCTCATGGACAGGTCTCTGCTCCAGTTGTAGCTAAAATAATTTACTTTCCTGTTTCCAGTTACAAAATTAGTTAGTTTTTCTCCATCAGTCCCTGGGGTCAGTCCTCTATGTAGGCCTCTGGCTCCATATGTAGAACAAATAATTCGTGAGAGAAACAACGTGCAAAAGGGTTAAGAAAATACTTCATCTGAAGGAAAGAGAGGAGTGTTGCTATTTGAATTTCAAGCAGAAAGACCAGGGAGAGGAATCAAATCCTACATCACAAGAACCTGGATTTGTCTAGATAAAGTATCTATCTACATAGGGAGCACATTGACTGTGGAGAAACACATATTGCACAGTGTATTAAGCTCGGGTCCGAGCTCACCTGACAATCAAATCCTAACAAGTAGACCTTTTGGAAAAATATCTTTTGATGCAATATATTCACAGTGTGTCAGGTTGGAATTGCCTTACTCAGGCTCCATAAAATATGTTGCAGAAAGTCAAGTATTACCAATGGGAAGTGGTAATTTATGGCTAAAACGTTGGTGTTACGGACTGTATTTGTGTAGTATTTGTTTGTTGTCAAGTCTTGACCATGGTTGTCACTGTCTGCACTTCAGCAGAGTTTTGAGTACAGAGATTTTACCCCAAGACTGGTGCTTAAAGCCTTGTGAGTTTGATGCACAAGGAAACTTTCCATCTCTTTTGCCTCCATTAACATGTAGGTTGCTCAGCACTAAAAGAGTTAATCCTCAGCCTGTTTTCACCAAACCTGACAGCATGGCTGGAAACTTTTTATCTTGTTCTATTCTTCCTTGTCCTTATCCCCAGTCCTTTCCATCACTCTTCTTATATCTTGAAAAAGAAATCAATCAAAATGTAGATTGAAATTCCAAGTAAAAGTCAGTGTTTCTTAAGGAAAGATAATGGCTGCTAGACAAAAGTACACCACTCACATTCTGACAAAGAAATATGCTGTACCCTGCATGTTCACTTGTTTCTCCTCAGTGCTGTTTATAGTGAGTTATTTCCTTTCTATTTTCAATGTGTTCCAGTTGGAAATTCCTCTCTCTGAGCATTTGCTATGATGAGAGTCATATAAATCTGGAAAAAGTAAAAGAAAAAAGATGATGTGCCAGAGTGGGTAACTTAATCCCACTCAATGACAGAATAAGGTGCTTTTTTCTGTATCTGAGGATTTTATGAACATGTGCCTTTTTTGGAAGTGGAAAATCTAAGGTAAAACCCTGGCTTTCCTGAAGTCTATTGATCCCATGAAGAAATGTACAAATGTGTTCAAATGTATTTTAGTTGTAAATGAGATTTTAAAATGTTGCTCAGTTAGAACTGAAGTTCTCTAAGCACAGTGTTGATTCAAAGGCCAGTCCATGGTAGTGTGGTCATAGCCTGAGGGGCAGGGACAAGGCTCTCTAGGAAAGGGAGGGGACACCAGTTTTATTTCTAGGCTGTCAAGACGTCTCATTTTGAGGATTGCTTTTGGGCACGTATCCATCAGGGTCTGGAGCAGCATGGCTGATGCACTCCTCCCATACACACTTCTGACACCTGTCAAAAAGTAATGGTTTCCTGTTACTGCTGACACAGCCCAGATTCAATCCACTGACCGAGAGGTGAAAGGCTCTGTATCCCATCAGCAATCTTCCTCTGTAGATTTCTCCTATTGTTGATTTTTAGTATCCTTGAACACTTAAACTGCAGAACCTCACTGGCACCAGTCAATCATAAAATAAGACAAGAAGTTTAAGTGCATCTATTTTGAGGGCTAGGCAGATTCTTTCAGTCTGATGTTTCGTCTCCGTTCTCAGATATGCTGCTCTTTTTTTTGTTACTTGTTTACAGAAATGAATGATATATCATAGCCTTCAAGTTTTATTTTCTTCTCAAAGTTTTTTAGACATACTAAAGGACACAATCCAAGAAACTAGAATGTAATTACAGATTTTGCATCTTCTGTATGATCTGTCAGAAGTCTGCTATCTCTTATAAAGCCATTCCAGCATATACTTACTGTCAGTTTGATAGAAGAAACACTTTCATAGGTTTCTTTGATTGACACATTTAAAATGACATCAGTTCCTAGTTTTAAAACCTATTGTTATTAAGTCTCTGTTGCTATTTATGTTAGAAATATGTGCATGTATGTCAAAACAATACATCAACTTTGCTGATTGGCTGCACCTTGAATGTGTTGCCAAGGTAACAGAACAATTGCTTTTAATCTTTTCTAAATTGCCTTGTTTGTTTCACATTCCAAGTTTCATATTTAGTTTTCCAAAAGCATAATTTGATGATTATTTTTAAAATATTTTTTAGACCAGTTGTGCATTCTGCACATATTATGAAATGTGCATGGGCATACACTTTCTATCAAGAGTAAAAAGAGTAAATAATTAAATGGCTTATTTGAGATAAATATCTATTACTGTGTTAGTGGGTAAGCAAAGAGCTCTTCAGTGTGGTCTATCTGGTATTTATTGGTTACTTCTGAAGCAGTACATAGTGATTTCATCTCCTCCACAATTTGATTACCTTAGATGGTGAGATCTTCATGTCGGACCTATGTCTTTTCTAGGAATGCTGCTGTAAGCACTATGAAAATATGAGTAAATGCCTTTCCTATTTTTACTTGGAAAAATAACTCTTCACCCAACTGGAAGAATTGTGCGTGAGTTTCTAGACCCCCAATATAAACTGGCTGATATTTTTGCACTTCCTGCTTGTATCTGGAGGGGAATTTTGATTCTTCAGTATGTAACTCAGATAAGAATTATCTGAGTTTCTAATTTCTTCTCCTGTTTAGTTATGTAGCAAACCCCAAATGACTTCTCATACCTAGTGGGATCAGGCTAAATCTGTGAAAAACTCAATAAAGCTGCCTCTGCTCAAATGCATCCCAGTTAACTCCAGGCCAGATGGCAATGAGTGCATTAAACTCTTGAGTTTTACCTGGAGTTAGGAGAGTTGGACACAGTCTTGCATCCATGACGTGCCAGTAAGGACCACCTTGGGCAGTGTATTTCAGTTGTGTATATGCATACAGAGAGGTAAGCACACATTTTGGGTAAGACCATGTCTGTATTTTTATACATTTACAGTGGAATTTTGGGACAAACCATATCCAAAAGATAATGGTGGGTTTTCATCATCTTCCAAAATAAGACCTGGAAAGGCACATCCCTGACAATCAGTTCAGGCTTAAGTGGCTCTGGGCAAGAAATGACTTCCCCACACACACTTTTCCAAATTATCATGTTCTGAAAGTGTTAAGCCACACACAGATCAGCTTTGCAGCCAGCTTTTCAGATCATTTTTTTTCCACAGAAAATGGTGAATTCATATTCAATCTTTCCTCTAGAAACTTGCCCAGTAAGTTATTAAATAAAAAGTAACATATATGAGGATTAGTATCCCAAGCTTTGCTGATGTTTTGTCAAGGAATTTACAGTGTCCATTTCAGAGTAGGAGCAGTTATGTATCCAGGCATTATTTCAGCAAAATGGGAGATCAGGTCTGTTAGTTGATTACATTAAAGAGGTTTTAAGAGCAGCGTGTGTCTTATGGTTAAGGATGCATCATCATGCTTATTATGACATATTGCAGCAAAGTTCACACATTCTTTTAAATAGATGGCAAAAGAAGATCAGAGGCCTCTTAGACCTGTAGGCGGTTTTCAATTGATGGCAAAAGAAGATCAGAGAGATCTTACACCTGTGCAAGGTTCCATTGTCCTTTGCATGTTATACTGAAACGTTGTGTAACTGTAACCTCAATTACTTGATAAATACTGCACACAGAGTCTAAAAGAGCACATGTTAGAAGAAATTTTATTACTGAAGTAAAGAAAACATATTGCTGATATGAATACAATGGAGAGATTTATGTTGGGAAAGATCAACAAGTGCAAATACAGACTTGCCAGGTTCTGTCTGAAGAATAAGAACAAACATCATATTTCAACAAATAAGAAGAAATGCACTTGGAACTCTCTTGGCTAATTCTTCAGGAATCAGTTTTCACAAGGATCATGGGTTGTGTTCCCAACCCACTTCTTTGATGTTATCTAACCATTGTATCAATTATTTTCCTGTTATATCATTTTGAAATGGCTTCCAAGGGCTTGTATAAATGTAAATAGTTTGGCGTTTTCTGGGTTCAAATTACACCTAAAACACATAAAACATTAGTCTTGCTTTTAATGAATAAACTGCATTATAATAGTACTTTCAAAGAATTAGATTTTAAAAGTAGCATATGAAAATAATGAAATTCTGTAATAATTGGTTTTACAAATAGTATCACCTATCTGAACAGCGGAAATATTTGAAATTATGGCTGTGGGATGGACCATTGTTTCATGTTAATAAGGTTGTGTGCCCAGTGAACAGAGTAGTGAAACTTCACAACAAATTCTATATCTGGTGACAATGATGGTAATAAGAATATGTTGAGTGGAATATAGGCTTGAATGGAAAGAGCACAACATTCTCGGGGGAATTTTTGGCAGAGCAACAAGTCATGAGCCGTGTCCTGTTAAGAAAAGAGCAAAAAGAGGTGTCAGGGTAAAGAACATGACAAGATCTTCTAGAGTAATCTGAAAGATATTTCATAGCCTGAAAGAAAGTCTTAGATACTTTGACACTCAGTATCTGATGCCAATGGGCAGGTGCTCGACCCACCTAAGACTGTGAAGTATTTGTGTGCAGTTAATCCTGGCCATAAACACAAAGTGGCTCAGGTTGAATATAACTCTATTCCCACATCAGTGAATGCAACAAGCATGGAAAATGATACAAACCTAGCCCTTTCATGTTCTAATATTAATCTCAACTGGCACAACATGAGTCCACTTTTACAACAAAGATTGGACAGTGAAAGGGAAGGGAACACATGTCACCTATTCTCACAACAAATCTAAATAATCTAATCTGGTGTGTGGTCCTTCTCAGAAGTTTGTCCAAGTCTGGTTACAAAATTACAGGACTGTTTTTTGGGGTTTTCTTATTGTAACAAGAAAAGACTCTGTATGCTTTCTAGCTAAGAAAAGGCTCAAGTTTCAGTTGTTATTAAGGACTTTAGTCAGAAGCACACACGACATTTTTGGATATCAGAAAGTCTTCAACTGAAAAAAGTCACAGCTACACTTGAGTGGTGTGATTTTTTTTCTCATCCTTGAAACCTACCAAGCACCAATCTTTAGCATACTGTAGGTTGGAAGAAGCACTTCTGAACACTCTTTTTGAGTACATGTTCTGTACTCTAAAAAGCAGCGGTTTCCACCCCCTTGCTGTCTGGCTCTTTTCACTGAATACAATATTCATGAGACCAGATCAACAGCCTCAGAGAACAACGCCCTCTCCACACAGAGCAGCTGCTCCACGGATCCCCTCCCTGGGATTCTGCCTCAAACCTGTTCCAGGGACACCCCTTTAGGGAGTGCAGGAGCAACAGAAGCATCACATCCCTCTGATTCCCTGTGTCTCTTCTGGTGCTATCCATTTATAACAACTGTGAATCTGAGTTTAGTGGTAGTCTCCCATGGACTCTCCCTGAGCTATGAGGCCTTGGAGACATGTCACAGAGACCACACTGTCAGCCATACAGTGCTGCCTCTTTAGCATGGATGCATTGCACTTAAACTGCTCCCTAGAACTGCTTTTGGCTCTTTTAAAATTGCAGAGTCACTCACTCTTGTGACTTTCTGGCATCACATCTTGCTGAGGAGGTGCTTTGTGACTTGCTGGCTCAGCACACTCACACAGGCTGTGTCACCCCTGCTGCCTCGTTGTGTGGTGACACTGTGGCTCCCCGAGTCGATGCTTCACAGCTGCAGCTTGCTCAGGTGCCACTTGCAGGATCCTGACTCCTCAGCTTGCTGAGTGGTGCCTTTGTGACATCCACCCCCCTGCCCCTGCAGCATGTGGCTGCTCTCAGTGGCCAGTGGGAGAGCACTGTCTCTCCTCAGCAGGATTTTGAGGCTTTTTTGAGAAACCTGGGATGTATTTTAAAATTGATTCCGAAGTGCAGGGGACAGAAAGTGCAAAGCTAAGGGTCTGTCTGCTACTAAGTGCAATAGACTGTATTTTTTTAATGTGGTATTTTTTTGTTACTAGCCCTGCCTCTGGGCTGTCAGTGTCCTGCTGGGTTTCATTTCTACTGCTCCTTGTATGGTTTGTTTCTGAGAGTTTTCTGCCTCGCTGCTAAAATCCAGTATTGCACTGCAAACTGACCTAGCCAATGGTACCACAGCCACGATGGGCTGGAATCAGGCTGGGTTCTTCCCACAGCTGGGACTCATCTTGCCATGTTTTCTATGCCACAGAGCAGCTATTCTCTCACCTCTATCACATGTTATTGCTGAAGAAATTAGGCTTACCCACCTACAGATAATATGCTCATCTTTTGGTTGAGGTGCAATGCCCTAGCAGGCAGCAGAAAGCTGCAGGAGCTGCTTGAAATCTGGTACAAAAACATAAGCTCCTGTGGCCTTTTCAGAGGTATAAATGCCTTTGACTATTTGTATTGATGAACTCAGGGTCACTATGGAGCAAAATGTCTTGTCTTTCATATAGTGCAGATGTCACTGTTCTCTACCCACTCCTCAAGACAGTGATCCTCAAAAAATCAGCTGCTCTAAGCAATCCAGCCTGGCCATGCTAAACCAAAATTCTCTGTCTGTATTCTAGCCACACAAAGGTTAAAGATTCCCTCATGCTAGCATGCTGAAAAGGAAGGTGAAGTAGCAGAGCAGGATGGCTTTTGTGGTTTATAATATATCAATTTGTACAGTAAATAGGGTCTGTGTTTAATGCTCCCCTGCAGCGATGACTATTAATAATAAAAGGCCCTGAAAGGAACTGAACTTTCATGATAAAGTATTTCTGACAGCTCACTCCTCAGCACAACAACTGTTGTCCCCAGAGACTCATTCAACATTCATTTGAATCATGGAGAAAGAAGACCAGCTTGGAAGATGTTTTTTCTGGAGTGCAGAGGGGGACTTTGATCCTAGCTCAGATAACAGCTGCTCTACCTGAGCGGATTTTCGGGTAGATGTATCCTTCAGCCCAGGCAAGCCTCGAGGGAGGTGTCTGGTTGACCTCAAAGCTCAGGGAAGGCACCTGATACCTGAGGGAGGGTCTTTGACTGGGCAAGGGGACCTGGCAGCACATTTTATCATTGTGTCAGTCTCGCGTTTCTGGCGAGAGCCAGCGCACACAGGAAGGGAACTCCTGAAGGGATTCAAGTCGCACCTTGAATTTTTTTTCCCATTGTAAAATAAAAAGGAGGCAAAAAGCCAAAATACTTTGATTAGATTTTGTCTGTACTATTGTGTTTTCTCACTGCCCTTAGAGAGTACAAAGCACTTCATTTGAAATCCATGACCCTGATTTCCCAAGCTGGAGCAAAAAGCAAATACCTGATACTTGATAAACTTCTCAGAGGAAAATGAAACAGTTCATATAGTGCCTATAAGAACTACAGTGATGGGCATTATGCACATCCCTACAGTAAACAGACAATGCTAGTTGCTGCAAAATGTCAAATTCTTTGGAACTTATGCAGACAAAAATCCAACTGGAAATAATTTTAGCTTTGGGTAAGGTATGATAAAGATTACTGTATGATATTTTTATTCTCTCAACAGCATCTGTGCTGGTTCCTGTAAATTAATGTGAAAAATATTTGGGATTTATTGACTGTAGAAGTGACAATGCACTGATTTTCCAAAACTGATTTCATTTTAATAATTCTTTTTCTTTTACCATGCCTGTCTTTGTGACACTGAGGTAAACCTAGAGTTACCCAGATAGAAATTGCACTAATTAACTTTTAAATATTTTACTGCAAGGCGATTTGAAGCAGTCTCCTCAAAAATTGTTCCTTCCTTTATGAATATTCTGTTCATTCATTTTCTCACCAAAAACAATTTATCATTCCCTCTTAACCTGAAGTGGGAAAGGCTTAAGGTATCCCTTGATTTGGAATCTCAAATTATGCTCTTGATACCATGACTTTTTAAAGTAAAACTTCTTTTGGAAAAAAAAGACACTTGCTGAAGTAAGTATCTTGTAAGACAGGACATCACCTCCTGGTATTGATTGTCTTCCAAACAATCAATACAAGATTTCCAAACGTAATCAGAAAACTGCTGATCATAGGCTTTTTGAGCATAATTAAAAGGCTAAAAACAATGGAAACATTGTGGGAAAACAAATGGAACAAATGTTTAAAAGCAAGCTGAAACTTCCCCTCAGTCATGGTCAATACAGACAGGGATAGTCAAAGCTGCACCCAGAATTACCAGGGAGCTTTCAGTCTGAGAGCAGCTGGTTTGTGGCACCCAAGGTAAGAACCTTGTAGAGCCCCTTTCTGCTGGAGTGTGGCAGCTGTCCGTGCCATTAGGAACAGAGGCAGGGAGGAATTATTTTAACTGTAGAGTTCATGAGATAAAGATAGTGAAGTATGGACCACGGATGGGAGCGCTGCACAGGGGTGGGTTTTGGTGTTTCTGAACAAAAACGTGCTTGTGAAGAGAAGAGACGTGCACAAAGTCCAGCCCTGCAGCCAATTTTCAGTGTCTTTTCCTGCATAAAGACTAGGGACAAGCCAGCTGCAGAGCACACACGTGGAGGCATCCTCCAGCTTCCCGCGGGACTGAGATGCAGCAGAGAAGCATCAAGGTAAAAGAACCCTGCTTTGGAAAGTTTTAGCTGCTGAAAGAGGCTTTGAAGATTTCTGAAGAGGAAGGATTTCTGTGGTTCTTTTGTACATAGTTTACACAGCCAACCTTTCAAACTGCTAACAGAGTCCAGAGCCTAGAAACATTCACAGTTGCTTCAAAGTTAAGGGTTTTGTCCTGTTAAGTCATTACATTATCTGAGTATAAACCAAAGAGTTTTCAGCTCTGAATAATTTAGGTGAAAGAGTTAGCCCTAGGCCAGGTGCTCTACTTAGGGAGATGGTGAAATAAATTATTCAGAAAGGGAGACAGGTAAAACAGATGGAAAAGGCCGCCAAAACAAGACACCCAGAGGGCAGCTGTTTTGCAGGTCCCCTGTGAAGCACCTCACTTACTAGGAGGGCCGTGGTAATGAGTCAAGCAGTGGTGTTGAAACTGAACTTTGCCTTGTTAATTCATGTGGTGGTCACAGGGAATACAGGTACTGATACCTAGAAGCAATCACCACTGTGTCCAAGCCTGTGCAACCCACATTTCAACATTAGAGACTACATTCGCAAAGCACTTAGGACAGAGGTTTCTAAATTATTTGATTTTGAATATTATCCTCAGTGGGAAGGGGAAAAATACACTTCTCAAAACATTTACTCAATTTAAACAATTTTTCAAACACATGGAATCATAAAATGGCCTAGGTTGGAAAGGATCTTAAACCTCATCAATTTTCATCCCCCTGCCATGGGTACGGACACCTTCCTCTAGACCAGGTTGCTCAGAGCCCTGTCCAACCTGGCCTTGTACTCTTCCCTGGACGGGGCATCCACAATTTCTCTGGGAAAATTGTTCCAGTTGCATTTTGTCTTCCCACTCATATCTAGATTTCAAATTTTGATTTAACTTGTGCAATTTGGAGTACATTTTTCAAAGCAATTTGGGATTCCTACTACTTCTGTTTACGGTCATATATATGTCAACTTTATAGAATGCATCATTTAAACAATGATAAATAAAGCCCTTTGATATTAAAAGTACTCAAATAGTCCAGGAACTTATGCCAAAGCAATGAAAAGTTCTAAATTATCTTGCCATTTTTACTGACAAGTGAATATTTTACTGGCTTTTACTGTCAGTCAATGTTTGATTATTTTGCTAATGACAATCACTAACTTTACTGATGGTTGGCAACGTAAGACAAGTGTCATGAATGTATACAAAAGCTGGCACCATTTTTTTTAGGGAAACTAAATAAACAAATCACTGCAATGCTGATTTTCGTTCCCGTAATACAGTAACTACTCACACAAATAATTGTCCTGGTTATGAGGGAATAAGTTGCATGTGCAAATGGCAGATTAGATGTACAATTGTCCAGTGAGACGTTTTTGTGAACAGGAGCTTGGTTCTTTGCCCAAGTCTGTCTCACTAGGGATGAGCTTTCACCAAGAAGAGAATCCCATCCCAATCCCTCTCTCCTTCCCTGCCCCAGGAGCAAGTGGCAAGGAGTACAAGAGAGGACACAAGGCAACTATGAAGAGAAGGAAAGCAAAAGGAGGCACCTGAGAAAGGAAAAGAGGGAAATAGATGAAAGACTTGACTAAAGGAAAGCACTGTGAGGAAAGAATACTGGTGTGGCAAACACTGAGAAATCCTCCTTCTGCAATTTCATCAGCCTAGATTCTGATACCCTCCTGAAAAATGGCACCAAAGTTGCCACGTCCCCACTGTCTTCCTGGAGAATCTGATTCACAGCTGGGCCTTGAAAATTTCAACTCATTCCTATTTTCTGTATCTTTTTTTTGTTGAGTTAGCCAGGGACTGAGCCCTGTGGGGCGGAAACCCTACCTTGGCATTTTCTGTTTATGATGATCAGCATAATAAATCCTAAGTCTTACTGGGGCTGGGTGTAAGTGTAGTACAGATAACACAGTTACAGACATAGCCCCTGCAGAAAGCACATTTGTACACAGATCTGGGTAGCAACACATCCCCCATGGTCTTCAGATTGCATTTCCATGCAGAAAGGTTTTAATGAAGAAAACACATTCATGTTGCTGTTGTTGCAATATAGGCTATCATGGTAATAATTTCTCAGTTGAGGAATTGTGCAAATCCGCTAGAGACCTCTGAAATGCAAACAACTTTTTTCAGGTATAGTTTGTTTGTTGAAGTCATGCATTTATGACGTTGTGATAAATTGTGTGAAAATTAATAAGAAAAGATTATGGCTTCACTAAAATTCTGGGCAGAACTGTTACAACAGTGAAATCTCTTGTTTAATCTCAAATGTCAGTAAAGGAAGCACAGAAGGGTTCAAACTTAACCTTATAAAAACGTTAATTTTTTTCCCTTTTCAGCTTTGCTCCAATGTAAAAGTTCTTCTCAAATAACACTTTATTTAATTGTTTTCCAAAATGAGTGTAAGATGACCTTCTTTGGCATCCTCAGGAAGTTTCTTTTGCTGTTTTATAGGAGTTTTAAGAAATTGTTAGATGTTCTTGCTGTCTGCTGGCTCCTCTGAGCTGACATTCTGCTTGTACTTATCTGAGATATTATGTAAGACCAAGAATTTCAGTTATTTTCTAGTTAGACAAGTGAGTATGTGAGCTAAAGATGGCACTTGGTCAATAAATCCTTTCACTTCCTTTGTACTTCCTTTGATCTCCAAGGAGGATTTTGCCATCCTCTTCAAAGAAAACAATATCCGCTGATGTCCATCTTTTCTGATTCCCTCTTGATATCTTTCCTTCTTTGTGACCATCACTGTGGCTTCCTGACTTCTTTCATTTGGTAGCTAACTGAGATATACTTGAAGTATTTACTCTTCTTTCATGTCTCTGTTTTCTGGGCCCTGTTCTCATCTTACCAACATTTTAATTAGCCTTGTTTTCTGTCTCTTCTTCCTAAAAAGGCAGACATTTTTCTTTTCTGTTTTTTACCTTTGTTTATACTGATCTCTTCATTTGATACTCTTTTCCTAAATGGTATTTTTTACTAATTTAATGATTATCTCTAATTTGTATGTTTGTCTCTTTGTAATCTGCATATTCGTATATTCCCTATGGCACTTTTTCTTCTGGATGAATGTTTCTTACACAGCAATGATATCCTGTAAATACTACTTAGAAACTCTTTTCAAATCATGTAATCACCTTGCAGTTCTATTTTGAATTCCCATCCTAAAGGAAAAAGCCTATATATCTAACTGCATTAGCAATATGAGGTGAATTACCCAGTAGCTCAAGATGGAATTGTGATTTCACCTCATTAGAAGGTTTTTCTCTTTTCTTCCCAGGTTTTATAATCAGTAAATGAGAAAGATCACAACTGTCATCTGCCACTGTCACTGGGGCAGTGTGAGACAAAAACAAGAAAGATAATCTTTTAGCAATTGCTTCCCATGTCAGTGCACATAAAGGCACTGAGTTTTCAGTTAGTTTGTTGGAAAACAGCGTCTTCTGCCGAGAGGAAACGAATGCAGGCAATAAATTTGGATTGGCACAGACTATAGAAGGAATAGGATGTACCAGGGAACAATCACCTACTTATCAATGAAGTGGAAAAGCTCTAAACTTATTTTCTACTACTTTGAATTTATATCTCAAAATATGGCAATATTTGTTAAAATAAATACTAAAATAATTTTTTTTAAATTGTGTTAAGACAAACTACACTAATTTGGCTGAGATATGTGAGCAATTCAATGGCTTTGCAGGCAGAGGATTTAATAAGTGATACTGTACACACACCTGAGAAAATAATTTAGTTCTTACTTGGTTCACTTCATTACAAATAGTGCCTTGATTAAGCAGGAAAAAAAATTAACTAAAATTATTCTAAAGGTTCTATTTAGATTAAACTTAATTTAAAGTCCTATTAAAATTAATAAAGTTCAGAAGATGGCAGTATTCCTGATGTGATTGAAAAGGCCGATGTATGTTGTTTTTCACTCAGTGCAGCATTAAAGAGGAGGCAAACTGTTATGTTCACCTGAGCTGAACTGAAAATAATAATGGAACTGAGAAAGGTGTGTTTCAAAATTTGAGAAGTCTGACCAGTAGATGCACTGTTTCTCTGGAAAAGCAGATAATTTCAGGAATGACCTCATCCCAGAGTATAGATATCCCCTACTTTTGTGGATATAAATTGACCTTTCTAGATGATTTCAAGTAGGTAAACTCCAAACTGTAATGAAACTAGTGTCTTATACAATTTTTACAGTACTATTTGTTGTGAAAATGATTCTTGTACATAACCTATGGGCTTGATCAATTATTCTAAGATCTTTGCAAGAGCTTGAAATTATTATCCTTCTGTTATGAAAGAGAAAATCTTTATCATTGAATGCACGGCTTGATCTCTTTTTCAAGGTGCCTTTAAATTAACAGAGGCTGATTTTTATGTGTCATTACAGTAGAATGTTTGACTCTGCTCCATTGAAGTGGGTGAGATTCATCTGAGATACAGCTGAGATCAGGTTCAGACTGCCAAGACTGAGGTATTCCACTTGCAAACTATACAATGAATTTTTAATAATGAATATAATCAGCAGTATTACCAACCACTTAATGATTCAGAGGCAGGTTTACCGCACTGCACTTGCTTATTATATGTGCACAGTGAACAGCAGTGAACTTCATCTTAAAAGAGTATTTCACATACACTTTGTATACAAGAGGAGAAATTACTGAAAGTCTGAGCCTGCATTTTGAAATGTGAACTAAATTGTGTTTCATGGGAAGGGTACTATTCTTGTAAACCTTTTTTTCCCCCCACCCCCTTTTTTTTTTTTTCTCCAGAAAAGGAAATGCACTAGAAGTTGGATTTGTTAATAGCTTTCTCTGACCTGTTATGAAATATTTCAAATTTGCTAAGTAGGGAAGAGAATGAAAATAAATTGCTTTTACAAGGGGGTATAATTTTTTAAGTCATTTTTCATGGACATATTTGTTTTGGCTAACTCCATTGATTATAGCCCACATCTTTCTCATAGCTTCTTTGGGTGGATGAAGAGTTTTGTACTATGCAAATACAAGCTGTGATTATCAGTTATCTAGTGTTCCCATTGGTTATTCACCAATACATTCTAATACAATTGGTATGAAATATGTGGTTTCTACTGTAACTATCAAAAATTTCAGTCTTCTATGATCAGGATTTTGGCCTGAAACATATGGACTTAACTAGGAGCTCAGATCTTTAAAAACATGGCCTTGGTTTTAAGTAGGTCTGTGTCATGGTCAAGGTGGGAGGGGCACCAGGCAAGTTCCTGCATGAGTGTCAGGAGTGAAATGATGGATTTCCAGAGGACGTCGGGTGAACACGCTGTTTTGTCCAAGCAGGGCACTCCAGGGCTCCAGGGCTTGGACTCCTGCTCCCCTGTCTTGTGGCTCTTGACTAGAACTCATGTGTGGGATATGTGTTAGTGTTGAGGTGAGATTTTTGTAGGCCCAGCAGGCAGGTCACAGACAAGGTACACCTCTGTTTGCATCTTGTTCAAGGTACACACCCTCAATATTATCAACCTCTTCTTTTTCAGCCAAAAAGAGAAGGTTCTCCTCTCCTTTTTCCACCTTCATATTCGAGGTTGCAATTAATTCTTTAACACTTTGGAACTCAAGATTAGCACATTCCAGCCAAATTAAAAAGAAGTGAGATGGTAACTGAAATGATGGAGAGAGGTGTTTACAATATGGAGCAGCAGGGTTGTGTAATAGTGTATAATTCCTCTGTGGTCTGCTGAGAAGTGCCAATCTGTGCAATCAGGAATGGCAAAAAAAGAGGCCATAAAAACTGGCACCAAGTGAAGACAAGGTACTACAGCCTTAGAGTTTGTAGCCCGTGACACGTAGTGGGGAAGGAAGATATTGTGGGGGTTTAGTGACTCCTTCTATGCAAAGCCTGACAAATCAAATTCTGACTGGCCTGTTGCAAAACAAAATGTTTGCATTTCATCAAGAAGAAGGATAGAACAGTTAAATTAACCCATAGATTTTATCTGGGGAATCTGTTGAAGAGCAAAGATAGGGAGATGGTGAAGGAAAGAAAAGAGCACAGAGGCTCACTTGGATGGATTTATGCAATGTTCTCTTAAGACATGTTGATCTCCCTCCTCCAGTGCCCCCCAGCTGTGAAGGGGGCACAGCTGTGGTGCAGGAAATCCACTGGCAGACAGACCAGACATACATTAGGTGTGCAGAGAAACAGCTTGGTCCGTTGCCTCATGGTATTTGAAATGGGATTGGCGTTGTCTGTTTTCAAGATCCTTCCTATTCCCAAGAGATTTCCTTATGGATATTGTCAGGGAACTTACAAAAGGGGCCTTTCTCTCACGCGAGGATTTGAAAGCAGAAGGCTCACAGTGTTCAAATCATGCAACATAGTTTGATATCACTCATGAAGTGACACACAAGAAAATCGGGGGGAAAACCACATATGATAAGTGAAATATTTTCAGTATTTTGCTTCAATGGAAAAATACAGTGACACTTTAAATCTACTGAAATAAAAGGCAGCTAAGATTTTAACTTTTGTATATATAAATGTGTATGTGGAAGCTGTTATTAACACACACCTTACTGTAATGATTCATACAGATGTTAAGTAGGATTATGAGACAAATAAAGGCATAACCATTCTTTTAAATCATGCTATACTGATCAAACAGCTCTGTGCAACATCCCAGCTATTTACTTACAACAAGAAAAAACATGATTAGTGCACATTAGTAGTGTGGTAAAATGGAAATATTCTCCAAGTACACATTACCCAAGCAAAGAGTACTAAGTGAAACAGAGCCAAGTTTACCATTACAACCAATTTACACTTAAGAAGTTATTTAAAAATTAATATTAATTACATCAAATAACTAATGTAAGCCTGTATTTGCTGATTCAACAGACCTCCAAACACTGCTTAATTTTAAGCATGTAAGTTAATAGTTTTCATCCTGGGGTCCATAGATGCCTGGAAGACCCTGGTCTCTTCCTATGAGGACCAATAGAAATAAGAAGAAAAGTGTAAGCCTTTGAAATTCATTGTTCTGCAAGAACAGCATGTTAAAAAAGACAATTAATATAAGCAATCTGCCTGCTTGTCCATCTGAAAGTTAAGCATGTGAGATTATGGAATTTCAAAACTGTGTGCAAACTGTACATTCATTCAACTTATAATTAGACATACTAATTTACTGCTGTAATAGTTATTACAATCACTTAAATGTTGGCTGTATAAATCTCTTTATTTTGTATATTATATAGAACAAAACCAAGAAACACTGTGGAATACAAACAGATTAAACAGTGAGTTGGAGATACACTATGGGTATTTGTCCCAGGTGATATCATGACACAAAAGTCAATGCAAATGTATTTCTCAATTTTAAACCTTTAAAATGTCATAGGGTGGCAACTACTTTCTCTAATACCAATCATTGTGCCCTGTGTCCTTACCAATTGTTGTGTCCAACAAGCCCTTTGGTCAAAATGAAAACTCATGAACAGTCCCAACAATTTATGTGGAGCTCTTTTATAGAGCCACATGTGTGGCAGCATTGATATGGCAGGGGTCTGTGCCTTGCAAAGAGAGAAAAAGAGCATTTCTGCTGTGGCACCGTTGTGTGTCTGTGCCTTGCAAAGAGAGAAAAAGAGCATTTCTGCTGTGGCACCGTTGTGTGTCTGTGCCTTGCAAAGAGAGAAAAAGAGCATTTCTGCTGTGGCACCGTTGTGTGTCTGTACCTGAGTGGAGAGGTAGAGCAGGATTAGGAAATAAGGATGATGTGAAACACGAGAAAGATGATCTAGTTGATTGGATATTAACCAGTGGTTGGAAGACCAGAGGTAAAAATTAATTTGGATAAAATTTCCTGCTGAAATTCTTTCCTGTTCTGCCACATCATTGCCCTGTGGTCTCCAGAGAGTCACACAGACCTAGAAAATCTGAAGATACTCAGGCTCCTGCCTTCCCTTTGAAAACAATCAGGATGTAAGTACCTGAATATCTTGGTGAAAAAAGTCTTTAATCCTTGTGTTTGCTTCACTTCCTTAGAGATAACTAGTGCGTCTCTGAGAATGTGATCATTTAGGTGTGAAGTTTTAAGATATTGTGGTAAAGAGGCCACAAAAGTACCTAAAGCAGCTGCTTTTCAGCAGGTAGATCCTTCAAGGCAGCATAAAGTTTTGGCTGTTGCACAATTTGTTATTCTCTGCAGCAGTTATGATTTTTATTTTGCTTCTGTGAGCACTCTGTGGAGGCTATCTTTGGTCTTGGTTATCACTACAGATTATGCTTTTATTGCTGTGTAATGGAAAAACCTAGTACCTTAGCCTGAAACTGTATGGCATTCATGATAGTGGAGGGAAAATGGGTTTTTAATCATCAAAACTATGAATCAAATGAACAAGATTTTTTTTTTTTTCAACAGGGGTTTATTATCATTTTCATTTTTCTTTGAGGAGCTCTGTTTCTTGAAGCACTTTCCCAAAGCTACGGCCAGAAAAGTCAATGCTCACATCTGTTTTCATTGTCCACATTTTCTGGCACAGAGATTGATCTTGAATTTTATTTTTTCCCCAAAAGGAAAAACCCAACTGTGCAAAATAGATTCAGATCTCTACTGGGTACTTTTATAAAACTAATGGTAAGTTGCTGTGCTTCCAGATGGGCATGTTAGGTTTCCATCTTGCTTTTGGATAAATGCTATTGGAATATAAGATATTTATTATTATGATTATTATATGCAGAGCTGAAAAATTAATGCAGAACTGGGTCTGTAGTCCTGATTGATAATTTTGCCAAAAGGAGGGGACTGGAGAATCAGTAGAAAAACTCTGCCAAATATAGCCATAGGAGAAGTTCAAGGTAATGGAACACTGAAGTAAAATGAAGTGATTGGCAGCTTTTAGAACAGCTGAGAACATCTCTCTGCAGTATTCATAGTGCCTACCTCATCAAAGTCTGTAATGGCCAGCCAGCTTAGAGAATGGAATACCTGCTATGGAAATGTACAGGACCTTGGCTCCCCGCACAGTGGATGGAGAGGATTTGTCATGGTGCCTGGCAGATGGCCGGACTTGATCTCAATTAACTTTAATACCCTTTGATGTTGAGAGTGCACTTATCCCACTTTGACTGGTCTGTTCTGATGGAACAAGGATAAACCCTCTCCCCAGAATGCACGGGGAACTGGGTCCTGCAGGCACCACACCACTCACACCTTGACTTTAGGGGCTGATGCTCACACCATGAACATCCCCAGACAGCACCCCGTGTGTGTGGTCACCTTCCCCAGCTCCTGGCAGAAAGGGCTGCTGTTCCCATGCTGCAAGTTGAGCCATGGTGGGATGTGCCTCTTATCTAAGCTCACAGCTGATGTCTTTGAACAAGCAGGAGATGTACCCCCACCCACATCTCCCACATCTTACCAAACTGGGTGGTCTTTACCTCGTCCATCCTTGCAGAGAGTGAAGCAGGTCTATCCAGTGGCCCCCTGGCAGGACAGGAGGGGATCATTTTGCAGACAGAAACACACTGCAGAGTGACTCCAGGATGACAGGCCGACATCCACAAGGCCCACTTTATTCCCCTGACCAAAACCATGCCATTGGGAATTGTGAAGCTCAGACTCATCTTCACTAGTTTCTATTCTGTATGTATGTTTCTGGGGTTTTGCCATACTGCCTGAGGCAAACTCCTGTCAAAGTAAATTACATATGGTCACACAGATGCACATGATGACTGCCTACAAGCTCATAATAGAGGTGTTAATATTGAGGTTGGTCTAGAAAAGCTCAGACCTGGACTGCTCAGCTTGAATTTTATCTTCAATTAATTTAGAATTATGTGTAACTACCAATCCCTACTGAGTCAATGAAGTGTCTGCATCCAGAACAGGTAAATTAGGTTTTTGGCATGGGGAAATATTTTGTCAGGGCAGAGAGAGAACTGGCAAACAAATTTCAAGTCGTCTCAGAGACATGGAGACAGAGACACTCTGTTCTGTAAAAGCAGCAAGGGACTGTGTTATGGTTCTAAAAGTCATATGGCATCACCTGAATCCAGAACCTCCTTTTATTCTAAGACTTGGAAGTTCAGGCCAGACACTGTTAGGCCTAGTCAGTGATGGCATGGCAAAGTGAGCTCTACCCACACACAGTCCAGTGATCCTACAGACACAATTCTGGGATGCAGCACAAACTTCTGAGAAGGACTCAGCAGCCTCAACCCTCTTAAAGCCCCTGGGAAGGGAGGATGCTCAGCATGTTGCCAACATGGACTCTAAAGTGCATTTCAATTGTGTGCCTACCAGGATATTAAACTCTCAGAACTCAGTTGAATAAGTCCAGTTTACCTCACAGCCATACTAAGTGCTAATTCCTCAGTTAAGATTATTTACACATTAAAATGGATCCATTCCATGTTGGCTGCATAGTACTTGTAAGAACTAAGGTCAAAATATATTTTTATAGTTTGGAAACTGTACTTTTGTCATTCACTCAATAGTGTTTCAAATCTTAATGTTTGAATTTCACACCAATAATAATAGTATTGCTTTTGAATGAGAGCTCAGCATAGCAATTATCAGCTGAGACAAAATGAATGTTTAAAAAATTATCCATATCTGAACCTAAGCTTTTATACTGCAAGATGTTTTATAATCTGATTGAGAAGAAATCCTCATATTCTAATAAAATAAAGTAACTGGTGACAAAGTGAAATAAATAGCAGCAACAACAATACTTCTTGTGATTAAATATTTCACATTTCAAGGATGCTTATTCACAAAACACTTAAATAGCTCATCAGTTTGGCCAATTTCCCTTGGTTGTGAGGAATTGAGTGCCTTCATCTGAGTGGACATTCTCACTGCACATCTACTTTAGGGAGAGTTTATGTCCAAACTTTTGCAATTAGACTGCCTCATGTCTGTGTAAATAAATCAGTCACTGGGAGGCTTGGGTTCTCCTTAGGTCAAAGGGCAAACCACTCCACAGAAGAGATCAGCTGAATGGGGAGAGCAGAGTTATGGGAGAAACCTTCTAACTGATGAGCAGGCAAAGTGCTCTGAAGGTTGTCAGTCACGTTTTGCTTCCTTTGATACAAAAGCATGTTTGCAGCAGGGCCAACAGCCAGCAGAGTTCTCAGCTGCTGTGGTGGAAACTGGGAGATCTCAGCACTTCTCACAGTTCGTCCCTAGGCTGGGACAAGATGGTGGCCAACCTGAAAAATAAACCAGAAATTAAGATGGCACCTGACTCTCCAGGAAAATGCTTCTGTAAGTGTCTCAGTATTTAATAAAGGGTGTCTGATGTGCTCAGCTGCACAAGCAGACACAAATACATAAGTATTACTTTTCTAGATTTTAATCTACCCTTACCAAAAATAAAATAACCTAATTGATGTCTGTGCCATTACACCTGGTTTCTAGAAATGCTGAATGGGGCACTCTGTACAGGTCCATAAAGTGCTCTTTACTACATATGTAATTATATTGATGTAATGTCTCTCTTTCCCTTTTATGATAAAGTAATACAAACACCCCTTCTAACTCCTTACATCTTTTATTGTTTTATTTTATAAATCTAAAGAAAAAGTGGTTCATAACAGTCTTTACAAACAAGCTGCATCTGTTTAATATTAAAGTGAAGAAAAAAATAATAGAACCATTACTTTGGAATATCTGAATAACCTGAGGAAAAATAGCATCCATCTGGCCATTGGTATAACTGTTTTTTACATCAGTTGGATGTTTCTGGGATTGCAAGATTCAACACTTATCTTTAAGTAGAGTGAGTTTCTAAAGATGTAGCATCCAGAAACTTGTGAGTAATCTGTCCTCTTAGAAGTACAATATTGTGTTACCAGATCTGCTGAGCAAAAGCACAATAAAGTTAATCCTTTGGTTCTGGAAAAGCTGTAGGTATTGCAATGGCAGATGTGCTGAAACAGAAGTGTTTATGTTTGTTAGGGCATGTGAAGCAGCAGCTCTGCCAGCTCATGAGTATTTGAATTTCCTGCAAACTTTTACCTAAGGGCTATTGTAGGGAAGGAAAAGAGCTCAGAAGGACTCTCTGCACCCTGTTGGCAAACTGGAAAACCTCTCTTGGTGAATTGGTTGGCACACACCTGCATTTTCTCATTGAACTTATTCCCTGTGAATGGAGTCATTACGGCATTAAAGTGCTTTTGGAATATGGGGTACAGTATTACCAAGATCAATATTCTGTTATATTTAATATATTTTCCACCTCTTACTACACCATATGGAAAGGAATAAAAAATGTTAGGTCAAGGATTTTGTACTGTGGAGGTGTGATATGACTCTGGTTTGGCCAAAGCTTTGAGATGGAGCTGCCTTCTAGACCTTTGCCAACAGTGAGCTCCCCAGAGAAGTCTGCCAGACTTTAAACTCACAAAGCCAGGTTGTGCAGAGCACAAACAAGAAGGGTAATCTTTCGATGAGAGGAAACACAAAGTAGCTGGGTAAGAACTAAAATCAAAATCAGTCATTTATAGCATTTTCCCTGCCTACAAAACCCTCGCTGGCAGGTCCTTGCTTCCATGCCTCGTAACAGTTGACTTGGGGACTTCAGATTGCAGCTAATTCTGTCCAGACTAAAGAAAATCCGTCCTTCTGTCCCCTCTAATGCCTTGCTGGCTGCTGGCTGCCCTTTCCTACCATCATCGTGGGACCTGCTAACTTCCAGCTCCGTGCTTTATCTATCTTTCCCAAAAGACAGCACAATTTCCCCTTTAGCAAGAAGGAGTTTTTGACTGGCCACTTTTCAGGGTGTAATTATGTTGAGTTATAAAAAAGATGGTGGTGCAGGAGATCACAGTAGCACTTAAAAGAGTTTGTGCTGGGGACTTCAAAACATTATGTTACTGCCCGTTTCCTTGGAAGCTTGTAGTTGAAATCTCAAAGGCAATCAAAACACAAATGGAAATGGACTCCCAAAAGAGTGAAAAATTTTGACCTCACCAGCAAAGTAGCCACAAAAGACCTGGGAACAGACCACACCTCCATTGGTTCCCTTTCTATTTTCCATTCTGTACCAACACAGTCAGACAGGCTCAGTTTGCTCTTTGGATGACCTGAACTCACCTCTGTGGTCTTCTCACTAAAAATATCCTAGTTCTTCATCCAACGCATTGACAGTTCTGTTCTTCCAGAGAAAAAATCATTATGAGGAATGTCAGCAAAGCAGAGGGAGTCCCAGAGGTCCAGTATAAAAAGTAAAGACCAGAATCCCCTGAGCAGTACCCACTGTTGGACAGTAGTTGGAACAAAAGACAGAACACTGTTCACCAAGAGCCAGAATACCACTGAACTAACTCCTGCATAAATACAGATTAAGAGGCCAGCCATTGCCCTGGACCTTTTACAATGTATGTGAGAGACAAGATAGGAGGAGGCACAAAGAGACTGTCAAACCCTGTTGATGACATTAATAAACAATAATCATAGAAATATAACTTGAAAATTTTGGTCCGATTTTCTTGCAGGTAGTTTGTCAGAAAAGTTTATGTCAGCATTTTGGAGGATAATGAGATTACTTGAAGTCACCAGAGCTGCTCCCAGGAGAAGAAGAACATAAAAAAGAACATAAACAGTACTGAAAATTAAGCAACTAGGTGTGGCTCACTGTATGGGTGGATTGTGAGGGGGAGCTTATGTCTAGGGGCTCAACATGATGCAGGAGGTCAAGAAAGTTTTTGAGAAAAGCCAAAATCTTGTATTGGCTGAAAAAAGAAGGAAATATAGCTGAGGCACAGCTAAGAAGGAAATCAGCTAACAAAAAATATTTCTTGCAGCAGCATTTTGGATGGATGGATGGATGGATGGATGGATGGATGGATGGATGGATGGATGGATGGCAGGCAATAGGTTAAATCTGCACTCATCAAAACCAGGAAAAAGAAAGGAAATCTCAGCACCAGTACATAATAGAATGACTGCAGGACCTTTAGTTTCGTGTAATAGGAAAGAATTGTTAAAGTTTCATCAGAGCTGAAGGATGAGGACCTAGAGAAGCTTAGGTCAGAAACTGTAAGTATGGGTGACAGGTAGGAAGAAGATTCTGTCAGGGTGGTTCAGCCTAATTCAGAAAAACTCCTTGTTGGCACCATAACAAGTTCCCCAATACACTTTAGGGCTCTTATTTGCCATGTGTAGTATTTACTGTGCTTGGTGGTAGCAAGCTGTCCATTGCAAAATCTGAAGAGAAAAGGAGGTAATTTGGAATAGAATGTTTCCTGTGATATTTCTGTGAAGGGCTACGTTTTAAGGTCAGGTGTAAAAGAATCACAACAGAACTTGTGGAAATTCTAGAGGAGAAAAAGCCAGATGAAGAAAGTCCTTCAGAGAAGTTGAGGAAGATAAGCCATCAGGTTGCTAATGCTCAAGGAGTAGATGTCTGGCAAGAAAGAAAAATGATTAGGTGTTGGTCCTTGCATCAACAAGAACCTGTAAGAGATTTTGCAAGAGCAACTTTGGTGGGACATTTAAAAAGTCAGATTCCAAAGGGCTTGAAATAAAAGTAAAATAGAAGGCTAATATAAACTCCAGGCAGTGATTTAGATTTTGTGTTCACTATTTGCATAGGAGTGGAAGGATCTTGTAGATAACAAGTGCATTCCTCTGCTGCTGTAAGCAACTGTATCTCATAGTCTATACATTTACTAAGCTTCATAAAAGAATTCTATTTCTTTTCTCCCTAGTTTTAGTGGAAAGGTGGTACAGAACTTCAGTCTTTTGATAATCAGAAACTTTAATTTATGGGTTGAATTTATTAATTGCTCATTAGTAATCATTTGTTCTTGCGTCGTCATTGTCCATTTGCTTAAGTATCTTTGCTCTCGCCTTAGTGCCTAACCTGAATGTATTTATAGAGAGCAATTATATTCACTCTCAGCATGAATGAGCTTAGAGATGAAAGGGAGAAGGAAGCAAACATGTTGCTTCAGCCTGGACCAGCTGGAATCTCTTTGTTCAGACTCATGTAAAATGTTTTGCAGCAGCTGAATCTGGAAGCAGCATTTGTGCAGCTCACAGAAATATGATACAGATCTCACCACCTCACAGCCAGATGAGATGGGAATGGACATAGCAAGCAGGGGTATTGTCTGAATAGCCATGGGTGCTGTGGACCTGAGAACACCAAAACTACAGTCCAGCTTAGCTGGAGAAAAAACATCTGCTTTTGACTGATATAAACACCCATGGTGAGGAATTGTAAGCATTTCCCATTATCACTCATATTTTTCTGGTGGTGGGAGTTAGGTGTCTGTGTGTAATGGGTTATCATCACCTGCGTGGCTTATTTTGAAGAGTTGTTGTCTGCTGTAGACTCTGGAGTCAGTTCAGTCACTCTGGAGTCTCTTCTTTCCTAGCATTGTTACAAGGCTGTGTCCCAGAGCTCTTCACGCTCAGCATAATCAGAGAACAGCAGGGATTGCCCATCTTTCAGACTTTGTGTACAAATTTCTAACACAAAATAGATTGAATAATTCAGTTACAACAATCTCCACCATAGCATGTGTTCAGATAAGTGTCTTAAAAGAGGACTCCTTAAGGGAAAGGCAATTGCAGTAAACTATTCTATTGCTTGGTGGCATCTCATTGCCAGCATCAGTAAGCACGGCTGAACATCTATGCTAAGAAATGTTGGATACTTTAAATGTGTGATTGTACCTCATCCCTTTTGATGGAAATCTTAACTGTCTGAGGGCAGTTTGTTGTCAACTGGTTTTTTAAACACATTTTATGTAGGAAGGGCTTTTAGATCTGAAACTGTTTATTCCTCCTATATGGGTGCCATCATTCATGTTCAAAAGTATGATTTTTTTTCCAGTCAAAATTTTCTTGGGGTTCCACCAACTGCAAAAGCAATGGAAAGTTAAGGGCCTTTAATTCTGTCAAAGATGCATCATGTATAGTAAAACCAAGAAATAGTATAAGATGCTGACCACTATACCTGCAGTAGATTAGTTACTCTGTGGAATAATGCATCTCATCAGCTCTTTTCTTCTGGAAAGTGGTGTTTTACCCTGGCTTAAAGCTAAACCCTGCCCTCTCCTTGTAACTGACCCTGGTGTATCTTCATATAAGGGCAGCATTTGTACAAATTTGAGCTCTCAGTTCAGTACAAACCATTCTGTCCTTCCTAAGGGAGATAGATATACAAGAGTAATGCAGGTCAGGGTTTTGGTGAGCCACATAAGGAAGCTTGTGCAATACCTGATTTAAGTGTAAGATTCTCACAGGGTTTTCAGAGAAGAAGGAAAATGGTGTGGTTGGCCATGGTGTATCTCAAAGGAGCTCTGGATGAAGATTCTGGAGACAGGTTTGAGTTCACCTGGTCCTTTGCCCTGTGCTTGCCTGATCATGGAGGGAAAGCCCCATGGCAATGGAGAAAAGGATGTTGCAGTAAATAATCAGAAAATCAATTCTGGCAGCCTACTCAGTGAAAAGGAATGAAAGAGCAGAGGTGGCAGGAGGGGTTTTTAAGGCTTTCAGGAAGGGTGGTGGTTTCCTCCAGCAGCAAAACACACAACTGAAACAAGGACAAACACAGTGTGTAAAAAGTCTGTTGGATACTTTTCTTTGCACAACTTCTTCATGAAGAAAACAGCTTAAACACAATGAGCTGTGCAATAAAACTCCAGTTTGCTGGCAGCGCCCTCGCCTGTCTCCTCAAAATATCTGACACACTGGTCCAGGTGTAGATTTAAAAAAAAGCAACAGCCAGCAGACTGAGATCAGAAAAATGTGGTGACCAGGCACAGAAGGATGTACTCACGTGCTTTAGGAGCATGTAGTACAGGAAAGGGGCATGCATCTCCCACAGGGAGAAAGAATTGGACCTTATAAAAGCATTTCCCTGAGTCAGATTTGACCTGCAGGCCACTAGCTGGACTCAACAGCTAAATGAAGACCTCTGTAGGAAAATCTTAAATTCAGAGACATTTTAAAAAGAAAATATAAAATTTTTGTCTTCAGGCTATGTCAGGATGTTTGGGGAGGACCAAAGCAGACAAAAAATTGGAAATCTGTGATATCAAAACTGAGTATCTTTTTAACAAAAGAAGGGTTTTTTACAAAAAAACCCCAAAAAACTCTAACTGTAGGAACCAGTACAAACTTCAATTCCCACAAAGATCTTTATTTTCAACAAATAAAGCCTGTCTGCTTTTTATCACCAGGCTGATTCTCTTGTTATAAAAACATGAAATACCCAGGGTACCCAAGAAAAGACCCAATCTCTCAAGAGCTCCAAATCCAGACAGGAAGAAGGTAAAGCCACTGTGAGGAGCCTGGGCACTTCCCTAATGTCAGTGACTAACTGAAGAGCATCCCCAACCTTACAGTGATGATCAGCAGGGTCAAACGCTCCAACTGGTGTGAAACTGGTGTGAAACTTCATCTCTTTGAGACCTACCATAGCTTGGACAGCTCTGTCTAGGTGCTGGCACTGAGAAGTCATGGTCCAGATCAGGGACCGCTGTGCTAACACTGTATAAAGATATCACAAAAAGACATGTGGCAGCAATGCCACATTGTTGTGGGGTTTCTTTTTTTTTTAATCGGAAAAAACCCCTGCAGTTATCCGATGCTCTAGGTCTATGTACAAAGCACGTTTAAAAATACAATAGGCATTCAAATGGGAACATTATTAATTAAAAGCCTCCACGTACTGTACAAATGAAACATTCTTCTCTCTACCTACTCAAGTCATTCATTCAGAAAAATCCTGGGAAAATAGTTAGGCTTCGCAATGTGCCCCATAGGTCAATGTATTCAGGCTCCCAACAGACCAAGTGGAAGCAGTGAGTTCCAGAACAGCAAAATCTTCACTGCGAACTCCCTCTCACAGGGATCACATTCAGGAATGTGCATGCTCACAGGAAAATGGCTCTAGCTCTTTACCCAGCTCCAGTTTTAAATGAGTCCTTTAATATATGTATGTCCAAGCAAGGAAGAGATGCTGACCTATGCTCCTGCCTGGAGCACAGCAGTGAGAAGAACTTTGAAGCCCTGTAGTGTTTCAGACCCACAGCTTAACTGCCTTATTTTTTTTCCTACTGTATATGTCCTATATATATATCCTATATACATACTGTATATGTATCAATTTATGCTATATATTTATATTCATGCCACAACAACCCCTTTTCTCTATTTCCAGCTACACCACATCCCCTTTGCTTAATAATAGAGGCATCCTTGAGAGCCAAACTGTCCCTGGGCAACTCAGTGACAGGATGTTCCAGAGCATATCTGTAAGTGCTGTTCTCACAACTATTTACTTTTACAAAAGTCCCATATCAAAAGTCCTTTTTTAGTATAGGGGTGGGTCAAAGTCTGTCTGCAGAAGCCAGAGCCAAATTTCCCTCATGCTTTAAAGTTTGGTGTTGTATTTCAGATCCATCCCCTAAATCAGACTGGCTTTCAGTGTTCAGATCAGAACAATCCCTATCTTATTTGCTTGCTGGCTGCAAAACAGTAAGAAGATTGTCAATACCCTGCCCAGGCTCTAATTAAAAATCCAAACTCAAATTTAATATTTCAAACATTATTTAAAATATATTAAGATAGTCAGTCTATTGCTGTTGCTCATTACTCTGTTGAAACCTAATATTAGTAACAGCATGTACAGAGGACCTGGAGCATGAATTAATAATGAGGTGCTTGTGCTGGAAAACATGCGAGAGCCCGGTTCCCCGAGCTGGCAGGCACCCGGCAGGGACTGGTTTGCTCCTCTCTGCTCACTGATCAAATCATCTGCTCACCAAAATCATTGGGAAGGAAAGTATCTCTGATTAGTTTGCTTCCTCTGATGACCATTCCCCAGAAAATTTTCCCAAAGATGACAGGCCATCAGAAATTAAGGGGGCCACGCTGGGGCAAACCCTTTAGCCCAAAGGCACTGTGCTATGGATCCAACAGCAGTGCTGGTACTTGAGTATCAGCCTCCAGTGGGGGAGGGCCCCCGTGCCCTCAGCCTGCTCTCCCCTGGTTCATGAAGTCTCTTCTTGGGGCTTTTGAGGTGAGGTTTAATCAGCTCTCTCCCTCTTTGTCCTTGCCCTAACAGAAAACAAATCTGAATGAGAACAGAAAGAGCATGGGGCTTGTTAGTGCTCTTGGCCCAGAGTGAAGGTATTGGAGGTGTTTGCAGGTCTCCAGTAGATGAGAACAAGGACTTAGCAGGTCAGTGAGCTCTTCAGGTGATGCCACAATCAGAAAAAATGTGCAAGCTAGAAAATATCTGCACCACTTTTAGCATGCAATACATATACATTTATATATATATGTATGTGTCTAAAATATGTGCATATTAAAGGTATTATAGTCATGTAAGCTGCATTTTAGCCACATAACGATGTAATATAGAGATGAGGTATATTTATCTGTACATACATTCCTTTCTTATGTATGCTTTACAGGAAACTGGCTTTCACCTGTCCTCCCAGTGCCCTATACTGGCCTCCTCTGCCTGTGCACTTCTCTGCTGAGGGTGAGCCCAGAGACCTTTGTGCTTCCTCTGTACATGGACAAATGTCTCCAGATTTGTACAAAACAATCATTACTGAACATGTTTGTGCCCTGAATTTTAGCTGCACCTTGGTCTTATAAACCCTTTTCCTTTAAGATGAACATACTGTTAAGCACAGTGCAGCATTCAGTTCTGTACATACTTCCTTGTTCTCCCCCTGTAAATTAAAAGGTGTGAAGGAGAAGGAAATTTGCCAGAACAAATGAGAGAAATTATTACATAATTTTGTGTAATTTTTGATGCAGGAAACAATTTTCTCAGCACACCTGTTGAGGGGAGAAACAAGGCTCCTTCAACCATCAATCTGTGGGACCTCAGAGCTCAGCCTGAAAGCAAAGGCGAAACGAAATACGAAAATTGCAGTGCAGCAGAAGAGGAGTCAGCTATCTGAGGGCCTCTGCTGAAATCCCATCTTTCGGGTAGGGTTTCTTGTGCATTTTCATGTTTTGGTCAGCTGACAGGAGCTCTCTGGCCTAATTGGTTTCCTAGTTAACAGACTAAGTAATGATGTAACCAGAGTGTGTGGGAACCAGACCTGTGTGACAGATACAAATTTTCCCAGCCATACTAATTTTGCCTGCTTACCTGGTTCTGCTGCTGGTTATCTGGAAACTTGAACTACTTAAAGGATATAATGAGCCCAGCAAAGGTTGAGACACAGCTTAGTCATTTAACATAAAATTATCTCCTGCTGCAAAACCTATTAACTTGTGAAGTCCAATTATTTTTGTTACTAAACAACACGGTGTTTTAAGAGATATGACTGTGTCTACAGCTTTTATTTACTTTTTCTGTGGTTGGATGAAGTGAAAATTAGTTGCCTTTAGCCTAAAGGAGCAGAGCAGCTCTGTTCAATTACAAGCCTGTCTCAATAACCACTTTCTACTCTTGACTGTCTGCTGTCCCCAGGCACAATCCCACAGTGTTGCTCATTTGTGCTGGTGACTTTTGTAGCTGAATATTGTTGCTACTGCCTGTATGACAATACCAGGGTTTCAGAAAGGCTTCAGCTATGATCTAGGTCTTGTTGAACTAGGCACTATGTAAACATATAATGAGAAAGTCCTCTAAATGCAAAGTGGTTGCATCCCAAATATGACTGACAGAGGTGGTGGTGGTTGATAGGAAAGTTTTGCAGCCTCAGAGCTGAGCCTCTGAAACAGTAATTTAAGAAAAGAAAATTTGATGAGAAACAGCCTGACGTAAAATAATCAAATTGGGAAAGGAAGGTGAGAGAGAAAGGGAATGCCAGGCACAGAGGAGGCCTGACCAGCTTCCTTCTCCATGTGGCAGACAAAGAATTAAGGTCTCTAGATTTCTCTCTACTGTAACATAAAATCCCAGTAAGCACATATAGCTCATATTGGGCAAAGGAGCAGCTTGAGCTGGAAATCTGCCTGGCACTTGTCATTTCTGTGGTCCACAGGCTGTTCCCTTGCACGTCTCTCTGCACAGCAGTTAAATATTTTCTTACAAGTTGAGGCAGCCAGGCTGCTGCTGGATGGGCTACACAGCCTGGGGCAAACTTTGCCATGACCCTGGTGGTTATTGTTCTGCAGCAAAGTGCAGCTAGTATGGCTGTGTCTGATATTTTTTAACAGAAAGAAAAGAAGTTTTATGTTTGTTAGTGTGCATTTGGCTGTTCTCTCACTTTGCACTCACACACACATTTGATAAATGGAAGTAACTGAGAGCAGAAGCAAGACAGTGGACTTCTAAGGTGATGTGAAACTGGCTTATGTTTTTCTTGAAAATAGGACTCTTAAATGTGATGACAGAAATCATGAAAGTAGCAGGGCTTTGCATACATTGATGTGGTTAATCCAGTCAGTAAAAGTAATGCTAAGAAAAGGACACCCCACGGCGTTCCGGTATCTTTCCATCCGAAGTTTATACGATGCCTAACACGTATGCAATGGATCTGAGGCCTGACATTTATTTAAACTCTTTGGGAGCAATATCAAACATTAATGGGGATTAGTGTTAGAACTGGTGTAAACATAGCAAACAATCTGCTGTAAGTGTATGCTCACATTTCCATATGTTATGTAGGTAAGCAGAGCCACCGCAGAGGAAAGAAACCCGGAGATGTAGTTCTCAGCTAACTGCCTCTGGGATCAGTAGAGGCAGTCACTAGTAGGGCACAACCATCTCATGGTATCACTATCTACACACACATAAAATGCTCTGTCTAGAGCTGCAATTTAGATTTGCAAAAGGTAGGAAAGATTTAAAGAGATGCAATTCCATTGTGCAAAACCACTAAAAAACAGATTAAAATGATTTAGTACTTCCAGGTGCACTGTAATTCTTGGCAGGAAAAGCTAATTCCAGGTGTCTAACTTAAAAAAAAAAAAAAATCCAACCCTCTTGTCAAACCTGGATAAAAAAATCAAGTTAGAAAAACAGAAGCTAAACTAGCAACAAAGTTGAAAGTACAACTGCAGAAAGAGCCTCTCCATTGAAGAAATTATTGCATATAAGTGAATCTCCCTATTACTTGAGTAAACATTGCTTGATTCTGGGCAATATTTCAAAAGAGATAAAGTTTTGGCATGCATGAGCACATAGAAAGATGACATGTTCACAGTGGGAGGTATGAGGTGGGGTTTCCAGTAGTGCCAAAATTTATCTCACACATACATGCTTAGGGCCAGATCCAAAGCTGCTGAAGTAAGGAGCAAATCTTTCCACTGTCTTCAACTGGTTTTGTATTCAGTACTCACTCTCGCTAGGAGAAAGGGGAGGAGGAAATACATTTGTTTCCTTTTTTTCAGCCAAATCGTTTACACATTTTTCCTTCTCCTTTTAAGCCTGGGGAACTCTTGTCATTAACTTCCTCAGGGGCAGGTCCTTAATCAATAGATGAAAATATAAACTGTACCACAAAATGGAAAATACTATCATACCAGCTAAAGTTATTTGCTTCAGCAACACATGTGGTAAGGGATATTATTATTCCATAATAGAATACACATTGATTCATTTGGCACTTTTTTTTGTAAAGAGGTTTTATTTATATGATGTGTTTATGGACAAATATGCATTGAATGCTTTTTAAGTCCTATTATGGCTTGGTTTTATTTCCACATGTTCAGATGAAATGACCATTACTGGGCCTAGAAACCTACTACACTAATGGAAGTTCTCAGAGTTGGTGCCAGTTTTATATCCTGCAGGGGTAGTTGCCACTATATTAATATCCTGAAGGTCAAGTTATTTTAAAAAAAACCCTGAACATATTTTGCAGGCTCTATACAATTCCATACAGTGTCACCCTTAGTATGTGCCAGTTTTGCATCTAAATTAAGAGCCAGGGATCAGACATCCAAGTGCCAGATCAGACCTCCAAGTAAGTAGGTTTTGCAGAAATCCTCGGCCGTGCAGAAGGAAAATAAACATGGCAACCTTGTCTTCCCCAAGGTCTGTGTGAACATTCTTTAAGAATCAGCATTCTCTCTCTGAAAGAGTAAGAATGGTTGGAAAAACTGGGCTCTCTGCTGCTATGATCAGGGGCCAGGTGCCTGGCACTGCATTCAGCTGCTTTTGCTCTGTGAATAAACGATTTTTCCTGTGCTGTAACCTCAATTCAACAAAAAGGGGGCAGAGAAACCCAATCCTTTCCCAGTCACTCCCTGACTCTCAGCGCTGCTGCCAGCCGTGGGAGCCCAGGAAGGGTCGTGCCCGTGTTGGCACATCGGCATTTCCGTGAGGCGAGAATGACACAGGAATGATGGAAACCTTTCCGCCTTTGCCTTGGGACTGCTGGGCTGGGTGGCCCTTTCTTGTGGCAGAGGAGCAACAAGGTGTGACTGTGCACAGGGCCAGGCAATTAACAGCCCAGCTGTGATTGCACAGGGCTTTCTGGGGCCTCTCCTGCTCCCACACAGAACTATGTGCACGGAGGAGAGGGGAGGGCGCTTTTCATTTCATTTCTCCTCTAAGTCAGTACAGAGATCCTTATCTCAAAGCAGAAAGGAAAGTGAAATGTCCAATTTTGTCTCTGTTTGAGCGCTCTGTGATATCTAGTTCAGAAGGCCCTGATTTTATTGCCAAGGCATTGCTGTCAATTAGAAGTGGTGGTTCTGTCCAGACTCCAGCATTAGGGCAGACAGGATCCAAAGTGGAGTTAAAGGTGTATCAAACCTAGTATGAAACTGCTTTGGGTTTGTGACATTGTGATAAACCTGTTTTCCATTGAAAAACACTGAGGAGAGGTATAATTCTTAACTATCATTACAGACTCTCCTGACTATTGAGGCTGCATAAATATTAAAGGCTTGTTATTTACATTAGAACTATTATCTTTATAGATATCGGTGCTTGTTAAATGACTCATAATGCATAATTCATTCAACCAATCCTGCCCTTTTCTCTGTTTATTATTCATCTGCAAATAGACTTTGATTTTTACAAATGTGTTCATTATTCATATTATTCCAGGCTCTCTACACAAACATATTTTAGTGGTCTCCTTTGCTCAAAACCTATTGTCTCGTACCCTATTTTTATCAATTTGTTTCTGTTATTACTTGCAGAGTGTAATTGAACATTTAATAACAGACCTGAAACTCCCCCTGACTTTAATGAAGATTTACAGGATAGCTCTGGGGATTCATGATGATGCTTCTGCCGCTGCCACGCAGCCGCTGACAGGACAGGGTCTGCAGCCATTCATACAGCAGGCTCTGCCTTTTATTCCCACTTGTTGGAAACACAATAATCCATAGAGTTCTGCAGCACGTGGCCAGGTTCTACAGTCTGGGAAATTAACTTGTGTGTTTATGTACAAGGCAAGCGTAGCAAGGCAGATTTCCCTGCACCACAGCACGGTGTGGTTCAAGGAGAGAGCACCAGAAGGGGATTTCAGATATCTGGTTCAGGTCCCCAGCCAACCATTTCCATGCAGAGCTGCCTCTCCATGTGCCTCAGTTTTCTCTTCTGCAGATTGGTATCAATGTTGCTTGAGGAAGATCTTGCTCTGCAGAGACCACAAGGAGTAAAAAATGCTCGTGGCATCTAACTTCAGGCACAGTTATTAACTTGCTCCCCTGAGCTTCCTGAAAACAGTTGTGAGAAGTTTCTCCACTGATTTCTATTCTTGGGGCTGCTGTTCAGAAACATCTCCAAGCTGATCCCTCACTCCCTGTTGGAGGACCTGGATAAAGTCACCATTTCATAGCTTGGATGAAGTGCCTGAAGAAATACTGCCAGGCTTCTAGAAACAGAAAGTAGTTCAGGAAATAGAGTATAATGTGTTTGTCTCCGATCCAAATACTCCAATTGATCTGTAAGATAAGAATAGTTAACAATTAACAAAAAGTTCTCTTTGTTTTCAATTCAGTTTGTCACTATTCATCATTAGTTTATTTTGGATGCACTTCTGAGAAGTTGCTACCTGCACTATGAGGAAAAAGAAATCAACACCATACAGTAAAAAAATTAATTTGGTAGTAAGGAACTAATTTGTTATCTGAGTCAACAAATAAATGATTGTATCAATTGCAATAATTAAAATTGTTTAAAATGCTTGAAGAAAGATTAAATTCCTAAAGATTTTTAGAAAAAAACCCCAAAAGTGTACACTTTGACTTTTTTCAGAGTGATTATTCAGAGTGATTATTCAGAGTGATTATTTCAGAGTGAAGTTTCAGGACAAAGGAGTCAAAATTAAGCTGTTTTTGTTTAAGTTTAATTTGAAATACAGTTTTCAGTTTAGTTAGCAAAAAAGACTTAAAATTTTTCTGATGATGACTTTCTCTATTACAGACTGGTCCCAATATCTTTTATTTTACTGGAAGAAAATGAAGATAAATTATTCTTAGAAATACTGGAAGTTTGGAAATGGAAAAAAACATAAGAACATTAAATTGGACTCAGAATCTTCTCCTTTCTTCTAGATTTTCAGCTAGAAAAATATGACAAATGGCCCTGAATGAAATTGTCCTCTTAATTTCTAGTATTTCTTCTCTTAAATATTTTAAATGGTTTTTTGTCCACTTGTGTTCTTCATGTTCTCCATTTTATTTTCTTTTTTTTTTAACCCATGCAATGCCCTTGCCCCTTGGACTGGTGTGTTATGGAGATAAAGGGTAGTTTAGACTTATTTCTGGAGATCAGAACCCAAACTCCACCCAAGCACTGGAGGAGCAGCAACACTTTAGTCCATTGCAGTGCCTGGCCATGCAGTTCTGATCCGAGTTTAGACCATCCATGATTTCAGTCCACCACACTCAGCAGAAATTCCATGATTTTCTTCATACCTATCTCAAATTCAACTGATAATGAGTTATGAAGAGAACCAGAGTCCATGGACTATAACAACCTCCAGTCCTGGTCTCCTGATAAGCAGTGGAAGTATGAAAAGTGAAAAGCTACAGTACTGCTCATTTCCACCAGTCCTCATTTATCTCTCTGCTTTCTTCTCTCCTTATACCATGAGTCATCCAACATTTGATGCCTGGGGACTCCATGTGTAATTTTGTTTCCCAGTCACTTTTGTCTCTTCCTCATGCAATGCATTCACATAAGCCCTGAGAGTACACAGGAGCCCTGGCCAAAATGGCTCAGCTTCCTTCCCAGGGTGTCAGAGAGCCAGGAAGAACAATTTGTTCAAGGTCTTGGCTCCCTCTCCTGGCTGGCTCTGCAGCAATTTTAAATGAGATTTTAGCCCTTCAAAAAATTGGTGTTTGCTTACTGCCAATTCACACTTGGAAGAGGAGAGAAGAGCACTCTTGTGATGAGATTCTGGTTTAAAAAAAAATAAAATTAGAAAGCTGGAAGCTAATCTCACTAAAAATATGTTAAGTAAAATCATCATGTTTTTTATATAGACTATTTGAAAATGTTTTATTCCTGCCAAGATTTACTGAATACTACTACTACTACTGAATATGTAAGAAAAATGGGGTTTTTTAAATTTTGTTTGTTTTTCTGGATTACCTGTATTTTCCTTCTGACCCACAAGCTCTAGACTTCTACTTAATAATTGTCCCAATACAAGCTGTGTGATCTCCTTAAACAGTGGTAGCATTCCCCCTACCTGCTAATTGCTTTATTTGTCCTTACTGCTTCCGTTCCCTGATCAACAAAGGCTTTAGCATAAAGGGCAGTGAGGTAGAACATGACAAGGAGAGTGGGAGCCAGAAGAGTGAATACTTCTGTAATTACACAGTAGCCTGGAGTAGCTCTTCTCAAATCAATTATGTAGCCTGGATTGCCCAAAACTCTGAGGACAGAGCCCTTGTTTTAATTTGCCTATGGAGCTATGTGCTCCAATAATGGGCAAAATTCTTCCCTTGTTACCAGTTGCCTTTATCGGAATCCACGTAATTCCTTCCTTATTTATTTTTCTTTAATTACTTTATTAATAGTACATTGTATTTAGCACAGCGACAAACCAATCATTGCAAATTGCTTCACAAACATTACCAAATGATTTTTTACCTTGTCTTGTTGAAAAGGCAGTGCCATGTCCATTTTTCATCAGGGAAAACTGAGGCAAAAGATTGTAATGGAAAGTGATTAGAAAAAGGAAATGGAAAATCATCCATAAAATCCTGACAAACTGTAGTTGCAAAGTAAATTGTCAGATAACCTAAGAATGTAACTCAGTAATCAAAATATTTATCCCAAACTCTATGCTTGCTTTGCACTCCTCAGATTTATCCTTATTGGGACTTTATAGCAGGCATAAACCAAGATGGTATAAAAGCAAAGTATTGCCCGTGCCAAGAAGATTTCAGTAGTTTTGCAGACTTATTTTTGCTGTTACTGAAGAGTTTACTAAACAGAATACTGCAGGTAACAGGGACAGTACAGGATTAAGGAGAATGAGCATCTTTACTGTCAGCTGATTTCACAGCTCCGTGCAGGTCTCATCTTCCAAAGGCTCTAGCTCGTTGTTACAGAAGTCAGTGTCAGAACTTCCCTCTATCAGTGGCTGGGATTTGGCCCATATGATGGTCACTGCTTTCATGTGCTTCTCATTTCTTCCTTCCCTGTGGGACACAGAACAGAAGCTGTGTCCTGTGGCCTGTGAAAGTTTGGAACTAAGCAAAACTTCGCGTTGGATCCCTATTCCCTTCACAAATCAACTCCCAATATATAATGAGCAGTCAGAGTCCTGGTTGTTTTATTTAAGCAATGGCTTCAGCAGTGCTCTAATGTAGGGGAGGAAATACTTTTGATGATACATTTAAAAGGCATTACATCCCCTGCCTGAAAGGAGAAGCTTCCAGGAAGGAGAAGGGAGGCCACTGAAGCTATTCAGGTAACTGGTTCTTCAATAACAGGGGTGTGTATGCAGTAACAGAGGTGAAGGCCTGAAGTGAAATTTTTGGCAAAATTTTGATTAAATAAAACACTGGAAAAAAAATTCGTATTTCACAGTTTGAAGCTTCCTAGACATTTCTAGTTAACTGGAAGTAACTTTAGATTGAAAACGTTTTCAGACTCTTAGCTAGAAAAGAGATGAACTTAATACCCATTCATGAAAAGTTTGTGATCATGTGTATTTGTCAGTGGAAAAGGTTTATCTGGAAAAAAAAAAAATGTGTCTGGCTCTAGTTGTAACCTTATCTGCATAACCTGTAATAGAATAACTATATCTATAGAAAGACTTTTGTTCTTTTTGGCATAGCTGATCAATTAGATGTGTAGGATGGAGTTACAAAAGCTCTTACAGTTTGCAGGAGTTGCTTTGCTCTTCATGGATGTGTGAAGAGCACAGTGCTAGAAATGATGTTACAAGGAGTGAATGATATTTTGAAAACCCAGTTACTCTTTATGTCATGTAGCTAAAGCCCTCAATTGCCACTGGTTTCCCATAGGATTTTGATACCACAGAAATGCACATGAAGGGTCAGTCCTTGCTTGAGTCTGTCTTGATGGCAGAAAATAAAGGCAATGATGTTATGACTGTTCACAGGGAGGCAAGGGTCAAGCTAATTTTATTTCTGGTTTGGTTTGGGGTCTTGGGTGAGTTTTATTTCCAATCACCTTTTTAAATTCATTTTTATTTTTGATGCACTCACCATCACTATATCATCTTTTCATTAGCAACCCTCATTGGCCATGAGTAACTTACCCAAAATCTCTGAGGTCTCTGGGAGAGCTGGGAACTGAACCTTTCATATCTGTAATGACAGTCAATGCACAGTGCTAGATAGGGAATAGATGTAAACCTTCATTCAAAATCCATGTCAGGTTCAAAAACACCTTTTAAAAGTTAGCTGACCTACTGTAGGATTACAGTTTCAGGTGAAGCAAGCCAGAGCCAGAGCAGGTCCTTACTGAGTAACCTGCTGTGTGCAAGGTGAAAGCAGCACCATTTCAAGGCTGCATCCACTTAGAAAGTCCAAGGATCCATGCAGAGCGACTAATCGACAGGGAATGAACCAGCACATCTTGCAAGATTTTTCTCTAGTTGAGTTGGGTGCCAGAAAAATTGGAAGAATGAGAAGTATAGTTATTTATGCATAGAAGTCCAGTAGCTGGAGTGCAGCCTTGTCAGTGCAGCGTCACCTCCTGTGCCTGAGCATCCAGCCATGTCAAAAGGCAGCACCTTTTCTTTTCTGTAACTCATTACATTTTACTGGAAAAATCCAAATGCATTATCATCCTGATATTAATTTGCCATGTTAGTCACTGCTGTAATGCCCAGACGGTCAAGAGAGCAGGGAATAATTGTCATTTGGAAGGAGACAGTATTACACAGATGGAAATCACCCCTTTAAGGATTTGCAGGAAAACAATTGGTGCAGTATGGTGTCCAGCTACCTCCCCAACTACCGCTAATGCATTTGTGAAGGCATTAACACATTAAAGTTTGAGCTTGGCTCCCCCTTATCTTAGAACAGCCACCAAATGGCATTCTTGCAGTATTAACTTTCTGTCACTTCCAGCTCAAGATGTGACCTAGAGTAAAAAGCTTCCTATCACCCCATCAGCTCCTTTAAATACTCTCTTTCAATGCATGTTAATTTTGTGTCTTCATTTCACAGTGCACAACTAGAAAAAATTAGAGACTTGTAGTAATATTCTTCCAATTTAAAGAAAACATTTGCATTGTCAAAGCTAATAAAGTTTCTGGAAACTTCAGAAGCACTCAGCCTTACCACACAGGCTGCAGGCAGGCGCACTGAAAGTATGTTCTCACTCCTATATCACTACATATGCTAAGTTACAAAGCAAAAATGAAACAGGTCTCAATTTCTTTAAACATTTGGCTTTTTGTAGCCATGTGCTGCATGCACGCTGATATAACATCCCCCATCCTTGAAAGGCTCCCTCCCACCAAAATCAAGATCTATTTCTAGAACTTACAAACTCTTGCCATCCTCCCAGCCTGTCCTAGGGGACGAGGGCTGTGTCATGATGGTCAGAGCTCGGGCAGCAGCTGGCAGCCTGGGCAGCCACAGCTGGACAGGGAGAACTCCCCTTTCTGCTCCCCCAGGCCTTCAGGCAGAGAGCAAACAGCTCTGTGCTGCTGCTGCAGGAAAGGAGTTCCAAACTGCAGCCAAAGTGGCACATTTTTCTTAGTGTTTATGTTGAAGGTCACTTTTTATGTGCCTGAACTTAAGTGTAGTAAACATGACAAAAATGCTGATGACAAATAATACATGAATACATTTCTGTGCAGCCAGTCTGACCTGTGGAGATGCACATTTGGGTTTTCAGCTGATATGCATGACTTTTTTCCTTTGCCAGCAATAGCATCTCTCCACCTCCATGCTCTTACAAATACTTTTTCTCTGGGAGGTGGAAGGTAGAGAGCAACTGCAGCCAGTGGAGATTTCCCTCAGGTTATAGCTGGATCCAGAGGGCTCAAACCATGAGAGGGGAAAAGGGGCTACAAGCAGCCCAAACACGCTGGGAAACAGCACCTTTATCACTGGCAAAGCAGAGAAAGCTGAGAAAACTAAGCCTTCCTTCATCCAAATCTTTTACCTTTGAGGGTTGGGGGATTTTTGGTATTGTTTTGTTGATTTTTTTTTTTTTTTAAGGGGGAAAAGGGTGAGGCTGGGGGGGATGGAGAGCAAAAATGCTGACCTTAATTAATGGAAGGCCCACTAGAGCTGAAGGAAAGAGTTTGGCTCTCAAGGCCTGGGCCTCCCCCTGAGCCTCTCCTGGGTGTAATGAGAGAGCTCAGCTTCATTACTGGCAGCTGAGGGGAAGGGTCACTGGGGCTGGATTTGCAGGGCCCTCATTGAGGGATCACTCCATGCTGAGAGAAGCTGGCCATGCTCTTGGACACCTGGTCATTAACATTGCTAATTAGCGGCCATTAATCAGGGCCCTGGGTTTTTTGTTGTGTGTCACCGGCTCAGAGGAACCAAGTGAATAAGAAGATTGTTTCATTACCTCCACAAGAGGTGGAATGAAAGCAGTTCCCATCAGCTCAAGATGAGCTGAATTAAGGGAAAGGTTAGACAACAATTTAAGATGAGCTGCCAAGGGGGAGCTGGGGGACCTGAGCTGTCCTCTGATAGGAAAACCAGTCACCTATAATTAATGAAATCTTCCACAACCTCACTCTAATCACCGTGTGAGCTTCTCACCAAAAAAAACCACCTATCTTTCACATCGGAAGAACCCTAATTTATCTGTTTATGAAGTCTTAATCTTGGCAAGCTTTAATTCCATAGGATTTTTGCACCATATATATATATATATATATGCACAAAAATGCAAGGATACATGTAAGTACACACTCACATAGTGTGTGTCCCTGTGTTTGTTTCATAGATTAACCTGAGTCAGCAAGGATGGTTTTCAGACAGCCAACCCTACTGTCAGGGGGAGGGGGGGACAACAAAAATCTGTATTAAAAAGCATCCAGACTGTATTTAAAATATTTATCTAAATGTTTGCATTTTATATGCTCTGGATGTGAAAGCACTGAAGAGATCTGGTGGTTTTAAGAGGCAGAATAATTAAAAATGAGTTCTGTTTTGGTAGGTTAAAAATTACATGGGAAAAGTGATAGTTATTGGCATACATAGGAAAAAGTAAAGAATTTAATTAGCAACCAGATTGTTAAAATGCAGTGTTCTCCTTCCATGCTCCATTGTCTAACTTTCGTGGAACAGGTGCCTAATTTTCCTAATGGGATACATTTTAATTGACAAAGTAGTTTGATTGCTTCACACCAATTTTCAGTTCCTTGCTTACTTTTAATATAATAAACTCTTCTATTCCTACAAACTCAGATGCCCTCTAGAAAGTAATTAGAAGCAGGTTTCATCTGCCTGTCTTTTTTATAAACCACTTTTTAATTTCTAAAACCAGCTAACGAAAAGCTTGATTTGTTCTGCTGATGTGCGAGAGCCAGTAACTTTTAGTCATATGCACTGAGCATTTCAATCAAGTTGTTTGCATATCCATTCATTTCAGAAAGAGTCTCAAAATGGATTACAAACATTTAATTGTAAGAGGAATAAAATAATTAAGGCAGTACAAGTGGAAGTTAAAAATATGCCTAAGGATTCACAACAGTTATTGGATCATTCTCATCATGGGGCATAAATTCCTTCTTGTAATTTCAAAGAACTTTATTCAAGTAGGCACATTGCCTTTCCTAACAACAGAAAGTAAAACCGTGTTTCTTATGTTTGTGATTCTCTTTGTAGAGCTATGAGATTGGTTAAAATGTCCATAAAACTAATCTTTGGAGCATTGCAGCTGGTCTGGAATTCTATAATATGATTTCTGGGACTTCATGGGAAAGTTGAAGGCTCAAGGGGAAATTACACAATGAACAGCTGAGAAAAAGTTGCATTCTGGCACAGAATCATGCAAATGGGGCACATTCTTCAGTTTTCTCATGACGGATTGTCTCTGAAACTACTGAGCCAAGTTGCTGAAATGCTAATGAAGGAGAAGCATCAATGAGCAGTGTCATCCTGGGGGCTTCTGAAGGGGACAGAGTACGAGATGGAGGGAGGGGGCGAGGGGGAAGGAAGGAAGGAAGAAAAAGAGAATGAAAAGAAACAGAGCAGGAGTTTCAAATATTGGGGCTGGCCCCCTCTTAAAATTCAGTGGGGGGGTTGGGGAGAAATAGAGCTGTGATGAACTCTGGTGAACACGTTGCTCTTGGCTTATAAAAATGAATAAAAGCACTTAAAAGCTAGAGTTTGGCTTTGACTAGGGGGAAGTGAGTGGGCACTGCTAACACTGGAAGCCACCCTTCTGTTTGATACATGAGATGGGTGTAGGCCCCCAGGCTCCCAGCAGATAAGCCAGGGGGAGGCACCCAGATGTTTGAGGGACACCAGTGCAGGGAGCATGGGTGACAAACATGAGGAGCTGGAATCTGTGGTGCAGCAGGAAAACTGACATCCTTGCCATCATGGAGCATGGTGGGATGACTCGCACAACTGGAGGGCTGCAGTGGATAAACTCTTCAGAAGGGCCAGGTGAGGAAGGAGAGGTCATGGTCACACTCCCTGTGTGTTAGGGAGTGGTTTGACTGTCTAGAGGTGAATGATGGTGATGAAAGTGTTGGTGTTTATGGGTAAGAATCAGCCAGTGTGTACCCAGGTGTCCAGGAAAGCCAATGGCTTGTACCTGGTTTGTACCATCAATAGTGTGGACAGCAGGACCAGGGTAGTGACTGTCCCCATACTTGGAACTGGTGAGGCCACACCTCACAAGGCCTGCATCCAGTCCTGGACACCTCACTACAGAAAATATTTAGAGGCTGGAAAGAGTCAAGAGAAGGGCAGCAGAAGGGGGAAGGGTCTGGAGCACAAGTCCTGTGAGGAGCAGCTGAGGGAGGTGGGGGGGCTCAGCCTGGAGAAGAGGAGGCTCAGAGGGGACCTTATCACTCTCTACAACTCCCTGGGTGGAAGTTGTAGCCAGGTGAGCATTAGCCTCTTCTCCAAGGAACAAGGGATAAGACAAGAAGAAATGGCTTCAAGTTGCACCAGAGAACCTCTAGATTAGATATTAGGAAACATTTCCTCACTGAAAGAGTTGTCAAGCACTACCCAGGGAAGTGGTGGAGTCCCCATCCCTGGAGGTATTTAGAAGTGTAGAGAAGGTGCTTAGGGATGTGGTTTAGCAGAGGACTCAGCAGTGCTGGGAAATGGTTGGACTTAATGATCTTAAAGAAATTTTTCCCACCTAATAATTTCTATGATTCTAAGGAGAACAGGATCCCATTGCNCAATTTTCAGTTCCTTGCTTACTTTTAATATAATAAACTCTTCTATTCCTACAAACTCAGATGCCCTCTAGAAAGTAATTAGAAGCAGGTTTCATCTGCCTGTCTTTTTTATAAACCACTTTTTAATTTCTAAAACCAGCTAACGAAAAGCTTGATTTGTTCTGCTGATGTGCGAGAGCCAGTAACTTTTAGTCATATGCACTGAGCATTTCAATCAAGTTGTTTGCATATCCATTCATTTCAGAAAGAGTCTCAAAATGGATTACAAACATTTAATTGTAAGAGGAATAAAATAATTAAGGCAGTACAAGTGGAAGTTAAAAATATGCCTAAGGATTCACAACAGTTATTGGATCATTCTCATCATGGGGCATAAATTCCTTCTTGTAATTTCAAAGAACTTTATTCAAGTAGGCACATTGCCTTTCCTAACAACAGAAAGTAAAACCGTGTTTCTTATGTTTGTGATTCTCTTTGTAGAGCTATGAGATTGGTTAAAATGTCCATAAAACTAATCTTTGGAGCATTGCAGCTGGTCTGGAATTCTATAATATGATTTCTGGGACTTCATGGGAAAGTTGAAGGCTCAAGGGGAAATTACACAATGAACAGCTGAGAAAAAGTTGCATTCTGGCACAGAATCATGCAAATGGGGCACATTCTTCAGTTTTCTCATGACGGATTGTCTCTGAAACTACTGAGCCAAGTTGCTGAAATGCTAATGAAGGAGAAGCATCAATGAGCAGTGTCATCCTGGGGGCTTCTGAAGGGGACAGAGTACGAGATGGAGGGAGGGGGCGAGGGGGAAGGAAGGAAGGAAGAAAAAGAGAATGAAAAGAAACAGAGCAGGAGTTTCAAATATTGGGGCTGGCCCCCTCTTAAAATTCAGTGGGGGGGTTGGGGAGAAATAGAGCTGTGATGAACTCTGGTGAACACGTTGCTCTTGGCTTATAAAAATGAATAAAAGCACTTAAAAGCTAGAGTTTGGCTTTGACTAGGGGGAAGTGAGTGGGCACTGCTAACACTGGAAGCCACCCTTCTGTTTGATACATGAGATGGGTGTAGGCCCCCAGGCTCCCAGCAGATAAGCCAGGGGGAGGCACCCAGATGTTTGAGGGACACCAGTGCAGGGAGCATGGGTGACAAACATGAGGAGCTGGAATCTGTGGTGCAGCAGGAAAACTGACATCCTTGCCATCATGGAGCATGGTGGGATGACTCGCACAACTGGAGGGCTGCAGTGGATAAACTCTTCAGAAGGGCCAGGTGAGGAAGGAGAGGTCATGGTCACACTCCCTGTGTGTTAGGGAGTGGTTTGACTGTCTAGAGGTGAATGATGGTGATGAAAGGGTTGGTGTTTATGGGTAAGAATCAGCCAGTGTGTACCCAGGTGTCCAGGAAAGCCAATGGCTTGTACCTGGTTTGTACCATCAATAGTGTGGACAGCAGGACCAGGGTAGTGACTGTCCCCATACTTGGAACTGGTGAGGCCACACCTCACAAGGCCTGCATCCAGTCCTGGACACCTCACTACAGAAAATATTTAGAGGCTGGAAAGAGTCAAGAGAAGGGCAGCAGAAGGGGGAAGGGTCTGGAGCACAAGTCCTGTGAGGAGCAGCTGAGGGAGGTGGGGGGGCTCAGCCTGGAGAAGAGGAGGCTCAGAGGGGACCTTATCACTCTCTACAACTCCCTGGGTGGAAGTTGTAGCCAGGTGAGCATTAGCCTCTTCTCCAAGGAACAAGGGATAAGACAAGAAGAAATGGCTTCAAGTTGCACCAGAGAACCTCTAGATTAGATATTAGGAAACATTTCCTCACTGAAAGAGTTGTCAAGCACTACCCAGGGAAGTGGTGGAGTCCCCATCCCTGGAGGTATTTAGAAGTGTAGAGAAGGTGCTTAGGGATGTGGTTTAGCAGAGGACTCAGCAGTGCTGGGAAATGGTTGGACTTAATGATCTTAAAGAAATTTTTCCCACCTAATAATTTCTATGATTCTAAGGAGAACAGGATCCCATTGCAAAAATGTGGGGCAATGGAGTAGGGCTTTTACTTGTCTCTAAAAAATGTTAATATTTGCAATTTTTTTAAAAGCCCTTTTATCACGGCACAGAATTTGTACACTTCTTTTTGTACAGCAGAACAGTTTATTTTCTCATAGATAGGTGAACTTTATAACCAGATAGCCTACAGCTCAGCTACCAAGGCTCTTTAAATATTTGCCTTACAAGTACTGGATCTTGAAGAACATTTATACTAAAAATACCCAGAAAGCTACATTTTGCAGACTTTGAAAATTGTTCTGTTCTCTCTCAGACCCCAGTGAAAATGGCTAAATGTCTCAGCAAGTTGGTACTGAGCTATTTTGAACATCTGGCTGGTGGTTGCTTCCCGTCAGTGTTCCTGGAGGAGCTGCCGGGTGAGAACTTTAAAATATGGCCCTCAGCACTCCAGATGCAACATGTGTTATTCAAGCTTGTGGAAGGGCTGTGAAAAGCTGGCAGTCACAAAGGTACAAAATCCAGTCATCTGCCTTTTGTCCTCATTGCTGGTGAGAGTAGAAAATTAGTAGGTGTCGTAAGTGTTGTGCAGATGGGAGGAAACCAAACACAGTGTTTGGGTCAGCATGAGGCAGAGCTGTGAAGTGGATGTGTCACTGGACCAGTGCTCTGAAGCCCTGGGTATTGACCTAATTTATAACCTCTGGCAAGTCCCTTAACCCCTTTTTGTTTCCTTTATCACTTTTTTGCCTCAACGTGTCTATTTAAATTTGCTGAAATTAAGATAACTATCTCTTCCTATGACTTCTTGTGTTGACTACCAGGACGGGGCCTCAGTTTCACCTGGGTTTTTCCAGTGCTGCTCTAATACATACAGAGATAAAACCAGTTGAGAACAATTGCACAAAATATGAAACCCGCCATATGAAATCTTTCAGACCAGTTTGGGAACGGCTGTATTGGACCCACAGCAGTTAGGTGTGTTACTGTTGTGTGTAATTGCGCTTTAATGGACTGCTTTAATGGTGGTTTTTACTGCTTTGAAGCCTCAGCAATACTTAGTTTCACAAGCAGCCTTTAAATTTGGTACAAGTATTCGCACATGCAAATCTCTGGGTGGTGTCTGCCTGCCCACATACTGCTCTTATTTATGTTACATCTTGTAGCATTATTACAGAATCCCAGAGCTCTGGGCACAGAGCAGGGCTTGTGCAAGCACCAGTTTCCCTGATGCTACACCGATGCCAGAGACAGCAGAGAGATTTAGGCAGGCTGGGGACACCAGAGCTCCCCCCACAACAGCAGGGTGAGAGTGGAGTCAGCACCCCGATGAGTGAGCTAGTGCCCACCCCTTTGAGAAGTTTGGTGGGACAATTTTTGAAGATTTATCCTCTCAAGGGAGTGGCAGAGCCCAAAGGTATTTTTGATAGAAATCATCCCAAGGACCAGAGTTGACCAGGAGCTGGGTTGGCCATTTGATACTTAATGAGTGATTGGTAGTGGGGCAAGGGACCAGCTATGGAGCACAAGTGGCATGTGAGGAGACCTCTTTGGGTAACTGACCCTGGCACTGCAAGGAGTTTATGGAGGGGAGAAGGGAGCAGCTCCTCCCTCATATAGTTCCCACAGACACACGCCTGTAGTGCTGTTAACCTGCAGGGAAAGGGCTGATGGCAACAGAGGCTCTGGACTACAGAGCCTTTCTTATTCCTGCATGATATTGCAATGACTGTAATTAATGTAATTATGGATGCCATTCCTGCTTTGCAGGCCTCATGCCACTTTGGCCAAGTCCAGCCTCTCCACATAAAGCCCTGTCCTTCTGTGCAGTGGTGTCCCATGCTTGCCCAAGGACCTCTGCACCCTTCCCACTACTGCAGACATCTCCCAGCAGTCATTACATCCCACCCTGCTCTCAGCCTGAGCATACTGCACCTCACAGACCCTTGGCACCAAGCTGTGACTTAGCCAAATGAGACATTTCCTCCTCCTTCATTGCTGGCCTTTCTGAAATATCTTCCATACCTTTGCATGTGATGAGGAAATTCTCACCTTCTGAAATCCTGCTTGTGCTGCTGCTTCCTGTCACTGGTTTCCCAAGCTAGTGCTGTAACTTCCCAATCTGCTGAGGAAGGATTGTTCTTGCAGCCCATCTGCACTATTAAAAAAGCTGGTAAATGCTGAGGTGAAAATACGAGCTGTTTTCTGTAGGATGGCTCTATAGTTCTGTAACTGCTGGAAAGTATGTGTGCATTGGGAGGAGCAAGAGAAAGAAAAGCTGGTTGGATTTTATTGCTTTGATTTAAATAAAAAATGGATTCTTCTATAAGAGCAGGAGGATATTTGGTACTTAAGAAGATTTTGCAATGTTCTACTCAAGAAACACTGAAAGAGTAAACAAACAAATTATAGCAAAGCAACCAGAGTGCAGGATAGGTGATCATGGGGCAAAGCAGGTCAGTATAAAAAAAAAAGAAGAAAAATCCATGCATAAATAAACATGGATGAAAAGGGGAGCCTGATAGCACAGTTAAGGCCACAGTCTAGGACTAAGGAGAAATCTCCTATGTTAGCACTCGAAGTTTTGATTGCATCTAATGGCAAAGAAAAAAAATTAACATTCTTTATCTCTGAAACTGAACTTTTCTGAAGTCTGTAGATGTAAATAAGAAATTTTGTTCAAAGGGTCATCTCAAATGTTATATTGTACACAGCAGTGTGATTATAGTGAACGAGAATTAGGAGATCCTAAAACACACTGACAGCCTCTAACATGCCTTATTGTGCTCCAGTGCTCCAGCTCGTATGGTACAGTCAGGGGACCACACACAGTTCATAACAGTCATAATGGAAAATTGTACGGGCTGGTCTAGCTAGGCATAATTGGATGGGCAAGAAATTGAGTTTTCCAGCTTTCAGAGTTGTTTACTTGACCTGTTTAATTTTAGTTGAGATGGAGTAATACGTTTCTCCAGGAAATAGCCAGGAGTTGTCACTTTTTAGCCTAATAAATCTCATCTTCAGTGTGTCTCTAAGAAGTTCACATTTCTAATGGCAAAGAATGCAAACTCTTCTGACACTATAGATTAAATCCAGAGTAGTTTTACAACTAACAGCATTTACGCTGAACCAATTGAACTGCTTGAAAGTTTTATAGGAACCAACACTGGGGTTTTTTTCACAATATCACTTGAGCTGCTCTCTCCCACTCTGCAATTTACTTCTTCTGACATATCCTTAATGCAAGTCCTGGTGTGCCAGTGTCACCTTGAATTATGTTTATTTTGAAAGCTTGTGGACATCCCTGTTGCCCACCCCCCCGGGAAAAGCACTTTTGGACCGACTGCTGAGAATTAGTATTGGACTGTGTTTACTTTTCTCCAAGTCCAGCAGCTCTTTGGGCTGAAATTTGAGAAGGGGCTACCAAGCCCTTTTTAAAAAGAAATGGGTCTTAAGCCATGCAACTTTGTAGGCAACCATAGCATAGGCTGCAGAGCTCACAGTTGTTATGCTTTTTTAGGCAAGTGTCTGTTTATAAAAGAGTGTAATAAATAAGGAGGGTTAGCACCAGCACAGTGTCTTTTGGCTGGATTATTGTCATGGTGCACTGGATTCTGACAATGCTCAGCTGGCCTGCATAGCTCAGCATAGCTGAAAGTTTGTGCCACACCAGTTTTGGAGTGATTGAAAAAAGCCATAAAAAGGTGTGAAAATCAACATCCTGACATATGAGCCATGGCCCATGAGAAGAGTTGTCCCCAGAGGGCACCAATGCTTTGGGGTGTTCCTCATTGCCAGAAAGATTCTTTAACATCTTAGATGGAATGGCACAGAATAAATCAGCCTAGACTGTTCCCATTTACATCTCAGTCTGAATTCACTTATCCAGTACCCAAAATAAGGTATTTTTTTACCTTTCCAGTTCTGTGTCAATCTGACTTGAGGTTCCTTAAAGTCACTGTACCCCAGCACCATTTTCCTGGCAGCACTCTTGGAGCTTCTGAGACTTTCAACCTTTTTTCAATTTTTTTCCTTTTTGTAATGGTCAGTTTAGCAGTAGTTTTATTTATCAAAATGTGGGACTGCAGCATAAAAGAAAGATCTCAGTAACTTAAAGCTGTGAAAAAAAATCACAGTTGGCATAAACCAGGAAAATAAACCATTTTAAGGCAAACTGAAAATATTTCTAGTAATTGAATCGTGCTGGAATCTCCTCCCCACTCCACTCCCCTCTGTCTGAACCACACTTGTCCGTTTGGACCCTGTGTGTTACCAGGACACTCTGGAAGAAACTTGTCTGGTCTTCCACACTGATTTGAGTTTCTCTGACTCAGTGGAAAATTTGCCTTGACTTCATGGCAGCTGGATCAAGCTTTCTGCAACTAAATAAAGGATCCCATTTTCCAGGCTTTTGTATGGTGTCTCAGGACTGCAAAATATGTTCAGGTTATTAAAAATAATTATGTCATCAAACTGATTTTTATTCCTTTATATTTTGGCTTGAAAAATAAAACAGAAAAAAAAAAAAAAGGCATAAACTCATTAAGCCCTAATCTAAAACAAAAGTTTGGAGCCAAATGTCCATGTTCAGTCTTTTCATTCTTTAAACAACAGTGTCCTATTAGACAGAGATAACACATAAGGGGTACAGATGACAAACAGCACATTCATAGGATCTGTATTCACTCTGAACAGAAGGGAAAAAGAAGTGTGTATTTACCAGTAATTAACATGTTAGCCAGTGTTTGGTGAAATCCATAATATGATTAAAAAAATAAGAATTCCTGGATTACAGGGAAGAGCAATTACCTAATAAAAGCAACTGAAAAGTTGTCCAGAGGTATATAATAATAATAATAATAATAAAAAAGATCCCCCTCCCCAGTGGGAAATGATTACACAGTAATCCATGCCACTTAGTCAAATATCAGAAAAGGATCCCATAGACCCATAATTAGCAATGTAACAAGCAGAGCCTTGAGAAAACAAGCTGGCCCTCAAGACAATAATCTTCATTGCTAGCACCCATCCAACAGCCTTCTACTCAAGGAGTGAAAGAGGCAGGAGAGACAATAAAGGGACCGAACAGAGCCAGCAGGAAAGTTCCCCATGTGCTACTTTGAGTGGCCTTCAAGGGGGTAAAAAGAGGAGAGGTAGGAGGGGGCAAAGCAGTCATGCCTTCCCCTCCCTAAAAAGAGTGAAAAAGAAAGGAAAAGAATCCAAGTTGCTTCTGCAGAAGCTGCCTAGCGACACACAACTAATTACTACTACCAGTCCCCTGTTTGCAGATCTTGTTATCAGTAAAAATAATAATAAAATGAGCCCTTGCAGTCTGGATATCTGCAATTACAGTGTGAATTGCATGAGAGGATTATATGAAGTGCTCTTGGCGTGGAGGGTGGGGGACCAAGGCGCTTCAACTTGAGAGCAGAAAGCAGCTGCTTTGGGGCTTTGCACCTGCTGCTCACCAGGCTGTTTTCACCTCTAGACGAAAACAGGCTTCTCTCTCCTCCTCTGTCTCCTTTCTTTTCACACAGCACACAAATGTAAAAACAGAAATGGATTTTTATTTAAAAAAAAAGTTAAAAAGAAAAACAAGGGATAAAAAAATGGACAGAAAAGAAATTGTCTTCTTAAAGAAGTTTCTCTGAAGCAACATGAGGGGCGTCTTAGGGCAGCCAAGGGGAATCTGAAGATGGAGTGTGGGGCCAAAGAAACAGGCAAGCGGCTCCATTTTAATGCCGAGGCAGCAGACAGAGTGCGATCTGAGATTGGCAAAGTTTCAATGTAAATCCAGGGGGGCAAGGGGGATGGGGCTGGGATGAGAAGAAAGGACTCTTTTACTGTTTCATGCTTCTAAGTCCTGCCGATCAGCATAAGCTCAGCTCGACATTCTGGGAATAGCAATGAGGCACACACAACAATCAAAACACCCTAAATCTGTTTGATGATTCAGACACTTCGTGCATCTGCACCGACAAAATGGGACTTCAATTAAATAACTTGCAGATTTCCACAGAGGGGGGAAAAAGTCGGGGGAACATGAGGATTTTTAATTAGTAACTCTGAATACAAGCCGTTTTTTTAATTAGGTGTTTGCACTACCACTTTATTCTTAAAGAGAGATTTGTAAGCGCGTGGGATTGTTGTGAAAGAAGATCCTGGACAGTTTGTTCCTAACATTTTGTTGCAACCTGCATTTGCTCCTAAATAGCTTTTCTTTAGCAAAGGAAACTCAGCTACAACTCCAAGCAACTTGTTCAAATGAAAGCTGAGACTTTTTTGGAAGTTTTAGGTGCATACACATATCCGTAAATACATATAAGTGTATATGTAGTGCCCAGAGTAGGTTTCAAGGCCCTGCAAGAGCTTTCTTGTGTTTCTGTGTTTCAGATTACTCTCTGTGACTAGTTAAATATTTATATATAATATATAACTGTACTGTAGGCATTATATACATAACAGCACAATACACAGGGTTTAAACAGAGATAGTAGAAGTTTGCCACAGAGTTGAATGAAATTCCCATATGACTTCACTGCTCTGCAGCCACCACTTTTAGAACAAACCACTAATGATTGCAAGCTTCAGAGTCTGAAAAATGATGGGTGAAATCCCAGACCCTTTGAAGTCATTGAGTGCTTTTCATTCACTATTGGGGTCAGGATTCATGCTCAAAATCTCTCAAGTGTGTGCTGGCGTGGCACAGTGATGTACAGGTCTCTCACATGCACATGCACCATGAACCTGCAAAATCTGCTGTGAAAAGGCATCCTCCCTGTGGCAGGCCATGGTTTTTGGAGCCTTGGAAGACACATTTGATTTTTGAGTAGACAAACCACTGAGGACACTAGAATGAGGACACTTCTGTGGTAATTTAAAAAATGTGGCCAAAGAGGAAACTGAGGAATTAACATGTTTTTGCATCTTTCTCTCTCAGTTCTTGGACTTTTTTTTTTTTTTTCTTTGATAAAACATTTACAATTATGTGGAAGAGATTAAAAGTTGGATTTCTCAATACCCACCCGACCCTCCCCCACCTTTTCCTAACGGGTACAGCAAGATCATATAAAGAGGGACCATGATCATTTATCCAAATGCAAACAAACCTAAGTATGAGGATTTACCACAGCCTGACTTTCCTTTTTTAAAAATTTATTTCATGTGTTAATACAAAGACTATTTAGCAAAAGTAGAATGCCAGGATTTGCATATGAATAGGTACCTAAAGATCAACGAGATCAACTCATTAGGGCCTGAACATCTAAACATAGGAAAGTCAAAGAGGCCAGAGCTCAAGAGCCCGGCTGCTGAGATTCCCAGTGACTAATCCAAGCAAAGCTGATAGTTTTAAACTTATTAGTATTTTTTCCTGCCTTAACAAAAAAAATCCTTTACCTGAAATCAAAGCTCAGTCCAAGGAAAATAGCCTTATGATTGTGTCTGGGACTTAATTTCTTCCTTTGCCACAAGCTTTCTCCATGGCATTGGGCAAGTCATTTAGGAAGGGATTCGCCTGACCCAGCAGTATCTGTCTCGAAGGGAGGGGTTTTAACTACCTCATCATCCGGGCTCCCTTTGCAGTCAATGTAAAAAAAGGCACTTTCCAAAGGGCTGTTCATTCTTGCTGTAGTATCCCCTCCTAAGACAGTGTCTAAATCTCTGGCTGCAGGTGCTTATCTCATCCTCTTGCCTATGCCAAGAGTGTCTCAGAGTAGTTCAGACCGAAATGAGTATGGAGTCTGATGTGCCTCAGTTCATCATCTGTAAAATGGGATTAAGTGATTAATGCTACCTCTGTATCTCATGGGTGAGTTAGGAAGTGGAATATATTATAAACCACGAGATGTTCAGATATTAAAATAGTGAGAATGATATGAGTGCCATAAAAAGATAAGGTCCTGATCCAGTATCTGTGGCAACCAAGGGAATCTCTCCTCTGGCCTTTTGTGGGTATTAGATCAATCAATCCCCAGTGACATTATCCATTCACTGCAGAGTAAGTGAAGGTATGGCCAGAATTTTTCCACCGGCAGAGAAGGGAGAGGGTATGGGAAAGCCCTGACCTTACTCTATGCTTGAATAGTAGGAAGAGGGAAAGCACAAACAGGCTTTCAAAGCTGCCTACAGGATTTGGACACATCAGCTTATTAATGTTAGCGGAAATTGGGCATCCACATCTCTGGAAATTTCAGCCTCTGCATTTACAACACAAAAAGAGCCCAACCACAGAGGAGATATTTCCCTAATCTTGGCACCACTGCAGATTTTTGTTTGCGCTTCCTTGGATTAGACCTTTAGCAAACGACAGTGCTTGGATGTTGCGGGAAGGACGCATTTACTCCTCACCCACTCCAAGGTGTAGCAGGCTGTGTGAGGGCAGCATATTCTCATGGCTAGATCCTGAGCCTGTCATTAAATCTGTCTTTTGACCTTGGGCAAGTCACTTAACCTCAGTTTCCTCTGACTGTAAAATGTAGATAAAATATTCCCTGCCTCACGGCAGTGTTGGGAAGATTAACAGTTAGACATTGTTCTGAAAGCCTTGAATAAGAGCTGTGAGTGCATGCAGAGCACTGTTTCTATTGGATACTGCTTTCTCTTTCTACATAGAAAGGGCTGACTTTTAAACTGGCAAGAAGCCCAGGCCCGTGACTAGTGGTGTGCCCCCTTTGAATGCACAATAACTACAGTTGCATGCACAAATTGGGTATCCGTGCATGGAAACTGGACACACAGTTGTTTACAGAACAGAAGAGTTTCTCTCTCGTGCACCCTTGGAAAACTCAAGGACTCCATTTATTAAGTACAAAAAGCAGTGCTACCACCCGTGCAATATCAAACAGTTTCTAGACAGCATTTTCAGCAGGTTAATAAGGTATAATATCATTCCCTCCAGAGACTGTAAGGTGGGCACTTTATGTTGACCTGAGTTAAAATTTCACACTCATTTTACAACTCTTGCAGACTGTCTTGGTTTAAAAGTGCCAGGTGAGACGTTTTGGGGAAGTTGAGAAGGGAAAAGATTTGCAGGTATTTTGTTTGATGTGTGTAAATCAGGACTGAAATAAATGGCATAGGTGGAGTTTACCCAGAGATAAATTAGACTTGGCTGAGAATCGGGCACTCTTTATATACAAGCCCATAAACAAACCACGGTCAGGACAGCAGACACGTTGTGTGAAGCCTCAGGAGGGCTGCTTGGCCAGGGCTTGGGCTCTGCTACCCTCACTGAGGAGCCCTGCTCTGTGCTGCTTTGGGGGGGTGTGCTGGAGAGCTGTGGGGTCCCAGCAGCAGCAAGCTGTGATGGGAGGAATGGAGGCTGCCTACTCCCTCTGTGCACAGTCTGATCTCCAGGCATTTTCCAGAATCATAACTCCAAGAAGAAAATGAAATAAGTCCCATGAATAGTGTGGGGATGAGAGGAGAAGAAAGAGGGAGTGAGGGCAGAGAGCCACTGGCCAGGACGGCATTATTTTTTCTCACTCACAGAACTCCTTTTGCTAAAAAAGCTAAACCTTCAAGCAGGAATATCTCACATTTCTGTATTCTCTGCTTTCCTTCTGGCTGTCACTGGAGGTATCTAGAAGAGATGGCAGCACGGTTTTGCAAAGCTTTCCCATGCCATACAGCTTCAGGCACAACTTGCTCCAGGAGCAACCCACTTACAGGCACCTTCCCATGCCCCAGGCCTGGGCTGTGCCGTGGCCCTGTTAGCAGCAGGAGTCAATGTTCCTCTCACACCTCAACACACTGAAAGGAGATGATATTCTGGGATGGCATCAGGCCTTGTTGCCTTATTTATGGTGAAGGAGCTGGCTGCATAGGCCTCTCTTCAGGGTGGGTGAGCAGCATCAGCTTAGGATGTCCCCATCACTAGAGCTTATCTGCTTTAAGCAGTAATACACTAATTTACTACTGTGGTAGGAATGATTGAAATCTTTAGACATAATGGAGGAAGTTTAATAGGGTCTACTGAGAAACCCAGGTGTTTAGATCAGCTTAAAAATAATAACCTTCTCCCCTGCTGAGCACTTTCTTTTCACAATAAGCTCAGCTTTTATTCTTAACCATAAAGACTACCTCAGACAGGAAATTATTCACGTGATTGGTCTTTACAAGTAGCGGAGGGTTTAAACTCGGGGCTGGAGAGGTCATTAGTGGACAGCCATGTGATTAACCTTTGCTTGCCCGTTTCTTTTCACACTTTGTTAACAGCTCCCATTATTGCCCTTCTGTGTCTCAAGGAAGTAGTTTATTGACAGTATTAAAAATACATAGCTACAAATTCCAAAGAGCCTATCCTTGTGTAAAACCTCCAGTAATTTCTAGCCAGATGATATACATTGGGCAGAGCCCCACAATTTCTGGCCAAAGTGGATCCAGAAATAAATTTGCCCATTAACACGGGATATGAGTTAATATGTTTGTTTTACCCATTGCAGGACCTGTTCCTGGGCCTGTCTCAGAAAGTTTTATACAGCAAAAAAAGCTAAGGTTTAGTTAAACAGTGCCATTAGCACTTGTCTCAACATATCACAGCTTAATAGGAGTCACGCCAGTATCTTTGAGCAGAGATGGGCATCCAAAGGACTTTGAAACCTCGATCAAAATGATGAGGTCTTCCAGAGCTGTGGTTTGATTTTGAAATAATCCATCTGCTACTTACTTGTTTTCAAAGCACAGGAGCAGCCTGGAGCTTCTGTTCCGGCCTGCGCCGGCCGTGCCCCGGGAGCTCTCAGCGCAGAGTGTGACACGGTCCCTCCCTCCAACACACACACCCAGAGGGGCTCGTGCACGGGGGGATCTCTTCCCAGCCAAAGAAACCAAATGAAAACAACGCCGAGGCAAAAGCAAAATGGCATGAAAGAGGAACAGAATTTCTGTGAATATAATGCCAAGCAGCAGCAGTTTTGCACCACTCTGGACTTTGCGAGTGTCTTGCATAAAATTAATAGTGAAGATGGCAACAACAAAATACTGCAGCAAAGGCTGAGGGCAGGGGAGAAGGGTGCCTCTTTTACTTATTTATTTTGCATTGTTGTTGCAGGGTAAGTTCAAGAGGGAGGTGAAAGGGGGGAGGTGTTCAATGGGGGCCTTTCCAAAGCAAAAGGGTCTTTTGGACAGAAAGAGTGTCAAGGCATTTTGACAGAAAGTGGCTGAATGTGTCTTTTCTAGTTAACTTCTGTGAACTGCTGGGCATTTCCGCACACAAAGGGGCACTTTCTTGGCAGCTGAGGAGTGAGGGCAGAAGTCAGAGAGGGCAAAAGAGGAAGAAAAAGGAGAACATCAGTTTATGAACACAAAACTTACAGTAGAATTTTTTTTTAAGTAGAATATGTACACTGAAGAAAGCCTCTGGGCAGGCATAACTTTCTCAGCTGGTGTTCATTTGGCAGAAAACCCAAGCCTCAGTGAATTTAACTGCACTTCAGGAAGCATCCACCCACGACTTCACTCAGCCCGCGCTCAACCCAGTAGGGTACTGAGCCCCTTCAGTTCCTCTTGAAGTTGCTCAGTGTTGTGGTGCTCAGCACCTTGCAGGGATGAGGCTGTAGCTCAGGATGGCTGTGAAGCACACAGAAGAAAATTCTGAGATATGTCAGGGATCCTAGAGGTAGCTCAGGTGTCAGTGGCCCTGGTGTGTACATAATTTCTGACACCCAGACTAGATAATCTAATGGTGACTCAGATAGCTCTGCACTACATTACATGTTAGATATGTCCTAAGAATTCAGCACTTCTCCCTCAGTTATTCTATTTAGACTTTGGGGTTTTAAATTAAATGGGGAAATTAAAGTACTTGACAGAAGTGAAAACAAAGGACATCTTTAGGGATTATGAAAGCTTCCATAAACAACAAAGAAAGCACTTATTTTTAAATTTTATCTACATCTGACTATTTCTTAAGCTATAACCCAAGCCAGACTAGGCCTTCCTTTATGATAGTTACACATCAGAAGTGAGACAAGATTTGGAACTCCCTGTGAAAGGATTACAGGAAAATCTATTCCAAGGGAAAGGTGAGATCAATCAGAATGGTCTGTGCAGGTCTGTAGAAACAGCTGAGATGGAGCAGTAAGGAATTAAAAAGCTGTGCAAAAGCAGCAATGACAGGAACCTCAGCAAGAGCTTGTAATTGCAGAGTACATGATTTTATTTATTCAGAGGGGAAAGGTCAAAGTAAGGTCCCAAGGCAAAGGCAGCTTGAAGTTTAGTTGGATCCACAGGCCCTTCTGGAATTAACCATTTATGTCTAAACTGGTCAAAAAGCAGTTTTGTAAGTCACAACTCTATTTTGTGTTTTAACTTTCCTATCAAAAGCAAGAGCTCCCGTTTAACCAAACTTACTTAACCTACAGTACTCTCTCAGAGCAAAGGGGAATAGAGGCACAAGAGGCAGATAAGGACTCATTAGGATGATTGTGCTTTTGAACTCTGTATTAGAAAGACATATCTGTTCAGCTGCAAAAAAGCATTTTATGAACAATATACAAGAGGTGTTAGTGATGTTTTAACAGCGAAGAGCCTCAAACCAACAACATTTTACCTGTAACTGGTTACAAACCTCTAATTAAAGCTGTGCCAGAGCTTCAATATGTTTTCAGCTTTCCAGAGTTTATCTTGAGTCTTGACTTTAAAAATTACCTGCCGGCTAAAATTTGTCATACAAGGACTTACATAGGAACATGTTTTAAATAATAATAATAAACCCCACTTTGACAGCTTTATAAGTTATTATGGTGTTTCAAAAAAGAAATCTGTCAGTTCAGGTTTTCTTAGGACCCCCTGGAAAAGGTGCTGTCTGTTAAACAGCAGTCACTGACACTTGGGGATTGTTCCTAAGTGTTGGGAGTGAAGCCAGGTACCTCAGCTGAGGCATGTTTCCAAAAGAAGTTATTGCAGGTGTGTTTTATTAACTCACCACCCTGTGTATTTCTTCGGCATTTTAGGTCAGAAACTTCAAGGGCTGAGTGGCCCTGGTCTACTTATTTTTTATTCTGACTGTAACACAGAGGCAGGGTCACACTTGGAGTAGGCCTTGTGCCTTTGTTTTGTGTAGAAGGTTTTGTTGGTTGGTGGTACTTTGGGGTTAGAGGTTTTTTTTTTTTACAGCACTAAAACCTGAAACTTGGCTGAACTTGAGATTCTTGAGAGCTCTCAGATGGAGTTGTTCTGCTGTGCACTGCTCCTTCTTCCACAGGGGACGTGTCAAGATAGGAATATGGGCTCTGCTTTCAAGGTAGAAATATAGTCCATACTTCTTTGTCCCAGTGTTGTACCAAAGCCACAGGTCAGAGTCACCTCGAATTTCATCTGACTGAGAACACACATTGCATCCTTCTTTTTGCCTGTCCCAGTTCTCTTGTGCTGGGTGCCAGCCACCCTCTGGCCATGGGTTAATAGTAAAGTAAGAATTCACTCTGCAGTGTGCTCTGGACGTAGCTCTTACACGTGGTGGATACAGGACTCTCTGGTATGCGTTGCAGAACTGTCTTCTGTGGTAACTGCTGGCTGTCCTCTTTCCTTGGATGGGCCCAGAGACCTCTCTGAGTGTATTGCAGGGAAGCCTTGAGCATGCTGTAAATGAATAGCCTTGGCACTAGGTGAGACAAACTAATGGGTTTTTTAGTCACACAATTGTCTTTGCCTTTAAGCTCCTGCACTTCAAATACTTTTTACCCTCCTGCTCCATGCAGCTGTCACTGCTCCCTTAGGAAGGAGACATCCCCGTGCTGATGGCAACAGAGGCTGGCCACTCACCATCTTCCTGAGACTCAGCATCACCATCCTGATGGCAGCAACACCTTTGATTCTGAACCCTGAGGCTGCTCATTGTCTCTGGCAGGCTTGGCATTCACTTGGTTGTTTTTCCTATACTGTCACAGTCAGAAATCAGCAGGGGAGTCAGTTACTGACAATATTCACTTTTTGAGCCTGGTTTGGCTTCTTTTATAGACTGGACATGTCTAGGCAGGTGTAAAGGCTGTTCTTTTTCCTCATGTTGGCTAATGTGACCTCAAACCTAGTCTGAGCAGGGTTTTTCAAATGTTCTAAGATTTTAGGGGAGGGAAAGGTCTTTTCAGGCTGCTTTTCAGGCTGACTTTCAGGGCACTCCTTGGAGTTTTAAATACCAAGAGACCTAATTTAATACCTTAGCAGTAGCTCGCTGCTGTACAGAGCCACCACAAAAACAGTTGCCTTTCTGCCAAAACTTTGTGATTAAATTTTCCCATTGTAATGTTGGTTTTGGTGCTTTTTATAATTTTTGATTTCTGGTTTCTGTTACATCTGATACACCTGTTATGACTTGGAAGGGTGACTCAGGCGGGGAGTGTCCAAGTTGGGATCTGAGCTTTGCCACATGCTGGTGTGAGAGAGGAATTCTCTTCAGCCACATGTGTCTCCCTTATTCCTGGTGTAAAAGTGGACTGACAGTTCTTAGCCCTTCCCCATTTAACTGAAAGCTTTTAAGGATAGGAAGGATAATCTTCTTACTGCTTTGGTGGGGTGGCTTGCTGGTTTGATTGGGGTTTTTGACTGATAGCTCCAGTTTTTGCTATAATGCCAACATGAAGTAATGAGAAATTAGTAAAACAACACTTCTTCCCACCATACCACAGTGCCAAGTATTTTTTGATGAGAAAAGCTAAACAAGCCCCTACACTTCTGCATGAGGAATGGCTACAAAGGAGGGAGGAAAGACAAGACGAATTCTTTTGACAGTCTTTTATTTTGAAATTCCAAGCTGAAAGGCTTGCATGGACTTGCTAGCCAAGGGGAGAAGAGGTGCCAGTGAAGTTTAACACCACAGTGTTAACACAACTTTTCTCTCTATCCATTTTTGTCCTGGAAGTCACATTTACAAGTGTATTTTGTGGCATCACTGTCTGATGCTTACATGAGATCTTTGCGTGCTTGTATCCAACATTGAATATTACTTGCATTTTTTAATATTTTCATAAAAAAGCAGCTGAGCAGGCCCTCTGTGTTTCATCCTGGGTAGCACATGCCTGGGGTTCAATGGGGCATCTTCTCTCCAAGCACTGCCTACACCAACTGGCACTGCCAGAGGCTTGGCTGCCTTTTCCACAGTGCTTTCTCAGGGTGCCTGGTACTCAGACTGCCAGCACAAAAGCTGATTCAGACCAGCTTGATGCTCAGGTATACTGAGAACTGAACCACAAGCAGATACCATCAAAACACATTTCACTTGTGACCTTTCACAGCCAATGAATTGGAGGGATTTTCCTTTGCTGTGGATCAAATTTAAAACTACTTCCCAGGAGTGAAAGGTCATCTCGTGGAGTCATGATATCCAGTTAAATACAGCTAAATAGAACTCGTTAGCATCACAATGAATGGAGTTATATATTACCTGCTCTGGAGGATGACTGGGGTGGGTGGGGTAGATCCCTCATCACCCTTAATAAAGCACCACAATAGCGGAGAAAAAGCACAAAGAGCAGAATTTGACTAAATCTGCCCTTTAAATCTGTTTCTTCTGGCCAGCAATATGAATGGTCAGAAAAACATGGGAAATGTCACATAAAGGATGTATTCTCCTCTTGCCATGTTTGCATTCACGGGAGCTACAATTCCATCCAAGTGAGAATATACTATATACCAGCTCCTGGCGGGGCTTTGATCTGCAGATACAGCCTGCTCTGAGGAAAAAGGAAATCCAGTGATCTCGTGTCTGAAATTAGATTCCCACAGAGGGGCAAGCTGCCCCTCTAGACACTATCTGATTGGCAGAAGGACTTCATATATAAGTGGATCCATGACATCTTTTATCCTGCCAAGCCATCTCCCTTCTGGGGAGTATTTCTTGCTCTCCAGCCCTTTCCTAATGATTGTTATTTCAGCCCTGCTGTTTCTGGTCATACTTCATGAGGACTGTTTTTCTGAGTGTAAAGCTGCATGGCTCTTTCCTCAGGACTGGCAGCAGGTCAGGGATGTGAAATGAGTGCAGGAGGCTTTGGGATCTTTGGTGAAGAGGCTGTCTCAGATGGGGAGGATCCACACACAAAACTTGGTGTCATCATCCTGTGAAGTGAATAGCTCACGGTCAATCATTTACCTTGGTGATCTGCCTTTTTCTTTTCTCTCTCTGGTACTTGGAATTCTTGGGTCTTTGTATTCTGATGCACCATTTTCTGGGGATGGGAAGGATAGACAGATCAAAGTGAAGGATCAGTTTCTTTGTTTATATTAAATAAAGGACTGTTTGAATTTTCTCAACCATTTTTACAAGTGGCTCCTTTGCCTATATGTATTGCTTTGACTTTTCTGTACTTATTCAAGGCTTAATGTCCATAATAGCCAAGCAAGTTACTGTCATTAGGAATCAAATAGAGCTGGGCATCTACAGAAGTTCTTTTGCTGATTAGTTCTTAAGGGATCATAGGGATCTCTGCTCTAGCCTCCAGTAAAACTGAATGTTGGGACTGCTGCACTCAAAAAACCCACCTCAGTTAGCAGAACGCTGAGGACAGGCAGGGATATGCAAGCTTCAAGCCGTGGTGGATGAACTGTCACTTTGCTATCATAGATGGTGTTGGATTTCTTCTCTGGCTGGTTAAAGCAGACCCAAACTGCAGCAACTATTAGAGAAATAAATCAGCTTTTGCATGTCTAGTGGCTACAGTGCCCTGTTCCAAATCTTCCCCCACCCCTGCTGTCTCTCAACATCAGAGACAGCAATCTGCTGCAATTCAAGAACCAAGGAAGATCAAAACCAATTTTTTTTCCAAATCATCTTTATCAGTAAGTTGGTGAATTTTGCTCCATGATGAAGTTACTGGAGAGGCCATGGGTGAGATCCAACACATAGCAGAGCCTCTGATGGCTGTTCAGGCACTGTGGCTGCATTTGAAGCACCAGAGCAAAACCATGCAGTTCCCAAGCCATTAAGTGGAGAAAAATTGGGAACCCTTATCCCCTTCCAAGGGAAACTCTTTTTAATATCTTGCCTCAAGTATGATACACCAGTCATACCTGCCTCCAGTGTGTTCTGCCAGCTGAAGGCAATCATGTAAGACAAATGGGAAGAAGTAATAAAAGAAGAATAGAAGGGAATCAGTAATGAGGCTCTACATTTATTCATACTAAAGCAGTGATTAGCTATGGTGGGTGTAAATTATTTTGTTAATGTACTCAAATAAACCAAAACTCAGTGCTATCAGTGTCCCTGTCTAAGCATTTCCAGTGATTGACTGAGGGGATCTTGATGGAGGATGGTCCTGGGAGCAGTCCAGAATATTTACTAATTTTTTTTATTTCTTTCTTTTTTTTTGAATAAGGCTTGACTTTAATGACTTCCAATAAACCTGCCATCCATGTACTGGAAATACCTCAAAATTTCCACCCCTGCCTAAGGCAAGCTCTGCTGGAGTTAGGCAGTGCTGATTTACACCAGCTGAGGTGCCTGATTTTATTTTATTTTATTTTTATAGGGTTTTTTGTCCTTTGTTATAAAACTTTGACTAGCTGGAAGAGATCACATTCCTTTCAGGAGCTCCCTTTATGTCCTTCAGATAGGAAATCATCACCTTGGTGCAGACAAGTTTCAGCATGTCAGCATTGAGAAAAGGGGGAGCAGGGAAGGGGAGCAGATTTAGCTTCCTAACTGAGGAAGGAGGAAATGCCTCCAGGAAAAGCAGGCAGAGGGAGCCTGTTCTGTAGGAAACATCTGGAAATGGAGACCTGCATATTCCTTTTCTTCATCCTGCCAGAGCTGCAGGACAGTTGTGGCCCAAAGATGACTCCTGCTCTGACTCGGAGCTCTCCCCATCCTCTGCAGCCTCCTCCTTTCCCACAGGATTACCCCGATGACCAGGGGCATTTCCCAGGCTGAGGCTGCCTGAACACGTAACACGATCCCGGGATCTGTCATCCTCTGTTGGGTAATCAGCCACTTCTCTCTACCCCTATTTTTTAATGAGGAAATAATCCTTCTCTCTTGCTTTTAATGCAATGTGTCTTCTTGAATGTATGGCAAGGCTGTGTACTTCTGAGCCACTGCTGAGTGATTCTATCAGTTGGGTTTATCTTAGAATTATTCTGCACTTTTGTGGTTACTAAGGCAACCACACATTTTGAATGAACTGTGGAGTAAATGAAGGTATCCAAAATATGTGACAGATCAACCTACACCATGTGCCTCTGATATACTAAGTTACCCGCATGTAGCAGTTCAACTCTTTAAACATTTCAGGCTAAAATGGTATCTTGAGCTCTTGCAGAACCTGATGTATATCAGCCACAAATCTGATTCTTGCTGATATGGGACATGCTGCTTGGTATGGCCAGGCAGGTAAGGACTGTGAAAGGCAAAGGTGGTCCCTAAAGACTTCGGTAGGTTCTGGCAGTTTTCATTTGAAAAGAACTAATTGGAAAAATCCTAAGAATGTTATCATGAGCATTGCTATATGTGCAATTAAGGGATGCCAGTGTTTGTTTCTGTTTTCTAAATATTTAAACTCATTGGGAATCAAGGTACTGGAATTCTGAACTTTCCAGTCTCCTTTTCTCTAAGGGTTTCTTTTCTCTGCAGAAACAGGACTTTCTGTGTCTTTTAAAGATAAGTGATTTTTTCCAGTGCAGATCAGTTCAGAACTGCAGAAATCAATCTTATTTACACTGAGGATAGTAGTACCACTAACAAAACTGCAAATAATGCAGCAGAAAGAGGATTTTCCCTATATCTGGCCTCATATGGACATGAAATAGCAGCCTGCAAGCCTGGAGAGGGATGGCTCTTGGTGTCAAGGTGCGGCTCAAGTCACCTCAATTGTACCCAGCTTTTTCTCTTGCAGAATTTACTTAGTGCTTGGAAGGCTGGATGGTTTGGGGGACTTTCAAAATTACTGCTCTGAAAGCCCTACCCATTGTACACGTCAGTCATATACAGCTGGAGGGACTGATTGACAGCTTCAGGGATGACTGACAGGAAGGGGATTGAGTAAAATATGGCTTTCAGTTTTCTTTCATTTTTTTTCCCCCAGAGCCTCTCATTGTACTTGTATGGGTATTTTTACATTTCCATATTGGTGCAAGCCTGAACCATGTGTGTCTTCTTTCAGACCAAATAGTTAAAGGAGACTTTTTATAATGCTAGATCTACAGTACAACAATGCAGCATAATAGGTACTTTCAACTATTGTGCACACCTCTTTGGCAAGGAAAACTTCTGATGCAGGCTTTCATCTTGCTTCATTTTTATGTGGTTCAGCCCTGGCACTTTTAGATTCCTGACCCTCCCCCCAAAAAATAAAATATTTGTTTAATAGATTTTGCATTGCTCTTGCATTTCCATTTTTAGCACATGCAGATGTGCACTCTCTGATGGAACCTTTCATTTTGCTAAATGGGGAGAAGGATTTTTGCACATACCAACTGAGCTGCAATTAGGATTATTACAAGAAATAGATCCAGGGAAGGTTCCTGTGTAGCTTGGTCTGAGGTTCCTTGGCAACAGACATAGGGGATAAAAAATTGAAGATATTTCCTTCATAATATTCACTTTTTCATATATGTAATCTCTTGTTGGGCCTTGACTTCCCCCAACCCTCTCTGAGCACCCCAAGTTCTCTCCCCAGGAAAGCAGATAGGTGTAACTGTAGGGATCCCATGAGCCTTCTGTTGATGCCATCAGAAAGGACTCTTCAACAATGTGCTTGAGATATTCAGCAACTCTCATCAGAGCAGTCAAACATTAATCTGCCTTTGATTTCAGCTCTGTTCTTGATTTTGGCTAAACAAAAAATTAGGCTATGCCCAGCAAAACATTGACATTTCAGCTGTCTTTATTCTGCCTTTGCCACTGAGATAAAACAAAGAAAAGCAATTCAGTTTCCAAACCCAAGCATTCATTTTCCTTAATCTGAAGTCAACAGCAATTTATGAACATATTTTGTGACATCCTTGCAGGGTTTTCACAAAAAAACTGGGTAACTCTTGCTGAGTGAGCCAGTCTGCAAAACTGCAGCAATTCTGTGAGGCACCAACATGGCAGCAGTCACTGGGTGAATGCAGCTCAGCACCTCCTGCTGATGTAATTTTCAGGTACCCAAAATACCCCAGTCTCAGCAATGGAAGTGTAGAGAGTGATCTGCTGAATTCTGTCGGGCAGTTGTGACAGGGACAGTGGGCTTGGACCTCATGTCTGCACTAGCAAAGCCTGGCTATGCCAGGGAGCTGGGGGCACTTGCCACTAGGGAATTAACTCCAGACCATCAGTGCTGCCCCTCACACAGGCTATGAAAACAATCCCTATAAGGGGACAGGAAAGAATCCCTTTAACTCCTAGAACTTGAGGGAAAACATTTTTATGAGAGTTATTTTAAAAGCCTCCAACCTGTTTTTCTAAGGGAGCAGTCACCAGCTTTCCTAAAATGTTTGGACAGCCTAAGGACTGAAAGGTCTGAAGAGCTTCTCTCTGCCAAGCAAACTCAGGAGACAGCATTTCTTTATGCAAGTTTAACAGTGGGTGGTAAACATGGAAAACTGTCTCTTCCCTCACGTTGCAACGTGACACATCATGTATAGCTTGTCAGGAAACAATGTCTGGGTTATGTTTGCTGCCAGGTATTACTACAGGAGGAACCCTGACATGGGATATATTTTTTTCAGGCAGTTAGTGGGTGGGGTTATCCACACCACTGCAGGTATTTGGGGATTAGCTGCACATCATTCAGCAGAGCTGGGAGCATCACTTAGCAGAAACTCAAACAGTGACTGCTATGTGCAGCACATGCTTCTGTGGCTTTCTTTGAGGAAGTCACGTGAACTCTGCCAAATGTCCCCTAAACCACTCTGACTTCTCTAGAAATGAAGTACATCTTCACAGAGACACTTAGGAAACCGAGTTAGCTCAGCATCTTCTTATAAAGCAGGGTAATTTCTGAATTTAAAGCTTAGGATTTCTGTTGACTGAGAAAGTCGAGAGGGGAAGGAAACTGATAGCAGCAGGGTCTTCACAGCCTGTTTTCCTGTTGGAAATCAATGGAATATCCCCCCACACCATCCATATGTGCAGGTCTAGGACTATAACAAAGAGATTTGCACTGCTAGAATAATTTCCCTTTAGCTGATATGTTACTGTATTTACATATAGTTATATACACACATATTACTAAGGACAGGCCAGATCACTGAATTATAATACTAATAAAATTACTAAAAAGATAAAATACTAATTCTTCTACAGCTGAGAGCATTCTATTCTGCAGACCTTGCCTCCTTAGCAGTCAATTGAAGGCCAGATGATAAAAGTTCGGGTATGGCAGCGTAGTACTCTCATTCTTTTGTCAATCTTTTTCTGTAGCAAAGGAAAATAATTCTGCTGTTAAATGGAGCCCAGATGAAACCGACAGCATGTGGCAGTGTGAAATTTTATCGGGTGAAATGCCTCCCCAGGAGGTGCTGGTAGCACTGTCTTCCTTGCCAGCCCAGAAGGCTGGGTCATGCTTTTGTGACAACACTTACTGCTAAAGTGAATTCTGGGAGCAGAAATTGCCTGCTCCCTCTGAGAACCTCTTCATTCAACATTTGTAATGACCAGGTCTCCTCCCAAGCTCCTCCTCAAGCACCTGAGTGTACCAAGCTCCACAGATCTTCCCCCATAGGCCTGGTTCTCCAGCTCCTGTATAATTTGTGTGATTCCCATCTAAACTCTCTCCCGTTTCCAGATACACAAGTGGACCTCCAAAATAGACACGATTTTGCTGTTGTGATCTCAGAGTAGCTCCCCACTGAGGCAGGATCACTTCCCCAGCTCTAACTTGATACCTCCCCTCTCACATGCTAAGAGGACACACCTGCCCTTTGAGCTGCAGCTTTGCATTGAGATCTCATGTTGAAGCTGTTATCTCCATGACTTTTTCAGTCTCGCTCAGGGTCACATTTTTCCAAGACAGAATCTTCCATCTTACAGCTGTAATCTGCCCTCCAGGTTCCCAGATGTATCACCTTGCATTTGGCTGTATTAAATGCAGACACACTGAATCACAATCGTTTGACCAGGAGATTCAGCTCACTCTGTAATAGTAACCAATCTTGGTGATGTCTGCTGAAACCTTATCAGTGAGACTTGTATATCGTGACCCAGGTTGTTGGTAGAAATCTTTAAATCAATATTTTAAAAAAACCAACTCTGCGGTTCAGACCATGAGGGGATACTTGTACATTTTTTCCCATGCATCTTGCTAAAGGTATCCTGCTAATTGGTATTTCTCTTTTAAAAATTGAACCCATCACAAAGATGGTTTCGAGCTATAGAAGATATATACATAATTCCTCTTAACAGAAGTTTTAACTGAAAATTTCCATTACAGTTGAAAAATTCATTAATAACTTCATTAACAAACTGTCTTTGTGAGCCTGCCTCATAATCCTTCTACCAGCTCGCTTAAACCCCAAAAATATCTCCCAGATAGGTTTTCGAACTCCTTACCTATGTTGAAAATAAACTAATACATACACTGGTATGATTTATGTCCTTGGCACTAATTATCTGTTATTAAAATACCATACAAATTGTTGCTTTACTTTTTTGGGATTGCTCTTGAGCTAACCTCTGTACAGTTTGGTTTCCTAAAAAATTTTATTTAGTTATACCTGGACACTACTCATTCCTCACCAGCAATAATTGAAATTATGAGTCAATTTGAACTAAATTTCCTGGTGAGACTAATATTCCAGAGTTGTTACTTAGTAATGAGTTTTGAAAACAAATTGCAACAAAAAGAGTGGAAGAAGAAGGCTCAGCATAATGTCCATTGTTCAGCCAAGCCTGCTGCCTCACAGGGACCTCACCTTGGAGAAGACCTTGGGAAAGCTGACTCCATAAGTGTCAGGCCACTGATGGAGCAATAGCTCAGTGTGCTGCTTGTCTCTCTGTCTCTCTCCACTGTTTTCTAATGTTAGAGTAAGTTTAACATGACATTTCTCAACCAGCTCAGTACACATTGACCTGTGTATTGACACAGTCAGTGAGTTACACACACTCTGGAATGTACCAGTCATGTTGCCAAAATGTCTATTTTTGGTAGGTGCCCTGTTCCATCCTTATTTCTAGTCCAATGCCAGCATCCTAGGAAGAAAGTGGCATCTTCCTCCCGTTTCCCAAATTCAGAACAGATAAAGCTGCAGACAGTTCCTGCTCTTTTTTCTACATATTTGTTTAGCACTTCTCTGTTTCAATCTAGTAATGATCATATGTGTGACCTATAGTTTGTGTGGTCTTAATAGGCTTTTTCTAAAATGCTTACGTTCAGCTCTTTTGGCCACAGATATTTCAGGAATTCTGTTGGCTTCACTGAGCAGCAGACTACATATTTAAGATTACAGCTTTGATTTCACCTTATCTTGTTTCCATCTGCTGTACACACACTTTATATCATGATGATGCATCTACTTGCAGTATGTACAGCTGCAATACTGACATTAATGAGGGCTCCAAGATAGCATCTTTATTATAATAAGCTGTTAATATGGCCCTAAAATGCTGCTGCATGTGCTTCTGCCTCAATATGAAGCAGCTGGCAGCTATGTCAATTGTCATTCTGAATATATTAATATACAAGAAAATGAGAATTTATTAATATGAAGCAATGCATAGAGACTAAAGGAGGTAAACAGGCCCAGAGCTGCAGCTGACCTGAGCAGCAGCTTGCACAGAGCAGAAGCTCACATGCACCTGATGAAACAAGGGCAAGAGTTTTTCATTGTGATTTGGACAGAAATTGAAGATATGAATTCTGCCTGAAATGTACAGTTGTCTCCACCACAGCACCCAACTCACCAAATTCTGCTTTGTGATGATCTTTCTGAATAGAATTCTACTGCATAGGAATTTTGAAGAATATCACAGGAAAGCATTATCTCTATTTTGCAAGAAGACATTAAAGAACAGTAATAGTAGCCAAGCCCAGGCCCTTACTGTAACTGTTAGACAACTCTGGCCTCTCTGAAATGTGCTCCTCTGAGTGCAGCATCATGCTGCACACACATCTCTGCCTGAAGGCCACATATTCTGTATTTAATAACATGTTAAAAAGCTGACTTCTGATCTTAAGTTGGTATCGGGCAGAAAGCACAGAAAGTGCAGGTGTACATGTGATATTTGTCACGTGTTGTTGTCTCCTCTTTCACCTAGTACTGGTGAGGGACTATCGATAGGGCAACTCATCCAGCAGCCTGTGAATGACAGCCGTGTATGTTCCACAGAAATGCTGATTTTTGAGACAGGCCCATCTTCCCATCCCAGCCTAACAACCACTGTCCACCTGGTGACAGTTTGGAAGAAAAATGAAGGTGAAAAATCAGAGCAAGAGGAACAGAGAGGGGTAAAGCTGAAGATGATTCGGGAGGGGAAAGCAACCCCTCCATAGATTGCGTTTGCCCTCGCTCGCCTCGTGAATGGGGACTAAGTCGAGGTTACACAGAGATGTTAAAAAGATGAGACACAACACAAGAGGAAGCCGTGACAGGATGAAAGGTTTGCTGAGATCAAATGAGAGAAATGAAGACTCGAAGGGTCAGTCCTCCCTCTTATGCTTGCAAGTTCGGGCATTGGCTGTGCAAGGAACCAGGTCTGACAAAGCAGAAGGACAGACAGAGGGCTGCAGGGCCTGATCCTTCCCTCTGCTGCTCCAGGTTTCCGTGCGTGATGCCCCCGGTGACTGCGGTGCACAAAGCTGGGAGCAAAGGAGCAGCGGCTCCTCTGAACCAGCTGTGCAGCAGCACTTAACCCCCGCTGGGTGGGTCACAAACCTGAGATTACATCCTTGTTCCCCAAGGCCTGGGAACACTTTGGGAAGATTTTAAGAGCTCAGAGTTTAACCGTTTATTTAGCAGCAAAGAAAAGAAAGAACAGGCTCTGTCTTGGCAAACATTTCTCTATAAAATGGGAATGCTCATGAGTGAGTGGTTCACTGGAAGTCCCATGGAATTCCGAATGTTTTCTGCTCTCTGGTGAAAGCTGAAAAACCAGCAAAGCAGTAATAACCAAAAATCTCCCAGGAAATGTTTGGAAGCTGTGTAAAACTCCCACAGTAATAAGGGATGTAACCAATCCTGTAATAAGACCTTATGCAAAGCTGCACAGTGATTATGTATAACCACTGCGAGATGGAATCCATATCCTCCAGTAAATTCTTCTTCTTTCTGCAGACCCTGGTCTAAAGTGATTAAGGAGAACAACTAATGCCTCTCAAAAGTGTATCTACAACTTGAAATGGGAAGATTTTGAGGTTGAAAGCCATTCTGAATTTAATGTGACTATTCTGTTCAGCTCTGTACTCCATGTACATAGTAGCCATAGGGCTGGCTCATTAGCAGTATTCCCACCATTACATTAGTAAGGGAAGATAATGTGTAAATGTAAGTAATATCCCTGAGTAACTTCAGTTGTAGGGTTTTTTTCCTGGTCCAATAATATCTATACCTTTTCTGCCCATTAAATATGGAAACATAAATTCATTATTTGCTTACACTGTGCAGAGCAATATGGTACAGAAACTTTAGAGGTGGTGCTAATGAAAACCAGAAGCACCAGTCAGCACAGAGGTGCAAGTGGATTGGTGGGCCTGAGCTCACATCTAACACTGCACTGGCATGGTCAGATTGTTACTGGGCTCTGAGCTGCTGCCTCTGCAGGCTGAGAGGAAATGGCTGGAAGGGTGCTCTGAGCACACTGGAGGATGTCTCAGAAAGCTCAGGTTTGCACTGTGTGGGCAGAGCCTTTGTAGCAGCTCCTGTAGCTCCTGTAGTCTTGCTCCTACTGGACTTTGCAGTTAAAAACCTCAGCATCATGAAAAGTCCTTGAGTTTAGTGGGAAGGAAAAAGGAGGAATCTTACAAGGAAAAGATGATTTTTCAATAAATATATGGGGAGGGTTTTGTAAATGTGCTGATGGAAATTACTTTCATAAAATACATAGTGTATTCAGCCAGGCTCCTCACCGTGACTTCAGATCTTGTAAAGGTGATCTGCTACAGAAGTGGGGTTTTACTCATAAAAATTATTTTAATTTAAAATTAAATGCTCTTAAGAATAGATTTTGAGGTTAAATATTGATCCTATTACAGAAAGTGTGTGTAAACACAATCTGTAAAAGAAGAAATTGTTTCAATTTATTTTCACACGGTTTTCAGTTGAAACCACACCCCTGTGGTCCAAAAACTCTGAGAACACCTCCAAAGCAACACTTAATGTGTGTGTATGTGCGTTAATGAATTTCTGTTCTCAGTGAAAGAGGACTGCACGTCTCAGCACTCTGAATAAGAACAGAGCATTCAATCCCTCTCCATAGCAAATTCAGCCTTCAACAAGTTAGTTCTTCCAGGGATGGCAGTGATGCAAAACTGCTTTGCAAATGTTTTTCTGGGTTTTGTTGCTAGGTGATGACTTGGAAAACTTTGCTATTCCTGCTGAGAGGTTTTAAAAAAACAGGCCTCACATTAAAGAGTACAAAAAATAGGCCATCTTGCTCCGAAACTCCCATTTCCTAACTCCTGGAGTTTGCACCTTGTATGCCTTCTACACTCTCACATACCCCTCTCTCCCCCTGCCTTGGATCTGCTTGCCAGAAATTGGAGGCCCAAAAAAACACTTCTGCTACAGTGTAAGAAAGGGAGAGATCGTTAATCTTTCTATGCCTGACCAAAATAAGCAATTCTGCAAGTGTGCACTGATTTAGACTGGCTTTTCCTTTCTAGTTAAATTTTAGCAGATTTTAATTTTATTAATCCTGGATTAACAGATTAATTACCAATGACATGGTTGCCATCTCTTTCACATAGAAAGAAACAAGAAAGGCCTGGAGATGACTCCACAGTTGTTTGCTGAATCCTATACCTGGCCTGGATGCAAAATCCCTTGACAGGGTGGCACATGGGTAATTGATGAGGAAAAGATGCAGAGATGACACTCAGGGCAGGAGATCAAAAAGTTATTCACTGGGATATTTCCAAACCAGGCCTGTTGTTGGGGGAGAATAAGGTGTATTTATTCAATTTATCATTGATATTTGTGTCTCTTGGTGCATTTTTAATATTATTTATCCAAGATTCCAGCAATGTGGCCTTGAACTAGTATATGGCTAAACACAGTATGCTCAGAAACAATTAGACACTGCTGCTCTCCTTGAAAGCTATTTCTAAAAGCTAAAGTCTAGTGCTATAAACTGAATATAGGAACATGCATTTTTTATATATTAGGTCAGGACAAGATATCAATAATTGTTAAAAATTATCAAAGCCAGAGGAGCAAACAGCTATTTTCAGCAGCCAGAAAATAATGATCATTGACCTTTATAGCCTCAATTTGCAATCTGGCTCATTTGGAGCTTAATCCTCTTTCATCAGGTTGGCCAAGTAAGAAGACCCCAAATCTCATCTGCAGCAAAGTTCTTGGCATTTGACAACATTTGGTCTCTTAAAGTGATAGCATTTCTTGAGTGTAACTGGCACTGTACAACTCTATTGGAAGACATAAAGCCAAGAATTTCAGGCCTTAATCCTGTAAATCCTTGCATTTTCTTTTAAAATCTATTCATGTGAAAAGCTCCCTTGGCTTCGGGGGCACCACTGGTATTCATGACTTTCAGCACGTGACAATTTCTGTATGATCAGGGTCTAAAACCAGGAGGACCAACAAGCCCCAGGGTCTGCCTCGAGTTTCCACCACCCATTTCTGGGAGGCTTTTGGCAGGTGTGGGTTTGGCTCTGCCCTGGGACTGGTTTCTCTCCCTGTGCAGCCTCCACAGCAGCCCCAAGCGCTCGCAGTCACTTTAACACTTCATCAGTTCTGGCGTGATGACAGGAGCTGTGTTCTGTCCCATCACCAAGCAGTAACTTAGGTGTGGGGTGGGAAAGAGGCTCTTGCTTCTGAGTCTCGGGATAGGCAGCACAGGAGCAAGTGGCACTGGCATTGTCTGAAGAGACTGCTGCATTTCTGGCTGGTTTTTCTGGGTTTTTTCTTTAACAAACTTAAGTAATTGAGAAAGTAGTGGTGACAGGTGAATTAGCTTCTTTCCAGCCTTCACTATACAGAGTGGTTGGCAACTCTACTCTCCAAGATTGAGATGCATTTGTTATCTAATTATGTGTTCATTGCCAGGAGAAAAATTATTAATTGCAGCACTACTGTTCTGTGCAGAACACTTTGAGAGAAGGAGGGAGAGCTGGATACTGTGCAGAGAGGGGACTTTTTGCAGTTGGTGGTGTTTAATGCCTACTCACTAGTGAGCTTTATATGTGGATTATAGATCTCTTCAGATAAGGCTAAAGTTCTTCAAACTTACCAGTTAAAATCAACTGTTTGTTTTCAGAATGGCTTAGAGTGAGTGTGCTTCACATTGTGAATCTGCTGGTCCTTGGTCTTGCTGATGTCAAGGCAAATTCTCACCAGCATTCAAAATTTCATTTTGTTCTTGTCAGCCATCTGCAAGAAAATTTTGTGGATCAGTCATTGTTTTTGGGATAGCAATGAATTATCATTAGAAGCTTGCTCCAGTCTATTTGGTACATACTAAAATGTTTTAAACATATTTGGGTTTGGGGGTTTTTTAATATATGTCTGTTAATGCTCTGGAATCCTTTGGGAAGGGTAATGCTAATCTTTCAGGTGCAAAAATTATCCAGTAGCTTCGAAGAAAGGCAAAACCAAAAAACAGCTTCTTACTCAGCATCATTCAAACTCAGTACAAGAGTTCAGGGGAATCAGCCACTGTGGAAGATAAAAAAGAGCACAGCAAGTGAAACTGTGTCAAGGATGAAAGAAGGGAAAGGGGACTGTAGTTCTGCTTTCCGGTATTTTGAAACAGTGGTGGAAAATATGTTAATTTAGTAAAATAAAAACAATTTGCAATAGTGCAGTACGTAGCGGGAGTAGCTCACTTACAGACCAGCACTGTGAAAGGTGCCACATAAAAGACTCTTGGAGGTCAGGAAGGACAGTCACCAGTGTCTGTGGGCATCTTTTCCCAGTCTGGTGGAGGGTTTGTGCCAGGCTGAGGTGGCATGGTGGGAATTAGTGTCATGCTCTCCACTGTCTGTTTTCCTGTGGGACCAAAGGGTTACAAAAGTATTATGTTTATGCCCATCTGTATCTTCCCTGATAAGGACTTTTTAACTTATTTGCTTATTTCATCTAAGCTTGACAAAATCTTGAAAGTCTCAAAGGTCAGTAAGTTCCTACAGGTCTCAAGGGGTTTTCAATTAGTCTGGAGGCAGGGGCCTATACTGTGGAAAATCTGTTTAGGAAAGGGGGAAGAGCCCACATAAATGACCAATTATGTCAAATACTTCTACTGAAACTTTGTCCTTAGACACTAAAGGCAATGATGAGAGGTAAATGTGTAGGAAATGAAACTTCATTAGCTTCTTTAACTTGCAGAACTGCTAGTTTCACTTAGGGAGTTAAACAGCCACTTAGGGAGAAGTTTGCTTGCTGAAAGGGCAGCAGGATCTGGGAAATGCGTGGGGATGCTGGATCCTGGCTCCAGCAGAACTGTTACTAGACCAGACACATTCAGAAATCTGTGCTGTGAAGTGTCCAAACCCAAATGACCTAATTGCCCTCAAATGGAGACAGTTAGGGAGCATGTTGCAATTGTCCAAATACTCTGAAATTTGGACCCTTGCAGCAAAGAAAAAAAGTTTGGATAGCTGAGCTAGAAGATGAGCTAATGATTGGTTTGCTCTCATTATGACTGGTAACTTTGTATTAGATGCCAGAAATAGTCTGTGGAAACTCCCTTTAAAGATGTGTCTTGAATCAAACAAATTATTTCCAGGCAATTAGTTGAAGTGAGCAAACTGTCCAGGGCAGACAGTGTAATAAGGGCTACATGCTGCAGGAGTTCTCCAGGGAAGAAAAAAAAAAAAAAAAAAAAATCTGAAACCAGTTTAAAGATTGAGCACTTTTCTTGGGATTTTAGCTGTGTAAGCCCAGGGGGACCTGTCCATTTCCTAAATTTGCATTTCCAACAAGCAGCCAGTAGCAGAGTGGAGCCCCTTAGTGACAGGGGAGAACCTGGGAATCAAGGAAACACCAGTACAGGTGGAGGATGTGGTGATTTCCCAGGATTCCCATCAAAAGGATCAACTGTAGATCTGTACCCATAGATGGGATATGGCAAAATCACTTTGGGAAGCCTCAGCTTGGCCCAGCAGTGATTCATTGACCCATGCTCTGCACCAGCCAGATCCAGGACAGAAGCTTCATTAGAGTGGCAGAAAGTAGCAAGCCACGGTGGGCAGCGAGGGGAAGAAGGTCAAGCCACAAGAGTGTGGACAAGCAGGTGCTGGCTCTGCTCTGGGTAGTCTGGAGCAGGACCCAAAATAAAAAGGGAGAAAGCCTATAGTAGAATGCCTCTCAGTGCTACTGGAGGAGGTAACAGTACAAATATTATAGAATGTCTTGCGAGGGTGATGCCTGACTGCAGAAAAACCTCCATTTCCATTAAAGAATTAGGTTGAGGAGGTGCTGTTGCAGCCACTGTCAGTCACAGGGAGCATTGTTGCTGATACTCATATTTGCAGTCAGTATGCACTCTGGACCTATTTTCTTTTAATAAATAGTTTCCTCATTCAAAAAATTGAGGTTTCCATCACACTGAAGGTAATCACAGGTGGAAACAAAATTTTCAAGTCATTTTTTCAAATAGTTTCAGCAGATGAAAGAATTGGACTGAAATCGCTGATGCCTTTGGTGTGAGCTCTGTCACTGGGCTGGAAATTGAAGAGAGAGACCATTGACAATGTATTTCAAGGCTTATCCTTCATACTTTGTTTTTTCCTACAACTACTCAACCAGAATTTTATTTTTATTTCAGTTCAGAGCAGATGCAGCCAAACTGATCATATCCCTCTATATAAAGCATAAGTGTTTTATTCTTTTTTTTTCCCACTTGTCAAGAAAGGAGAATACACTGGTTTTGTTCCATCCTTTTCTCGGCAGGTTTTGATTCAGCAGCCAGGAGGGAATGTGTCTCCAGCTCTCCAGATGTGTACACACAAGTGGAGCTCACTGAGGGCTGGAGCAAGTGAGATGAATCCCATGGGGCTGGGCTGGCCTGAGCACAGACATGCCAGTGGTGTGGCACTGGACAGACTGGCTCCTTGGAAGGCTAATTGGAAACCTGCTCTAACCAAGTGAGCAAAGAGAGTTGCTCAGGGGTATAAACGTGCACAAAGGAGATAAGGGGGTTCCTATTGACCTGAGGTGTTAGACATGCCAGGATGCTTGGGTTTGCTGCTGAAGGATTGAGTCTGCTGTCACTGAAATGGTGTCCAGAGCTGCTTAGGGATTCCTAAAGGGGTGACCCTGGTATCTTCCTAACATGGCTCAAAATGGTTTGGTCTCTGAGGAAGAATCTAGGTGTAAAAGTGGTCTGTGTTTAGGTGGTGCTTAGGATGCTGGGGCCAGCTATCAACAGGTAGAAAAAGACAGTGTTGAAAAAAAAAAAAAGATTTGTTGCTGTGAACATACTTAAAGGAGACCAGGAGGAGATGGGAAAGTGGGAAAAGATCAGGAGGGGTTTACAGGTCACTAGAATTGCTTTGCTTTTTCACGTGACTGGCAAGGCTGTGCTGGGGGATCGTGGCACTGCCTTAGGCTCCACGGAGCAGTGAGTAATGCCAGGATGGAAGTGTTGCAAGGGGTTGATCTGGCCACAGATCCAAGTTCATTTTCTCACGATGCCATGAGCCCAAACAGTTCCCACCCATCCGCTGGTCCTGGCTGCTCCCCCTGTCCCCTTCCCAGCTGGCAGAACCATTGTCTGTGGGTCCGTGTTGTGAGCTGGCTGAGGCTCTGATCTTCCCGGAAGATAACCTGGCACAAATGGAAAATCTTTTTTCAGCTGCATGGGCTCTGCAATCTGCTTCAGTGTTGTGGCAACACTTCCAAGGGGGAGCGGAGGCCATGACAAGCAGCAGGGTGTGGGAATATCTTCGTTTGATATTGCCATCAGGAGCCTGCCCATAAATGTCACTGAAATTCAGAGAAAGCAAGCACCACTTTTCTTACAGGGTCATCATGAGAAACTGTGCAAACTTCTTTCAAAAATCATGTTAAAACAATCATGCCTTCCATCTCAAACACCCCAAACGAGAACCAAAAATGTGATATCTGCAGGGGCTACAGGAAAGGGTGCCGTGTGTGTCTTTTGGTGGTGTCTGGGATGTCACAGGCAGCACTGAAGCAAAAGTTTTCAAATAGGCTTCAAAAAATAAGTAATTTGTCTGTTTTTCTCCTGTATTCTGACTCATTAGGGATCACATTTTCTACCTAAACAAGAATCCTTTTTAAAATGTAATGACTACAGAAGTTAGGGCTTTAAGCAAAATAGAAATGTATTGAGACTGACACTAGGAGTGTGGGAGTTGATAGCTCCAACACTTTTACTTGTAACTACTGTCAGGATTTTGAAATTCAGTTGAGTGGAGAGGTGTCATGAGGCAGCCAGTTTAGAAACATTTGAAATTGGGTAGTTCTGCCTCAGCCCTAATTGCAAAAGGAAAGAAAAGCATGTTTAAAACAACAATCTCCACTTTTCTCTGGGTCCCAGTGAGCAAAAATTAGGCTTTAAAGAAGACTTTGTTGCAGAACTTCCACTGCACTGGAGGATTATAGCCCTACTTTTTTTTCTTTTTTTTTTCTTTACAATATGAGAGAAAGGCAAGTTCACTGTAAGTTGAAAAGCCAATAACCAGGCTAGGAATTTCTATGTACAAAGCAGATGGACACACACGGCCCTTTTGGAATACTTGGGTAAGTCTCCTTAGCCACCACAGCTTGTTTTGCACTCCACAGTGCTCCACACAGGCCATTGTTGCCATGCACCTGTCTGTAATTTTGGAGGTTCATCTACCTCCAGCAAACTATATTTAAAATCCTCAGTGCTGATTAGAGGGAAGGAAAAAGTTCAGGGGAAGGGATTTCCTAGTTCACAAATAAGAATGTGCAGTGGAGCACTCACTAAGTAAACAGAAAACATGGGCAGCTGAGAGAAATCAATTTAGCTGAACAAACAATGTTCCATGTAATGAACTACTAATTATCCTTTTATGCCATGTCAGTCTGAGTGATTACAGAGCTGTGCAGTTTAATTTGACGTTTGAGCATTGCCTTGCTCCATTAGCCTCATATAAAGCTACGACATGTTGAGAGGAATTAAAAAAATTAAAAAATGGTAGTGGGTTGGGGGGGAAGTGGGCTGCATTTATCCTGAACTAAGTAAGCACCTGTAGCAGTCATGGGGAAAAGAGCTTCTTCATTTCTTCTTCTTTTGGCTTTTTAAATCTTGGTTGTGGTGAGAGGGGCAGCACTTGGGAGGTGAGAAGGAGGGGATGGCTGGTGCTCACAGGAAACTCCTTCAGTGTGTTGATAAAGTCCCAGTTCTTTAAACCCCATTTTAAACTATCATTGAGGGCTTGAATAAATAAATTACATAGATCAGACATGCATGCATACAGATCAAGGGGAAAGTGGATGGTAAACAATACAGTGTGGGAGCAAATATATTTTCCTGGATACTTTCTTTTTACTGGAGATTTGCACACAGTAGGTAAATCAAATCCCTAGGTGCTTGGGAAATCTCGTGGTTAATCTAGGACTGAAGGACATGTATTATAAATACTGCTTTATTATCACACTGTTTGTCCAACTACCTGTACTGATAACAGGATTAGAGGGAATTAACATATGGAGAAAGCTAAAGACAGTTTGTTGGGATATATATTAGGGCTATTAACTCTAGGAGTACCAGTGAAGTACCTGCAGTCTGATATACAGCTACACATTTTGGACTAGATTTTTCTTTCATAAAAGGTAAGGCAAGCCAAACATCACCAAAGTTCTAGGAGAAATTTCCATGGGAATGGTGCAGATGCAGAGGGGCCCGTGCCCTGTGTCCAGGTAATACATCAACATGTGAAACAGCGTCATGAGGGATCAAAATGACCCCAGTGTCCAATGGCAATATTTATGGGGTTGCATTCATTTAGGCACAAATGGAAAAGCAAATGTTTAAATACCATTTGGTGTAACTGCCTGACATCTCTGCTATGCACACCACTGAAACATGTGCCATGAGACCTGCCAGGCTACTCTTCCCTCAGTGGGACATAGATGAGAGCGCCCACCTTGGGATAATATTTTTTTAAAAGCCTTTCCAAAATTTTAAATACTTTAAAATTTTATTTTAAATCTTAAGGAGAATTAATAGAAACTGAAATTAATTTTTTTTAAAAAAAAAAGAAAAAGAAAAGAAGAAGAAAAAAGTAAAAAGCCTCCCCAAAACTGGGAAACTCAAAGAGCCAGTTGACTATTTTGGGTGAGATGCAGCTCCTAGGAGGCCAGATCCTTGGCAGGGGCAGGCTGATTTCAATGAAGAATCCCTCTCTTGTGCATGAAGGATGTGGCCTGAACACGCACACAGAGGACGTGGTGGCCCCTCTCCCACACTCGCTGTTGACACTCAGCCTGCTTGCTTTGGCCGGCCCCCAGGCTGTCCTCGGGGTCTCCCAGGTGCCCCCCCCCCCCCCCNCCCCCCGGGGCCCCCCCCCCCCCCCTTTTTTTTTTAGCTCTGTTGAGAAGTATCACTTTGACAACGGTAAAGCCTGGGTGCCCCTGTGCTGGAGCCAGGGCGCCGCTCAGCCTGGGGAGAGCCGGTGGCGTTCGGGCACTCGTTTGTTGCACAGGCCGTGGCCCTCAGCCTGGGGGTGTTACATGGGACTCAGCCGCCTACCAGGTGATACCAGTTTCTTGTTTGTTCTCTTTTCTCATTTTGGTGCTCATCCCACTGGTCTGGCCTGAAGCTGAGTTGAATTTCTGCTCCGCTGCAAGGCGTGACCGAGCTGCAGGCTCTTCCCCCGGGGCTGAACTGGCCCCGCTGCTCGTCCCCAAGGCGCGTTAGACACACTGGGGCCTTTCTGCGCTGCGCGGCTGTGAATGCCTTGACGCTAATGGGTGTGACATGCGTCTGTCCGGGGAGAATAGCCCCCATTGACTGCGCAGCGCCCGGGCCTTGAGCGCTGCTCGTCACTTGATTAAGCCAAACTAATGAGGCACGACCGGGGCCAATGGGAATGTGTGGGACTGAGGCGTTGCAAAAGCCGGTGGAAACCTGCAGCTTTACTGGGGGCTGGGTTTTGTTATGCCAGGCAAAGTCACGGGATGCCATGGGATGGAGTGTGCAGGAACAGGTGCTGTCACACAGAAATGAGCAGTGCAGAGAGGTTCATGCTGCTGGTGACAGCACCTGAACCGCCCTCTTCGAGTGGTAATTACATGTGAGAGTGCCTTGTGTGCTTAGCAGGGTTTAAAGCTAGGTTTGGTCTCGGCTGTTGCTCAGTGTCTCTCTATGTTCAGGGTCTGAATTTGGCCCTGTGGCTCTTTCTCTTTGGCATGTGCACAGGAGCATTTTTGGTTCAAAGCAAAGACACTGTAGGAAGTGTTTCTCACAGGTTGCCTGCTCTGCAAGAGTCACCAGAGGCACAGCTTGTCCTGGGGAGCTCCCTCACGTGCACTGCTGGCCACTACTCCAAGTCCAGAGTGCCAGCTGTACTCGCAAGAGGCTGGAGGAACATAGAGGGCTGGAGTCTCTTTTGCTTTGGCTGGGCCCAAAGCATCTAAACTGGGGCAGATGCAAGAATGCAAACTCAAGGCATATGCTTGGGAGTTCAGTGAGAGCACAACTGCATGCAGAAAAACAGGTTGGGAGAAAAATCAGGAGACTGACACCTGAAGAACTGAGAGTGTGGACATGGCCTCCATGAACAGAGCCAGACCCCATAAGGACACAAGACGCTGCTTGCTGAACTGAACCAGGAACTCTGGCCTTGCTGCAAAATGCAGCATCATCCCAAACCACTGTGGTAATGTGAGGGCACAACCTGGTAGTCCAGGGCCAGACTACAAAGGCAGATAGGTCAGTTGTAGATTTTGAGAGAAAAAAGCATTCAAAAACTTCTCAGTTCTATTTAAAAACTTGCTCTTTTGGAGAGCCTGGGTGAGAAGTTGCCTGTACTTTCCCCTGTACTTTACCTGCTGGTACATTCCAGGTCAGAGGAGGTTTGTATTTTTGTCATATTGCAATACTTGCCTTTATGTAAGTGCTGCTAAGAATAAAATTAGCAGTGGGAGAAAAACATCAGTTTCATGTCTAAATTTGGAAAACCTGATGAATAAACCTATTAACTTCGTTGTAGGGAGAGAAAAGAATAGCAATCTTTTGTTTAAAGAAAAGATAAAATAAATATGAAATAAGAGCCAATTACCCTCCCTGGTTTTCTGAGGTGGGTTCTTAAACACTCTCCTGTCCCCTTCAGAGGATAAATATGAATTGGCTCTGATCTGTGGGACTGTGGCTTGAGAAGATATGGTCAGTTGGATCTGAGAGGCTTTGACATGACTATCAAACGCTCTCAGTATTTGTGAAAGGAGGGAGCAAAGGGGAAGTAGTGTTTGTCCCCTGGAGTAGGTGTCCTCCCAGAGGATGGCATGGCCCCAGCGGGCAGCCCCTGTCCAGGACACAATTAATCAGCAAGGAGCAGCCCAGGGCAGGGAGAATGCCAGCCTAAAACTGCCCCAAGCACCCCCAGTTTTCTTCCTGTGCCTGCATCCCAGGCTGTGTGGGACTGTGTTCCCCAGTCAAGCCCCATGGTGATCACAGCACACCTTTTGGCTTTGTCCAGAGCTCTGGGGGATGCTGCCATCTGCACCTTGCAAGCACCTCTTTCTACCTGCCCCAAAGTTTAGCACAAGGCAGTAAAGTCCCTATCACAAACCATAGCATTTTATGGCAAGAACTGTCTCCTTTTGCCCAGTATCTCTGGCAGCTGTACCCATCACTTCTCTTGGTATATCCAGAACAGGTCACTTTTACCTTTATTGGTAAATTAGAGATTATTGATCAAGCAACTGATGTTGAAAACAAGAGGTTAGAAATTAAAATATTTATTAGTCAGATATCAGGCTAGTGCAGTCCTTGTCGATCTTGAGAGGTGGATAATTTCCTGGTCATCTTCTTTGTTCATTCTTCTAAATCTTTCTGTTGAAAGAAGCTGGCATGTAAATGTGAATGTCCTGTTTCGTTCTTCTTCCCAAGGGGCAGCCTTGTGTGCTTAACGACCATTTCCTTCTCCTCTTTTGTACTTAATTGGCTGGACATGGAGGAGAGGCAGTGCATAAACTCAGCAAATATTGTTTATGTTCTTCCTGTAGCTGCTCTTTGGACACCTACAGGTCATTAATTCCTTTGTTTCCAGTCAACCTGCCAGGAGCAGCTCTCCTGCCCAGTATGAGCTGTTCCCTCCATGTGGGCTGCTGACCCATTCCCACTGCACCGTGCTACCCAACATATTCAGGAGGGATCAGGACTCCTGGGACATTACTAGCTTTCTGCTGAGACTAGGAGAGATATAGGTGATATGGCAATAACACCGATAACCAGAACTCTGTCTGTTTTTCCAACCTACCCTCTATATACTGACAGGGTTCTCTAAAAGAGTGATATTAGTAATTTTGTGGGGACATCAGGCCTTGCTAGCAGGTGGATGCTGCTGCTGAAAAGGGAGTAAGAGCTATGCTGTGACTATAAATCCATCACACAAAAGCCCAGAGCTGTTACTGCACCCTCCAAGAAACAGCCTCTGGTGGTGGAAGGAAAATCAGCATCATCCTATGACACTGCTGTTCCCGTAGGTTGTGAATTTAAAAGAAGGCAGGCTGAGGAAGGGAGTTTGGAAATCCCTGCTGATCAGGAGTGAGACTATTTTTCTCCTTTAAGAACATTTGCTCAGCTTTTTAATTTCCAGTGTTTCCAGTTGCCATATCAACCTGAGAAATTTGCCTGGCAATTGATGGCATATTTTTCAATGGAAGATTAAAAAATTCAGTTGCATCAGGTTCAGCATTTGTTTGCTAGGATTTCACTTTATGCTATTTTACTTCATTCTCAGTATTTGCTTTCCAAGCCATGCTAGCAGACAACCAAGGATCCCCACCCTGCCTTTGCCCAGGCACATCTCAGGTTCAGGAGTCCATGTGCAGAAGTCAGGAGCCAGGTCAAAATGCAGCCAATATGGGTAGCTGGGCAAAAGCCTGTGGGACACATCCTACAGGCTGGGAGAGGCCACAAGCATCAGCAGAAACACTCTGGCTGAAGGCAAGAGGCAGTTTCAGATTTTTTGTTGCTCTGGAGAGGAGTTGCAGGAGGCAGAGTGGAGGGAAGGGAGGTTGCTTCTGGCTTTGCTGTTGAACAGTGTATTGGTGTTCTGGGAATCTGCATCAGCGTCCAGCACCATCAAAGTGAGGAAGGAGCCTGCACCCACCCCCAATGGTAGCCAGAAATCCCTGTGTCCCAGGGAATCTGTTCACCCATATCCTCTCTCCAGCCCATCCCTGGCCATGCATGTGTCACTGGTGCTGACGGGCACTAATCTGCCCCAGTGCAGATGAATCTGCAAGGACCTTTCTGTGGTGAATATATTGTTTGGTTTGTTGTGGGTTTGTGGTGGGGTTTTTTTCTTTAAAAGGAATAAGAATGAAAACAAGAAAGTCAAAAAGCCCTGAATCTTTACCTTTTTAAAGTGGAGACACCGCCACAGCAGGACATAATGGCTCGCTGTGGTGGTGGTGGTTTGCCTGAGAGCCTGGAGATTTATGTAATGAGAAACACAATTCCTGCAAAGAACATTGTTAAATCTTTTCAAAATTTCAGCTATAAGCCATTTTATTGCTAATAATATGGCTAGATTCTTCTTTTGAAGAATCTGGGAATGTTTGACAAGTGGGGAAAATGGAGAGGACTTGAGGCACCATAATCTGTATTTTCCATTTACCTTGCTTGGAGCTTGAACAACACATGTGCCACAAATGATTTGTTTATTCCTAAGCGCTCCCAAGGAGCCCAGTCTCCATTCTCAGGCATATAATGGCTATTCAAATGAAAGCTTTAATAGGTTGTTGCAGATCTGATACCAATGCAGCGAGAGAAAGAGATATGCAAATATTCAAAATTAAACAAACTAGCTCCTGCCTTTTGCCTTCGGAGGTGCAGTCTCAGATCTGGACAGTGTCACCAGTGCAATGAGCCTTCTAGACTCAGCTCTCTGGAGAACAAGGTCCTTTTTCTCCTTTCCCACCCCCCCCCCCCCCCCCCTTTGCCTTACAAAGCTTTCAGTTGAAAGTGAAAGTTATTTTGCTTGAAATATTTTCTGTCTATAGCACTCACGGGGAAGGAGAGCCCCAGTGAGGGCTGAAATACACAACATGTTCAGATTTGAGCCTGAGGAACATTTCTGGGAAAAGCTCCTCTGTGCTGGTTTGTTCCACATCTTAAAACAAGGCCCTTAATCTCAATGCCTTCTCCTGGGCATTTCTTCATGCCGTAGAAACAATTTTGGAAGAGTGATACAGACAAAAGTCCAATTAGGGGTTACAGTCTAAATAAAATCTGTTTCTGCCCACACCACAAGACAAATCAGGGGCTTCACTTGTTCTTAGCACCAGTTCTTCTGTTCCTTTTTTTGCTCCATATATTGTGTGTATGAGTCAGGCCCCAAAGCCACTTCAAAAATGTAAAAATAACATGTCATCCACCTAACCATTGAAACTGTGCCAGCAGCTACTGTGTGCACTGAACAGCAGTGAAAAATAATAATTTTACATCAAAAACACCACAAAAGTTTTTCAGTACCTTCCAGGTTCTTGTAAAACTACTGTTATCTTGTCCAACCCTCAAGGCTTTTTGCGCAATTATCAATTAGTTCTGTGGCTGGTTTTCAAAAAGGCAGTGCTGGAACAGGGGCCACGCAGCAAATCACACAGATGGAGGTGGAAGCACAGCTGTGCCTCCTCCACAGGATGTCCATGCACACCTCGATTCTGCTCCTGGTTCAGGGGCACAATCCCTGCAGCATCCCTCTACCTCTCTTGCCCTCCCATCTTCTGTGCTCTGATTACAAGAGCTTTGAAGCAAAACTTGCCTCTTGTTCCATCACTATTGCTGGTGAACCAAACTTTGTCAGCAATAAAATATCTCCGGAGATCTGCAAACATCTAGAAAACCCCTGAGCTACAGGGGTTCAGCTGAAGCTGCAGCTTCAGACATGAAGAGAGAGCCCCGTGCTCAGCAGAAGGCCTGAGGGGGATCTAGCTTTTGCTGGGGTGTTTGGGCAGTGTTCTGGCTGTAACAGGTACCAGAGTGTGTGGGAAGCACTGTAGGAAGTGGCTTTGCACCTCAGAGATTGGAAGCTCTGCCTCACTGATGTTAACCAAGGCTGGACACCTCAGGGTTTCAGGGGGGAGGCTCTGATGAGGGCAGATGAGGAAAAGGGCTTCAGAAAATAAACACCCAACTTTAATTTAGCTAGCCTTTTCCTTCAGAACCCAGGAGGGAAAAGCCCAATAGCCAAAATGACAGGGAAAGATCTTCCTTTGCAAGTGTGAACAATATCATACAGAAATGTTCCCCAAATCTGTGTTTCGTGAGACTGATTGGAGCTGTAGCCAAAACCTATATTTGGATGTGGCTAGACAGTGGAATTAAAGGTGATCTCTGGCCATGTTTAAACATGAACTGGGCCATAAGCTACTTATGGGCTGTGGTTACAAAAAAATACAAAGGGCTGACTCACAGTGGGGGACCACGAGGCCGGTAGGTTCCCATGCAATCCTCCCTGTGCTCCGGAGGTGCCCAGGCTGTTCCTAGGGATCCTGAACACCCCCTGCTCCCCAGACACTTCCCTTGACACTTGCAGGTCGTTGGTATTTCTGAAACCCTGACTTAAAGGCTGAAGATGAGAAGTGTTTCTTTTGGCCTGTCAGCCGCACAAATGAGAAGAAAGTGGAATTCTCCAAAGTTTTTCCAGAATGCATGCCCAATTCAAACAGACTCATCCGGCTTCCTTGCAAGTGTGATTCCCAGATCACAGCTAAGTCTAGCACAGACTTCCCTAACACCATCACCAGTGGCATTAGTGTGCAGAAGCAGATTTGTATTTTTCTAATTAAAAAATGTTAATTAAAAGCTGATACATCTTGTGGGAAACTCTTGATTTTGGCTCATCTAATTTTCAGTTTTAAACATTTGTACTTGGTCAGCATTTCATAATGAAATACATTCTTTTTCAAAGAGGAGCACATGATTCTATAAGGGAAAATGTATTAAGAATAAAATAATATTGAAGCATAAAGCAAATCAGCATCTAACCAGTTTTTGTTTCTTTCAGATAACGAATTTTCAGAAATTGAGATTACCACTTCTGGTCCTGTTTAAGACTGGGGAGAAAATGCAAAATTCTGAAATGTCTGCAAGGCTGGAGAGCAGTTTTCCACCGAGCTCTCCTCAGATGAGATTGCAGAAATCCTTCTGTTTCCTCCTTCCTCCCTGGCTCTGCCACCAGGCAGTTCTGTTCACACTGTTCTCCAAGACAAAATCTGAGCCAGGCTGAGATTTGTGCTGATGGTGAGTGCCTGCCTTTCTATTTTTCTTTCTTTAAATAAAACAATTTCCTAAGGCTTTGAAATGGGGCTGATAAAAAGCAGCTTTTAAAATGCATTTTAGTAAATAGTTTGAAACCAGACCATAAAGTCTCATAACTGTAGGTTTGCCCTTAATTATACCTCACTGACAGCCCATTTTCCTTCTCCTCTGCAACTAGTCTCCTTTTTCTTTAAGAGCAAAACATATTGTATGCTACTTTTGAAAGATTTGTGGAGTTTCCCACAAATTCGACAAGATCTGTAGGTAAACAGTGTCACCTAGTGGATAACCGGCATCGATTTTCCCAAACTGTGGAAGAAGTTTGGCCGTGTGATTTTTCCATTTTGTCCTAGAAAAAATATTATCTCAAATTGGAAGGAGCCCTGTACTGAGAAATGGGATCGCTGCCAAATGGCTGCAAATCCAAAGTCGCAGGATTTGATGGCCAGCACTGAGCGGGACATTTGTCCTGAGCATGGGCACAGATCCAGTCCCATCACCAGCTATAAAGGGGAAGAACCAAATCTCCAGCTCAGTGCCTGAAGAGCAAAAGGTTATAGTAGCACATCCCGAAATATTTATGTAAAGGTGTAAAGGTGTAAAGGTGTACTGGACTCCACATCCTCTCCTGCACCATCAGCTGTCCCTCTCCAGGCACAGAAGACAAGAGGATGTCAGGAGGTGTCTGCCATGTGATCAGCTGAGGCTTCTGAGCAGTAAAAGTTAAAAAACCCAAAACTGCAAAGTCCTTGGGGTGGGAGATTTGGCAGAGAGTATTGGAAAGCAGGAGAAAGGGTATAAGCTCCATGGAGAAATCTCTCATCCTGAGAGAGTGGGATGATAACTTTGGGGATGTGGTGGCAGGTATCTATGAGAAAAGCTTCCTAGAGAAAGCAAGAGAAGATAAGCCTTGGAGAGCCTTCTGAGTTAGAAGTAACAGGTTAGAAAATCAGGACATGATAGCCTCAACCAAGAGTAAAGTGCTCTGGAAGGAAGGATATGCTCCTGAAAATTAAATGAGGCTGGATATCCTGAATACCACTTGCAGCACTTAGGTTTCTGCTGTCTAACTAACTTTGCTGTCAGGTTCCTTTGGAGCCAAGATGGATTTGAACCAGAGCACTGCAGGAAGAAATAAGTATAAACAGAATTGAGACAAAAATGGAAAAGAGCTCTTCAGAGTCACAGAAATTCCTGGGGGAAAGAAAGAGATAGAATTCAAGTAGGAAAGGTGAGAACTCAGGTAACTTGGTTTCTAAACAAAACGAAGACTGGCATTCAGCTGGCTTTGTGCAGATTGGGTGGGAAGTGGAGGGTTTATGTTCTACTGTCACTACCCATCCCCGTTCTTCCTCCCCATGTAGGGTTATCACTGCAGTTTGTTACAATTGCATCTGGGTTTTTTTCCTGAAAATCCCACTGATACCCTACTCCTTTCCTCACACTGGATAAGAATGTGAAGGAGAGCAAAAGCATGGTCCTAGAGATGGCTCTTCCATGTCCATGAGGCAGCAGGTGGGAAAACCCAGGTCAAAATTCAGGATATTATCAGCATCTTCTTAACATAGACACTAGTCATGGAGAAGAGCAGGATTGCTGTATCACTGGACTCCAGCAGAGTGGCTGTGAGTGTTCTCAGACTGAACATTTATAGCCAGGTCTTATATTGATGTGGCTTTGGTAAAAAGTAATAAGCCAGAGCATCCTGAAGAATGTATGGATACATGTGGGAATTGTAGTTAAAATGATAAATATCTTATTTTCATAGGTCAGGAAGCCTGAGCTCTAGCACTTAATTATCTTCCAAATAAGAGGAAAATAGTGATTGGTTCTTAAGGCAGATTGTTCTGCTAAGTTTGTGTTTGGCCTGCTTTCTTCATTTTTGTCATAAGTCGAAGGGATGGTCTGTCATTCTTCTCCAAAGGAGGGAAAGTGGTTCTCGTGTAAAGCCCAGAGGAGCTCTGTTTACAGGCAAGCTAAAATATGCTGCAAGTCGGGACACTTTCTCACCTGAGCATACACTGTGTTTCCAAAACAAACACTGGCAGAACTCTATTTGCTCAGTTTCGAGCAGTTTTCCTCCAAACTATTCCACGTTTCTTTTTTATATCAGTCTTCTTGGACCAGTTCCTACTGACTGTATCTTCTCCTGGTCCCTACTGTGGGCATTGGCAGGTACAGACTTTGTGACATCACTTTGTTTACTCTGTGCCTCAGTTTACTCCTCCATTAATCTGAGTTCTACACTGACTTTCCCACCGTGCTTTTATTCTTGGGACCTCTGAGAAATTCTCTTACCTGTACTCTCTCAGAGAGTCAAACCATTACTAAATCAGACAGTTATCATATTTCCCTTCTCAAAGAGAAGGTGATAATAATTCCTTTGCTCAATAAAGTATAAATGGAGAGTAATCCTGCTGAGTGATACTATGAGATGTAATAGCACTGTGTGAGGTCAGAATATTCCTATGTGGGTTACAAGTCCAAAAAACAGTGAGTAAAAAGCTTGACTAGGTCAGGGATCCCACTCCGGGGAACAACAGAAGGAAGAAATAGAAGTAGCACCTGGAAAATGCTGCTCTCATCAAGAGAGGCATCCTCCCGTGTAAATATCTGCTAACTCTAATATTAAACAAATTAAAATTTACTTATTCTGTGGGATCCTCTTTTCCTTCTTTATACAGAGACACTTGCAGGAATTTCACAATGATTTTTAAAAGTAGCTCTTGTTCCACCACGAAATCGTAATTTCTTTAGCCAAGAACATCTAGTCTGGAATCTGAGAAGGGCTGGCATTCTCTGCAACAGTGTGCAACAACAGCCCAAATATCTTAACATTCCCAGGCTGGAACCACCCCTGCTGTCAGCAAACTCCTTGGAGGCTCTGTTTGGCCCCCTGGCTGTGTGAGCTCCCAAACCCATGCCGAGCCCAGGGTGGGCTGCCAGCTCCCCCGGGGGTGCAGGTACAGCCTACAGAGAGGTTTTTCCAGGCAGCCTGAAGCTGAGAGTGCTGTTGCCTGCATGAGAAATTCCCTTCCTCTGTGACAGCAGCACACACGAGTGCTCCCAAGGCTTGTTTAGATGCCTTTATACACACATGCACCAAAAGGTGGGAGAAGACAACTGTGAGGGCAAATATTGAGCTAAAAAGGCAAATTGCATTGCCCAAGTAAATGAGGAATCTCTGGCAGCTGGGAAAGGATATAAAAATATAATCACATTAACATCCGTCCCTCAGGCTGTCCAGGCAAATGAAGATCCAGGGAAAGCAGCAAACTGAGGAAATGAGCTGGTTGTAGAAAACTCTCTGTGTGTGTGCACATGAGATGCTGTATTTTACCCATTTAAATGATCAGCATCATGATCATCTAAAACAAAAATGATAAAGAAAAGCCAAACCCAAGGCTTCCAATCTCACTGTCTGCATCTCATCCTTCAAGGTGGCCACTGAGTAGTCACGTTACTGAGGACTGGGGAAATTTGAAGAGCTAATCATTTCCTCTGACTCAAAAGAAAAACGGCAAATAAAAAACAAAACCCACTCATCATCTTTCTGAAGCTCCCTGTTTAAATCTGCTTTTCAGTTTGTGCAGCATTTGTTTACCCCATAAACTGTTTCTCAGGGTGACTCCACTGAGGGCATCAGATGGTGTGAGCTTGAGGACCTCAACAAATTTGAAGAGAAAGCCTGGAGAAACTATGAAAGACTCCATGTTTCCTCAGCTTCCCTCCCAGCTGCCCAGTCAGATTTTCCAGGAGTGCTATGAAATAAGCTTTTTATTTCTATTACTAGTTCACATCCAGTCCTGGAGGAGTTTGTGCCTTACTATGAGAAAACATCTGGAGCTTTGGAAGCTGGCTCTCGCACAGAGACAGATGTCTCAGTGACATCTCCATAATGTTAGCAGATCTCAGATCATTTTCACGTGAAACCACCACTGCTGCTGGCTTTTCTGGTTTAAGACTGACTGGCTGTAGACTCTAATTTGCCTTCTTGTTCCTTGAGGTGGGCTAGCAGGGTAGGAAATTAATGAGGCAGCCAGGAAGGTGGCATCACTTCCGTATGTATACAAGTTCAGTCTACAATGGTTTCATTCCAGCACCTTTCCCTACAGTAAATGCAGTGAATATTCTTATTCCTGTTCTAAAGGCAGCACTAAATGGGATGGTTTAAGCTGAGAATATTTCCCCAGCTCCTGGAAAGGGTTAGGTTAGACACACAGCCCTGAGGTGGGCAAAGTGTGTGATTGCCATCAAACTGAGCAGCCGTGTTCAGCTTGTCTTGGATTTCTTTTTATGAGAAAAGGGATGATTCATAAAAGCAAATGCTGAGGCCACACAGTTTGTCAAGGCTCTAGTCTAACCAGGTGTAATGATTGAGGTTTTGCAGACGGGCTGCAGTTAAGGCAAAAAAATAATAGATCATGGGTCAAATCTATCCCTGATGTAACTCCAGCATCATCAGTAGGAGTTACCCACGTGTGAATCTGGCCCCATGTTCCTCACTCATACAATAAAGCAAGATCCCTCCTGCAGCAGAATCAATTGGAAAAAGGAGAAGGGAAAAAATGCTTCTTTCTTGACCACATTAAAAATAATCACTTTTTTTGTTGCACAATGGGGCAGAGAAAACCAGTTCTAGAAACCAGAGTACAATTTCCTCAGCATGTCACGGGAAGGGGAGAGAGGGGGAAATTGGCATAACCAAGAGGTTTCTTTCATCTCTGTTCAGTTCTAAATGATGCAGGGGGCAGGGGCAAGCACACCTAGATATCTATGTATCTATATCTATCTGTATCCATCTATATCTATATAGATATCTAGATGAGCTTTCTCCTCTTCCCTCTATCTGTATCTATAATCTATACATAATATATGGATATCTATAGATAACTACATACCTCCCACAAATACAGAGTAATTTAGAAAAAAAAAAGGACTATATTCTTTCTGTTGATTAGACTTGATGTTTAAAAATAGTAAAATAAAAAAGATTAAATGTAACGTTTGTTGTCTCAGCTTTTCCTTCCCATTTGACAGGTCAGGTGTGTTTGTGAGCTCTATGGGAATGCAGAAAAGTCATCTGAGGGAGAAAATTGCTATTCACTAAAAATTACTAATCATTCTTTCACACTAAACAAACACCACCGAGAGGTTTTTAGTTATACAAAGGTGGATTTTTTTGTTCTTTCCCCTTTTCCCTCTCTTCTCCAGCCAATGATACAGATGTTCAAAATGCAGGATGTGACATCCTACTAAGCATTAGGTGCAGCGTTTTGCAGGTGACAGGATCCAGGTCTGAGTCCAAAAGAAAAGCACAATAGCCTGAAAATCATCTACTGCACGTGGCTAGCACTTTACAACATAAATGGCAGGAAAAGCAATTCATACAGTCATAGAATAATCTTTTGAGCAAAATTTGTATTCCAGCAGCAGTGAGGTCCCCTCTGAGACTGTGGCCCTGGTGCAACTGCCCACTGGAAGAGCACGCAAACTAATCACGAGACAGAAAGATGGAAGAAAAAGATACCATTTGATCTGGAATTCCTACCGCTAGGAAACTCAGAGTGCTTGGGACCTCTCGAGTGGAAGTAGAAATTAGACCCACTCCTGCATCCCAGAGTCCCAGCCAGAGGAGCCTGATGCCTCCCATCTCCCCTCTCCCAGCACCACTCCTCTCAGAAGTCCTTTGTTGACACATCCAGGGAATGCAGAGCTGTTCTTCTATCCATTGTACTTCAACAAACCCATTCACACCTAAACCTGCTCATTTGTCTTTGCCGAGGATGCTCCTCCACGAATTTCACTGGCTGAAGTCCCTCTTCCCCGGCACAGCAGCAGCAGAGCGCAGGTGGCAGCGAGGGGCTCCAGGTGCTGGTGTTCAGCTCCTTCTGCAGGAGGACACCCCACTCCTGCAGCCCTCTGCTCCAGCCTCCTCCATGCCATGTGTCCCACCCGGGGGGATAAACAGGAATTGTGACAGCTGACAGCAGTGTTTCCTGTGGAGCTTCCAGAAAAATAACCCCACAGTCCTGGGCTAACAACTGGGTACCTGTCTGAAAATGAAGGACAAGGAATTCACTGCAAAGAAAAAAATCAGTGGCAGCCCTGCTGTATTTAACTATGCCATTAGTTGGTTTTGGTTTTTTTTTAATAAAAATCAGGGTGATTACCTCTGCTGACTCTAACTTTGGGCCTCAGAGCACAGGTGAGAACCATCTGCTGACAGAGGGGGGTATATTTTGTCATTCCTTCAGCTGGGGATTTCCTATCCCATAAGGGGTGGCTGGGCTTTCCTCAGGCTCAGCTGCTAAGCCACTGCCCCACAGGAGTCAACTCCCACTGCTGGAGCGTTCCTGTTTTCTTCCCTTGAGAGGGAAGAAAATGAGGGTGACAAATTTACCTTATTTTCAGCCCATGACCAACAACTTTATTGTGACATGGCTATGGATCCTCCACCTCTGAAGAGGGCCCGTTTAATTTATGTTGACACGTTGGGGTTTAATTCTCTGAACTAAATGTAGACCTTCTTTGCAACAAAATTTTATTTCTGTCCTGTTCCCCTCTGTTTTTCTGCCCCTGTGAGCACAGCAGACATCATCTAAAGCAAACAGAAGCTCAATGTAGTTTTTGTCACTACTCTAAACCTGAAATTCATCTTTTTGGGTCAGCTGAGCTCATTCCCATTGCAAAACACGAGAGCCTCTTCAGAGCATTTTTACTACACTCATAAAGAAATAATGCAAAACCAAGAATGGTTCCTAGAGAAAGGCTAGCATGTAGTGTGACCAAAGTCTGGCTACAGTTCCAGTCCTGATCTCTTCTCTGGACAGAACAGAGTAGGACAGTGCACTTAAACTACAACAAGACTAGTGGTTGCTTTGCTGCAGTGACAAGCAGTGATATTAAAATTCTGTCACTGAGCTTTAGAATTACCACCCTGTGGGAAGCACCTTGAGGAGCTCTCACCTCTTGGCTCTGTGGCTGCCGCAGGAGCAGTGCCCTCACCTCGACTGCAAAGTGCTTTGGCTGGTGGCTTCCACATCACTGAGTGTTTTGCCTTGAAATATTTTGCCTCTAGAGAAGATACACTGGAATTTTCTGAAGCAGAACATGACATTACATAAATCTGATGTTTTGAAACAGTGATATTTTTAAGCTTGCATAATTCACTTCAATACTTCAGAAGCATCATTTGTCGGTCCGTTTTAGGCTTCTTCAGATAGACTTATTTTCTTCCATTGCTCCATTCCCCAGGGGTCCCAGTGGAGTTTCCATGGAGGATCCTTAGCATGAGGCTGGTGATGACATGGGTTTTGTCAAAAGTGATTATAAGGATCGTGCTGTAAGGTTGCTGTTTTGTGGCCAGAACATGCCCTTGCAATTATCCACCAGCAATACCTCCTGGCATCTGTAGGAGAACACAGCCTTGCAATGAGGTGGGTTAGTACTAATTACAAGATGTTTATTCAGTGTAAGTAAAGTACACTGTATTTTACTCATTAGCACCCAAAATGGCACATGCAATTGGAGCAATGTACTAATCCAAATAGGGGATTACAGCTAAGCAGGGTGCTGAACTGTCTGCAGTTAATTTATAGCTAACCAAGACGCTCATTTACCCGGGTAAGAGCACACACCCACCCAGCAGTGCTGGGAGAGAAGGATCTCATCACACTTTAGAGAGGTATCTCTATAAAGTCAGATAACACAGGAGAAGACCCAGCTTCTTTATTGGCATTAATGTGTTTGCTATAGGAAGAGACTTTTTCTTCACCCAGCTAAGGATACAATGGCCTTTCTCAACTCAGCTTTTCTTCAGCTGATCGCCTAATAACTAAAGCACAGTACAAATATAGTCTATTTTCTGATGTCTTGTGTTTGCTGAATCTTTCCCGTGTCCATAATCAGGGCTGATCCTTAACTAGTTTATAAGAGATTTATTATGAGATCATAGGCTGGTTTCATAAAACTCACGCCCAAGTGAATGGACATTTTTATGACTGATGAAGCTTGAAATGATTAGGAAACAGTCTCAGCTCAACCCGAAATGGTTATTATAATCCAAGATTAAAATGTTTTCTCAGCAGTTTGTGCTATTGAAGTTCATGTGTACATTCATCTGCCAACCCCTTGCTGTGCATTTCACCAAGCTACCTGCAAATCAGATGGAGAGCACTGTGAGCTCGCTGAGCCTTTTAATTGCTCTATTGAAAATGACTGAGGAAGAAACAGACCAATAGAAAAAGAGGGTCCTGGGCTTATTAACCCACAGGTGAGGTCACTTTCTGTGTATCAGGATGGAGGAGAGGCTATGAAAGGAGGAATAGAAGGCGTTTTTGTCAGAAATGGGCATGAGTAGAAGTAATTTGTGATGAAAAGAAAGTGAGAATTTAAACTCTTAAAAAGGTAAGAGTTATTGAATGGGATGAATTAATTCACTTGGTTTACAGTTTTAAGAAAAAGTACTAACTATTGGAATTTTAATCTGTTCTTCCTTTTTTTTTTTTTTTTGACAATAGCTTTATTTCTCTTGTTCTAAGGCATATTTTTTGAGTAAACCTCATTTTCTAGGGAGCTGTGGAGCTTTGTTTTGTACTCTAGCATTTAGAGCCCAACACTGTTCTGGTGGAATAACCTGGGTTTTTGCTAGATGCCCACCAAGTTACTCTCTTGCTCCCTCTTCTCAGTGGAGTATGGAAGAAAACAAGGTGTAAAAAAAGCTTATGGGTTAAGATAAAGACAAAGGGATTACTTGCTAATCAGCATCACCAACAAAGCAGAAAGAATTAGGTTTTGGGAAAAGTAATTTAATCTATTTTCAATTTAAAAATAGAGAAGGAAAGTAGGAAATAAAAACACCCTCCCCACCTCACCTGTTCTCCCCAGGCTCAACCTCATTCCCTTCATTCCCAGCTCTTCCACCCTCTCCCCATATTTGGCACAGGGAGATGGGGGGTGGGGGGGTTGTGGACAGTTCATAACTCTTTGTCATTGCCACTCTTCCCCTGCTACAGCATGGGCTCCCTCCCACGGCATGCAGTCCTGCAGAAACTGCTCCCGTGTGGCACCAGTTCTTCAAGAACAGCTCCAGCGTGTTCTTCAAGCTTCCTTCAGGGCGCAGGCCCCTGCTGCAGGGTGGCTGTCTGTTCCCATGTTGGCATTCCTGGGCTGCAGAGGAACGACCTACTTGGACATGGCCTTCTCCAGGGGCTGCAGGGGAATCTGCTCCAGCTCTTGGAGCACTTCTTCCCCCTTGTTCATCGCAGACCTCAGTGTCTGCAGGGCTGTTTCTTCTGCACTTTTTCCTCACTCCTTTCTCATTGCTGTTGGGCAGTGTTTGTTACTCCTTAGATGGGTTTTCACAGAGGTGCCACCAGCATTGCTGCTGCGCTCAGTTTTGGCTAGGTCCTTCCTGGAGCTGGCTCTGTCCGATACTGGGGCAGCTCCTGGCCTCTTGGCACAGGGGTCACCCCTGCAGACCACCTCCCACTTCCAAACTGTGCCACATAAACTAAATGTCCTAATTCATTCACTATGGTTTTGTGATTGAGGTGGGGGGAGGAAATCCTGAAATCATGCACATATCTGTTCTGTGTTTATGCTTGACTGCATTTAGTCTCTTGACTAAACACATGTTCTTGTGCATGCCCTGTAAGCTCGTTTTATCAGCTGTTTCTTCCTGTTAGGTGTTCATACTAACGGGTATTGCTATGCAGTGAAATCTCATCATAGTGTTCTGGGCTTTTTATGTGGCTGGTCACTGTGCCCTAACCCTAGATGTATGCGCTGAATAACCACATTGTTCATTTATAATGTCCTTGGCTTTTCTATAGCCTTGTCCCTATGATATTACTTGTGGACACAGTGGGCTGGATTGAAGACAGTGAAGTTAAAAGTGGTGATGTATGCAGCTATGTAACTGTGAGAAGAAATGTATTGATTCCCTATACCTCCTTTTCTGACCTGCTGTAAGGTTTTTCATCATGTAGGACATCATGGAGATCTTATATTTGTTACTTAACATACATTGAAAGGTCTGACTTCTCTTCCTTGCTGGCTTTCTGAATGGGAAAAGCTGTTGTTAACATGTCTTGTGTGTCAGAGATCAGGCTGCTCATGACAGCTCATGAAGCTTTGAACGTATATAGTAATAAAGAGGAATGGCAAACTGTTATATTAATGTAGCTGAAGCACAAAAAGTGAAACTATTGACCTTGCTAGCTCTGCATTTGGGGCAAATGTTACTGCAGTGAACAGAGTAACTTTAGCTGATGTTAAACACAAGTTGGTTTGAATTTTAGTTTGTGTATTTATCTCTGGTATAGATAGATGTGAATACCTGAGAAGGGCTGAGCAAATTGCTAAAGATAGTTGCAGTTTTGCACACGTCAAAATTTATTTTTGTGAAAACTTTACTTGTAGACAAAGAGGCCAGTAATGAAATAGAAACAAAAATTATTTCCATGGGTTCCTAAATCACTGAAAAAGTGTTTGTTAATCAACTTCCTTTTCTGAAATAGTTCTCTTTCAAATCAACAAAACAAAAAAAGCCTTTGCAATCGCTCTTGCCTGGCATGGAATTGGTATTCCCCAAATGGAGCCAGCAGGTAACCAGTAGGTCATTCAGCACAGCTCCTGACCTCCCTCAGACAAAAGATCCTAAGACTTACAGTGGCTGCTAACTGGAATATATAAAAGACACTGCAAAAACGTATGTCAAGAGATATTAATAAGGTTGTGTTGAGAGGTATGTGTGAGCTACAGGGAGAGGCCGAGTGTTTAGCTGCTTTCCATTCCTTTCACCCAAATCCAGTATCAAAATCAGCCCTGCAGGGCAGTGTAGAGGAAGATGCAGCTTATCAATAGGCTTCTTCCCAGAGGTGCTACGTGCCTGCCCAAGGTCCCTACTTCATGGAAGTGACTCCTGCCCCATAGCTGATTTACATGGCCTGATACTGTATGCAGCATCACATTTGCTGAAGCAGCTGCTTCCCCAGCAGGGGATGAAGATATTGGGGGCAGAGGTGCCCAGACCCCACACTTGGCCAGCCAGCTGTGAGTTTGTGTGGCTTGCATTGCTTGGGGCAGCCCAGAAACACTGTCCCTGCCTCTTCCACAAGGGAAAGCCTATGCAGCTGAGCCCTGTGCTGTTTCCCAGTCCCAGGCCAAGTGTCTCCAGCAGTCTCCACTCAGGCCCTGGCACACGGGTTCCTCGGGCGCCGCGGCACAGGGAGCGTTCCGGGGAAGCCCGAGCCGTGGCCATTAGTGCTGTGCTGACAGCAGCCTCTGTGGATAACGAGAAGCCCTTCTGCCTCACTGCTATTAAACTGCTGCCTTTTCACGAGAGGAATCCTGAATCTTTCCTCAAACCTAAACAAAAAAGTCAGTCTTTTATTCGTTTCATCATTATCTAGGGCTGCCACATTCAAATGATGCTCCAGCAGTCCCTTCATTTCCGAGTGCACACGTCGAGAAGGGATTGGAAGCCTTTTGATTAAGAATAAGAGGTGATGACACTACAACCAGTGCAGGGTTGTCATCATTACCATGTACCTGCACTTTCACAGAGCTCTCGCTCTGGGTTGCCTCTGATATAAAGCTGCTGTACTCTGTGCCCTAATTGAATGGAACTATTTTATAAACACGCATTCCCTGAATCCCAGAAAAGATCTTTTTAGAGGGGAAGATATGGGGAGGGTGGTGGGGAGGTGAGGAGCTAGATGGGCTCAGTTCCTGGCAGACCAATTTTGTCTGTGAGAGAGATTTCTTTGTTCTCTGCAAAACTGCTTGTCGTCTACGAGCTGATATCGTGGGGTTTTATTCCCCTGCAAGTCAAATGAATGATCTGACCACCCACTTTTAATCCTGTGATTTTCTGCTTTTGGCCTGGATTACAAGTCACCTATGGCCACCTTTAGAGCGTAACAGGCTCTAAGTTTACACAAGGCACCTAAGGGAAAAACATCCCTTCCTCCCTGGCCCTGTTTGTTAACTGTTCACATCTGATAATTTAACTGAGTGACTTGGTCACAGTAATGACCCTTTGGTAGCAGCACAGGGAGGAAACCTGCTGTCTGCCCACCAGGATGCTCTCATGTGTCTCGTGAGGTTGTACTCATGTTGGATCCTAAACCCACACCACTGATGGTGGGAGTGACACTCTGCAGAGACTTGTTAAGCAGCGTCCCTCTTTTCAAGTGCTCTGTGCTCATGCTCTGGAATACCCACTGGTGATTTACTGTTTTCCAGGTTAACTTTCAAGTGCTGATTTTGACCCATATTCTTGTCCTGGCTATATCTCTGTTCCTGTGTGACACAACTGCAGCTGTAGCAGGTACAAGTGCTGTACCTGAGCCTCGAAGGATGCTGGGCCAGTGCCGTGGTGCAAACTTGTCCCCCAGTTGCAGTTCAATAGTTAAACTAATTCTCTGCTATCTGTGTGTTTAAAGGTGAAAGGCTTTTATTGTTAAACAAGCTTTCCTGGAGCCTACGTTTTAGTAAGAATACTCTAAAACTGCTGTATGAAATTATATTAATAGACAACAAAATTACAGCCAATTTCTGCTACTATTTCAATAGCTGTGTAAGAAATTTACTGCATAAGGGATGTTGAGTTAAAAGTGGTCAGAGGAGCTACTTTTATCTTGGCTTACATATAGCATTACATTTACACCTGAACACAGGGTGAATTATCATCCAGAGGAGTTGAGAAGGAATCTCTTTTCTCTGGGAATGGCAATTATATTTGATTAGGTACATGGGAGCTTTTTCCTCTCCTGGCCAAGGAGCTGAGGGCAGTGCTTTGAAGACACCCAGCCTCATGATCAAGGTGTAAAGCATAATGACAAATGTGAAGTTCCTGCAGGGTCAGAGTCAGCTACAATAGTTCAGGGGAGAGGGCATCGGACTGGGACTTAAGAGGCTTGACTTGACTGCCCTGTTCTTCCACTGGGCTGCAGGACAAATCACTTCCTTTCTGTGCCACAGTTTCCTTATCTGTGAAATGGTGGTAATGAGCCTTTCTTCTTCATTTCTCTTTGTAATCGCTCCAAGAGCTGCAGGTAAAACATGCTATACAAGCACTTGGTATTACTATGTTTGATTTGTGGGATTTTTCTGTGTGATATCCTAACGCAAGCAGTTGTTCCAGATTTGCACACATGAGCTCAAGGACTGTGGTGTTTGTCATCCTGCTGCTAACAGCTCTTCCCTGAAATCATTTGGATGTAAAGGTAGTACCCTGGGTTTGTTTTTGTTAGGATATCTGCAGCCTGCAATCTTAGTGCAACAGGATTTGTTAGTGAAGCATAGCCCTCAAACAAAAGCACCCAGAGGATATGCCTTGTCAGGTGCTCTCCTCTGCACAAGGAACTCCCAGGTCCTTTTGCCTCTGGTATCTGCTGGTCCCCTGTTGAGAGCCCTCCATGCCTGTGGTCATCAACAGTTTGCCAACATGAGGAGGGGGAGGAAAAAAATCCCCTTGACGTGTGTAGTAACCTAAGCCTCATTCCAAATGTGTTTGCTCAAGCATTGCTAAGGTTTCCCTTCTTCCCATTCCCATCACTTCTCCCCTCAACCTGCCTTTGTTTCAAGATGGGAGGAGGCTGCTGGAGGGGTGGGGGGTTTCTGTGGCAGTGCCTGCTGTGATCGGGGCACTCTTTGTTTGACAACGTGCGCAGAGTCCTGGCAACCTCTTGCTAATGAAATGCCCTGAGAGGCAGAGTCCTAATTGTGAGGTGATAGCCCAGCGAGTGTCAGAGCAGGCGGGGTGTGCATGATGCTCTTTAGTTTGGGTCATTGGAAGTGATAGATGCGGGAGGATGGTAGATTAGTTCCTGCTGAAACCTGAGAAGCTGCCTGTGTTGGTGAATGTCACCCAGTGCTCGGCAAATGCATTCAGACAAAATCACTGAGATCTTGAGTTTCAGGCCTAAGTGACCACAACAGGCACTCGTAGTTCCTGCCTGTGGAATAAACATTTGCTGGACACATTTCAGCATAATAATACTTTGTGCAGCAAGCAATCTCTCACCACCCTCTGTCTCTTCTCAGTGTTGTGACAATCCAAATGCTACTCAGAACACAACTATGTCAATAGCTCCTAGAATTGTTTCATTAATAGATTGCTTAACTTCCCTTGACCAGATGTCAGGGTGCAATATTTCCTCGTTGAATGTATTTTTATTTAACGTGCTTTTTTTCCCCTGTCTGTTCTGTGGAGCTGGACAGTAGGGCAATAATGGGAGATGCAGGACACGCAGCCTTTCCACTGTTGTAATATACAGATAGTGCTTGGTGCTATTGGTGACCTGAAATATCAAAAATTTTTCCAATTTTTCCTCTCCTCCACATGTCCAGCTCATCTGCTGTACACCATTTTGGAGCAGGAACTGTACTATGTTGACCAGTGCTGTGGGGTAAAAGATCTCGCTCTGATACAATGAGATTTTTTCATGGTAAATAGATTCTCAGGATGTCCAACAGAAAGCACTGCTTGCAGAGTGAGGTCTGGAGCCAAGTTTCTTGACTCCCAGCCCAGTATGTCACCTGCAATGGGATCTTGTTCCAGGGCTGGAGCTCCAGGATAATCCTACCCCGACTTTTATGCCAGAGGACTGCTTGGAGCAAGGTGTGTATTTTGTAAAAATGAAACTGTGACTGTAAAACACTCATAACAAAGTGAGGACAACGGACACTACTATGGCTTCAAGGTTATGAATACTATGAAGAAGTGCTTCTCTTGCATTTTTTAAGGCCTTTCTGCAATATTTAACCCTCAAATCAAATTTCTCCTCCTGTTGCCAAAATTTATGGAGCCAACCATGAAATTAGGGATGTGTCAACTGGAAATAAGGAAGCATTTGACTTTGACACTAAAATTAATTAAACTGTTATTACATTGATCTCTGCAGCATCTGTTCCACTTGTATGCAGAAATGCTGGTGTGCGCTACGGGGCCATTTCATACTGGTGCAATTGGTTGCTGTGATCAGCCATATGCTGATAAAATTATTCTATTGTCAGCATGTCTGCCTGGAATTGCTTCAGGAGCTGGAAACATTCAAAGCAGCAATGCTCAGTGCTAAGTGCTCAAGATTGCTGATGTGAAAGGGACTTTTGGTGTAGTTCCACACTCCACATACACTTCATACCTCACAGGCTGGCAAGCCTGTTCCTGTGTAAGCAACTAAAAATGAACTTTTAAAGCACTTCGGTTTTGATATCAAACTGTGTTTACTGCATGGTTTGTAACTTACATTTGCACAGCTCCATTCAACTCTAGTCCAGTTAAATTTGGTTCTGTTGCCACTTTGGGGGAGATGGGGTCGGACCCCAGAGAAGTTGGGGTAGAAGAAAGCTGATGTAAAAACCCTGCTGTGTCAGGTGGAAGGTATCAGTAATTAGGTTTATTTGTTGGATGGTCCTTTGTGATCTGTTTTGTTTGTGCAGCTTATACAGAGATCAATCCCAGGCACCAAAATCCATCAGAATATAAAAGGTTTGTGAGGCAAACAGAGCTGCATTCACACTTTGCTTTCCTCTATGGTTTGCATCCAGAATTTGTAATGAGTCCCTGTTTCTCAGTGCACAAAGAATATGAGATTCATCAGATGCTGGGAGAGGAACTGGAAAGAAGAAAAGTGAACCAGCCACTGCAGTAGTTTGTAGAGTAATGACAGAGGAACTGACTCAGTCCTGAGGTCATCTGCATTCCTCCCAGTGTAGCCAGCATTGCACGTGGAGCCCTGTTGCAATTTAAAAAAAAAAAATTATGTGGGCCAATTCCCTCCATGGGTAAAGACACCCTGATGATGAGCAGAGCCTCATCTGATTATCTGGGTACTGTCCATACCAGTAATTACTCCCTGACTATGCACCTGAAACACAGCTGTTGCAAGCTTTTTTTTTTTCTTTTAGGAAAAGTGGACATTTAAAAATGGGTATTGTGCTGGAGAATTTTCATAGTTTCTGTTTACATTTGAAAGCAATTCTCTTCAAGCCTTGAAAAGGATGTAATTATTTGCTTTTACAATTAAAGCCATACAAGCAGTGAGCTATTGTTGCATGCTCCTTGAAAACGTGCTATTGCTTTTGATGACTGTGATATCTTTAATCACTTAATTATCATCACTGGTTTAGGATAAAAATGCCCAAGTAAACACAAATGCCTGCTCTTAAGGGATTCATCTGAACACTTTTTTGCACTTGTTGGGGCTGTGCAGAAGCACCAGGCACAGGCTCAGCCTTGGCTCCAAGCCCTGAAAGGTTGGTGCTTTGTAATGACTCCATCAGGTGTCACCACAAGGTATTTGTCTGTTGGCAGTGGCCAGCTGAGTGATTAGCTGACACAGCTCCTCACTCCATGGGTCACTGGCAAAACAGACAGGCTCAAAAATTTAAGACATTTGTTCCAACTCCTCCTGCATGTCTTGCCTTCTTCATTCAGCCATCGGCTCACTTGTCTTGTGCAGGCAAAATAACACATGTTGACACTTAAAACAAGCTGCTCAAAAATAGCCACTCAGCCCATGGTGGGCAGAAATACTGGAATATTTTGGAGGGGAATTTTTTTTTTTTGGTCTTCCTAGGGCTTTTTGCTGTGTCTGGTAGAAAGGAATGGAGAGGCAGCTCCATCTTGCATTGTGAGGACTGTCTGCCCTCACTTGCACCAGGGTTACCCGATAACTACATTGAGTTCCTGACTCTGGCCTCAATTTTTTGTCCTGATTTTACAGTGGTAGGAAAACCCACATTAGCCCACAAAGCTGGTTTTAAGAGACAGGTACAGCTTTTCTGTCTCCAGAAGTGCAGCTTTCTGGTGCCACACTGAAATGGGAAATTTGTTTTCATCAAATTGCATTTTAGGCTTGTCCCTCCCACCTCTTTTACTCAAGCAGAACCTTTGTAAACTATAACAAAGGGATAATTTAGTGGTTTAAAAAAATAATAACGGTAATGTTGTAGTCCTGTAGATAAGAAGTATAAATGAGTGTTATGATTGTGAGCTGTAACTAGCCATAAAAAACTAATGCCCAAAGATAGTAATAGAAGGTACCGAAGATCCATGGTGGAGCTGAGGGCTTAAGAAAGAGACAGTCCTTTCTTGTTACAGCACAAGGAAAAAGATGATCTGCTTAGCTGGATTAAAGTTGCATTTGGCACTTAGGAGGGTTAAAAGTCGCTTTCCATTTTAACATTCAATTTATTTGAGAATTACCTCCATGATGCTACATAGCATTTCAGGGCTTGTTTTCTTGTATTGCCTCCCTTCCACTCAGTGCGTGTGATTCTCTCTTGAAGTGTTAATGGCTGGTGATGAAAGCTAAGGGTGGGCCCAAGGGTGATCCTGCTGGCCAAAACACTTGCCTACATGGAGGAAGGTAAAGAGCAGTTTTGATGAAATATAAAAGAGGCAAGTATGATTGAGAGTTGGGGGATATATTTAGATAGAACAGGATCATGTCCTCTGTCTAGTTTCCATGGTGTCAAAGTCTTAGCTAAATCCTCATATCATAAAAAATAAAACCAGGCAGAAATGCACTGTTTTAGTGTGTCAGAGGGGCAGTAGGATTTGAAGATCTTGTCAACAGAAAAAACAGACGAGTATTATTCTTCTGTAGGAATCAGCACACAAAAGATACTACTCAGTTGACCACAAATACAAATGTTGAGAGACACAAGTCAAAGAATGTTTTGTGACATGTGTGTAAAGGACTTTATGTAACATACACTGGGCTTAAAGCACCCTGAGAAAGGCCCACATTCTCCTAATATTAAGGGTTTAACTTCAGGCTGAGAGGGAGCAAAGTTGTTCAGATCCTTAAAGCAAAATGTTCTGCTGTATCAGTTGTGAGAAAAATACATGCAGCATCCCACTGAGAAGCAAGGCAAAGGAAAATACATCTACCACTCCTCCATGCAGACCCCCAGTCAATTTACCACTCTTTTTTCATAAATCTTAGCAAACATCAGTGACTGAGTTTCAACATACTCCTCTTTTTTTTTCCTTCTTCCCCCAGAAGATGTGAATACCATGAAATGCATGAATACTTCATTCTTCTTCTAAAACTGAAGAAGAGGAGAAAATTGATCAGAGGACACATTGCTGCTTACTTGCGTGTGTCTGAGCACAGCTGAAAGCAAAGATGGCCTTATTTTGATGGAACCCTTGTGTGCACACTGCAGTATTTTAGCAGTCCTGTCCTCAAGACTACTGAAGTTACACAAGTCTGGGGCTGCCAGCGGCTCTGCAGTAACATGCTGTGGCTTTGCACTCGGGCTAATTACTGCTGAAGTCCAAGGGAGCTGGATTATTTCCTGCCAGAAAGCGCTTGAGCTGCAGCAGAATGAATTCTGTGTGCAAAACCATTTGTGTGGGTTTTACTGTTTTCCATCCTGAATCCTGAAACTGAGGCAGAGCAGAAATTAGGCAATTTGCCAGAGGCTGAAGAGAGGCACAGACTACAAGGGGAGAGGGGTGGGGCTGGTGACTCCCAAGACACATTCATCACTTGGCAGATTGTGCTGTCCTACCAGCATGCATTGCAAGGAAAATTAACTACCTAAATGAGATGATTTTGAAAGGACTTTTTTTAGCATCTCCCTCTGCTGTTTTTTTGGTAGATGAAAATATGGGAAGTTAGCCAAAACTGTGTGCCTGTAATGGCCAAATGCCATTCAAGCACCATTACTAATGAGAGCAGGGTTTGGCCCTCTGTTTGCCCTGTGCTCTTCTCTCTGCTCTATAATACGTGATGGTGGATCAGGTGTTACTCACCACTGCTCAGAAAACAGGAGAGGCATATTCACAAGAGAAGCTCTAAAACTCATTGAATTCACTGCTAATTAGGGAAAGGAGAGAGCCCTGTGCCTAACACTCTTGCTGAATTCTTGCAAGAAAAAGTCCAGCTTCAAGTGTATTTAAATTTTTACTGCCAAGTTAAACCCTTGCACAAAAAAAAAAAAATCTTACAATAGAAATGCTGACAGGTCCTTAACTATAGTAGCAGTAGCAGTCTCTGCTATAATAAAGATGTTGCATGTTATCAATAATCCTCTTTTTGCCTGAATCCCTGTCTTTCTAAAGAGAAAGGGCTTACTGACTGGGCAAATCTATTTATAAATTTTGTCTTGGCACAGGAGGAGCATATCGACAATGCAGTGGAGATCTGGGGAGGCAGCTGGCCTGACTGCACACAAGCAGCAAGCTGAGTGTCAGAGCAGGGCACTTAAATTTTCTCTCATTCCTCTAAAAGAGGGAGTGGGAGGAATTAGGAAGGAAAAAAAAAAGCTTTCCTTTGAACGAGGCAGGGTCAGAGGAGCTACAAAAGATTGAGTAAACTGTCACCCTTGGCTCACTGAAGAGCTTTGAAGGGCTTTCACAAGCTGCTCACCAGTGGATGGAGTCATCTGAACTGGGAGCCAGGGTGTGCGTGCATTCATAGCCCGTGCTGAGGCACGTGTGCCAGGGCAGCCCTGGCTGATAAGGACAGCTCTTCCTCCAGTTTGCTGACAATTTGCTTTGCATAAAACAGTGGAGAGGTAAAGCTGGAAGGGAAAGAGATAGGATCTCAAGAACAACACTTTTTTCCCTCTCTGTGTCATTTTAAAAGGATGTTTTTCTTTAGATATTCTATGGTGGGTTTTACATCTGTTCACTCCTAAGCAAATTCTTGCAGAGAAGATGATTGACTAATTTAATCAATAGCACAAACTAGCAAAAAAAAGTTGAAATCCTGTCCTTTACCTTCTTTTCACATTAGTAATAGTCTAATAAAATTAGACTTTTTCCCTTCAAATGGTAAGAAATAGAGATGGCAATGTTCCTGTACACCTGCAGCCACAGAATACCAAATAATTGTCTTATTTTCCCAGGACTTAGGCCCATTCCAGTGTGATAGAGAATAAAGCCAACTAGATATTTACTAAGTGACTGTATTCCTGTGAGAATCAAAGCTTTGTGAGTTTATTCTTTCTCCTTTCTGCAGTTATGAATGGTTTTGAAAATCTCACTCTGAACCTATATGGCTGTCCTCTATTACATGGATGTCAAATTTCCCTCTTCTTACACCCAAAGGCTAAGGTTTACTCAAAGCAAAGAACAGCAAGGATCACATTGCTCTCGCCAAAATAGCTTACAACGTGCAACCAGTAAGTAGGTCACTAATGTGAATGGGATACTGTATAAGCAGCATGTTTGCCACGAGAGACTTGTGAGTGAGTCCCCTCTGGTGCACATATAATAGTCTGTCAGTCTGATTCCATTCCCACTGATGTTTCAACTAGACCTTGGTTTAAACGGGGCTGCATCGAGGGGTGTGCATCACATATGAACTGTGCATGGGCCTTTTTCCACAAGGGCTTACTGAAGCCACTGGGGATGTCACAAAAGGCCAAAATTGATTGTATGACTTTTTTCAATCTTCACAAACTACTTGAATGATCCAGACATATTCCTGCAGAAAATGCAGGGGAGGAGAACAGGAGAATAATGCACATGGCAGCGTTAGCTTGGGGCATCGATGAACTGTTCAAATCTTGCAGATGACCTTACTCTGACCCTTTTAGCAACTAAAGAATTTCTTTTAGGTTTGTCTTCATTCTCTTCTGGCTTTGGAAAGATTGCTCAAAATTAGGAGGAAAATGATAGAGACAAAATTCCCAACTAAAGCAAAGGAATTCTGAAAGTCTTGCTGGAGAAACTGTAATTTGGGGAATTGTCTGCTGGCTGCTTTTGCAAACGGAGCACATTTCATGCAACAGCAATAGTTTGGGAAAGGAGCTGTGATTCCAGGCTTGGAGCTGCTGAAATTCTCTCCCAGTGCTGTGTGTCTCATCAGCACTAGAGGAAAATCTCTCTCCCTCTGCAGTGAAATTCCATGGAGGAAGAGCATGACCCAATGTGTTTAAATTTTGACATGGCTTACGTGGAAGATAACCTTTGACTGCAAGGGCCCAGGAAAGCACTCGCTGCAGGAATCGTCCAGCTGAAATCTCAGTGACGAGTTTGCTTCCCTCTGAGTTTTGAAGACTGTGACTATAATTAGGAGGTGCCTCTGATGGATTCCACCAACACTTCTTCTCCAAAAGGACAGAAGTCAGACTTGTGTGGCTAGTGGGAGATCATGTGTGAAAGCCAAGACTCCAACTTTATTGCACTGGAAAACCCCTAAAAAGGGGTCTGCATCATCATTAATTTCAAACTATTTAAAGTGCTGATAACAAGACACAGAGAAAGAATTGGCACTGACAAGACTGTTCTTCAAAGACAGGTTAGTTCTGCAGTTTTCATTACAGGAATTGCCTTGCTTTGGGGAACTGTTCTTCATTGGTAGAGTACAATATTTTTGAGTGATTTAAAAAAACACAACACCAGAAAAAAACCAGCTCTCTTGGCCCTTTGCATAACTGCATATGTTCAAAGTCTGGTGTGTCAGTTTAGGGTAGAAGAGTTGAGCATTGAACAGAACTGAACAAGAACAGACTGGTGGACTGGACACTCTACAACCACCTGTTGTTTGGTAAGGGAGAGGAGACGCCTCTAGATTTATTTCCCTGGGTAGAGTACCTGGAGTTATCTGATTTTAAGGAACACAGAAAGGAAGAAAACAGTTGTGCCTTATTAGATGCTCCATAAACACCTTCCTGATTCCACCCTCACCTTGATGTTGCTCTCCCTACAGGCAGCTCAGGTTTTTACACAGCTCTACCTTTTGCCCTTGGTCTTTGCACAAAATTTCAGTGCTAAAAAAGATGTTTAAACCAACTGTTCTGGTTGAGGTGTAAAATTAACTGTGATCGTTGCTCAGGACTGGACCAAGATACTTCACTTCAAGGAGCACACTTTAAATCTGTGTACAGCAACCCTGGGTGCCACCATCACAAATTAGGTGTATGTGGTGTGTCACAGAGAAGGAACATGTGACCAGGACCTTCATTAGATGGCAGATTTCCACATTAAAATGAACATTAGCAATTTCAGCCTCAAAACACTTCTTCTGAAAACAGTTAAAAGGCACTGAGAGCAATAAAGTGTTAATCATTAGTAAGAAGGTAAAATCATTTCCCAAGGGGCATCTTGTGGTGCTATAGCTTTGCACAGTTTCCTATCTCACACTTCCTTCCTCATTAGGTTGGCATTGGGATAAAAGAGCAGAATGGGTCAGGAGGTCCTGTTCCAAGTAATTAGAGAGTTGCTTCTTTTATCTAAGCATACCTTGTTAAAGTATATCAGTGTCAGCCAGGTTAATTGGAACTTTAATACATAATTGATGCTAATTTATGGTCCTTTTTGTTCCAGGATGCTGATGCAGACCCCAAAGTCAGGATACAATTTTCTTGTTATTAAATATACTGAAAACCAATATCCCATTGGAAGGAGACCTACAACTTATCATATTCTATAGATTTTCTGCCCCGAAACCCCTTGTTTCACTTGTTTCATGTTTGTTTTAAAAAGCTCCTATTTAGCCTCAGAAAAAAAAAAAAAGTAAATGTTTATATCTGTTTTCAGCCATCAACGTACTCAATGGAAATGTTCAACTGTGCTGCTGTGAGGAGGGCAGGATTCCAACTCTGTAGCTGAACTATCATTCCCAAAAAATGCTTTTCCTCCTCAAACTGACAAAATATCCATGAAGAAAGAAGTAAATGCTATTGCTGCATTTTAATTAATTTTCAAAGTGAAGTCAGAGCTGTGCATTGGTGGATCTATGAGAAGGAGCCACCTAGAAAAGGCAATTGAGAGCCAAGTGCCCTGAATTTTGAAGCACATGGATTTCCCTGCCTGAGGTTTGGACTGCCCATGGGATGGGGTAGCAGCTTTCCCTGAACAGCATTATTTAGTGTGGTCGGAGAACTGAGATTTTCATGGTGGTGTTTCATCTGAACCACCTGGGAGCCTTTTCCCCTCATCACTGCAGTGACCAGGAAGTACAACAGAGGGGGTGTGTGTCAGTCTGCAGATCCCATGTGAGATAAGAAAATCACAGGAGGTGTAGGATGACCAGACCATTCATTTTCCTCAGAGTTTGCACATCTCAGATTCTATGTCTATGGGCTTTCAGCACTTGTACAGGCAAAACATGAGGGATGCTTTTCTCTCTTGTCGGTTTAGCTGAGATTTTAGTCAGATTTTCTTAAAGAGGGTTCTTGTAGCATCTAAGTACAGCAGAGACTGCACAGATAATATGCTGTTTTCAGATGTACCTGCTTAGACATATCCAAAAATAATGCTGTTTCTACAAGTACACTGGAAGTTCATCTGCTCCTGTATGTTGCCAGATATTTGAACTGGTTAGATCTGATACGTGTACAACTGGTTCCTCCTTTAATTTGTTCCTCAGTTGATTTTGTTCTCTGGAAACCAGATGTGGTATAACATGATAAAATACCTGTAGTGGGTTATGCTGGAACATGACACAACATGTGTCAAGTTTCTTTTGAAACTTTCTGAGATCAGGTATCAGTCAAAAGGAGGTCATTTTAATTACCAATGATTAATTAATTAGATGATTGTTGGACAGATGAATCCAAAGATTATATAGCACTCTTAATCAGAGTCTGTAGCCTAGAAGAAAAATGAAGATTTTTTTTTTTTTTTAAGATGAAATAATGGAAAGATTGTTGCTCAAAATGTCAGTTATTTGTGTGATGTTTGTGTAGCATTTTAAAAGTGATGAAGTGAAGTAGCATCTCTCAGTACAACCTCATGAACAGTGGCAAACAATTAGGAATCACTCTGCATTTCAGAAACTACCTCTTGATTTAAATATATTCCTACCCCATTTTGCTTTTTAGATGTCCAAACTGAACTATTTTTATTCATGCTGCTATTTAGGGATTTGAGTGCTGTGCAGAGCTGGGCTGCACCAGCAGTCCTTGCCCAGTTATTCCATGTGGATCCTCCTGCTGCTGCTGCTGGCTGGCATGGCTGGGGACCTGCAGGGTGAAGTGATCAAATCAAAGCAGCAGTGATCACAGAAGGTGAGGTGCAGACATTGGAATGGGGATGCTTTAGCAGCAGAAAAATCCTTTTGGTCAGATCTGCTGTTTTCAAGGATGCCTTGTGCCTTTATGCCACAGCTCCATAAATGCTGGAGCCCTGAGGGCACTGGTGCTCCTTGCTGGCCCTGAGCAGGACAGTGGCCAGCTCAGCCCAATCATGTGCACAACTCAAGCACTCCTGTGCCCAGTATTGTACATAACCCAAAGTGTGGCCAAACTGTGGTACAAGAGCAGTGCCTTGACAGGACAGCCTTTTGGAGACCAGTTTACTCAGGGAGGAGTGAAGGAGATTTTAACACTTTGCTTCCTTCCATATTTCACTGATGTAGCATTTGCTTTTGCCACATGTGAAATGTCCACATTAGACAAAGGTCCACCACTGCCCCAGTCATGGTGCAATTCACAATGTGAGGGAGCAAGAGAAAAATCTAGAGGCCAGTCCATATTTTCTATCAGCAACAGGAAAATACAGAGACACCACTGAGCTCCAGCTGCTGCAAAGAGATGAGTTAGGACCTTTCAGTTACAAAACTGTATTTGTGAGTGCCCAGTCAACAGAAATTGTGGCAAAGAGGAAAGAGGGTTTGGCAATTTAATTGGGCTCAGTGTTGCCTGGATGGCTCCATAGGCCAGTGTTTAACATGCCAATTTCCATGTGTCTGTAACCACTCACATTTCCTTGCACTCAATGCTCTTTGTGTGCCAGGCTGTACAAGGTAAATCTTTTCACATAGTTTTGGGATCTCGATGGTTCTGGTAACTCACAGGGTGTTGCACTGTAATTTGCTGTGTAGTACTTCAAATGTGGCACAGACTGGGTGGTCTTGGCAAATTAAAAGTGCAGCTCAGTATTTGGGGGTTTTTGTTTAAAGAGTAATTTGAGTATCTAGCAGCATACTTTCCAAAGATGGGGAAACTGAGACAAACACCATTAAAAACTGAAGCCATCTTGAGGCTATAAGGATTGCATGAAAATCTCCCTTGGCTTTTTATTTTCTTATTCTTTCCTATCCGAGTATTTCACAAGAGAGGACTGAGTGGAATCGATTAACCTCACAGAAACTCCAGCAAGACTTAATATTCTCAAAGGAAGGTCACCAGGTTTCAGTTTGTGCCAGCACTCACTGTCCCGAGGTATTGAAGGCAGGGGAGCTGGAAGTGAACCCTGGTCTCTAGCAAAAGAACTGGAGAAATGTGCCAAGTGATTTGAATAGAAATTTATGTGGCAGTAATTTTTCTTTTCCTTTTTTCTTTTCTTTTTTTTTTTTTCTAATTTTGGAAGTTGCTCCTGTTTTCAGGACTGTGCTCACCTCAGAAAGGAGGCTAGGGAATAAGGGAATAATGCTTCGCATGGCTGATTGTCATTGCTTTGGTGGCACAAAATAAACAGAATGGGGAAGGCAGCAAGTGCATTAGGGCAGGGGAAATAAAGAAGCATTTCTAACCTCTCACAGCAATAGGCAGCAGGGCACATAATGAGCTCTGCTGCACTTGTGTGAACTAAGGGAGGTTGTTCTTTCCCACCTCCCTCCTGATGGCACATCTACTCGTGCCCTGTGGAGAGCAGTCAGCCAGGGTTAGCAGCAGATAACCCTGTCTTAATAAGTGCAGGGTCTGGTTTTAGGGGATTTTTATTGGATCTGATTGGAGGATTTTATTGTCCCTAATGGGTGGCTAAGTAACGTTCAGACCATCAACTTGGAGTTGGCTGGAGTTTTCCCAGAGCTGGGATAGAAAATGTCCCTTATCTTCATTTTAGCTGCAGCTGCTCAGGTGAGGAGCCAGAGCTGGAGTATATAGCCCTCAAAGAAAACAACCTTCCTTTTTTCCTGTAAATGCTGGCAGTAATTATACACAAGTGAATCATGAGTTGTCTGGAATACCCATAGCTTTGCATCTATACAGGCACAGGCTTGGCATGGCAGATAGGCTAGTGGTGGGAATTTCCTTCCTCTCAGACATTTCTCAGCTCTTTCTGAGACTGCCTGCCCACCCCTGCTGCTTTCTGCACCCTATGTACTGCTTTGCATTAACTGAATAATGATAATGAATATATTATTGACTCGTGAGGCTCTTTAAGATAAATAACATGCAGAAAGTACCTCAAGCTCACCTGTTTCTAAGCAGTCTCCCAAAGAAGTCCATGGGTTTGTATTTTTATTTTTTTGTAGGAAGAGACTGTAGAAAACAAGGTATTTCACGTCTTCATAAACAGTTAACTCCAGCAGTGACTGAACAAAACTGGCTAATCAGAGCTCCCTCAGGAGGGCAAGCAAAATTGGGAAAGGTACCACTGCTCATACCAGAAGAGTAGCATTTATAGCTTTATCACCTGCTAGAAACACTTAAAGTGAGAAATATTCTCCTGCCTGGTCCCCAGCCCTGTGAGCGGCCCTTCCCAACCATCACTGCTTTTGGAGGTCCTCACAGGTTTTGATTTTTTTGCCTCAGGGACACTTGAATTCGGAGGCTGTGCTTGCCACGAAGCAGATGCTGTTCCCTGGGGGGTTTTGCTGCTTGGTGTTTAAATCACACTGCCATTGCAAAACAATTAGGTCTTTTTTTGGTGTGTGTTGGTGTTTTTGGGGGGTTTTTTTTTGGTGTTGTGGTGGGTTTTTTTTGGTGTCGTGGGGTTTTTTTTGTTGTTGTTTTGGGGGTTTTTTTGGGTTTTTTTGTTTGGTTTGGGGGGTTTTTTTGGTGGTGGTGTTTTCCTGGTCTCAAGAGTCCAGGGGGGTTTCTGCTGAGCTGCCCTGCTTACCTGTTGCAATGTTTTGGGCACTGATTGCACTGACGATGCTACAGCAATCCGAAGCTGCCGTGTGTTTTTCTGTGAGAGGGTGATGTGTGCCTCTGCAAACACTGCCTTTGTGACAGTGAAATATTCTGGTGTTACACGGCACCCTTTCAAAGCCAATCACATTAAATCAGTGGAGGTACTTTATTTCAGAAGTGTGTTTCTGTTGTAAGATGTATGTGATGCGTAGCTGTTTTTAAAATCTTAGCCTTCAAAAATTGATGAGCAGTACTTTATTGAGCCTCTCTGCAAGCTTAGGCTGTAAATACTTTTTACACCAATTACAGAATTCAGGCTCGAAAATACAATATATTTTGAATACATTCCTGGGAAATACCCAGTGAAATGGTGCCTATCTCACGTTTACTCATGGTGTGCCCAGTTCCCCAAAGAGTTTGTAGCTGCTGTGTTGCAAACCTGAAGTGGAGGAGCAGATTTACATTTCGCAAATGACCCTGTAAATGCCCCATTAATTCCACGTACTCGGTTAGTGGAGGAGGGAAGAGAACAGGTTGGGTGACATTTGAAGTGGGAGGCAGAGCCGAGCTCTGAGCCTGGAGCTCCCTTCAGCGACCGCGGCGGGCAGTGCACGGCTCCCGCGCCCAGCCCCGCTCCAGCCCGGCGAAGCGCCCTCAGAAATCCCGGTTCTCGGCAGTGCTGGCACGAATCTTCAAAGGAGTCTCACTTTGAGACGGGGATAGTCGCTCCCAATCCCCACCTGGTAACAGAAGACCAGCCGGCCCTTCCTTTAAAATACTCTGGCGAGGAAAAGGCTGGACTCCTTCAGAGGCTGCAAGTCTGGACTTGAACCCCCCAGCTGAGCTGGTTCTCCTGCTTGCTTTGGGAAGCAAGTGCCTCTTTATTGCCCCCCTCGTAGAGCTGGGACTGGTGGGACTTTAAATGACTTTTTCCTTCTTTGGTCAAGTGAGTTACAAAAACAAGTGTGCTGTTGTTTAACTGTGGGCTCCAGCCAAGGGCAATGGAAAACCTCAGGACCCAAGAATTTATCTGTGGAGAGTAAAAGAGGCCAAATGACCTCTTTTGCCCATCAAAAGCAAAAGATGGGTGACAGGGAAGGAATAGACTCCTCTCTCCACAGAGTGTGGCCTGTCACTACAAGGGCACCCTGTAGGACTCTCACATCTCAGGTCCTGAGTGTGTCACTTGCTGGTTTCACCTTCCCTCTCCCCCACATCTGGGGTGGCTGCACCTTGGCCATTTGGAGCACTGTATCCTGTGGTTTCTTTCCCTCTTTTGACCCCATGGGCAGACTGTGCTGGCTTCTCTGGAGAAGCAGGTAGTGGTGGTTTTCTCTGGCCTGTGAGCTCTGCTTCCTGGAGCCCCTGCTTTGGGAGTGGGTGCTATCAAGCCTCTCCTGTACCCCGTGCCTGTCAGTGTGGTGAGATGGGGCAGATAACAGGTTTGTACTCCAGCCTGTCCCAAAAACGTGCGTACGTTGTCCTCAAATCCTTGATGATGTTGGGTCCTTTTGTTGTAGCACTGCAATCTATGGCATCATCGATTTTCAAGGAAGTAATCTATAGCTCTGATAATAAATATTCAGAGGGCACTGATAAGTTTCTTCCCTGGAAATATATCTTTATAAGGAGACTCTAAGTCCAGTCTCTGTATCCATTCAGTACAGATAAATGAAAACCAGTGCTCTGCATTGCTGGCAGCCTATACTGAATTTAGGCTGATGGCCTGGAAGTAAAAGGTTTGATTTCAGCATCAACTGGTTGTCTGGGCTGCAGAAGATTTTCTTTGCCATCATTCACAGTGATGTGATGGAAAAGTCCTGATAACATGCAGAGATATTAGAGTAAAAACACAAATTTGAACCTCCTGTATTATAGGATTTGGTGTGTTTCAGAAGAAGACAAAGAATGAATGGCTTCCTCAGGAGCAGGAGCCAGTGTCCAGCTTTGGAGCAGAACCTAAATCTAAGTCAGATCTCGTGTTGCTGGGCTTCCAGCACACTTCAGGGTAGACAAGTTGCATGGGGTAGCACATTCAACAAATGGGCAGGAAACCAGCAGCAGGTCTAATTGGTGACTTTGAAAGATGGGGAGCTGGCAGGAGAGAGTGAGGGATAAGATCCTGACAACGTTGCAACTTTTCACAAACTTGTTTTGTTTAATTCCATGATTCTGAACATATGGTCCATCAAGTTCTCACAAGCATTTAAATTTCATTTCCTAGTGTGAGTGAGGGATAGTTATTAGTGCAGGGTGGTTGGAGGTGTGTTCAAAAATCCATTTATCAGATAATGGGATTAGCACGAATACCTCCCGAGCCCTGCTTTAGAAACTTACTTCTAAATCTACATATTCAGCGACTACAGCAGCCACATTACAGCACAACAAATGAAAGTGCTGGACAAGCATTTTAAGGCCTTCTCTCACAGTTCTGATAGTAAAGCTGGGGCCCGAGAGAGGGACAAAGTCTCTTCTTACTAAGTGGGCTGGAGGATGTGAGCTCCTCTGCTACTGATAAAGTGAAACAAATGCAGAGGAGATTGCAGCTGCGTTTGAAGCAGAAAAGAGCAGCATCCAAACACTGAAGGACATTGTCCTGGCTGTACCTGTATCTCCTTTGCTTCTTATTTCAGCAGGAGACATAACGGACACAGGCAGAGAAGAGGAAAGATGCAGCTGATTTAAAGATAAGACCAGATCTAAACTTTCCTATATGTGTCTGGCCATGCCACAGCCTGTCTGTTTGCATGCACTGGAATATTAAGACTTTCTGTGATTTAATATCTTATCCCACACAAATTCTAGGCTTTGGTTTTTTTCCTACTTTCTCCCATATTCTTTACAGCTAACTGCTTTTTTAATATATAAATTGGAGTTGAGGTGTTCCTTCTCTGCAGAAAAGTCTCATCTCTAGAAACAGTTCTTTGAGTTTCGAACATGATCAACTGCTGCATTTTTACTGTTGCAAGCATTTTACTTTCATTTAAAATTAAAGTACAGGAAAATGAATCAGAGGTTCTCTGTGTGAATAAGCAGAACAGTGTTCTGTTCTGCAGGGAGAAGGACCTTACTTAGAGTGAACTTCTGTTTTGTATTTGGCCTGCCACAAAGCTTCTAAAAATTATTTCCATGTGCATATACAGTTTAATTCAACCCTTATCATTTTCTCTCTTTAAAAAAACCCTTGTATGGAAAAATACTGTGGTGGGGTTTGTCTCAGGAAAGAAATGGCAAGTTTCTCTTTATCTTTGCTGGTAGAGACTTGAACAAAACTAAAGCTGACACTGTGAACCTGTAAGTGTTGTCAACACAACCTCTGGCTTTGTAGCACTGGCCTTCACAGTCCTCTCTGTGCTTGTTTTATTTTTGCAAAGCAGAGATGAAGGAGCAGTTTCAACATGCAGAGAGCATTCATCATGTGCAGAATGAGGTGGTTTCTACGAGATGCTGGTTTCTGCATGTGTATCATCCTGGTTTTGGTAAGAAAGCCCTGTTAAAAATTCCCCTCCCCTATACAACCTGCTGCATCTCCTTATGCCCCTGCTGCAGTTCCTGCCCCAGCCCTGTGTGCTGATGGTGCTGGTGGGGTGGGCATGGGCAGAGGAGACTTGTCTTACCCTGACTTTGCAGCTGAAGGCAGCACATCCAGCATCCCTTAAGTGCAATGCTCTCACAGTGCTCGTGTTAATGTCCACCTACTGAAGAACATGCTCAAATTTAAAAGATTAGCAGTAACACAGAAAAGTATATTGTGAGATAGGATATGGAGTTTTATGGAGGAAAAGGATTAGTAGATATTGCAAAAAGCTTCTGCAGTAAAAGAAGTGCTGAGATTTTAATAACCTAAGGTATTAAATTTTTATCTCCATTTTTCTAAAGCTCTGCATCAAGGTTTTTTGGAGGTATAGGGAGGATTTACACACATGCATCATCTATTAATGGAACCCTGAAGTCAAGCAGAAACTCCAGGCATCTTGAGACAAGTCAGGCTCAAACTTAGCAATTCTTCTCATCATACGAGTCCAGCGTGCAGGCTCAGGGTCTCTGTTCTGTTTTGGCTCCTTCAAATGACAAGGTCAGCTGGATCTGTGTGAGTCCAGCACACACATTTCTCCCTTTGCACAAGTAGAACATTGAAGCTGTTTATTCTTCTTTCTTGTAGAAGTAACACTGTGTCACTGCATGGGAAAGAGGGCTTTTCTGCCCTGTTCTGATGGGGGACCATGGAGCCAAATGGAAAAAACCTTTTCCTTAACTCTCCCTGGTCACACTGGCATGGTCAGCCTGTGCCAGCCAGCACATGGTCTCTGACAGGGGAGGGCTGTAAACAACAGTAAGACCATGTGAGAAGCTTAAGGTGGATGTGGCAGGAGCAAGGGAGAGTAAAATACAAGTGCAGGAAGCCTAAATCCTTAAGTCCCAGTAGGTAGACAGGGTTTTTTTTCCTTTCTTCCTAGCCTTAACTTATTTTCTCAGTAATGATTACACTCTAACTTCCTTTGAAAGAGAAAAGAGGCCATTCCCTCCCAGGGAATCGAGTCCATACCCCGCTTTATTTTTCCTTAGTGCATATCACTCCCGAGAACCGTGTGTCCAAATCTGACCTTACAGGGATTTATTTTCCACTAGATGGAGCTTGAGTATTTCCTCACCACACATCTCTGCAGTTCCCTGCATCCACGCTCTGCTCAGGAGCAGCAGCATCCAGCAGTGCAGTTATGGCTCTTGGACTGCACTATTGGTATCATTCTTGCCACACCGTATCATTAATAATACATTTCTTTTCCTCTGCTGAAAAGCATGAATTATTTCTTAGTGGAAAGCTAGAGACCCCATAAGCTAATTCCTTGTGGGAGGATTCCTGAAGTCACACACTTTTTTGCAGAGCAGCATAGTCCTACAGATCATCTGAGTGTTTTTTGGGGGGTTTTTTTTATGTCTTCAGTGTAGTTGTGTTTCATCATAAGCTTTGGGTTTTATGGTTTGGGAAAGTAACTTCCAAAATCTGTCTGGACTCTGTTCTGGTTCAGTGCCATTTAATGACAGAATTGTCTGAATCCACAGAGATGTAGTGATGATGGTGTGGGCAGAAGGAGCCACATGTGCTGTATGAAGGTCAGTCACGTTAGGGTTCATGTCACCACTAAAATTCACTGCAAAACTGTTCTGTGAGGGGCTCTGTGAAGACCAGATTATCACTGGTATTTTGCTGAAGCCTGATAGCAATGAGAAGTTTAATAGTGTTTCCTGAAAAAAACTGATTTCCCAGTCCACAAAGAAAAATAAAAAAATATCCCTTTCCTTGTATCTTCTGAAAATCAGCAGTAAGCCTACTGGGTAACTTTCTGAGGTTTTAATACTGTGTGTGTGCCCTTCTCAACCCACATATATGCTAATTTCCACTGCTTTTATAGTGTGTATTGCACCAGCAAAGTCTTTGAGCTCTCTGAACGGGAAAGGAGTTTCTGTTATCGAGGGAGGAGGGAACTACCAGCAGCAGAAAGAATTCAGTGCTAAGGGGAGTAAAGCTTAAAGACAGGGTGCTGATTTCCTCAGACCTGAGACTCTACATCTCTGGGGAGATGATATAAATCAGTCTTTTAAACCAGCTCACATAGGTGAAAAATGGTCCTCTCCTAAGTATTGCTTCCCTAGACAGTTAGGAAATTAATTAATTGATTCAGATTATTAATCTGTATCTGTATTAAATCTGTGACATAAAACAGATGTGAGGGCAAGAGATGCATCTGTAATTTTCAACAGTTCTGACTAAACACCTGGAGCAGGACTGACATCACCTTGGTGGCTCATGTGAGGCTGTACAGAATGTAGTATGAAGAGACCAAAATGTCTTGGAAATCACAGCAATACTAATAGGAAGTGGCATAAACACAGGGTGCACTGAGCAAGCAGGATTCTCTAGGTAAACATCAGATAGCAATATTATTTCCAGGCTATTTTGTTTAAGTTGAGGCTTTAGCTGCTGGACAATTTATCAACTGAAAAATTCAAGACGCTCCTTAAACTCAGATTTGCTGATCATCATTAAACTCTGTTGAAGAGCTGTTTTCCCTTCTCCTGAACAGGAAAGTTGGAAGCTTTTTCTTGAAATAGCAGTTATTCTGCTACAAGTGAAGATTTTGGCCAAAATTACACCAGTCATCCTTGAAAGCCCAGGCAGGTCTGGGGCCTGACAAGCTGCTCAGCTCTGAGCCTTCCCTAGGCACTGGCACAGCTCGATGTGGGTCTCAGTTTTCTGACTCCCCTTGCAAAGTGCTTTATTGTGCTTGAGCCCCAAATGATCAGTCAATTGTGCAGTCTGCCCCAGCAAAGGGTGTCCCTGTGAATGGCTCCTGCTGCACTAGCTCCCCCAAAATACTGATTACAGGGATAAACAGTGTATGCTGGGAGCTACCCAAAGTGATGGGTGAGCTTTTTGGAGCCTGCCTCTGTTGCACGATTCAGTAACAAAAGGCATTGCCTTTTTTTCTCCTCTTGTTCTCTGGCTATTTTGAAAGTGTGTTTGGTTTCCAGAGCTAATGGTGACATTGTTTGCCTGCCAGTCAGCTGATTGGCCATTGTACTTTTAAATCCGAGGGATTTAAACTAATGCTCTCTAACTGTTCTGGAAAAAATATAACTTTACAACTGTACTCAGTGGCAGAGAGCAATGCCACTCACTATTGCAGGAGAGCCGCTTGCAAAATGGTCCATGGCTGCAGTGGGGGAAAAATGTTGACTGGCAGCTGGTAATGTAATGATCCAGCTGACATTTGGATGATGCTGTTATGGCTGGTTTGTCAAGGGCACTTGAAGAGTCAGCTATTGCACTGGGAAAGTAATGGAAAAGTTTCCCTGTGAGCACTCAGAAACGACTACACCATCATTTCAGGGTCATCCCTGTGGTGTTCCCTTGCTTTTCCAAGACTCATTTCTGAAGGGAAAAGCACTTGGATGATATTGCTTGACTTTGGAGTTCCCAAAGGCATCTCAGTGGGTTGGATGCCAGGTTAAGACTGAGGCTGGCTGTATGATTTAAGCCTCTGTAAGTCCTGTCTGAAAGGTGGGGAGACAAGCGCATTTAGGGCTGAAATCAGAAATAGTGCAAGATGCGTTCGAAGGGAGGTAAGAAGTCTGTCACATACCCAGAACACATCCTCCCCACGGAGCACAGGAGCTGTCAGACACGCATCTCTGGTCTGACTGTTTACAGCATTCTCACACTCCAGGCTTTTTTATTTGTATTCATAGAGAGTGACAGAGACGGGTGCTTCTGCTTTCAAATGAGGCTAGAGCAGGAGAGCAGAAGAGTGTGCCTAGTGCTCCTTTTTATCTGCTATCTTTCCACCTGCTTCCCTGCAGTAATGATAATGCCCACAGGGATTTGCACCTCTCAGCTGGAGCAGGAGAAGTTCTTGCAGCCCAGGGAGGAGGGGGAGGCTCACCGTTTCAGAAAATACCAGAAATAAAACTGCCAGGCTCAGTGGATCCCAGATCAGAGACACAGATTTGAAGAGTTAGGAGGGGAGCAATTTACCTGTGGGGATTAAGGATCCAGCTACAGGGCAACAGCAGTGCTAAGGATGAATGTGGAAGTCAGAGAGAGTAGCCAAAGCCACATAGCAGGTTCGTGGGCGCCAGGCTGTGTTTCTTCAAAGGCTGCCATCTCCTCCGGAGGGGAGCACTTCATCTCGCAGCCGGTGCGTTCGTTTGTCAGCTGCCTTCACACCCAGCCCTCCCGTGCTCTGCGGTGACTTTCTGAACCCTCTGATGCTCCTGTGCTCAAACGTATTTCCTTATTATTTTCCCCTGAGATGAATCTCTCTTGTCACTGCACTTCAGGCTATGCTCTGAGTTGTTTTTTTGTTCTGTTACTCTCTGTAAGTGCTGGTGTATAACTGAGCTGTCACAAGAACAAATCAGCAAAATAATTGCCTCTGACGGGGTGTTCACATCATGTAACTGCCAGTGTCTGGCACAGATATTCAAACTAGCCAGAGAAACTTCTCTGAATCCCAGAAAGGCTTTGATTTTTGAATGTGCTGTAGGTCTGAGTGTTAACTGCCCATCTTGTCCCACCTTCAAGGTCCCACTTCTACCCCACCCAACCCCCCAGTTTGGAGGCAGCCTTTGCATTGCCATCATGTCCAACCTGGAATATGAATTGAATCTGTGAAAGATTGAGAAAAAAACCACAACTGCCTCAAAACAAGCCTCCCCATACTTAGTACCCACAGTCCTGCTTAGTGGCTCCAATTCACACTCAGGGATGGAGTTAAGGATCTGATTTAGGGGTGGGGCTGGTTGAGCCCAGGAGGGCTGGTGGGGTGACTGCTGGTGCCTGTCCATCCACTCATGCTCCCTGGAAGCTGGGATGGTTGTGGCTGAGCTCCAGCCCATCTTCAGTCTCCAGCTCAGCACTGCAAAGCCAGGCAGAACTGATAATACCAGGGAAGAGATGAGAAACTGCACTTCTCAAATGGGCATCTTATTTAGGTGCACAAAAATAGGCTGCTTACAGGCTGGATTGTAATTTATCCTGTTCTCTCTTCATTTTGATCTTAGAAGGAACAATGACTAAATTTCATGAAGCGTGTTCAAGTATTTAATGACGCAATTAGGAAGTGCAGTTTGAAAGTCACACTAATTGCCTGTCTACACCATTAGCCATTTAAATAGTTTTTAAAAATCTATCCCCTTAGTACTTGACCAGGTTCATAGAGCAACTTCCTTCTACTTGGGCACCCAGCCAGTACCCTGGTTGCAAAGGCAAGTGAGTGACACAGTGCAGGGGAATCTGCCTTTAAGAAAAGGAGTCTCTCCTGCAGCCTTGGGGTTTCTTTCTCCTCACATTTAATCTGCATTCTCACTCCTCCTGTTGCAGACAGATTGACACTAGCCATGAGCAAGGGAAATACGTGGCAGTAAAATAGGGAGGCTAGCTGCACTGGGAAGTGGTGGTGGAGAAATTTAGGAAATTGAAAGCCCTGAGGTTGCTTTGACTCCCACGTAGACAAGATAATTTTCAAAATCACTGACCTGCAGAATACTGACAACTACAATGTCCAAATATACTGCCTGAAACGAACACCAGATTACAAGGAGGGCTCCCTGAATGTGTCCCTCATTCTTAGTCACTTTCCCTAATCTGCTGCTGACTATTTTGGAAGACTGATTCAGGCCAGCTGTTCATATGTATGTATTTATACACAGAAGTATTTTCATCTTTGATTGCTTTATGGCTATGCCTGTTAGATTCAAGAAAGCTATCAACTTCAGAAAATGTTTATTAAAGGTTTTAAATTAGCGATTCGGTTTAGATTACATAAACATTAATAGTATATATTGATGAGGAGAGAATTGCACCCAAGAGTCATGTATGAAGACATGTAATTTCAGAGTAGCTCAAAATTTGTTCTTACTACCATATATAGAGATAAGATAGGATTTTTTTGTTCATACGTAGACTAGTACTAGAAAACTGCAAGCTACTAGCTAATTATCATTGTTATTAAATGTCTATCTTAGTGCAGAATACAGCTTATGAGCTTTAAAGCTTACACTAATCAAAAAGCATGATCAACCAGCGATGTAGGTCACTTACAGCTCAGCTGATACATGGCCGCTCCTCATTGATGTTACTGCTTAAACATTTATTTTGATGAAATAAAAAGTTACAGTTCCATGATGTGAAGTAGGGGAATAATTACATTTTGATTATTAGGGAGTCAGTCACCAGTCCCATTTGCACAAACACTCAAGCTGATAGAAGGACAGAAAACGAAATGGATTCAGTAAGACAACATTTGAATTGTATCAGTTGTAAAAAGCATTGGAGCTTCCATGTAAGTCTTCTTTGCTGTAATATTGTTATTTTAACCACAATTACTGTTTAACATTGCAGAGGTTCTTAGAGGCATGTGGTCATTGGGCTGTGGGCTATTGAGAGGGAATCTGTTTAAATCTCTCCTTTGTTTATGTAATGCAGAGATGGTCCAACATGTTTTTTGAAAAAGGACCTGAACACACATCTCAAGTGCATGTCCTGACCACAATGTGATGTAAACCAGTAAGTACTTTCTTCATTGACTGCAAAACTGTTTCAGTTGGCAGGCTGCATCCCACAGGACACTGTTGATAGAGCTTTCTCCTAGAAGAGAAGTGATGCAGATTTGGGTCTGCATTTCACTCCTGGCTCAGGTTGCTCTCTTCACTTCATTCCTAAGGATATCTCCTGTGAAGTGCCTTAAAATGCTTAGAAGAAAGATCTTGTAGTGATGCTTGGAAATGACTGAGAAAGAAACCAGAGTATGTCAGCAACTCTAGAATAACTCTGCATCCTGTCAACTACTGAGCTACTAATTCCTACTTACATGGATTTCTGAGGAATGCAACTTCAGTATTTTTACATATTCATCCTATTATAAGAACTTTTGCCTTAGAAGTTTAGAAACTTTTGTGCATGTTAGGCTGTACTTATGGCTTGGTTCTCCTTTCATGCACACTGGTGTAACTGAGGAGTGGTTTGGTGAGAGGGGATGGAGATCAGCACAGCACTGCTGATTCATAGCCATGGTTCATAGTTCATAGTAACTGCGGCTCTTGCCCAGTAGTTACACCAAGGTAAGGCACTACAACTCAGTCCTTGAATTCAATGCTGTAACTGACATCTAAATGCTTAAAACTGGAGGCAAGTAGTCCATGGCTACAAGTGAAGTCTAGGGCTGCTTAGCACATGTATAGAAGGAGAATATTCAGAACGAATTAAAAGGATTGAGAGTTTATTAAAACTTAGGAAGTCATTCACACCCTATCCTTGAATTACTTGGATATGTATTTTAATACTGTCTGCTTTCTAGTTTAAGTAACATTGAGGTCAAAAACCAAAGTAGCAAAACCAAGACAGTTCACAGCTCATGGTGACATTGTCCTTAACCAGAACAGGAAAGGAGTCTTCATGATACAGCAGAGGACTCAGCAGCAAACTGAACTCATGTTTCGCCTCTGGCAGCATACAGTACAAGTGTAAAACAAGTCAACTAACTTGGTTTCAGTTGACAAACAGTATGTGTGAACAAATGCCTGAAATGAGCTGTTAGGTGTACAGCCAGTTTTTATCCTCAGTTCCTCACTTAGCAGTGCTATTCTGGACTTGCACTTATGAAATCATTTGCCCAGGGATGAAGAATGTTGTGAAGGCTTGGTTTGCCATTCCTTGTGCTTACCAGTGGATGGTTTTCCATGGAGGGCAGTGAATACTGGGTTAGACCCAAAACTAATTAATTTTCCAATAGCTTGTTATAGAAGTTATTTTTAGTTTATCCTGACCTAGCTGCATTGTCATTTTGTTAAGAGCACGTTGGTAATGTAATTCAATCGGATGCACTACTACACACAAGAATCCATAAAGCAACATATTGTGTAACAAGAGAGATGTAACAGGAGTTATCAGGTAGGAGTTAACGTTTCCATCAGCTCATGGTATGAGATTCTGTGCAACATTAAACAATCATGGTTTACAAGTTGAAACAATGCATCAATGTGAAACTAAACACTCCCCAAGGGTGGTAAACCTTAACTCTTGCTTTTAACTGTCTCTGGTGTAAGAGTACATCTCTGTCTAGGTGAACCCTGTTCCATTTCCCAAGCCTCTGCACCAGGAGGTTTGCAAAGCAGTGCCTGCCTGGACTTCTTACCATGAGGCAAACAGCCTTCTCTGTTTCCCAGCTCCATTCTTGTAAATGGCTGCAGTTGTTTAGAGATAGCTCTTTTTTTTTTTTTCCCCCACAGAACTTGGCCTGTTGCTGATCCCAGTACAAAAAGTCACAGCAAAAACTTAGAGTGGAAAATTTGGCCTCACTTCTTCAAACAATTTGTTAAGCCACAATTTTCAAATCCAACTGCCTAGACACAGCTCTCTAGCATGTGTCCTTGGAAGCCACCTTCAAGGATTTAAGAAGCAATTGCTTACGTGTTGACAAGGCCTTTCTGACAGCATTCACCACACGTCAAGGAGGGCATGAGCCCCTAATTCAGAGGCTCCAGTTCCTGCTGTCATACCAACATAGGTAATCTTAAATTGATGATTTCTTTAGGATCAGCAGCGGGAACAACAGAGCTTGAAGTTAAGCATCTACTTGAAGTTGTGCATAATGCCAAACTGGCACCTTAAATCTGCACTCAGGCCTCTTAACATAAACCTGAGTGTCTTGGCAAGCTTATGTCCACATTAATAATAAATCCTGGTGACACAACCCCTTTAAGAAGAACAGTAAGAGCTGAAGCCTCCTTAAGTGGAAGCAATCTGCTTTGTTGTGTTTCAGTGTATCCAGAATACTTGGAAGATCTTTTTATTTTATTCTGTGCTCTCTCTCATTATTAGAGTTTCCAAAAGCAGTACGGTTCAGTCAACACTGTTTTAACTAGCTTGTTCCTTTATCTGGTTAGTCATTTTAAGAGCTATCTACTTGCTTAGGGAAGGCTGTATGTTTTGATTTTATTTTTATTCTGATTGACTGCAGTCATCTGGCTGTTTATATGAATGATTAAAGTCTTTAAAAGCTCTGATGGATTTTTTTACTCTCTTGCTCCTGTTACATTCCAGATTTCTGCAAATGCAGAAATACCTATGTCATTCTGTAAAAGCAAAGGCTGTTAACAAACAGTAAATAAACTAAACTGGACTTCTGTTATAATGGCAGACTAATGAGCCGAGTAATTTGAGTGGTATAAATAAGGAATGGCCAGAAGCGAGGGAGGCTGTACGAGAGTCCATTGTAAGAGGAGACTGGGTTTACTAAAGCCTTTCAGCAGAGAGATTATTTAATAAAGAGCCTTATAAGCAAAGATCCCAGGCTGGAGCCTGCTCGTGGCTCTGTATTGCTGATAACAGGGTAACAGTGTTAGCAGGATCTTGTTCTCTTGAGTTCCAGTAGAACTGGAGGGGAATCTGAATTGATGATCCAATATGATGCATTTGATATGTGTACATACAACAGATTTTGGAGCATCACAGTATAGAAAATATATAGGCATAGGCCCTGGAAATGACACTAAGGTGCAGTAACAGATGAGCAGGACACTTTAGGGATTATCACCAATTAATTGAAGAAAATGAGTGGATCTCATTCCACAGTGCCAAGTCCCCTACAGACATATTGCTGGACAAAGAAGTGTTTCTATTACCTCAGCTTTCAGAACTGGTTTATGGGTATCTTTTAGAGAGCTTCTTCCTTGCACAAATCCTGCCAAGGTGTGGATATATCCAGGACTTCTATTTGTGTAGGGTGAGCTGAAGATGTGTCAGTAAAGAGAAATCCCTGCTATACCCACGTGAGCTCTTCCTTAGCCAATATTAAACATTTTCCCAGTGTATTGGCTGCCAACAAGTGGCACAGGATACTATTACTACTTTTCATTCCTGTCTCGGTGTCCTATAATTTTTGACTGTGCTTACTTATGGCTGTGTTGAAAGAAGATGGTGTAAATCAGAGAGTTTTAGCTGTTCCGTCCTGTTTTGTATTCAGGTTTTAAATTATTATAAGTTCATGCCTATAAAAATGTCCTTGTTTCCATCACCTATGTTTGGCTTCCAGGCTACATTCTGGAATTTATAGATATTATGCAGCTTACAGATGCTCTATGGAGATTTTTGAGGAACTGTGTTCTCCTCAGGCTTTGAAACTGAGATCATATTTGAGAAGAAATGGTGTTCAGGGAACAGAAAAAAAGAACAGGCTGAGCAAATGTAATTTCTTATGAGCATAATGGGTGGAAGTTTAAAGCCATTTAAAAATGGCTGGGAGAGATTCCTGAGTTATTTCAGGCACTGCAGAGTAAATGTTCAGCCCCATTTGTACAATCTATGGTGATAAGAACAGAGATTCATTACCTCAGTTCCAAGGTATTGGTTGATGCCAGTTAAGATTCACTTAGATTTTCAGGCTTCCAGGAATCATTCAGTGCTAGTGAGAATGGTCCTCAGAGAAGGACCACTGAATGGCAAACTTACAGCCAGTGTCTCTGGGTTTTGCATTCCCCCAAACCTGAATGTTGTGTCATCCTCATCCATTTAGACACTGGATGGAACTAAGCAATGGTCTCTGCAGCACGCAGGGAGTGGTTTGTCCTTCCACAGCATTTCTGAGTTCTCAGAAATTCCCAGAGAGCTCTGGGGACCTTGTTGGGCCAAGCAGACAGACATCAATGCTTTTACAAAAATACATTTGACTGGCACTATGCTTTAAACTGAAAAAAAAAGTCTTGTAATAGCCTTCAGATATTTATAGCGAGGACCTGAAACTGTAGCTTGAGAAATGCTGATAAAGCACATTAGTCCAGTTTATAATACAGAAATATTTGTGCTTTACAAATACTGACTACTCTTCTCTGGACTGGTTCAGCTTCCTTTCGATTGTATTTTGAATTTGTGTCATGTTGAGTTTTTCTTGTAGCAGGTGCAGATGAGTATGAAAACTGAAGCAGAGAGCAGGAGTGTGCTGCTTGGGGAAATGGCTATAATTTACTCAGTGGTGTGTTTCTCCTTATAATTATTGCTAATTCAAAAAAAATCACTGCAAATTGCACAACAGCATTGTGTAAGATAAGTGTAGAGATAAAACATGAATACAACCCATGCCTTGTAGGCTGACAAATGAAGTATAAGGTGCTATTGTTTGTTTACTGACTGCCTAAGCATGAGATGAACGATTATCTCTGCCTCGAGAGGCAGCCCAAGGTTTCCAGTGGTATCAATCTTCCTGTTTGTGATTCATTTGTGCAAACACTAGAAAGCTGAGCATGTAACTGAACGTGATTACTCAATTACTTCTCTGCCCCTTAAAAATTACATTGGTTCTCCATTCCCTTTTGAAACTCAGGATTGCACTGGAGCAAGACTGGGACGGTGAGCCATGCTCCTGGACATGACAAAGCAGGTCCAGACTCTCAGTCCTGCCTGCAAACCTACCCACTGGGAATTGCTGCTGCCCAGCAGCAAGATGTTTCTGATGGGCTCACAGGGAGTGGGAGGAGGAGCTGGATTCACCCAGGTGCATCCAGGGCTGCCAAGGTGTGGGAGCAACCTATTGCCCCTCCCTGGAGAAGGCTGCACGTCTGTCAGTGTCAGCAGACAGCGGGACAGGGCTGGTTTTAGGGTGTGACATCCTTTTTGTGGTTCCTGCGCAGAGGCTCGCTGACAGCAGGATGTGAAATAGGTGGAGTCCTGGGCCTGCTCTGTGCTCTCCATGGCCCAGCTAACAGCAAACTCAATGGGGAAGCTGGTCTGGGCAGCTAAAACCAGATTAATTAGTCAGGTGTGAGCCTGATGGGTGTTTGAGTCCTCTTCCAACGCCAGTCTTGCCAGGACAGGTAACACTGTTTTCCCACACCAAACATTTAAGAGTTTGGCCTTCACAGGTGCTTCTTTCTTTCTGGTTTTGATCTGCAATACTTGATTCATTCCACTTTTGGCCATCTGATTCCCCACAAAGCACTGCTTGTCTGCAAACCAGCTGGAGGAGCAAACTGGAAAATGAACAAGCTCCCAGTGAAAATTGTAGAAAGCTTAATCCACTTAGTGGATTAACACAAAAGTGAAGTGGTGACTAGACAGTGGTTTGTAAATATTTACATAACTAAGATATCTGATAGTATTGGACTCCGAAATCCAGTGGATACCTTAAATTAGATTAGGGATAAAGTCTTGCCTCCATTTGGGATTGAACACTGCAACAGCTTCATAAGGGAGGGCTAGGCTGCTTCTCATTTGAAGTCATTAACTTTAAATTATGGACTAAAAATACCTGGTTTCACTAAAAAGTAAAGTCTGCAGATGGGACATACTGAGTGAAACTCCCTGGCCTGTAGGAGGAGAAAGTTTAGACTAATAGCCTGTGAAACTACACTATCATTAACCACTAGAACAAATGTTTTAAAATTAACTTAGCAGTTCACTAGCAGCTCTTGAAGAGAGCACTAAAAAGTGAATTGTGGAAATATAATGAAAGCAACACCATGACAAGACTAAGAGTCTTAATCTCCCAACTTACCAGGCCATTGAGGACCCTGGAGAGAAACCAAAGTCACCTCTTGGTGTGTGAGAAGTACCTCAGAAGGGCACTTCTGTGTAGCAGATCTGCTTGCTGGAGCAAATAAAATATCAGTGACTTAAAAATGTGTTCTGCATTGCCTATGTCAAGTGTTGCTAACATTTTTCAGAACCACCTTTCTCATAAGGCAGTGCTGGAAGAATGGGGATTAATTGTCCCTCAGGAAATGCACTGCTGGCACAGCCAGCTCACAGCCCTATGGACTAATTAGGAACAGAAACTGCAAACAAACACAAATCATTATTTGACCAGCTTTCTTCTGGAACTCAGTTTGGGTGCTAAAATAATGTGCACCCTACTACCTTCAGCCCTGAATGCTCCTGGTTTGCCCAGTCCTTGTTTGTGTAGCTGAGTGCCTGCAGGAGCATCATTGGAACTTGATGATGATGAAAGAGGTTCATTCCCATGAATCTGTTGGAACTGATCTCCCAGATGATTGACTCTCCCTTTCCACACATCATTTCCTTTCTTTCTTTGCTCCAATTCACTGTTGTTCAGCTTTTGTCAAAACTGAAAAAAAAAGAAAAAATTTTCTGCAGCAAGTAGGGATCTCCTGAGGGAGTTTTTTTCTTTTTCATGTAACTCCTAACCTAGCAGCATCACTGCATTGCTATCAGAGTGGAAATGTATACAGCACAGGCTGCAGCCTCAGCTATCTGATCTTATATAGCACAGTCTACCCATGTACCAATTTGTAACACGTCCAAAGCCTTGTGAAAGCATCCCCATGTGTAGAATTACATGTGTCATATTTATTTAATGAAAGATTTGCTAATACAGCACCTGCTCAACAGAATTGCAGACTACATTGAAATCAATCACCATATGCAAACTGCTTCTAGCAAATGGGGTAGGATATGTGCCCAGCTGAACTGTGCAGATCTCTGTGTGTTTGGTCATCTTTTTTAACATAGCTATTAATCTGGACTGTCAGACTTTTCAGGCACATATTAGATGGTTTTCTGTTTCTATTGTCTTTAACTAAATGAAAACTGGTGCCCTCTCTAGACTTGGAACCAAACTGCTGGAAGTCAGTGGGTGTCAGCAGTCAGGGCCTCTGCGTAAATAGGGAGAAAATTCAGTTTCCAGCCTAGAGCTTTCTCTACAGCTTGAGTTTCTTCTTTGTGTGCATGTCCTGGGAGATGCATTTAGAGATGTTTGAGCCTGAAAAGGCCGTATTTGGGTTACCACTTTCTAGAGATGCTTTTCTGGGATGATTGTGGCTACAGTGAAGTTATCTTGGGCTCTGACCAGCTGTCACACTGGGTCATATTCTGCTCACCCTCCACATCAGATATGCCTGAGAGAGGGAAAATCCCTTTCCACTGTGGTATGCTGACCTAAAACAGCCCCATGGGAGGGAAGAATGTCTGGGAGCCCAAGGGTCTCATTCCCATCCCATTTACATTCCCATTGTTATTCCACAGGTTTACCTAGACTCCTTCCTGGAGGACTAGCACTCCTAAATGCCCTCAAAATACAAAAATAAACATTTGTCTCTTTACATTTCAACAGAGTTTCCTTGCTTTCTTAAACGGTTTTATTTAATTTGTGTTTTTCCTACTCTCTTGAAAGCTGGAAGTACTTGAGCTATAAAAGGAGTTTTGTGCACTGGATGCAGCTGACTTGATTTCCATCACAAAAAATACATGAATCATCAGCTGCAGGAGTATGTCTTGAATGTTTCTGAAAGTGTCCCCCAGAAAGATTGTCTAAAAGTTGAGGTAAACAAAAGAAATCCAGCTCGTTTGTATGTGGGGCTTTTAAGGCACTGGTATTAATTATAACGTGAATAATGTGATATTAAATAAATATTACATTAATGATAAGTAGTTAATGTTTAATTATTGGTTCAGTAAATAAGTTAATTATTCCATATTCTATCAAAGACTGACATGAGGTTAATTCTGGTCATGACTAGAGGGGAGAGCCAGAATCCTTCCATGATTAATATTAATGTCTTTTATTCATGGTTCTGGATGAAAAATGAAGTGGGTTTAAAAACTGACAGTGTTTCTTTAGCTTCAGAGGCAACTTTCATTGGTGTTAGAGGCCCTCACTGTCATAAATCAACCAAGATGGTTCATCAGCTCCTTTCCATATACACTTCTCGCTTTTTGGTTAAAAGATTATTTTTCAGACCTGCCAAAACAGCAAGCTTTACCCACTCAAGTATTGCAGAGCTTTTCTATAGCAGGAGATACCAACAGTAAAATTGTTGCTCAGCTGTAAGTGTGCCATCATTGTCACTCTAAAGGGCATTGGCAAATGAAAAATATCTGACAAATTGACAACTTGACAGCGACCCGAGATGGTGAATTAATCCACCTTGGCAGAAGGCTGTTGATGAATATTTAAATAGGTTAATAGTCAACATCAGAACCCTGAAACCAAATACAGGCTGGCAGCAGCAGGGAACAGGTAAATCTGATATCTAAATTATACTGTTACTAGTGTGCTTCAATCTCAGAATGGAAATCAGATCCTGAAATCTTGAATAAAAAAGTTAATAATCTTCCCTTACAGATAGTTCCTTGAGCAACAGCCTTTTCTATCAAAAGAAGGTACTTGTTTCTTTAATTGATGTGTGCTGTTTCACAGGCAAATCCCCAGTTTCTTATTCAGCTCAAAGACACACACATTCAAATAAAAAGATGGGTAAGCTCACAAAAGAGAAATATAAGTGAATCCCATCTGAATTGGCACTGATAAATTTTGAATATATCCACGAGTCTCTCAATTTTTCTGTTCTTTCTCCCAAAACACAATGAGAAATACTCCCTGTTCTGACCATGTATGACAGATAGACAGGAACACATCCCTTTGGGGTGGCTTTCATGGTGTTCTTACAGCCAAGATCTGCACTCCTGAGGGTACCATCAACCTAGCAGCAGAGCTGGAGTTGCAAGAAAATGAGAAGTGAGAAAGGAACATAAGGATGTGTAGCAGTGGTGTAGATGATCCAACCTCAGCTCTTCACTGCAGTGCTTTCTGGGTCACCTGCAGTATCTTCTCAGCAAAATGCAGAAGGCAAGCTCAGCTGGCACCACACACATTTACCTTGTAGAATATCATTAAAAATGTACAAGTTGGACAATGCACTTTGTCCATATCACTTTCAGGTACTTTTGGGTGGCATTCCTCCAAAGGGCTGGGGCAGTTCAATAACAGTGGTTTTAGCCATCTGTGGGCTCTGTAATGAATTCTTTGACTAACCCAGAATCCTGTTTGGCTCAAGAAAGGCTCCACAGCAGCCAGGCAAGTCGGGTGCACTGGAATCTATGTGTTGTCTAAGGATAACTCAATTCCATGTTAATAATAAGAGCTAGTGCTGGTCAAATCCATTTTCATTGTGTAAATCAAAGATTGGTTTTTATGAGAGTCTGGTTTTGGTCCAATACTAATCAGTATTTTCATTAAGCACTGGGATTAGGGCATACTGTCTTATTATATTTACAGATGATACCAAGATGGGAGGCACTTTGCAGGACAAAAGGTAAATTCAAAAAAATCTTGGTAGATAAATAGTCTGAGTAGTGCTAAAATAAAAATGGTCATTTAAAAAAAAGTAGGAATTATTTAAGAATAATGAATTGCATGAACATTAGATATAAAGTGACCAATTTGGCCTGCCAGAAAAGAAGTCTCAAGTGTTACAGAGAATACATTTGCCAGTAGTCAAAAGTGTAATAGCTACAGGGGAAAAAACAACCATATCTTGTTATGGGTTATACAAATACATGTGAGATAAGTGAAATTATTTTTCCATTGCGTGACACACAGATAAGCCTTCAGTTAAAGTACCAGCTCCATTTGGTACTTGTAGATTTGGAAAAGAAGTGGCCAGGATAATGTCCAGATGAGAGCAACAAAAAGAACAACAGATTTTATCAGAAAACTTAAGGAAACTGGATGATCTTCAGGTTAAAAAAGTAGGATTATTCTCATATATTACACAGGTATTACTCAGTATTATGCTTCATATTTGGGCCAGGATAAGAAGCAAAAAATTTTCCTATTGGTGAAGAAGATCTAGCTTAGAGGTTCAGAAAAATTTCATGCTTTGGGGGATATTGAGCTTTTATGATTGATTTTTAGGAGCAGCTGGATGACCAGGATTGGCTGAAGCAGCAGGCCTTGGGCAGGAGCGTGGGACTGGAAAATTGCTGCCCATTTTATTTTCTAGAAAACAATTGCTTAAGTCCCAACTGATGTCAGTGGTACTGAAATATCTGAATATATTTTTGTGGAACAAGCAAAACTGGGGATAAGCAGAAGAGAAGGAAATACAGTAACTTAAAAAACATGGAAGAGTATTTTGCTTGCTATGGCTCATCATCTAATGGTTTCTTCCAGATATATTTTTACAAATAGATTCACGGGCACTATGATATTAAAAAATAAATAAAATCAGAGAATATTTGCATCTCATTTGCCAATTTATAAATGTGAGTCTTTTCTGCTTAAGAATAATTTTTGGTTTAGGAAGCAAGAAATAAAAGGAATAGTATGTCAGATGTGTACTTCCAAAGAATAACTTCAGTAAGATCTACAGAGCAGGAATAAACCTCCTGTGGCCCAGCATTGTTCCTACTCAAGTCAATGAAAAGCCTGCTATTTTTTTCAGCTGGACGATCTCAGAGTTATTTTAGCAATTAGGTTCACATAATGAATTAATTACATAAAATTATAAGCAATTTGTAGACAAATAAAAAGAAATTAAATTAACTGGCTAAATTATATGCTGTGAACCACTCATCTGCAGTACTTATCTTTTGCTATTTTGTACCCTTAGAAATAGTCCAAATAAGAAATATAGTTTAATAAAAGTGATTTAAAATATATAATTGTTACAAGACTGTTTAATTGATATGTGGATTATTTTATCTTTTTTTTTTTTGGTGAAATTATGAAATAAATTTCAAAACATCTCGTGGAAATATATCACAAAACACAATCACTAGCACAATCTCTCTTGTTTTTCTGAGTCTAGCATTTAAATCTGCACTGGATCCTGTCCCTCCTGGCTGTTTTTCGTTGAGCCAGTGAAATAATTTCAGACTGTAGCAGTGGCACAAATCCTAGGGTAAAATCAGAAACAGGGCCAGGTTGCTCACAGGGAATTCAGTGTTCCAATGCTAGAACTGATTTATTACCAACTAGTTTGTTTACAGCTATCTTTGATATCTTCTGGCTACTTTGAATTATGCATTGTTGACATACCCTCAGCCAACCCCTACTGATATTAATAAAACATTGAAAACAACAGATATTCAACAAAGGACAGAGTAAAAAATGTTTGAAGACCTCTGGATTTGTTTCAACAGGGTGAGGCTTAACATCTTATAGCACTAGCATCAGTACTGTACATTTGCTGTGATCAAACATACTGCACTGTAAGAAAACTGGCAGAAGGCTAAAAACCAAACTTCTCATTCCATCAGAAGCATTAGCAACTAAAAATGTCTCCTTTCAGAAAGACAGGAGATTGGGAAACAAAAATAAAAATATGTGAGGAAATTACAAAATATGGGAGATTTATAGATTTACAGCTGCAGCAGGCCTAGATGGAGAAAGTGAGACAGCAGAAAAGGGATTAGGATTAGGATTACTTATGCACTTATATAACATTTGTTCTAAATTTGATTACAGTACTTAGTAAAATGAGAACTCAGTATTCATCATGCAAAGCAAAAAACCTTCACATCAGCATCTTCATTTACATTTGCAAAAATAATTAGGAATCATTTGTAAAATGCTTTAATTATGTTAATCAGCCAATGTTTTGCTACACTTTGAAGACATAAAAGATTGTAGGAACTTCAGACAGAGCAACCATATGTTTGTTTGCCTCATATGGCTGTAGGAACATCATCTGTCATGTTCACAGCTATTTTCTTTTGTCTGGAGAGTCCTCAGTTATCCCTGCATGGTAGATTATTGCACCCTACTTCTAGAATACTAGACCATGAGGGGATTTTTAAAAAATAATAAATATATGCACACACCCTCTCAAATTTTGAGTATCCAGCTTCAGATTTATAAAGCTTAAGTGCTAATCATTTCCTATGGGTTTATTTATTCTGCAGCTACTTCAGAAACTTGACTGACATGGTAGACAGGTTTTTGAAACTCTGAGCCTATGTGACTTTTCTCAAAGCTTAGCTGGAAATGAAACGTGAGGGTGTTGTGGAATCAGTGGTACCATGACCTGTCATTAGACTTTACATCTACTTTTCCTATATGATACATAACTTGTCTTGAAAGTAATCTCCAGCCTAAAGGCCAGGAAAGTCTCATTCCCCAAGAGGAGTGTAGCCCAACCCATTTTACTATATTTATGCCAAAATAAAGAGGGGAGAAAAAGAATCCAACCAAAAGCTTTTTTTGTGATTGCTATTCAAAGGCATCGGTGTAAACCAAACAACCAAGTGCTGTGTCTGTGTGAGGGAAGCCTGACTGACCAGGTCAGCAACAGCTGGGAGCCAGCCTGGCGTTCCTGGTGGACACACCTACATGGGAGATCTGCCCAGAGACATGCAGGGTGTTATTAGCACACATGTGAACACACTTGGTTTGGGTGGGAAGGATGGTGGTGAAAGGAAAGCTGGTGGAAAGACAAATCCCATCACAAAAACCAGCTGGAGATGTGATTAATTTACAATTTATGAAGAGCCAAAAACTTTATGGTAAACACTGTGTTGGAAGGAAGAAGTGTTTTTTGCCAGCTTATTCTGTTTGGTAGATGTTTTTGTAAAACACTTTTGCTGTATAAAATGCGTCTCTGTTAGCACAAATTGCTTTCACAGCTGCACTAATGAACAGTCTCTCCAGTGCTGAGCAAGTACAAGTGATTTTGTCTTCATCTGTGAGACCCTCTCCTACCCACTGATATATCTGAAACCTGTGTTCATATCCAATGTTGGCAGAGTGCTTCTGTTCTGTCCTTTGTCACCCAAGGTGGCTGTATCAGTTTTAGATGAGGCACTGAAATTTTCTTCACCTCCCCAAGGTGTCTGTCTTCCCTCTCCAGGCCTCTCTGCCTTGTTCCCTGAGGTGTTTGTGTAACCCAGGCAGGCTGGAGCCCTGGGCTTTGTCATGGACACGCCTGTGCAAGGGTGTAACCACTACTCTTCAAGACACCTGTACAAAGCAGGTACAGGGTAAAGTCAATAGACACGAATTTAATCTCTCACCCCTGAGAAAGGGAGGAACTCACCCATCCTGGCTAATATCCTGCCACTTAGCATTGAGGCACAGGCTTAAATAATGGGGAATTGATGGAAAGCACTGAATTATAAGGCTCTGTTAAATTGTTTTCCCTTAGATGAGTTGAGAGAAAGGAAGACCCTTGAAAAGGAACCTGTATAATCACAGCTCATTGCTGCTGGGACAGGTAAGATCCACAGGCATCCAAGTTAGGTTTTCAGCATTCAAGCTGGCTACAATCCAGCCAATAGCATAGCAAGGAAGACCTTCAGAAATATCTACTTCATAATTTGAGTGCAGCATAGGAACATGTTAGCTGGCATCATATGAGCTAACTCAAATACTAAAAAACTGAATCCTGGACACAAAAAAATATGTTAGTTATGACAAGCTTACTTCATATCCAAATCCCACAGAGATTTATGTGACTTGTCTGAACCAGAAGGTACTCTCAGAAAACTTCTATCCAATTTAGCAGTTTGTCCTCCAAGACATGGAAAACTGAAGTTCTGCTTGAGGGTACTTGAAATACTGCTTCCCACTACCTGGAGAACATTGCACATAGTAGATGTTACACTATTTTGAAGCAAGCTATTAAACCAAGAGAGAGTGTACAACCATGAATAGAATTCCCATGTTCCTTTCCCACAAAGATCTCAAACTCCTTTCCAAGGTAACATGCCTAGGTGTGTAACTGTTTGTATCACAGTTGTCACGGTAATGTCCCAGGTGACCGGTGTCAAGAGACCTGGATACCAGGCCCTGTGTTTATTCTCCAGAATTCAGTCTTTCCTTATCCACTCAGTGGTCTTAATTGAGGTGCTACAAAGCAGAAAAAAAAATCTGCATAGAATATTATGAGTTTTTTATTGAGATGCATCGTTTTCTGCCTGGCAATTTTTTACAAAGGTTAACCATGAGGTGATGTACGAATGCCAATAATCACTAGGGCTTATGAATTAGAAAAGGAAATTGTAATAAAAAGATGAGGATAAGAATGAATTAGTTGGAAAAGTGTATTTTTATAAATCATTAAATAAAGAGTCTGGAGAAAAATTCANTGAATTAGTTGTAAAAGTGTATTTTTATAAATCATTAAAGAGTCTGGAGAAAAATTCGCATTTTGTAAGGTTATCCTTGTTTATAATACCGAATCACAAAATTATGTCACTGTCAAGGATATACTAGAAATTAACTGACTTACCTGAACACATTTTCTAACAAAACCATTATTTTGCAAGATTATGAGTACTCCACTTTACATCAAGACATGACCATTGGAGATGTTCCAAACTTTATGAGGCATGGGTTAAAAAAATGTATCTCTTCCCTTAAAAAAAAAAAAAATTAAAATAAAAAAATATTAAAAACCACCAAAAGAAAGAAAAAAAAGAGCATTTTATACTTCATCCTGGTCATACTCAGCTTCATGAAGATAAGGGATGGCTTTTCAGGATTTCCTATTTCTTCTAATCTTGGACTGCTTCCCTGGGGAAAAAGAAAACAAAACAGCTTTAGAGAAAGCCACAAGCTGAACTTTACGGCCTACAGGCAATACGTAATTAAAAAGTTAACAGAGAGGCTGAAAGTGAAGATGAATTTTAATGCTTTCCACAGCTTCCTGTTATCCTGGGGCCTTGCAAATTGAGTAGCACTGATTGTAAACTCTCTCGACTTGCATTTAGCAGGCCAGGCCATTCCACACAGCCAGGGATGAGGCAAGTGCAGAGCATCTTTTGGTGAAGTGTGGTGCAGTGCAAAGTTCTCTGTGCCTGCAGGGGACTGACAGGTTTGACCTGCGTGTCACGTGGAGCCCCTCACCTGGCACTTGGGATCCAGCTCTCTTGAGCTTAATGTGTTGGGTAGATGTTGAAGTTCTACACTCCCAACAAAGCTCTCAAGTGAAAAAAAAAAAAAAAAACAACAATGGAAAGGGGAGGTTTGACATCAAGATACAGGTTTTAACAACTGCGAGAAAGGGTAAGAAGAAATAAAAAATACTGTCCTATTGTGGAGATCCAGTAAGTGTCTTGGAAATGTCACCTTGTGCATCCTGTCATTTAATCTGATCTTATTTCTTTCAGGGCACAAAAAAGGAGTGACAAACTGCACGCAAGGTTTCCCTTTAAAAAGTTCAGTTTGTTTTCTAACTCTTTTTCTTTTTCCCTGAAGACTGGTTGCTCTAGGTAAGAATACACATGTGTCTTTAGATGGAAAGCCTTGTGACTGAAAATCACTGATTATCTCTATATAATTGATGCTTCAGCCAGTAAGTGAATGCTTGTGGAATAAAGATGCCTTGAAGAAACCCTGTGTCTCCTCAGGCAGCCCTTTCTCTCTATGGATTAGAAACAAAACATTTTTATAGTGTATATTTTTAATTAGCACCGTAATTAGCAAGTAAATAATGCATAGATTAAAATAGTCATTTAGAGAAATTACAAAATATTTCATTAAAACCAAAGTAATGACTGAGAGGAATTTTCCACCAGGAAACTGATACTGTAAGGAGTATTACTGGTCTTTGCTACACAAACCTACATCCCTACTCTGAACCTACATCCCTACTCTGCACCTCTTTGGCTTTGCTGTTCTCCTGTTCCAAAGGACAGGGGTGTTTTCTAGATAGATGCAACACAAGAGCTGAGCTGCCCCAAAGTCAGTGCACCAGATGAGACCACCCCCTTTGCTACCACGTGCCTTGCCTGCATGGCAGCAGCACCCTGGGAGCCTGGGATGGGGCTGGTGCACCCGGGGATGGGGCAGGTGAAAGGGCTCAGCTGCCAAGCACTTCAGAGTTTTCCAAGGCAGGAATATTGCAGGCAGCTCACCCTCGGCATCAATGCCACACTTGCATCTCCTCTCATCATGCACTGGATGTGGCTGTAGAGCCTGACAGCATCTCACCAGTTCCTGCTGGAAAAGGGCCCCAAAACACCATTCAAAACTAATGGAACTGCATGAGTGTCTCACACAGGAACAAGCTCAGGAGGCAGCATCAGCAGCCCCAGCGACAATTTGATGGTTGCATTTTCAAGCAATGATTGGTTACCAATGTTTAATTTTATAAACCTAAAAGTAGCACCATTGATTATATAAGAATTACTCATGCATGCATAAATAAAAGCTTGCTGGACCTAACATTTAAGTGTGTGTTTTTATGTTTATGTAAATATTTTTTAATCAGGCAGCATTTGTATCCTGATCTTGCTCAACAAACATCTGAAATCATTATTCTCATAGAAACTTAAGTGGAAAGCTTGGAGTCTAATCAAGAGAGCCTAGGCAATGGGTTAAACCTAATCTTCAGAAGGTGACTTTTTTCTTCAGCAGTTGCTTTTTTTTTTTTTTTGTATAAGCCTGCTGTGTGAATTCAGGTGAGACTCCAGGGTACTATTTTAAACTGGGGTCTCTGATGTAGGAATCTTAATTCTTAATACAGTTGACCTCTGATTTGAGAAGTGCTGGAATGTTACTGGCTAATCAATATCTGGCTTGGCTGCCCTGCTTCAATTTTCTCTTCTGAAAACTATTTAGCTCTCAAGGGTGAGATGAAACTTCATAAGTGTCTAGTGTTGGCTTTTGAGCAATTTAAAAGGTACAAAGTTTTACTAGGCAGGATGATAGGAAAGGATGGTTTTTTAGTGAAATTTTTCTGTATATTTGAAAAGGTGCAGTGGGAGCCTTTGCTGCCACAGAGCAAAAAAAAATTCTGTCCTATCAATATACTTTCATCCAATAAAATACAAACATCTTAGAGTGAAAAATACAAACTGCAGGGTTCGAATCACTTGCAAATTGCTTCCAAGTTTTGTCTGGTGAAACAGTATCATTACAGCAAATGTGGAACAGACAGCGCCAAGCAGCTTTATGTAACTCAACTGCAAGCCATGGAAACAAGAGGCTTGCAGAAAGTGCAACTCATAGTGGAATTTGGCAGGGACAGAGTGACAAATATTCTTGCACTTCAGAGTAATGGCATATGAATTTTAGTGTGTAGTGGTCAGGACCCTGGTCTACATCTGATGATAAAAGAGGAGCACGAATATTGAGTGTATCAGTTCAGCTTCTGGCTTAAGGCCACTCTCCAGGCATCGTGCCATAGCTATGAAATCACTCTGTTATTTTCAACTTCACATTAGATGAATAGGGTAGTGCAAGCTGTTTGAAACTCAGTTTTGATGTATTTAAATGTTTTGAAATAATGCCTAGCATTTAATACCGAGCTTTGCTAACATTAGCTTTCCTAAGTGCCTGATAAAAATAGTTTTATTCCCCGCTGTTTAAACGTTATTTTCCTAATTAAATGCAGATGCTTAAACCATCAGCATTCACCACAAGATTCCATTGCTCAGACATTAGATCATCCATCTTAAATCCTGAATTATGTTCTAAATTTCTATATGAACACTAAAAAGTATAGCAGATACGATTACGATTTGTTGCTAAAAATCCTAAATCCCTGGGAACAAATGGGAGCAGCAGAACAGGGCTCTTCACTCACAGAAACACTTCTCTATCATTCAAAATTGTCACTGACTTCAGTGACAATTGTATTTGGTCACAAATGCCCAGGTCTTTACTGCTTAAAATAATCTCCTTTAGTTCTTAGTCACACAGGCGCAGAAGCTGCAGACTTGTATAGGTGTGTCCAATGTTTGGCACTGAACACTATTTTGTTTCCGTAAGCAGCAGCTGTTTTCAGAGCAAAATCACAGATTTGTCGAGGGTGGGAGTGAGTTCTGGAGATCAGCCAGCCCAACCCCCCTGCCAAGGCAGGGTCACCCAGAGCAGGTGACACGGGAACGTGTCCAGGTGGGAAGATTTCTTCCAGTGGACGATTTCAGAGAGATCACTGCCTGACATCAGCACGTTTCTACACCCGATTTTAACAAACAGCAGTTCATGACAATGCTGGCAGCAGCAGGGCGCCAGATCCTCCAGCACCTGTTCCCTGCTCTGGGAGACCCACACACCGTGCACTTGGGCTTTAACTTTAAATCAGTGATTATCTGCTCTCTTTTTAGTCTTTATTCCAACATGTGTACGCTTTGCACTTTTTGCAAAGAAAACAAAGCTAAGACAATCAAGTTGCGAAGCAGCTTCCCTTGGGTAGAAACGGGGACCCTCACAGGCTGAAGCCCCGGCTGAGGGCGCTGAGCCCTGACGGGCTGCGGCCGGAGCCCGTGCTGGGAGCTGGCATTTTGCCCGAGGGTCTCTCGGGCGCACGCACGGCCCTTGTGCCCGAGAAGCCGCACCTCAGGGCGGCGGAGNCGCCGCGGGGGCCGCGACCCGCGCCGCCGGGGATGCTGCGCTGGGTCCGGCAGCAGCTGGTAGGTGCCTCCCTGCACCCTCCGCGCCAAGGGCCGGGCGGGCTCTCGGCTTGGCCCCGTCCCGACGGCGCCGCCCGGGCCGCGGGTCCGCGGAGGAAGCGGGGGAGCAGGGCCAGGGTGCGGGAGGGAGGAGAGTCCTTCCCCCGCAGGGGCTGGGGAGACCCGCAGGCTGCACTTGGATCGTTATTGACGGGTTTTTAAATTTTATTTTTAACCCGTATCCAAGGGTTTGAGGTGTTTCGGTTTTTTTGCTTTTGGCTGGGTTTTTTTTTATTTTTTTATTTTTTTTTTTCCTCGAAACCCCCTTGGCACAGAGGACAGCGCGTTCACTTTCGTTTGGCCCCCGTTGGGAAGGGCTCCCCAAACTTCCCGGAGAAATGACGGTGCCTTTTTCCCTGGACCGATACTTCAGAGTTTCGCAGCTTCTTCCTCCTTCCCGTTGCGAAATGTTTTAAGGCTTTTTCACCCAACGTGCGTCTCTCAAATATTTCCCCGTACCTGAGCGCTTTGCAGCGGCTGCGTGCTGAGGATTTGAAAGCGAAAGAAATGGAAGGAAAACATCCACGAAATGCTTTTGGCGAGGGAAACCACTTGGAAAAGGCAGCAGTGAGGGTGCCTGTCCCCCCACACAGGCGCTGCTTGCTGTGCTGGGTTAGAGTGAGCAGGGGAACCCAGGCGGCCGTGGCTGTCACGTCTGTGCTGCTGTAGCAGGGAAATACATCGAGTGTCACTATTTTGGTTTGAAGTATTGGCCGGCTTCCTGCCCCGACCAGCATTATCCCACTTGCGTTTTCTCTAAGGGAGAAATTATTTCTAAATGATGAATTTGTAAAATAACTTCTTCCGTTCATTGGAGTTACTTTGCATCACGGATGTTGTCCAGTTAAGTGAAAGAGCTTACATTAGTTAGGTTTTCAGATTTTGATTGTTAAAGCTTCTGTCTCACTAATGATTTGTTTAATTTGTTGCATCACTTTTTTAAAAAAAAAAAAAGAAAAAAATTTTGTGTTTTCTTTTTTGCTCCTGTTCTTTCTTGACCTCGTTTCCCATAGCCCATAGATTTTCTGTGGCTGAGGCAGAGCGCTTGTGGTCATGGTCTCAGTGCCAGCTTGACAGTGCTCGGTAGTTTGGTCTGACACCAAGAGTTACTGACCTGGAAATTAATTGCTCTGTTTGAGCTCTGACTGCACTCTTCTGTTCTCTTACAGTGCTACACACGTTTTTTAGAAAAAAAAGCTGTTTGGTGTAACATAGCTGTCATTTTTTCCACTTGAAGGTGGCTTGAGGTTTGCGGTTTTTAAAGCAGCATTATGCTGTCTTCTGTAGAGTTTAGATTAGGACTATATCAGTGCTAGCAATTCATGTATCAAATATGGTTGCTTTTTTCACTGCAAGTAGTACACTGACCAGCTTTCCAGAAATCTGTTTGCCGTTAATAGAAAGTAAAACATTAGTGTAACGGGATGAGCAATAAACTTGGCAGTAGGAGGTTTTAGTGCTTCTTAAAGGAAACTGGTGGAAAATGACTGTTTAAAACTTGTACTAGTTTTGACAGGGAAGAATTAGTGTCGTAGAAAAGCAGGACAATAAAAAGTCAAGACTCTTGGCAGACATCTAAATATGGTACTGATGAGAAAAAAATATTGCAATGATACTTGTTTTTTCGGTTTTTTTCCTATAGACGTCACAGATGTTAATGGCTTGGTTGTTTCACAGCTCATAAGGATGAAAAATGGCCTAAGATAGGTATCACAGTGCATGTTTCTTCCTAAAGACACTCAGACAACTCATCCCTGTGTGTAATTGCTGGTTTAACATAGATCCCACCATATGTTTACTTCTTCACATGGCTGTGATGTTTAGGTTCTGAAAGAATGTCAGGGGCTAAAAACACGGAGAAGGATGCTGACAAAATAACCAGAATGAGTGGGAAGAGTGGGGTGACAGAAATATTCAAATCAAAAGGTGCCAAAATCTGTGTCTGAGAGGAGAAGAGAGGAATGTGTGGGTTTGGATACCTTTGGATCGTGCGTTTGTACCTGTGCTTGACGTGGCAGCGGGTTTTAAAAAAGAGTCCTCGTCCATACAGGAGGGTTGGAATCAGGCAAATGCGTGGGAGTGATGCAAGTGGGATGTTGTAGTAATACAAAAGAAAAACGTTGGTGTGCAGAAATGCTGGAAAAGTAGTAAGGGATTGGGGAAAGGGGGAGGGAGTGGTACTTCGGTGAAGGTGCTTTTAGGTAGTTATTAAGTACTCTCTGTATGAAACCAATGAATTGTTTTGCAACTTCTTGTTTGCTTAACAGTTGCTTTCATATACTTAGTGCTCATGAGTGTATATGGTTTTGAGAACTTGCATTGTTAAGATGGAGGGAGAATGAAGCAGGTGAACTTGAAGTGATGAGAGGATCTGGTATGGAATTCAGACTATTTCAGCTAGGTTTTGAAAGTGATGATTTTGCTGTGCTTTCTCTGTGAAGTCCAGTGCATGCCTGTAGAGCTGCAGAAAGGCATGAGCAGTCCTCTGAGGAGTCATGCTGAGAATGTAAGACTTCATTCACCCTTATTATCGTCCAACAAGTCCGTAACAGTTTTTTAACTGAGGTGTTAGATGTTTCTTAGTGATTTATTGTATCTAAGAAATTGGTGACAGTCGTACAGCCTTCAGTGCCTATCAAATCATCAGGTTGTTTGGTATCTTGGCCTTCAGTCTGGTTTTCTTGCTCTGAAACAATTCACACCACCCTGCAGAGACAGTTTATCAGTTTTTCTCCATCTAATGCTGCCTCATGCTAAATAAGCTGCATAGTAAGTCATTAAGTTTCTAGCTAATGTGATGTTATAGTATGTAGTTAATAGTTGGAAGTACTTAGGTTTTAGTAATGAAAAAATATAGAGTCAAATGGAGTTACAATTTGTGGCTTTGAGTAAAATGCCGTGACAAAGACAAGCTTTGGGCAGGAGAGATGTTTGGGTTCCAGCTCTGTTACCTTGAGATCTCAGACAGCAGTAGGCATGTGGATTTGGAGGGTTGCATAACGCCACAGGCACAGCCAACTCTGCTTGAAAAAAGCAACCGGATAAACAGCAGTTGATGGGAAGCATCATTAATATTCAGGAATAGCATAGTATGTTTTATTTGCATTTCTAGATATGATGGGTTAGACCTTATGGCAAATCTGTGTACAAAGTGCTATTGTGGCTCCTGCCGTGGAGTTTGTGCAGTACCAACGCAAAACAAGAGTACAGTGACATTTGTAACACCCAGGGACTTTCTGTTCCACTTCTCGTTGGGTGGGTTTATGACAGCGTTTGGGCTGTGCTGCTCTCTGATGGTGCACATGGAGTGCAGGAGCTGTTGCAGTGCTATTAACTGAACATACTGACACCTTCAGTTGTCTGGCAAGGAGGTCTCTGAAAATTGTGGTAGAATATCCTTGTATGGATGATTTTAGCTGCATAATTTTAAATTATTAGTCCTTTCAATTGGAGAAAGGTCTCAGGATTTCTGTTGCTGTTACGAGGAGTCTGAGCCTTTTGATCTGTTGTCTAACAGCTCAGTGAGGTGCAAAGGATACTGCATGGAGAAAACCTAAGAGCTGCCTGCCTGGCCCCTCTTTTATAAATGATGTTTCAAGACAAGTGTTGTGCTGGATTTGGCAGAGTATCTTTGTGGTTTAAGGACCTGAATGCTGTAGTGCGCAACAGCTTTAATGCTGTGGAGAGCTGGGTATTTCGGCAAATGCAGCTTTCTTATTTGACTGTAAATCAAAGATAAAATCTATAGATTAACTGTAAAACCTAGTTACCAGACTATTTTATTTATTTTGTGGTTATAAGAAGGTTCAGATTGGGAGGGATGTCAGGAGGTTATCAAGTCCAGAAGTTCTCCATAGGCTGCATTGAGGGGTGATCACAGGGAATGTTTGTGACTGTTCTGTGTAGGTAGTGCCTGTCGCACCTCACACCCTCCACAGCCAGCACAGTATCTGTAGGAGTGTTCTTCTTCATCTTCTAGATGGGTTCTAATGAAAAATTTCTACTAATAAGGGAATGTCCTCAAATAGATTAGCACTAGAGAATTGTATGTCTGGGATGATTTTTTTTTTCCTTTCAGATGCTGGTTACTGTTAAGATGTTCTGAGAGGACAGATGGTATTTTGTAATACCTTGCAGTTACTGGCATTCTGAGCAAGGTGGACAGCATTTATCGCGTTGTTTGCACTGACAAGTGTGTATTATTTTCACTTAATCATTTTACTGAATGCAGTTACTTCCCCCCCCTTCAGAATTCCCTGTATTTTCTGAATGCCAAAAGTACTTTAATCCAATGACTGAGAATCTAGCTTCTAAAATCACCTTGCTATTCTGGAGTACAATTTCCCCCCCTCTTGTTTGTCAGTGAAGCCTCTTCCCCTTTCTGGCTAAAACTAACTAACTGCTTGTTATTTCATGCTAGAAAAATAAATGCATATTTGCTCAGAAGAGTTCCTGGGGTTCAGACTGCATGGTTAATACCTTCTGAATTATCACTGAGCGATCAGCAAGGTGCATGTTGGAACAGCCCAAAGGTTGCATTGCTTTGCTAGAGTAGTTTGAGAGCTGGAGGTCAAGGACTCCCCTCCTGTAACTTAGCAGAGGAGAAAATGTGGCCCTCTTTTTTTGCTAGAGATATTCTTTGATCTGCAGAACTAGTGCTCCTATGTGTTTGGGTCTTTTAACTTATTTTCTCTTTGTATTCTGTGACTGCTGAGGGCTGATACATTTGCAGCACAGTGTGTTCCAAAGCGTGCAGAACCTGGCCCTGTCTTCAGCCAGCTGTCTGCTCCAAATGGAGACATCCGTTGTGTCCTGTGTGTAATTCGTAAGTCTTACCTCATGAAAATTAAACTCTAAAGCTAAGAATTGCATACCAAAACATAATCAAACTGGTCCTGACACTGATTCTTTCAAAGACTGTTTTAAAAATGGGAGGATCGGTCTTGTCTGATATGCTGCCTTGCTGCTAGACTTGGATATTTGACCTGTATCTTCATGTCTTCATGACCTGTATCTTCTGTCCCATCCTCTTTTCTTTTTTTTTCCTATCCATGAGCTTCTTAAGCAGCAAACTTTTGTTGTGCCAAATTACCACTTATCACTCAATAATAGGACTATTTATGGCTGTATGATATTCCTGCACTAATGGTGTCCTGCTCCCTTAATAACTTGTCTGTTGATGATTTTTATGTTACTAAGGGAGAAGAGGGAGAAAAACAGAATTTTGTTGACAATGAGCAAAAACTATTTGTGTTCTGGTTATCAGGAAGTATCGGGTGGGATGGGGAAAGGCTCCATTTACTGCTCAGAGATTGTTTCTGTACTCTCAGTGGAAGTTAAAATTTGTAATCTAAGACAAGTCAATATGTGCTGCATTTAGTAACATTCAACATGTGTTTTGAATATCATTGGTATTTGTTTTTCTAGTTTTAAATGGGTTGGCTGACTTCATTAAAACTGACATTTGCTTTCCTCTAGGATGGAGAGACAGAAGTTATAAAAGAAAAATATAACAGAGTCATGACTTGTGACTTTCACTGACGATCTGCTCTTGCTTTTTCTTGACTTTATTGTGATGTGCTCAGTAGTTATGACTGTTTCTGTAATTATGTCACCAGGCAAAAGTTTACCTCTCAAAAAAATCCTTCAATTTCTAGCACAAAATCTGTTTGTTAAGCAAGCAGAGAAGAACTGCAGCAAAATAGATGTGACAAAGTGTCTCTGTAAATGCAAGGTCATATCTTCTACAAAACACAAGTGACGTTTGCAGCTAGACTCTTTTTTTTAATACAAACCTCTTTTCACCTGCTGTTGAGAAAACCACTTAGCATTAGTACAAACCATGGTAGAAAAGACAGAAGGTAGGACTGAGAACTACACTGTGATTTAAAAAACAAACGCCTGCAATTCCTTGGCCTCCCACATGCAGTGACTTAAGAGGATTTTTTTTCCTTGTTTACTTTGAGTAAAAATAAGTCTGGGAAAGGAGAACTTTCCTGTAAATGGGAAGGAGAGCTACTGATGTAGACAAAAGGCAAACTGTTTGTTTTTATCCTGAAATGTTTTACTAGAGGAAGTGGTTTTATATGGTTTATCCCCCAAAATACATATTGTCATCTGTTCTTGCATTTTGTTACTCCTTTGCACGTTTTTGTGCTACTTTGGGTGGCTGTGCACTTTTTTGTAGATACTTACATTTCTGTTTGGAAAGAGAATTGTAACAAAATGGAAAGGAAGCTCAAGATTTAGCAAGCTTTAAGGATAGACTACTCTGTACACATGTCTGAAAGCAGGCATTAAACTGACACTTAAGTCATAAATCATGCTTGAAATGGAATTAGAACTAAAAATGCTATTGGATGGATGCAGTGGACTCAAAACTGTAATGTTTTACTGAGCAGGCTTTCTCAAAGCACGTTAAAAGGAAGAGCTAGACAGTTCCAGCAATGAACTAAATTCTCTTCCTGTGAAATTTATTGAGCAGCCACTGTCAGCAATTGTCAGTATAATTTTGGGACACATTTTGAAAAAGCCTTAAGATTTATTATTTAATGGTGATTTTGGGGGATGATGCTTTTGGAGAGGGTTTGTTGGTTTTTTCCGTGCTGAAAGAAAATATGAATTAGACTCACAGTGCAGGAGCTGATTGGCATAAATAGCTATTGCCTACTAGAACAAATCCAAATATTGAAAACAAGAGTTTTCCATAATGGCTGTATGAGTAGTCCAGAGCAGGAGCCCTTCATGCTTGTGGAAAATACTTTCATAAATGATTCTTCAAAGCAGAGGGTAAACAGCATTTCATTTTAAGATAATAGTGTATATAGTATGCTAGTACATGAAGGAATGTATGATTGCTCTGTATTTTTCCTGTCATGGACTTGACAAATGTAATTTTTTTATGGTGAAATTGCTATCTACAAAATTTGATCTGCTTTCTAGCCTTAAGGGAAAGTTTGTAGCCTGTCACAGATTTGAATGCTTTATTTAATATTGAAAATCTGCTATAAGCCTACTTAACAAATGCAGGGAATGTACAGAAAAGATGCACTTGAGGGGCTTCTTTTTCTGAGGTCCTATGGTCATTAGGGGTATGTGAAGGATTTTTGTGTTAAATGTTTCATTTCTTGCATTGGTTCTCTTTCTTAGTGTGGCCGGCTATTTCTGTGGTTGATTATTGCAGAATTGTAGCACTTTCCACGTTCAGTGTAGTTTATATAGTCTGAGAAGTCTTCTGAAAAAGTGGCTTGTGATTTTTGAGCTCTCAATTCTTATTTTTAAAATGTGATGCCCTATAGTTGTCTCCTGATGGGTGTCTGAAGTCACCCTTCAGCTTTAAAAATCTTGCCTACTCTCCTTTTGTACATGCCTGACAGGAAGATGATATTGCAGATAGAGAAGACTAATTGCTGGAGCCCACGGAGGAAAACTTTTAGTTCTGAAATTAGAACTGTGTAGTTGGAACTTCAAAGGCATCTTCATTTCCATGTTAGAGCAATGGGCTGCTTTGGGAGCATGTGGAAAAAGACCACACGTTTTGGACTACAGACATGGTCAAACCTCAATGTCTCTTCAACTTCTTGGACTTTACATAAAGCATTTTTTTTCAAAGAAAAAAAAATTAGAGCGCACTGACTGGCCTTGAAATGTAACTCGGGAGCCACTAGCCCTGCCTTTGGGATTGAGGCTTGCTTCTTAGAACCTGAATGTTAACTAAGTTTCTTCCTTCATTGGAGCTAAATACACATTTATTGTAGTCTCTTTTCTTCCAAAACGCATCTGAGCAAAGGTTATTGATGATCTGTGTGTCTGACAGAGAACATCCTAAAACAAAGGGATGGACAAGGAATGTATTACAGGCATTTTGTTGGTTGAGCACGTTGAGGAAAGAGGATAAGCCCAATCCAACCTGGCCTTGAACACTTCAGGAATGGAGCAGCCGCAGCCTCTCTGGGCAACCTGTGCCACGGCCTCTGCACCCTCACAAGGAAGAATTTCTTCCTTGTATCTAATCCAAATCTGCCCTCTCTCAGTTTAAAGCCATTCCCCTTTGTCATATCACTACATAAACTCATAAACAGTCCCTCCTTGGCTTTCTTGTAGGCCCTCTTTGGGTACTGGAGTAATAATCCTGTAGGAAAAAAGTGAATCTTGGCATTCTATTGAAAACAGTCATGAAAGAGCAGCTGTTAAAAGGTCTTAGGTTTGTATTATCATATGAAGTCCAAAATGGATTATACTTTATAAATACTGTGATTTGGATTTTAGGAGAGGATAAGAAAGCCATTTCCTTCATTGATGCGAGTTGGACTATTTTTGAATTAAACAATTTACCTGAATCTCTGTTCAAATCCTTTGCTGAGAACAGGAACTGGACATAGCAGCCTTTGAGAGTGCTGTGTTAGAAAGCTTAATTTGCCTGTTCAGCTCATTTTTCCTTTCTGATTTTATTGATGTTACAAGACCAATATGTTTGGCCTCGGTGACCTGAGCAGAGAAACTGGCGTGGTGCAGTATGTTAGCAGTGAATGAGGCCAGCTTACCTTGCTTGTTGTGTTTGCAGATAAATAAAGAGAAAATAGATGATTTTTAAAAAATTTTATTTAGGGATTTTTCCAATTTATTTTTGGTGGGCATCTTGACAAAATAGTATGTAAAGTGAAAACAACTCGAGCTCTGTGTGTGCAGGACTTTGTGGTGAACACCAGTACAACATTTCTTACTGCAGTACTAGGCGTATTTTAACTTTGTGAAAGGAAGGGTTATTGCCTCATGATTTTGCAGGCCGTGTTGCTGAGAGGGTGTGTTTTCACAAAATAATGTAATCTGGTTATAGGTCTTTTAGGAGGTTACAACTTGATTTATTATCAGGTATTTTGAACAGCTGTAGATACAGTAAGAGGGAAGAGGAAGTTGCACAAATAGTGCATGACTTGAAGTAGTTTTATTTCTTTACTGCAGTGATATATAAAGGGGGAGGTACAAATTTCATGGCACTGTGTACACATCAGGATGCTTCAGCTGATTCACTATTTTAGTTGTTAGAGCAGTGTTTAAAATTGCTGTGAGAGGCTGTTTCTTCCTTCATGCTAACCTTTGATAAGGCAAATTCAGTTTGACTACTTCCCGGTTACATGACTGAAAGAATTATTGGCTGACTGTATGGAGTACAAATTTACACAGACTTCTGAAAATGGGCATGGAGTGTTAATAGATCATCTTATCTGACAGAGGGAAAAGTATTCTATGTATATTCAGAAGAAAATCCAAAGCAAGAAAATCCATTTCCTCAAAACACTTTTAATCAAAATATATCTTGACAGCAGTGTAATAGCAGACATTTGGGCTGTCTGCCAGGAAGTGTGGTGCTCTGCTTCTACAGCCATGGTCAGTCGAGTCACTTCCCTAGGAGAAAGGGTTTCTGACACCAAGTTTTCTTCTGTTTATTAGCTTTATTAAGTAGTATGTCATATTTAGAAAGGTTTTTGGGGAAGTGCTGCTTTTGTCTGTTGTGTTCAGTGTGGGTTTTGAAAGGAGGAAGAGGCTCTGAATGAGGCTTCCTTCTTTCAAACCCCTTTCACTTTTCAGTGGTCACATAGCAGAAGTTCTTTCGGCAAATATAAGTTTAGTTTTTCTTCCCCTCTGTAAAAGCTGTGAGTAATGAATGAGAAACCCTGAGAGATAATATTAAAGTATACGAAGTTTATGCAAGTCATAAGTAAAAACCGCCTGGCAGATGATTTGTGATTATCAATGCAGGTATGGCGAAGCTCAGTAATGAAATGGATGTGTTGTTTGCTGGTCTCATGTCAGTAATCCTTGCTGAAAGATCTGTGGATTTCTGCTCTCACGTAACAGTGCTGTAGAGTGTGTGGGGAGGGTAGCATATATTAACATATAAGCTATACATTAATAGTGGTATTGGAGTGTTAAGAGTCTTGCAGTAGATGTGTATGTTACAGCAACAGGTTGAGTACTGAAGCATTTTTTTCTTTTCTTTCTTTGCACTTGCAGGTGTTGGGAGGGTCTTTTTTGTAGTGCTGATTCTCATTTGCTTCCTGTGCAGTTGCCTAGTTTGTTATACGTGTTATTTAGGCATCCTCAGCAGCAGTGTAAAACTCTTATTTCGTGGGGAAGCTTTTTATTATATGACCAGACAACTGGCATGACATATTAAAAAGACTGGGGGAAAAAAAAACCAAGACAAAACCAAAAACACAAACCAAAGTGGGAAAATGGATGGATCAGTTTTCCTTACCTGATGGCTGATGGGCAGTTCTCCAAGTACAGTAGTTGAGATGTAGACAAAATGTAGGAAAGAGTTGTTTGGGGTGGCTGTTGAATACCACGGCTTTCATGAAATAAATTGCATAAAATTGCAGTCAAATATTTCTCCTCAGTTCCCCGGGGTATGTTTTCCATGATGTTTTAAAGGGGCCTAATTTACTGCACAGAGAATATCTTTGTCTAACTTTTAGAGCAGTAATGAAATCACTGCTGAAGAAGTTTAGGAAAAATTACTTAGACTTTGCTTAGAGTCATTCAACTTTATTAGAAATGAGAACTATGAATCACTTCTTTTTCTTTTCAAAAGGTTATTCTCATTTGTGCTTTATAAATCAGCTTGACTAGTATATCTGTGTACTGTATATGAGTGGCATGCTTTTAGGCTGTTTTCAAAACCAAAGTGTTAAGTTCATTGGGGTGCAGAACTTCTGCTGGCGAAGTGTGTATTAAAGATTAAATGAGAGCTGTATTCCAATGGTAGATAATGTCTGGTTTGTGTTGATAAATCATCTGAAGGACTGAACTTTAGCCAATAAATCTAGATTTAATTTGAAACATGAAGGGGAGAAAATCAGGTCACTTCATCTTATGGTCAAATTTTATTTAAAGGTGATTCATGTAATATTTATGCCTGTAATGTACCTGGTCAAGAAGCCTGAAATACCAGGTCTTGTAATATATTCAGCATTATTTGTTATGAGGTCAATAATCTGTGCACTTGGGTAGAAATCACTTCACTAGATAACTTCAGGAAAACTAACTTTTTTTTGGAAGAGATTGGTGACAACTTACTCATTTTGCAAGACTCTAATTTAGGGTTTCTCTGCTCATGCTGTTTAGCTGCAGAAATCCTTTGACAAGGGCATGTTACCCTACTTTCACAGCTGAGTTGGAGAATGACGTTAGAAAGAGAGAACTGTCTAATAAGTGAAATTAGGAAACAGTGTGCTTTCTACACCGCTTTGCTGGCTGCACAGAGTTACTGTGGAAAATCCCTTGCTGGGCAGAAATTTGGACTACAAATCAGTTTAGTGTCAGGAGCAGGCTCTGTGACCAGCCCCATAGTTAGAGAAGAGTTAAAGACATTTCAGCTCTTGAGCAGTGAGGTTCAACGCCTGTGCAGAATTTTCCTTGGAGAGATGTGTAATTAAAATTTCTCTGGAAGATCTGCTTAGTTGTGGTCTCATTAGCTAATTATGAGACAGTGGGGTTGTTGGCTAATTTCAAGTGATTTTTAGTACTTATAGTCGTAAAACTTAGGAAATCTGGGTTTTGTTCCCAGCTCTGACACTCACTTCCTGCTGTGACTACGGTCAAGTCACTGAGGTTGTCAGGGATGTGTCCTTTTCCAGCGGCAGCTCTGACAACTGAGGGGTTTTTGTCCCCAGCCTGCCTTGTGTGTGCATTGTGATCTGCTGACTGCACAGCTTCTGTGCCTTCTCTGTGGCAAATGTCAACAAAACAGAATTAAATCTCTACAGACTGTAAATTTAAGCTGTTTTAGCTCCACAACTGCACCTGTAAACTTGTATGGCCTGAGATTCTGATTTATTTGGAAAGTAAAGTTCTTGCTTCTAATCATCTGAGCCTGCTTCAGCAGAGGTATTCATGCTGATAGAAGTGCTTGTGCAGTGAGACTGGAGGTCTTTACTCTTCATCATAAAATGTCATCAAACTCATCAACCTTCAGGTGCTCAGATAGTGGCCTAAAAAGGGCATATGAAAAATTCAGTGATATCCTAGTCACTCAGTAATCTTTGATTTATCTTTTAATAGCGTTGAGCAAGTGGCATGCAGGTTAGTATTTATCACTGTCACAAAAAAGACTGCAACTTGTTTTCTTTGCTCTTTGTGTTTTTTTTTCCTTGCTTTACATCTGTTTGATTTAGAGTGGAATTTTTTCAGGCTCTAGAGTCTGACTTTCCAAACTGAGGATGTCTGGCATTTTGTGAGTGCCAGACATTTTCTGAGATGTAGAAGAGAGCTGTGTACGAAGTCTTACTAATTAGGCGCCTTTTTTCTTGCTTGCCACTTTTATTTGTGGCATCTTCTGGATTGATTTAGAAATACTGTGTCACTAATGTCAGATATCCAAAATGCTTTGGCTATAAACACTCTTCTCTTGAAATTTTGTATCAGCAGTTAACAGGGGCATTTTTTTTCATCTTCCTTTCGTGCTTGTACTTTTCTTAAAGCTGTGAACAGTTCCTTGCATTTTGCTTTTGGTATCCTGTGTATTTTTTCCATCCTTTCCCCTATCTCCTTTTTGTCTCCCTGCTCCACTCTTATCTTCAAACAAGTTTTTACCCTGGAGAATGTGACTAGACCAGCCTTCCACTGCTTGTCATCTCAAGTTTATTCTCCTTCAAACCTCTTTGAAAAATCTCCCTTCCTTTCTTTCTCCCTTCATTATTCTGTACCTCTTTCTTTCTAAAGCAGAATGTTTCCGTAGGAATGATGCCAAACACAAACATTTTTATGTTTGAGAGGATTTTTTAATTATTCCTTTACTTTAAAATGACACCATCCTGAGTGTGAACATACCTAATGACCTGAATTAGAGATATTAATGGATTAAAAAAACTAATGTTTGGTTATACCAGCCATTTTTTATGTCAGTCATTGCGCTCACTGTCCATCTTCTGTAGTTAACTGGTACAAAGGTATCTTCCTCAGTGTCACTTTTTATTTGACGTGGATAAAGCTCTGAGCCTCATTCACAAGTGGAGCAGAACAACTGCAAATGCAGTTTCCTCACCTGCAGCAGTGGAATTGATAATGCCCTTTCCAGCAAAGGACACCACCGGTTGTCCTTGCGCTTGGCATCAAAGAATGAGGAGATTGTGTAAACTCTGCAAGTTGGTTCTAAGATTAGGGATCTGTGTGATGCTGATGCTGGAATTCACCTCTTTGCAAGCAGTCATTGATTCCCAATCAAACAACAGTTCCAAATTTAATTTCACTAGTTTATTTCATGTCTAAAAGCTTTTTGCATTTTTCTTTAGTATTTTTCTTGGCCTGTTATCTGAATTACTACTGTTTGGTTGTCTTCTGCCATCACCTGCTTCTCTGGGTCAGAGCATTATTGCTAGGAAGGGTTCTGGTGAGTCATGTAGCCCCAGGAAAGGCTCAATTAAAGACAGACTTGAATGACCTAGATATAAGCCCTTGTGTTACAGACATTGCAACCTTTCCTCATGACTTATTTTGGTGTTTAATTATTCTTTTCCAAAACAAAGGAATTTGTTTGCTTTCCAATACCCAGATATAAGTTTTCTTACCTGCAACTTAAGCCTGCTTACTTCGGTTCCTCTTTGGCCTTCAAAGCACCCATTTTCTCAATAGAACAGTCTTCTATGTATCAGGAGATTTACTAGGATATCCCAAGTTTCCTCTCCTCCAGGCTAAATTACTCTAATTTGTTTGCTCTTTGCCTTTTAGATTGTTCAGCCTTGCGTTATATGTCATGTTTTCAGGATCTCTTGGGGCTCATGTTTCACTCCTCTGGGTGCTGTCCAGTTGGTTCACAGTGCTTCAGCTGTGGCTCCCACTCCTCCTCCAGCCTCCTCTGCACTGAAGGCCTTTTTCTCAGTGGGATGACGTGGATGACTCATGTCTAGCCTGTGATCTGTTACAGCCTTTGACATTTTTCTTCAAAATTCCTTTATGGGCTTTTTTATTCTCTTTTTCTAGATGCAGTTTCTTTGTGCTGGATCTTTCTGTTCTGTGCATCTGGTTGGTCAAGAATTTTCTCTTACTTGGTGTTCTTGCAGTCCCGGGGTGGTGTCATCTGCAGGTTTAACACTTGTGTTCCACTTCCTCTTGAAGAAGCAGGTGATGAAAACACTGACCATTAGACCTGAAACAGGGCTTTGATTCCCAGGGACCTCACTCAGACCATCTGTTTTGGCAGGAAATTATTGATAAGTATTTCTGAGTATGCGCTTTTTTTTTTCCCCCCCATGAATTTGCTTTCACTGTTGCACCATTCATGTATGAATTGGTGGTAATGGCAGGAAATCACATTTGAAATGAGACAAAAATGTTAGTTCTTGGAGGTAGTACTTGTTTGGAAAAATACTGCTGTCTGGTCAGATGCATATGCTTTTGGCTTTTCTCTGGTGAGAATCTTCAAAATCCAGTTACCACAGCATAGTAGTATAGCTTGTGTGTTTTGACCTTTTATTTTTCTCAATAATCTGTTTTGTTAGGGTTATCGTGAGCATGGCTGTGAGGTTTTGTAAATTATTTATGTTTTCATCTCCATTTCTGTTTCTTCCTTTTTAAGTTTGCAGGGCTTCAAGTTTGCATGGTAGCAAATGTTCTCTATCCTCAAGACAGGGTTTTTTTTTCTTTCATTTTTTCAGAACGAGTACACAACCTCAAAAGTAAGAATTTGGGTTTTTCCCCACAGTTTTTGAAAATTGGACACAGCAGACTTCAATTTTATACAGTAATTTTCTTTACTCTTTGAAAACTGCTGCTTGATATCTGAATGTCCACAGAATTTTACAAAACTGCAGTTAATAAAATCAACTTTCTTGATTACCTCTTTTTTAATTTTATGTTCTAGGGTTTTGACCCACCGCATCAAAGCGACACAAGAACTATTTACATAGCAAATCGTTTTCCCCAGCATGGCCATTATGTTCCTCAGAAGTTTGCGGACAACAGAATCATATCATCCAAGGTAAGGAATCAATTTGTCATGGCAAAACCACTGGATATGTTACTTAAGAAGTTGTGTGGCAGATGTGCATGTCTGTATTATGTCTAGTGGTGCATGTATACAGTATTCAAAATGAAACAAACTCTGAACTGTTTTGAGGGAAAAGCTGGGTTGCTTCTTGTGTAGTTTGTCTCATTCTCTCACCCTTCTTTCCTCAAAACTTAAGTACAGAGCAATTAAGCAAGTTGGTCAGGCTTTCTGAAGAAAAGTAGTTATTCAACCAGTGTTGCCCATACTACTTAAAAGGCAGGATGACTCTGGTTATGAGGATTTTTAAAACAGCCAAATTGAAAGCCAGTACTCTGCATAAAATAAATCAGCAGTGGACTGCAGTTGCGGATTCCCTCCCGGTGTGTCCTTGGATTGAAATCAATAGAGCTGATGGTGGGGATGTGCCTCGTGGCTGTAGTGTTGGAGGGAATGTTACAGCTGCAGGAATTAATTTCTTTCCTCCTACCCAGGACACAAGCAGCCAAATGACTCCAGCTGCCCCTGTCCCGGTAGGAGGAAAACATTTTAAACTTGGCCTGTAGAGGAAATGCAGTTGCTACCCTGCTTCCCTGCTAGCTGTACTTAAAACAGAAGGAATAAAAAAAAATGAACAAAAATTGGATACAGCAGCAAGATCTGGGGGAGAGGACCTGGGGAATGAGAAGATTTAGGTTAGCAGAGTTCAATGGGAGCAGAACTGAATTTCACTGAAAAATTGTGCATTGTGTTTGTAATTATTTGTCTCTCTCTCCTTTTTTTCTCTTCAGTATACAGTGTGGAATTTTGTTCCAAAAAATTTATTTGAGCAGTTCAGAAGAGTAGCCAACTTTTATTTTCTCATTATATTTTTGGTTCAGGTAAGTTGAATAATACTCAGGAAATTGCAATTTTTGTTGTAAATTCTGCCACTGATTTTTGTTTTATGCATTTAACTTCTCTACTTATATATTCTGTCTATAAAAAGAGCACATTTCCAATTTCTCTTGGAAAAGAACATAGAAATAGAAATAATTATGTCCAAATTTAAGTATTATCCTCAGGTTTTATCTTCATGAATGCTAATGTATTTAAGTGAGCAGCTTCAAAATCCATTGCATGGTCAGCACAGGGATTCAATTGTCTGCCTCAAATACAACTTTAAATCTCTTAAGGGAGTAATGAAACTCCAGATACGCTTCTTGTTTTTGTGCGCATTGGTGGTGTTCGAATATTTGTATATTTTCACTGTAGGTGGTTGTAATCAACAGACTATTGTGATATAGTTCTAAGATCCTCAAATTCAATTTGTTCAGATAAAATGAACACACGGATGTTACAGTGAAAATCAATAGTTTGCCAGTTTTGACGACCTCAGTTAGTGCTGTTATTGTTACAGTTTATGTCAGAAATATTGCTGTGGCTTTTGTAGCAGACTGTATTTCTTTTAATTAAGAACACCCACAAGTAGATTAGGACAGTCTGTACATTTTCTATCTTTGCCTCTCCAGCTCTGTAATGTACCTGAGTTTTGTGGAGCTATTGCAGGCTTAGTAGGTGAAGGATAAGTGGGAGAAGGGTTCAGAGGAGAGATAGTAACTTTTGAAAGACTAATTAATTATCTGAGGCAGAGACAAGATTTTGGGGTACACAAACTTTTCTTTCATTATAAAATAGAATTATTTGAACATGTACAGCCCCCCACAGTGATTAACCAACATTTAAAGTGTGCATCTGAAAAAGATGACACCTCTTTTGACAAAGAACGGGGATAGTGAAGAGTTCATAAAACTTGTCTGTGGTTGAGTAAGGTGTCAGTATCAGGGCCAGCTCTGCAGCATTTAATCCATTTCCTCCTGTGTCCCTTGATCTTGTTCTTTCACATTTAGAAAGAAGGACATTTCTAGGCTGACTAAAGTCATACAGTTCTAACTTAGGCTAACAAAATGTGTTGTCCATCACATCTTCCTGTTAAGAATATTGACTGTGTCATTCCTGTTGTAAGGTTTCATGCTGTTTAACATATTGTAGCATGAGGAAGATGGGAACGTGCTGAAGATGGAACATAAATGTTATTAAAGTAATCACAGACAGCACGGCTTTTACTTCTTTTTAATGCAGATTTGTCTCTTCAGTTTGATGTTGTGTCAGTTCTTTCAAAGTATTGCCTTTCAGTAGTATCTAAATGTGACATCCATAAGCATATAAGGATCTAAGGGCAGAAATTCTGTTCTGAGTGTAATCCTGTTCTCTCAGTTTGTGTCAAGTGGATGCCCTCACATGTATGGGAAATGTCTTCTTGTCTGTGTGTCTGCGTTCTCAGAAACAGAACAGCAGGAAAGTTGAAGTAATTTTTGTTCATTTGTTAGACTGGAATTCTGGTTTTGTTCAAATCCCTTTTGGAAGTTCATTAATATTTAATATTTTTTCTTTTTATGAGGCAAAGCTGCCTTTTAAAGCTGACTACCGTGGTACCTTCCCTGTCCTATGAATCTCGTGTGGCCAAGATGCAGTGTCTGTCATTGCCACCTTTTCCACTGGGGATGGCAGAGCTGAGGCAGGGTCTCATTGTGTGATTTCAACCTGCAGCACAGTCCAGTCCACGTTGTTCACCACACATGTGCATGCCCAAAACAAGGTGACAGACTGCATTTTGGTGACACGAGGTGTGTCATGGATGTGTGTCCGGCTGCGTGGCAGGCAGAGGACCGTGGTGTCCTGGTGAACCATGACAATTCCACCAGCACAAAACTTGTTTCATTTTCATGTATGAGCCTCTCTTGAGAAAGAATGAGAGAGTATGGATGGCAGAAATGCCATGATTAACCCTATCCAGCCGAAAATCAGATGCTTTTGGTAGGATTTTTCTTGGTCAATATGCTGCCAAGCTGAAATTGTAGTGCTACAGTTAAAGAACAGAGAGTATTGTAGGCTAGGTCTCGTTTTTGTTGTGTTCTATAAATTGTCTCTTTCAGTGAAAAAAACCTCATGTGCATTGTGAAGTGGCATGATCTATTTTCTCTGTGAGGTTCTTCCCCTGTAATAGAGTAAACTTCATGTATGACTTTTTTTTCTTCTTTAATGATTCCCAAAGCAATGCCATAAGTCTCAGGTAAAGTGGATCAAATCAGTGTCTGTGGTTTTGAGTAGTTCTTGTGTATATTTCCTTTACAGCACTTGACCATGTTGATTTTTTCCTGCAGCAGAGGAGAACCACTAACATCCCCCCACATACAGTACCTTAGTGTGTACACTGCACTTTTGGCATGCCAGCAATAATAGCACAAGTTGTAAAAACTGCATGTTAACTTGGGGCAACCAGAAAGGTGCAGTCTAAAAAAAGTGCTCTCTAATATCTAAACCATTGGAAATTACTGTTCTTAACTTTATTTTCACTTCTAAAGTGGATGATGTTTTACTCTACATTGCTGATAAGCAGTAGATCATATAGAGTGTTGAAACAGCTTCATGAAATGTAGATTTCCTTTCTTTGTAATATGCTTTTGAATTAATTTTTGTAAGATGAAATTATACCTTCCTTTTAGTAAGGACCCTTAAAATTGTCACATGCTTTACGGATGTGACTAAGGCTGCTCCATGCCCTGAAACATTTGTTTGCATCATTATTGACATATTATTTAGTTGGCAGAAACCGAGTTTTGCTTGAGAAATTCTGCAGGAAATGCAGTAAAAATACTCACAGGTTATAGTGAAGAGTTTGGAAAATAGTCATCTTGCTTCTTTTTTTTTTCTTTTTTGTAAGTACAATTGTAAAAATAAAATTTGGACTAATTTTTGCATTTTCTTTTCTTTTAGCTTATGATAGATACCCCTACCAGTCCTATTACCAGTGGATTGCCATTATTCTTTGTCATAACTGTGACAGCCATAAAACAGGTAAAGGGGAAAAATCTGGCAGCATGAATTCCTACTGAAGTAAAGTTACTGAACAGTCTGACCAGGATAGTGCTTAGATACTAAAAATACATAAAAATGGTGTAATTTTTAGAAACTATTTTGAGTTTAATGCTTCTAGTTAGATGCTTGAGCTTCAGCATTTGGTTGGTTGTCAAGCACTCAGTGACTCACTGCAGTACCCTAAAATGGACAGTGGATGACTGTCAGGCAGCATTTTTGTCTAAACATTACATGTCACTTGTTATCAGACCTTTTCTGAAAGCTCCTCACTTATTCCTTTGGCACACCTCGCTGCCTGTTAGAACCAGTCCTCCCACATCACACCCCGAGAAAGGAGCTTGGGCAGATGAAACAGTGATTCAGGGTGTGTTTGTCCGTAGTTAAAAAGCAAATTTCTTCCCAAGGGGTATGTTTTATGGTGTAAAATGCGTATTAACTGTGATCCTGTACCAGGTCAAAGCTCTGGTTTAGAAAGCTCCTGGTCTTCTTTGGTTGCATAAAACATTTTGGAGTGTTTCATAGCACTTAAAATAAGAAATATCTTCTGAGTTTAATAGAAATCTTATTACATCCATATTACATCCTACTGAAACCTAGAGCCTCTGGAATCAGAATGTAAAAATAAAAGAAAAGGAAAGAAAAGAAAGTCTTCTGTTTTCTTTATGCCCTTAAAGCAAGAGGAGAAAGAAACAAGCTCATAAATAAAGAAGTGACGTGGATAAAAATTATAATCTCTTCTGCAGGGAGGTAATTTTCAGGAACTATCCTCTTCAAGAGGTTTGACAGTGCTGTCGGGAGTAGATGCAGCCTCACAACTGAAAAATAAGCAGGAGACTGTTTCAGAGCTGTAACCAGAATTTCAATTTGCCTTCTGTGCCAGAAAGACCCAAAGCCACCCAGAAATAGGGCAAAAGTAAAAAATACTTCTAGCTTTCAAGCAGACAGAAAGATGTTTGGGACAGAGTCGTTCTTAATGCTGGAGTAATATTTGGACTAATATTTCATCTTGTTGCTGTGCAATTTGTGTATGTAGAATGCCCTAATCCTATTCAATTGCAGTTGTTACCATCACCCCCCCAAAAAAATCACATGTTCAAAAGCTATAATCATAAGTAGGTAATGGATAATAAAACACTGTGAACTAAAAGAGATTATGAAACAGAGTTATAAATATTAGATCACTTTTTCCAGAAAGAAGTTGGGCTTGTGTAAGTCTAAAATAGTCCAAAATAATCTTAACACCACCTTGCTTCCAGATGTCCAGTCTTATATTGGGAAATTTAACTCTCTTATCATCAGTTTCAAAGAACAGATTCTGTCATTCGTTCTGGAAGCTTCAAATCATTCATGACTTGCCAGGCATCAAGAGATTTTCTGGCTGTCTCAGTATCTCTGCAAGGACTATTGGTACCACCTAAACTGATCTATTGGACTCTCATGTTTCTCCTCCCTGCTGCAAAGGAGGCAAGCAATATTCACAGGCTGTTATCTTGAAGGGACAATGAATTGTGCTATTTCCAACAGGCTTCCCTCAGACAAGGGAGAAAGATTAAATCTATTGGAGTGCAGAGGGAAAAATCCCCAGTATTGCCTCAAAATCAGTTCCCATTTTCTCTAAACCAGAAGTGTTAATAGGAAGCAGATTTTAAGGAAAGAAACCCTTTTTGAAAGCTGTGGGGCACTGGTTCTATACAAAGTTACATCAGGATAAGTGTTAAACTATAATTTAGTGTTCTCTCAAAAGATGAAGGGGAAAAATAGAAGCATCAATCATATGAAGGTTTGAGAAGCTTAGTGGATGGAAAAAGTCCCCTGCCTTCCAGAAGACCCGTGAATGTGGCACCTCTTGCAAACCTCAGAACTGAGCCTTGTTTTAATCTCAGCCAAGGAGACAGAACTTTTTCTACTTGGAAGTGTAACTGCACCTAGGTCAGAAGAAGGACATACAAGACTGCAAAGTGATGCAGCTCATGCTGTGTCATTTTGTCTGTCTTGTTAGCCAGAGCACTTTTCTCCTCATGCCTCTGAAGATCTGTATGCTGTCCTCCAAGGAATTCAAAGTTAGCAAATAAATAAAAACAAAACAAAAAGTGTAAAAAGAAAAAAAAAGATACAACAAAATAAAGGTATTTCCCAAGAAACTTTAGGAAACAATGCATTTTAATAAGTCCATAGGTATTTAGCTGAAGGAACACAGATGTTTACTTGACTGCCAGGTAAATTATAAACAACTACTTTGCGGGTTTTGATTAACTAGACCTAAACTGAGAATGAAAAACATAGTAGTATAAAATGGAGATGTTTCCTCAATTACATTGATGCAGTTATTTAAGCAGGACTTAAGAATATAATTTGATTGAGGGATTTTAATCTTTAGTTTCTATTTTTGAAAGTAGGCAACATTCCCTGTATTCCTCTTGCATCTTTATTTTTCTCTGTATTTTTCCAATGTTTTCAAGTGAGGATAAGGACCTCTCAAAAATGCCGCAGTAGGTAAATTTGGGGGGAATTTGAACTGACCACACTAAGTTGGCTCTTATGAATTCCCTGGTGTGAGGTGTCACCCTTGTGTTGGAGGTAGGAGGTGTCAGATGGAGAAAGCGCTGAAATCTGTACTTTCTAAAGAAGGTAAATTTCAGTTCTTTGCCAAATGCCCACATTGCTCAGCTGTTCAGGTTTGTGAGACAAATGCCCCAAGGTCACTGGATGTTAGTTAAATCCTTGTTTTCTTCTGTCAGTCACCTTTAACAAGGAGCTGTAGGTACTGACTCTTGCTTTTTCATACTGCTTAGGAAGGATTCTTAAAAGAGTCGTGCTTCGGGACTTCAGGATTCTGATGTCCCAGTGTCTCTCTGTATGGCTGCTGTTACTGCACTCTTTGTAATTATTGATTTTTAAGCATTTGGCATATAAAGCTCTTTTCTTTTCCCCGTTCCCCCTCTCTTTCATCTTTTTTTTCAAACACAGGTAGTGCAGTTGCGCTGTCCTTATTCCTTTGTGCTAGTAACAGTGGAAATGTCGAAGGTAGAACTACAACACGACTTTTAACATGCAAAATTCATCACACAACTTTTCCTCCAAACTCCAGTCAACCACAGAACTCTCTAAACTGCATCTGCGTTAGTACTTCTTGTACTGTGACATTCATATAATGTTTGTAGCAATAGTTGGGATTATGCCTGCTGTTTCACACAGCTGCCTTCTTCTGTCTGCAGACTTCCAAGGAAATGTTTTTAACTCTTTCGCAGTTCTTATACCTACAGAAAAGCATTTTAGGAAGTCTCTATTATTGCAGATTAGTTGCAGTAGTCTTGCCAGGTTGTAAGAGACATTTGAACTTCCTGCATGATTGATCCATTTCCTGTGCTTGCTAGTGGGGCTTTCCAAACAGTACCTAGACTTGGGGATCAGAGATTATTATACTATTATGATCTAATGCTATTAGATTAAACAAGCAGTGGATTCATACTTTAGGAAAATAGGAGGGGAATAATAAACTTGGTTCACAATCTTGAGTGTTTGCACATGTGTGTGCATGGAGTAAAGGGTGCCTAAACAAGTGTGAAGTATCAGGTAAAGGAAAGCAGCTTAGTTTATCAATTAAAAGCTCGGTTGCTGCAGACTGTTCCATTAGGATTCAAAAAGAACGAAAATCTTCTCAGTCATCTCCTCTTGCTGGACAGAGCTGATGTGTCAACAGCTTGTCACACAGAATTAAATCTTGAGATTTCATGCATGGGCTATGGCAGTAACTGTAAGAAATGCTATATGGTATGACTTGAGAAAGTAATTTCAGTCTGTTACTTCTTCTGAAAAAAAAAAAAAAGGAGTCCACAAAGGAGCCTGAGGACTGTCTGTTCCCAGTTTTGTGGTGTATTAATCCATACAGATCAAAGGTTTATTGAGTGTTTGGTCATCTGATCCGCAGAAAATGTCACTGCCTGTTTGTTTTAAGAGAACATGGGACTGTTACGTTTCTTCACCACTTCTGCTACTTTATTTGCCTTTACGTGTTTGTGTAAAGTGAGAAAATTAAGAGGTTCACAGGTTCTTGAGTAACAGCTGGAACAGAAACTCAAGAGAAGTTAGTACCTGTATTCAGACAATGCAGGAAGTAGTTCGAACACATTTGTTTAGTAGATTAAATTTAGTCTACTTTTTAGTTTTCTTGCTTTAAAAGTAGATTTTTATGTGTTTCCCACAGGGCTATGAGGACTGGCTACGACATAAAGCAGACAATGAAGTCAACGGTGCTCCAGTTTATGTTGTTCGGAGTGGTGGCCTTGTGAAAACCAGATCTAAAAACATTCGGGTAAAGGACAAATTGAATGTTGTGTTTCTGTTACACAGCTAAAACTCTTGTTTTATTGCTAATCACTGTGGTTTGGTAACAATGCTGAAATGAATTCTGCTCTTTAAACCTCTTTGTATCTTTCTGATGTATGTTCCCTTCCTTAGGTGGGGGACATTGTCAGAGTAGCCAAGGATGAGACTTTCCCTGTTGATCTGGTGCTCCTGTCATCTGACCGAGCGGACGGTTCGTGCCACGTTACCACTGCAAGTTTGGATGGAGAGACCAATCTTAAGGTCTGCGTTACTTCTGTGAAATAGAATGTAGTTCATTTGTGGTGCCATTTTTCCTTCAGCCTGTTGAAATACCTGCCCTGCTGCCTGGTAGTCCTGTACTAACCCAATGGGCACTGTTTTACAGACACACATTGCAGTCCCAGAAACAGCAGTGCTGCAGTCTGTTGCCAACCTGGACAAACTGGTAGCTGTTATAGAATGTCAGCAGCCAGAAGCAGATCTATACAGGTATCACTTTATTAGTAAATATTTTGAAATTAAATCAAAATGAGGTGTTTAATACTCAGAATGTTACAGGTCTTGCTAGGATTAAAATAGTTTCAGACATCTGCTTGGATTTTAGGTTTTAATAATCAGCTTGTGTTTATACATATGTACTTTTTGAAAGTCGCAAGTGACAAGTTAAATTTGAGTACTTGAGTGGTAAACCAGACATTATAATATTTATCTTGTTTATTCTAATTATGTGCATTTCAGTTCTAATCAGTAAACTTGTTTCTAGATGTTAAAGAATTAAATGGCCCTCAGTCTGATCAGGTTGAAGAAAGTTCTGTAATGTTCTGCCAGGAGATTTCAATATTATATAGGATATGTTGAAGTGGAATTGACTCAAGTCTAATTCTAAGGATATGTGTTGTTCATATTTATTTCGCATATGCTCCAGAGAAGATTTGAACTCCTTTCTTCAGCAGCAAAACCTTAGATTAAAAACAGGGATATCTGAGTGTGCTTTAACATCAACAAGCAAGGTCGTAGACTCTGTAAAGCAGCATCATGGGTAGCAAAAGTTATGTTCCCATCCAAGTTTCTTCTGAACTGTATAATGGAAAATGGTAGCTATGAAGTAGTAGTTTCTAAAATCCAAGTATATTATCACAGCTGTTCTTAAGTTAGCTTGGAGATCTTTGGGAAATATTAAGTTTTTTAAAACTCAGTTTGAACAGATGTTCAATTATTTGATGTTTAGCAAATTAAGGTACAGTCACTAATAGAAGTTTGTGTCCCTTTTTGTGTGGGTGGAGTCATGCTAAATCTGTGCATGTCAGATTTTTAAATGTGTAGTAGATTGGCTTTATTAAATGAAAAGTTATTATTTCTGATGGATAACGTGCAAACTTACGTTTGTTGAAGAATTATTTCTTACTGAATCATCAAGAAGTCACAATCTGTTTTAAATGAATAGAAATATAATCTTTTGTGGTAATTTATCAGAGTTAATAAGCTTTCTCAAATGTCTATTCCTTTGAGGGATAAATGTTTCTGTTGCTAAATGTCTCTTGTAAAATTATTGCCAGTTTTGCCATATTGGTTTGTTTGATTGTTAATAAAAGTTTATTTATTTTTTGCTTGTGAACCATTGATGACTTTTCTGTAAATATAGAGGAGGTTTTTACATTTTTGAGTCTTTATGTAGATACTTCTAAGACATATCCATCTTTCATAGATTTGTTGGAAGAATAACTGTAAGCCAACAAGCTGAAGAAATAGTACGGTGAGTAAAATTGTATAAGATGATTATTTAGAACACGTGGAGGTGGTTAAAATCTTGCCCATCACAAGAGTTAATGTTGAATATATGAAAAGGGGAGGTATTTTTACTAAAAGTATCAACTGCAGCTGCATACCTCAGATGGAGATGAGAAAAAATGAGTGAAAGAAGTTCATTACTACCCAGTTCTACAGATTTAATACACGAGTTCTGGAAGACTTGGCTGTTGCTTAGCAGGTAATATTTTGGCACTGGTAATCAGCTGGTAACTGTTGTTATTTGTTAATTAAAGCATTTATTGATCTGAAACAATTTCCACTGACATTATCTATACTACAACAGATCCCCTGCCATCAGAGTCACTGAGAAGGAGTTTTTGCAGTTGAAATCCTTAGAAATTCCTGGTTTAACAAAGCCTCTGCCATGAATTTGTAATTTTTAGTATCTATTTCAAACTACAGCTGGACTGTGCAGATAAGTGCTTACATCTGTCACAGGCAACACAACTGTGTGCACATAACCATGTGCTCACCACCTTTCCTTCTGCAGTCACAGCAAGTAACAAACACACATGCAAATATAAAAATAGAGATGTGAAGCCATTTACAGACTTCCATCTCTACATCCTGGAAAGATTTCTATTTGCTGTGGGTTGGTCCCAGCTACCAACGAGACATCCAAACAGCTGCTCATTCAATTCCCCCCACCACAACAGGATAGGAGAGAAAGCAGGAAGGACAGAAGTGAGAAGGATCATGATTTGAAATAAAGACATAGAAATCACTCGCAAGAAATTGCCAAATTTTCAGAAATATTTAGCATTTAAGTTTAGTTATTTTATCTTGAGAGTTGTTGATTGTCCAGCTTTCAAAAAAACTTTGTCACCTCTTCTGAAAAGATGAAGTGCTGTGTGTAAATTTGTCACAAAAACAAGTAAATCTCTTATGGTTCTTTCACTCCTCTAATGTATAAAACGTTATCTTTTACACTTTTTTTTAGTGAAATTTCTACTTGAATATTAAAAGAGTACTGTTTTCCATGTAATATCTGCCTTCAGTCTGAGGAACTGGATGTCTCTCAGTCTGAGGCTGGCAAACATCTGTCAACTTTGGATGGGAGTGACATGGAATTCAGAGTGAACCAAGGAGTTTTCAGTGGTTTTGCAAGAAATGTGGAAATGTAGCAGCCAGGTCATTTGGCCTCAAGTTCAGTGGCTTAGTCACCCTCACCAAAAAGCCCCACCCCTGCCACCCCCAAAGACCCACTCAGCTGTTTTCTCAGGTCACTTTTGCTACTTCACTGAGAGCTTTTCAGAGTTCATTCCTGCCAAGCTTGACAGATGCAGCATTGGGATAATCTATCAAAATAATTCAGTTGACAATGTAAAACAGAGATGGTTGAAAGGGAGATGAAAAAAATAATTGCAAGTTCTGACTACTAGTGGAGCTGTATCTTCTGTCTAAGATAAAACTGTCTGGTCTGTGTTGCACTGACTCAGGTTTGGTATTTTGGGTTTGTCAGGCTGGTTTTACAAAATTGAATCCAGAAATATAAATTATGTTTCTTATACTAAAATTTTAAATGCTCAAGCATTTAGTCACTTCGAGTTCAAATTTTCAAAATTCTCTGAAGTCTGAGTCTAGCCTAAAATATTAATATATGTATGTTTAATTTAAAGAACCCATCATAATCTGTGTGTAAAATTGGTACAGTCGGTATTTGTGATGGTAACTGTTGCATTTGCAGTAACATTTAACTTAAAAATTTTTGACAGTGGGAGGTGGGTTGTGGGATTGGCCTTGGTTTTTTTGAGTAACTTCACATTATGGTTTCAAAGGGAGTTCAAGTTTAAGAGCTTTGTTTATATAATAGTGATCATGGCCTGCATGTGGCACAGCTAAAGGAAAAGTGGGGTAAACCCAAGGGCTTGAATGCCAAAGCACTTAGCATCTGAACTTTTAATTCTTTTGTTTCTACCTAATATGTCAAGCTGGCCACTGCAGTTGTTAAATTTCTGCTTTCATTTGAAATAGTGGGAAAAACACCTTTTTAAAAATTTCAAAGCAACCTTGCTGGCAGTTTCTAAAGATGATACAGCTGCTGCAGTAGAACATATGGTCCTAACCTTATATTAACCTTGTTTCTAACTAGATCCTTATTTTCACAGCACTGCTTGCAGTGAACTTAGCCAAAGAAATGAATGTGTTATTGTATTGTGATAGATGTGAGGAAGAAACATCTATTTTACCTCCTGAAATTTTATCTCCTGTGTTAGGAAATAAAATTGGGACTGCTGTGGTGGTGTCCATCTAATTGTTTCTTTGGTGTGAATAGCTTTTGAACTTTCTAGATCATTTCAATCTGACAGAGGGGTAGAGGATTGGTAAATTAGCCAAACCTAGCCCAGCACTTTGGGTGCACTGTGAGCTCGACTGGTCTCTTGCCTGCTTCCTTCCCAAGTACCTTGTGGGTCTCTCTGAACCAGCCATTTGGAATATTTCACTCAGTCAGTAATGGGATATGGAACAGTGCTGGAGGAGTATGGCAGTGACCAAAGGAGACATGAAAGGAAACAGAGAGCTCTGTGGAGACGTGTGGGAGGTGTGGCGAAAGGGGTAAGATCACTGATTGAGTTGCTGCATTGGGAATTTATAGGGGATATAGGACAGCTTTGCATAGGAAACTGGATTTCAGTACTTCTCCAGAATACAGAACAGGTGATGTTTACATGCTGATATGTCTATTTCTTTTTAGACCTCTTGGGCCTGAAAGTCTCTTACTTCGTGGAGCAAGATTAAAAAACACTAAAGAAATATTTGGTTTGTAGACATCTAAATATTTAAAGAGTACTCTCTTAAAGCATGTTGATGAACTGTGTTTTAATTCTACTTGCACTGAAGAAATTGTAATAATCTTGCTGACTGTTACCTGAGGGGATATGATTATAGATGAAAGTAATGATATTATGCTGAAGAACCTCTAAGGATATAAAGTTCCAGCTCTGCTCTGTGGAAATATTTGAAGTGGTTTGATAAAGGAATAACTTAACTTCAATGGATAAATGATTGTTCTTACTGTTACCTATTGTTCAAGGCTTTCTCCTGAGATTTACCATGCTGATTTCCATAAAATACATATTGAACAGCAGTACAGTCATAATAATGAAGAGTGTTAAAGTAGGTGTTAAAATTACTTCAGTAGTAGTCTTTTACTATAGAAAAGTCTTGCAGACAGTACAAAATACTGTCTCATAGTAAACACAAGAGCAGTACAACCTTTCGCTTTTATCCTATATCTCTCAAAATGAAAAGTTCTGCAAATAGTATTTATGCAGAAAATGAAGTCTCACTCTTCCCCCCCTTCCTTCCCAGGTGTTGCTGTGTATACAGGTATGGAGACAAAGATGGCATTAAATTACAAGAGTAAATCTCAGAAACGGTCAGCAGTAGAAAAGTATGTTTATTTTCTAATATCTCCCTTATTTGTAGAGCTTTAACTTAGTTTTTCCTGTGTAACCTTAAAACCCTGGTGGTCTCATCATTGAGTTACAGGCAAAGGGAAGAGAGTGTTAATTGCCTTGCCTTCAGTAGGAAGCTATAAACATAAAATCAGTTTCTTGATATTGCATCCTGTAGAAGTGTACAAAGTGGAAATATCCAAGCTTGCTCCTGGGTGCAGGATAGGTGTTACTATGATAGATATTTATATTGCATCTCAAGATTTATTTTAAAAGGAAAAGGAGTTCTGATATGTTGCCTTCATTCAAGTTACTGAAAATCTGAGAGAGCCCCCTGGCATTCTTGTGCAAATATATTGCACATACAAACAACTGTATGCAGCACAAGAGAAGTTCAGTCACCAAAGCAAGGGCAGGAAGGATGGTGTGGCTGGTTACAGAAAAAGAAGCAGGTGTGAGTGTCCTGCTGCAGCCTGGCCTGGGTTAAATGCTCAGCTGCACATGGCAGTGCTCTTCTAACTGAGGAAAAAGTGCAGCCATGGGTTTCTGCTGTGCTTGTTTGTACTGCTTGCACAGCCTTGCAAGCTCCTTGGGGAAAAAGAGGACCAGTGTGGGACTGCAGGTGTGACACAAGTCAGCTGTTGGGGTGTTCTTGCACCTTAATCTAGTCTTCATGTTGCTATATAGAGAGTTTGTCTTAGTCAGATGTAGAATTTCTTTCCCATTCTGTTGCCTGTTTGTCTTGTAGAAATTTTATATCTGTATCAAGCACAGGCTACACTTTCTAAAAAAGTTCCAAGTTTTTGATCAATTCATGTGAGCACACTGTCTCAACAGATGAAGTAAAATAAACTGAAGTTTCTTGCTTTATTTTTTTGCCTCTTTATAGGTCCATGAATTCCTTTTTGATTATTTATCTAATAATCCTCCTATTTGAAGCCATTCTGAGCACTATTTTAAAGTATGCATGGCAAGCTGAAGAGAAATGGGATGAGCCTTGGTATAATGAAAAAACAGAGCATGAAAGAAACAGCAGTAAGGTAATGTAGTTCTTCCCAGTTGCATATGTGAGGAACGCTCAACCAATATACACTCAGTGTCATATATATTATGTCTCTATTCTGTGTGTAACCACCACATGATCCACTTGCAAGTCTCTGTGCTGTTGTCTCAGTGTTTTTTGAGTCAGTCCCATGTAGCCTCACCATTGTGTAGAAATATTTATACCTCTGTTGCTGGTTGGACTTTGCCTTCATTTATGAAAAGACCAGATTTTTTGAAAACTTTTGAAAAGACTTTGTTAGGACATACTTCTGATAGTCTGTGTTCTAATTATTGCTCTTTAGGATGCCTTTTGTCATTCCATAAAGGAAAAGAGGAGGAGGATGGCTGTTCTTGTGTATGTTCTATTGCAGTGATTTCACAGTTCAGGAATTTTGTACATTCTGTGATGTTGAGATGGTTTGGGCAATTTCATAAGGCTGTAATTTTGCTCAAGCTCCTGCTTGCCTGCTCAGTTCTCTTTAGAGATTGAAGGGATACTTGAAAGTGTCCCTGAAATCTGTGGTTCTGAAAAGTACCTCTTTTTTCAATTAGTCTGTATTTTTCTGTGTTCTCTTTAATTTTTGATTTCTGTATGAGTGCCTTTGTCCAAAGCAGTTCAGGAGCTTAATCTGAAATAATTGCTATGCAAGTTAGTCTAGCCTGTGGAGCCTTTCAGTTCTGAATAGAGCAGGGATAAGTATTTCCTCAATCTTTCCATTCCTTTGCCATCAGGAATGTAGAGAGCCATGTGTGTTTCTGCAGTGCCATTCTCCTTCTGTCATGTCTTTGTTTTTTTGTCTCCCATGTTGACTTCCACAGTCTGCTTTGCATTTGCCAGCATGCTGGCATCCTTACTCAGGGTGCTTTCCCTGTCCATCTCCTCCTGTGTGTGCAGATCATTATTTCATTGCCATTGCTTGAAGAAACTAACTTAAGTAATTGTCGCTACTTCTCTTAGATTAATTACTGCTCTCACTTTCTGTCTGTCTTTTCTGGTTTAGTCTGGAAGATCTCTTTAGACACAGAACTTGCTGAGTTTTTGTCAGCTACTTTAGTTATTTATTAAATACTTAGAGCAATGCTCCCCAAAGAGGAAGAACAGACATTATTTAGCTTTGCAAGTTGTTGACTACTTTTATGCTTCCTTTATTTAAGAAGTTCTCCTGCGCCAATATCTGGTGGAGTTAAAAGAGGTGGCCTGGTTTTTGTCATCTTTAATCTCCTTTGCTCAATATTCAAGTGTCGATAAGAGTCTTTCCAAAGTACAATTTAGATACTGAGTTTGTTGTGCAGATGGAAAAGAGACCGTAGTGTTGCATTTCAGGGTTTGTTAAAATTATCACACCTAGTAAAAAGAAGTTTCTCTCCTGTCACATAGGTGTTTGCCTGAAATATGTGTGTGGAACACAATGATTTGAAGAGGCATAAAAGAAATCCGTGTGGTCCCTTTCTTTTGGTGTAGTCTGGATCACCCAAATCACTGGGGAATGCCAGCAGACAGGAACCCTCTTGACACTTTGCTGTCCTGAAACAACAGAGTGCTTGCAGATTCCTCTGACAGCATGGAAAATCACTTGTTTGCCTTCACAATTTAGGGTTCCTTAGAAAAGCTTACATGAATGATGCTTTTTGATGGAATGGGGAGCACATTTGATTTCTCAGACCAAACTCTTTCAGAGCTGGAAAACGGAATCACCATGACAGTTAATATTAATTGGCAGCCCTCCTGACAGATCCAGTAGAGAGACAAAAATCAGTGAACTTGTGAATTGAAACCTCCAGTCACAGCTTAAGGCAGACTTTTTTGCATCAGTGTGAGGGCGTGTTACTGGGGCAACCTGCAAATGCCTGCATTGTTACTGGAGTGTTGTCTCTCTCAACGTGTACGTGGGACTTGGGCTTCTCTGGCTCTCCCAGTTTGTCATTTTTCATGCATATTCATGCATATTGAAGCATAATTAAGTCACCATATTTCACCTGACCACTGTGGTAATCTTCACGTTTTCTTTTTTTCTCTTGTAGATCCTAAGATTTATTTCAGATTTTCTTGCTTTTCTGGTACTTTACAATTTTATCATACCCATTTCACTCTATGTGACTGTTGAGATGCAGAAATTTCTTGGATCTTTTTTTATTGGCTGGGATCTTGACCTCTATCATGAAGAAACAAACCAGAGAGCACAAGTAAATACTTCAGACCTCAATGAGGAATTAGGACAGGTAAAAAATACCTTGTCTGTTGGGTTTTTTTAACCTATTTTCTACTTATTTTTTAATATTAAAATTTATTAGGCTTTTTATTACTTGTGGTATGATTTCTGGTTAATTTTAAAATAAGGTATAAAGATGTGATGGCAGAAGTTAAAATTCTTATATGATTAAAAAAATGTGTGTAATAGAAAGTGTGAGTGGAGATTACTGTATATTTTTTCTTCTAACAAGTACATGCAGTTCCAAGGGGGTATTTTTTTGTTTTCTTTTACAAAAGGTAGAGTATGTGTTTACAGACAAAACTGGTACATTAACTGAAAATGAGATGCAGTTTCGGGAGTGCTCCATTAATGGCATAAAGTACCAAGAGGTCAATGGTAAACTAACTCCAGAGGGATTTTCTGAAGGTTCTCCAGATGGAAACAGGCATGGTTTGGTAAGGCTCTTTGGTTTTCCCACCATTAGTCATCCTAGTTGGAAAGTGTTTTTTTTCAGAGAAATACTCTTGCACCATTAGCATAAGAAAAAAACCCAACCCGAACATAAATCAGAATTTCTGAATAGTTTGAAGCTTTGAAGTGTCACTGAACAAATAATATTTATTAAACATGTTGAGATGTGATTATTTAACATGAAATGCTTGGCAGATCTGTAAGTAAAAACACTTTCTCCTTAAGTGTGTTCAAAACTGGGTTGATATGTAAATGTCACAAATCAAGATTTTTCTTTCTTCTAGGTGAAAGAGGAAGAGCTCTTCTTGAAAGCAGTTTGTCTGTGTCATACAGTGCAGATCAATGCAGATCAGACAGATGGTGCTGATGGTCCCTGGCATGCCAACGGAATAACTTCCCCGCTGGAGTATTACGCTTCTTCCCCGGATGAGAAGGCTTTAGTGGAAGCGGCGAGCCGGTGAGCAGCACTGCCAGGACTGTTCACTGATTGCCTGCAAGGGCAGCCTTAGAAATGGCTCAGGACACTGCTGAAGCCCAGGGCCTGGCACTGTCACCTTACTGGGAAAACATTCAAATGTAAAATACACAACCCCCTAGGTGTATTGTAAAGTGATGATTTAAAATATTTATGAAAATACCTGAGAAATTACAGTGGTCAGAGTATGATGTGAATAAAATACTGCAGAAATGGGCATTCTTAATTTTCCCTAGCAGCAGAGTACAGTAATGGGGTGTAAGAGTCTCCCCTTTTCTTCCCTGCCATCTTCCCCTCCCGCCACTAATAGGCGTTTTGTCTAAAGTGATAATTAAATGTATATTTACTTTACTTTTAGGGTTGGAGTAGTATTTACTGGAATTAGTGGAGACAGTATGGAAGTAAAAAGTCTTGGAAAACCAGAGAGGTATTTGTTTTTTTTCTTTGATTATTTTGAATGATAGAACAGTAGTGAAGATTAATGTAATGTTTTCCTCTTAATCCTCTCTGTTCATAAGCAAACCTTGCCTTTCCACAGCGTGCTCTGTTTAATGCTTTTCCCTTGATGTCTTCAAGACAGCTTGCATCTTATTCCTTACCAATTGTAGCTGAGATGCAAGAATTTTGTGTGAGTTACTCTGTGTAGGTGTGTGTTGTAACAGTTTGTATCTTTGCCCATTCCTCAAAGGTTGAGACTGTAGCAGAGTTGGAAAACGGAATTGCTTCTTCAAGTCTTGTTTCAGCTCTAGAAATTCCCAAAATCAGTCTCATCTGTGCATAATCTAATCAGATATTTTAAACTTTCCCAAAATGAGGACAAATTATTAATAACTGTATATCTGCAGTATGCCATAACTCCTTTTACTCATTTGATCTGTGTCAGCTAGTTGGCAGTACTTTGAATTTAAATGTCTAAAATTAATTTTCTAAGCCAGTGGTAACATAACAAAAACTAATCCATTTACCAGGGCACACAACTTTTTTGACAGTCTAGATTTTTTACAAATTTGTCAGTAACAAAACATAGTTTTCAAAGTTGTACTTGAAGTAATGACAGAAGGGTGAAGAAATAGATGGGAGCTGCTTGTAATCGCCAAATGTCAAGTTAGTATTCAGAAAGCTATTCCTGTTGCTAGAAGAACCTTTTATTCTTACAGAATGGAATTAAGCATATATAAACTGATAAAAAGCAATGAACAGTGATTGTTGTTCAGCAGTGATAGCATTGCTTTCGGAGTTTCTATACAAAAATGACACTTTGAGGAAAGGTCTGTGGTGTAAGAGTCTATTTATAAGAAATTGTCTTTGGAAATTTATTTCTAAAAATATTTTCTTCCCATTCCCTCTTTTAAAACACAAAATACAGGTATAAATTGCTTCATGTTTTGGAGTTTGATCCAAATCGCAGACGAATGAGTGTCATTGTAGAGAGTCCCTCAGGTAGGTGATCAGAAATTGCACAAGCAGCACTTGAGAACTTCTTAAACAGTATTATTTTTAATTTCAGTTCTATTTGACTTTCTAGGGGAGAAGCTTTTATTCACAAAGGGAGCAGAATCTTCCATTCTTCCTCGTAGTAAGAGTGGAGAAATAGATAAAACAAGGATACATGTGGATGAATTTGCTTTGGTAAGTGGATATGCTTGCCTAGCTCCCAGTCTCACCTGATCAGAAGAAAATTTGTGCAGCATAAATTGTGATTTGAAGTGAAAAAATTACTGGTGACACATTCTTGTTAGATCAGAATCTTGCCTACTCTGAACGTAGTCTTTTATTTTCTCACAGAAAGGCCTAAGAACTTTGTGCGTGGCCTACAGAAGATTCACACCCGAGGAGTACCAAGAAATTGGCAAACGCCTTCATGAGGCCAGGACTGCCTTACAGCAGCGGGAAGAGAGATTAGCAGATGTGTTCAACTTCATAGAAAGGGATCTGGAATTACTCGGGGCTACAGGAGTAGAAGACAAGTATGCCATGGAGTTACTGCTGTCTGTGCTCAAACCCAGCGAGTTCAGGGTTTATAGTTGAAATATGAAGTGTGAAAAGCTCTCCCACTATGACCAAAAGTTCAGTGCTATTCTTGTTTAGTGTATTTACCTTTGGATCGAGGCAGATTCAAAACAAAACTTGTACCAACTGATTCTGTCTTAATAACGATGATGTACAGTGTGTTTCACCAGGAGAGATTTCATGTATATGAAGTGGAATAGTTGCAGCAAATATTTAGTGTAACAGCAAATTCCTTGGGAAAACTTCTACACACAGCTCCTTTGCAAAGCATTCTGCTTGTGCTCTGTAGGTCACAGGGTGTGTTGTACACTGAAGTGAGCACACGGGGCATGAGAAGCTTTTCAAGCACCACAGTAGCCAGGAATTATTGTGGACTGCTTTAAAGCTTCTCAAATACAGTGGTGGTGCCTAGTTTAAATCGAGATATGCCTATTACAAATTTTTGATCTCTTAGAAGGATTGAAGTTTAGTTTTTGTTTCATCAAGGCCTTTGTTTTGTTGCTGGTAACAGAATATCATTTGCCAGACTATGATTCTCTGAAAATACATGTAATATTGGAAAGGCAGACTTAACTCACCATGACAGTGGGGTTACGGTGGTAGCATGGAGTTACAGTATGAGCTCTTCTGTTTGTAAAGTGTTCCGTTGGTTATTTAAGATTTTTCTTGTTTCTAGACTGCAGGAGAAAGTCCAAGAAACTATAGAAGCCCTCAGGCTGGCTGGTATCAAAGTGTGGGTGCTCACTGGAGACAAGCACGAAACAGCTGTTAGTGTCAGTTTATCCTGTGGACACTTTCACAGAACCATGAACATCCTTGAGCTTGTGCAGCACAAGTCAGACAGTACCTGTGCAGAACAGCTGAGGCAGCTAGCCAAGAGGTAAAATACCTGAGATGTCACTATCTCAGTGATGATCTTCACTTGGGTGGTTTTCATTTTTAAATCTTATGGCAGTCTCTTTGACGCATGTGCCAAACAAAGAAGTTGTCTTTAAAAAAAAATTATTAGTATCATAACAGACTGGAAGAAGTAGTCTGTCTGACAGATTAACTACTTTGCTTATTGTCTGGCCAACAACATAGTTTATAGCAAAATTGGAATTTTACTGTTAACACTGGTACAAAGTCAACATTTTTGTCCCCAAATAGAATAAAGGAAGACCATGTTATCCAGCATGGACTGGTGGTGGATGGGACCAGCCTCTCTCTTGCACTCAGGGAACATGAAAAACTGTTCATGGAAGTTTGCAAAAACTGTTCTGCAGTGTTGTGCTGTCGCATGGCACCCCTTCAGAAAGCAAAGGTAAGTGAGAATATAGTCAGGATTGCCTTTGAAGTATTTTTATCATGCTTTGAGAAGGCAAGGATTTCTGAAAGTGCTTTGTTTGTTTGCCTGACCCTTTTTGTGACCTCTGAATCCTTGTTAAATACAGATCTAGAGTAGTTCGCTCAGAAGTTTCTACATGTGTGTTTGAAAATTTGCAAGTGGATGGAGAAATCAAAATACTGCCACCAGGCTCATCTTTATTCTGCCTCTTGAGTGTTCAGTAAGGCAGCAGATCTCCTGGTCTCCTGCATGCTTTTGCTTTAGCTGCTCCATCACTTCTCCAGACCAAAAAAACTAAATTGAAAATTCATGAACCTGTAAGGAGAAACTGTGCTTCTCTAAATACTTTAAAAATACCCAAGTTTGAGGAAGAAGTAAACAGGGAAGGGAAGCCAAGGCCTAGTCTGCAGGAAAGGTTTGCCTTAATACTATCTTCTAATATTTTTCCTTCACATGTACTGAATTTTACTCAAATACATGTTAAATAAGATTCAGCTTCAGATTTTGTGGGGTTTCTTTTTTGACTCCAGAAAGCTAAGCTCTGAAGGACTATAATATTCTTTCCTTTTGAAATTTTCTCTTCATGAAAAGACATCTCTTTACCTTAAAGCACTAGGAAACCCTTCTGTGAGGTCTTAGATATTCAAGAGGCAGGTTGTTTTACTGGAACAGGAGTGACCTGTGTGGAGATCACTCTTCCTTCTAGAGTTCTCATGCAGTCTTTAGAATCACTTCAGTATAGAACTGTTCACCTGGTATAGTATTAGTTTCAGTAAAATGTTGAAAGGAAGTTGTAGCTATAGTTGGTTTATGGAGTAAACCAGTCTGTTGGATATGTCCACTCTGTGCAGTTATTTCTCAGTGTCGTGTCCTTGTTCTTATTTTGTCATTTAACTTGATTTATAATGTTTTGTACTGCCTTCCTTAATTCTTCTACTCACCAGCAGATAATGGAGATTATTTTCTGTCTTGAGTCATGAGGTACAGCAAAATGTAATTTTGATTGCAGTTAATTTTTAATTTCAAACATTAAAATATATGTCACATAGACAAATATGATACAACTTGAAGGGTAGGGAAGGAAGTGCAGTTTAGTCTAGTCTTGCACATTATTTTTTGCTGTAGGCAGCCTTTTTGTGAGGTTTATTCGAAGATTAAGCTGGAACTCAGCTTAATACTTCCTGCATCTTTAATTATAATGCATGTTAATATATGGTTAGCGGTCCCACTACTAATTTTGGTATGTTTTATGACTCAAAACCTTGTTTAAACATCATCATTTCAGTCTGCTGGAGCTGCTGCTGATTGGAGCTGCTGCTGATTGCTGCTGTTAAAATTTGCCAAAGGATCTGTCTTGACCTTTTCACATAGATGTTTGTCTGTCCAAATTACCCAGGCCTTGGGGATCTCAAGAGGACTGATCTGGGTGACATCCTGCAGCCTTGTTACCTCTCTAAGGCTGCTTCCTAGGATCTAATGCTAAATGTACTTGAAATAATTGCCCCTTAGGAATGGGGAACCTTTAAACTTGAATATTAATACCTGCAATTAGGGAATGTATTCCCACAATCAGGTGGATTTCTCTGAGCTATGGACCCTGTTTAATCACTGTTGTGTTCCTTGTGTGAAGTGAATTCCCCCTTCTGTGAATCAATGCCCTGACACTCCCAGCCACAACTCAATTACTCCAATGCAGTTTTTTGTATTTACTTAACTTCATGCAGTTGCTCTATTGATATTTCCACTTTGGGGTTTCTGGAACTTGAGGGGGAAAATGTTTTTTCATACATATTTATTTCCTTGGTTTTGGAAAACCTCTTGATCTGTGTTCATACCTTTACCTGCAGCCCATCACAACTGAATTAGTGAAGCTTCTACCTTAAGCTAGAGCTCTGTGGGAGGTTAATGAATCACTAATCCCCTTAACCAAAAGCCTCATCTAACTACCTCCTTTGTATTTAGGATATTACTGACACTGACATTGAAGATCTGTTATCACTGCTCCTCTTCTGAGTATTTTAGGGCCTTGCGTGTCATCAATTTTTTCCCTCATTCTGTCATATCTTCTTCTGTTTCTTTGTCAGTTGAGAACACCCCTTGATGGTAATGAAGTTGCTTTAGAAAGAAGCTCATTTCCTTAATAACAGCATATTGATCTTTTAGCTAATACATTTGCTTTTTCAAATTATTCTTTCACCTGAATTAGTTCCATTAATTATAAATATGAAGAATCTGGGTTTATTTAAGGGCTTTAAATCTGTGTTACTCCGTAAGTACATTTTCAGTTCCAAATTTTACTTGACTTGACTTTGTTTTGTATGATAAAGCACCAAACTAAGAGTTGTAAAAGAACATTGAAATAAGAGCAGGCAAATAGGCTCAAGGCAGATATAATATTTAAATCAGGCTTGTGCTCCAAAACAGGCAGCTTTTCTGAAGAAGGATTAAATGTATGTGTGTGATATGCCAAAGATGTTTTTTACCTAAACATGCATGTTCATAAAACATATTAATTATGTCTACAGATAGGCAGCTAACTGAGATACTTGGGAATTGGTGACATGGCTTGTAGGTAGACTGTCTAATCTGAAAGTGTTTCATTTTCTTTTTCCAGGTGGTTCGACTGTTAAAAACCTCTCCGGAGAAGCCCATAACGTTAGCAATCGGAGATGGTGCTAATGATGTGAGCATGATCCAGGAGGCACATGTTGGCATAGGTAACTTCCTTCATGACCAATTGGGGCTTCTTTATTTGAATCAGCATCAAATGAGCAGCTTCCTTTAGTTGTCAGTGTGAGGAATAATATCTTCCTTTGCAACAGAAAGCTGCTGAAGTCCTTACAGTGTTGAAGTGCAGGAAAACAGAACTGTAGCTTCAGATGCACATTGTTGGGTTTTTTAAACTTCAGTTTTTGTCATTCTTAACCTGTTTTGTATTTTGTTTCCCAAACATTACAGGAATCATGGGCAAGGAAGGAAGGCAAGCTGTAAGAAACAGTGACTATGCAATAGCACGGTTTAAATTCCTCTCCAAGTTGCTTTTTGTTCATGGGCACTTTTACTATATTAGAATAGCAACCCTTGTACAGTACTTTTTTTATAAGGTGAGTTTTCTTCCCAGCAAGAAATTTATTTCAGATATGAGATTTTTGTTGGGATCAGGCTAAATATCTCTGTTTAAAAAAGTTTTCTGGGCTTTTTTATTTTATGTTTTACTACCAAATGCAGTAGTTTAACTGAGAAATTGTTTAGTCTTTCCACCTAGAAATAAACTTGTGAGTGATACCGCAGTGAGTTTGTCTAGGCTGAGAGGCTGATGTGTTTTCCTCAAGGCAGGGTTTTTGTTTGGTTGGTTGGGAGGCTTTTGGCTTTTTTTACTTGTTAGTCAATTTTCATAACAGTTCAAAACTCACTATCTTCATTGAATTTTATCTGGGATTTCAGCTTTGGCTCCCAAGTCGCTTTTGAAGTTGTTTTCTTTCATTTAATGTCAATAGCGTGGTGTTGTATTTTGGTTTCTGCTTTGTTTGCTTCCATGCAACAAACTCACCTGAGCAGGGCACAGCTTTATTGAATAAAATGTGGCATCTATTCTGCAAAGAAATTCTTAAAAAGAAACTGAAGGGGAAAATGAATGGATTTCTTCTACTTAAATACTACTTAGACTCCCGTCGTGAGATGTACTCATCAAGCACATATAGTTAAATTCATACTTTTCAGGTTCATTGTCCTGAAGGACAAAAAACCAAAATATCCTCTCAAGCAAAGCATCTTGCTTTACTTTGCCAAGTAAAATTCTGAAAGGCTTTGTGCTCTCCCTGTGTATTTTTACCAACTTGTAAGAGTTAGCAATTTCTTTTAGGTCTGTGAGACATGTACTAAGGATTAACTATTTCCTTCACTTCTCTTTATTTCAGAATGTGTGCTTTATTACACCACAATTTTTATATCAGTTCTTCTGTTTGTTTTCCCAACAAGTAAGTATTGCATGCCTGACATCTTGTCTGTGAAACACTTGAGGTCCGTAATTAAGAAAATAGGAGACACAAGGAGCAGTAGAGATGTTACACTTAGCAAATACCCAACTTCATTTTCTGTATTTGATAACTGATGTTATTAGGTTGTTATGTGAGTGCAGCTGTTTTTCTAACTAGCAAATTCATGTAACTGATCAATTGTTGCTGCTATGAGTGTGCTAATCAATCTTTACAAACTCCAAGGCATAAAGTGCTTTTTGCTTTCCTTTGCAGACGCTCTATGACAGTGTATACCTGACTTTGTACAATATTTGTTTCACTTCCCTGCCTGTCCTCATCTACAGTCTTTTTGAGCAGCATGTGCACCCGCATGTATTGCAGAGTAAACCTGTGCTCTACAGGTACGTACGTCCTGCACCAGTTCCCACAGGGGCACACCTTGTACAGCAGCAGTGGTGTCTGCACAGCTCTGAACTTGATATTAGGCATTTGTACAATAATTACCTGTAATTTAGGCATTTTTAGTTACTATCCTGATGAGGAAGAATTGAAGCTACATAGTTCTCACCCTAAAAGTTAATTAAAAGGAGTATTTTAAGAGAAGTGTCTTTTTATGTCAGCCATGTTACGAGTGAAGCGCATTGAGCACTTGGTCAGCTTACATGATTGGCAGCCTTCTCCTCCATTACATGTAGGAGGTGAAAATCACTCAGACAGGAGAATGAAAATCTAGGACACCATGATTAGGGGAATCACCACAAAAAAATCCTTTATAAGAGGAGGAGTGATTTCCTGTAGAATTAGATGTCCTCCCAGTGGTAGCATGTTGCACTGCATACTGCTTTTTGGAGAAAAAAGTAGGTATTTTTGTAAAAAAGAGATGTCTTCTCTCAGATGTTTCTCTTTTTGTAAAAGTCTTTTAAGCAGAGTGAGGGGTAAGTATCAGGAGATCTGACATTCTTCCTCTTGCAGTTCCAACTCCAGGGACAAGTTTGTGCTATTCTGAATTTGACCCCTTAGAGATCCTGCCCATTGGTGACTACTCCTTATAGCAGAGCCAAATCATGAGAGCTCAGAGTTCTTTTTTTTGCCCATGATTTATGTATTTTTTTCATATGTCAGCATTTGTTAAATGTGTCTTGGTGCAGTTGAAAGTTACATTTGTTCAAAGCATTAACAGTCATGCAGTGTGGATAGCTGGTGGTTATGGACAGTATGAAATCCCAAATCTGTTTTATTTCTGCAGAGACATCAGTAAAAATGCCCATCTGGGGTTTAAACCATTTCTTTATTGGACCATCTTGGGCTTCTTTCACGCATTTGTTTTCTTTTATGGCTCATATCTTCTAATGGGAGAAGACACTTCTCTGCTGGGAAACGGCCAGGTACAATATCATAAGTGTTATTCTACCACTGTATTTTTGTTGGTATTTCTTACTGCTTTTTTGAAAAACCCTCCTGTGTCCAAAAATTTTTGTTTTTATGAACTACAGTTATCAAAGATTCTTTGTCACTATTTGTGTGTGCTCTCAAGGGTAACATTTCTTAGCATGGAAATTGTAAGGTGTTGTCGGAAAGCATATGTCCCTGAAGAACATATCTTTCAAGATAATAAATGTATCATGGTCGTCTTAAACTTTGTTGTATTTTGTAAGCTGTTTTTGTCAAAATCCTATTTCATAATGTTAGCAAATGAGAATTCATATTCATTCGTTCAAAACTCATTTTGAATTGGACTTAATTGCAGTGTCAAGCAATGGCTTCTCTTCAGTAACTGTTGTAAAGTTAGGCTGAAAGTTGACAAAAGTCTTAAAGCTTCTCCTGAAAATATGTTATTTTAATTACTCTGAATTTTTCTAAATTTAGTGTTGCAAGCTGCTTTTAAATTATGCTTTTTATTCAATAAATGTTTTTAAGGCCATACCTTAAAGAAATCATCATACACTAATTTGACACTTTCTATTCTAAAGATGTTAAAGTTCACAGGAAGAATCATTTACAAAAAAACTCTAAAGCTTGAGTGAAACCATTACCAGTCTGTTTCCTTATTTTCCCTGGTTCTGAGTTAGTTAACTCAATTTAGAACAATTAGGTATTGATTTTTCCCTCGTTAAACATGGGCAGTAATGGAAAAATACACTTGCTTTTCATAATGCCATACTTAATACTGGCATGAAGAGCTTGCAAATTCTCATAATGCTTGGCAGAGTTGCAAGTTCTGGCACAAGGGACAAAAGCAGCATCCTGCTGAATTCCCAGCGTCACCTGGTGCCAGGGAGTGGGCGTGAGCTCAGGAAGTTTAGTCAGAAATGCAGTGATGTTCAGACAGGGAACAGAATGGTCCTGAGGGGCTGCAGGCAGAGCTGGTGGTTGGCAGTGTCCCTGCGGAGGGAGGAGCAGGGAAGGGGGAGTGGTGCAGCCACCTGGAGCACCCGTTCCATCATCAGGTGTTTGATAAGAATGTTAAAACAGTTGTGCTTTAGTCTAAAATGTCTCTTTCCAGCTGAGGCATGAGTGTCCTCTCTTGTCATTTGTTACAAGCTGTGGGATTTGAAATTCTTGTGAGCTGGTAAAGGTCCTTCAGGACTCTTGTAATGAGGTAATTTTAGACTATGAATCAGTGTGTGTGGTGCATCCATCCTCAGTTGTCAAAGCACGTCACTTCAAAATTGCTTAGTAAATGTCCACGGGGCAGGAAGAGACTTCTTCCATTGTATTTAGTAACAACTGTTTGGACTGGGGAATTGGCAGCTGCCCTTGACCTTCTTCTGTGATATGCCTTGAAATAAATTCTAAGACTTTTCTGGGTTTTAGTTACTCTGCCTCTCTGTGTTTGCTAAAAGATGGTGATTAGGAAGGGGTAGAACTGTGTTGCAGTGAAATATCTGCATTGGATAGTTTCTTGCAAATTTAATGTGTGCCTGGAAAAGCCAGAATTAAGGGCAAGAGGATTTTGTGCACTGCTGAAATGCTTTCTTAAGTCCTCAAGAAGTGATTGCCTGTACAGATCTGAAATACAGGGTAGTGTTAGTGCAAGGCCTCACATTTCCATTCCAAGTTCTAAGTTCAGAGCACAGCAGAATAGAAGAGATTGTAAATAATTTGTTAATGCTGGTGCTTTGTTAGGCTTACCTCAACACATTGTGCAACTGCTTGATCTTTTAGTTCTTTTTTCTCCCCCTTTTTCATGCTGTGCATGTCGTCAGATATTGAAACCTAACAGGCAAATGGTAAGAGTTTAGAAGAGGAGGAGATACAAAATATTGTATCTGTTACTTCATAGGATTAAAGGATGCAGCATCCGCAGTGTAAATGTGTTCAAAAATAAAATGGTGGCAAGAACCTGTTTGTGTTTTGCATTCTAACTCTGTGACCATTGAGAGCAGTGTTAGCAAAGACACTTTCTTTCACGGGTCACTCAGGAGAAGAAGTTTAATTTTACTTGTAAGATGAATATTGCAGCAGTTAACAACAAGCACGTTACTTGTTTAACCATTACTGTTGGTGGGACAAGTAAACCCAAGGCTTCAAGAAGGCATGTAATCACAAAGATCTTTAAAATTATCAATAAATCCAGATTCATGGCTGCCTCTGTTTTGTACCTTACGTATAGATGACAGAAGCAGTTGTGAGATCTGTCCTCAGGCTGTTGGGATTTTTTGTCAGAGCTCTGCAACAAGAACTACAACTGTGTGAATCCCAGTTCCGTGCCCCTGTGCCGAACTGACACATCAGCTCTAGGATGACCCTGGTTGCCTGTCTGCATGTGGTACCTTCCTCCTTGCTTGCTTAGTCTGCTAACAGTAAACACAGAGTTAAGGATTTGGTCATTGTTCAGTTTGTCAGTGGCAAAACCAGCTGTGAAACAGCAACATCTTCCCTGTGATTCCCCCAGCCAATTCCCGGCTGGACCTGGTGTAGAATGGCAGCCCTGAGTAGCATGTGTGTAGGTAGACACAACCTCAGCATCCCTGCTTGGTTGTCAGAGCTGAGATTTTATCACTGTAGACCTTGTTCAGAGTTTTGATAGTTTAATTTATGTGCACAAGAGAATACAAAAGTGACAGATTTCCGTGTTTCAGAATTGGAGTGTAATTTTGTGTTTATTAGCCTTGAAACAAAGTGTCTTTTCCTCGGAATTTTCTTTGTAAAATACAATGGCACCATTATTTTTGAATTGTAGAATTGTGCTTGGGGTTAAAAGTGAACCTTCATTTGATGCTGCATGTTTAAAATTATCTGGAAGTGTTTAAACTCAAAAGTGTTTCGCACTTAAAGTGAATACCTTCCATGCAATGTTTCCTTTCTACTGAACGCTTATAATTAATTGATCATATTGGTATCTTCATTTCCCTATCATTTCATATTACTTTTTTGGCCTTGTTTTTCATATTTCATATAGCCTTTTTGGTGATTTCTTTTGATCCAAGAAGAAAGATAACTTGGGGGTTCTTAATTATGCTCTTATCATAACCTGTATTTTTTCTAGTAGTTTGTGTTGTGTCCTCCTTGCTTTTTTCATGATGATTACTTGTCACAAGTTTATGTCTTATTTCTCTAGTGTAGCTGACTTGAGAAATATTTAACTTGCTGTGAATGCCCTTAACTGATGTTTTTTTCTTCCATGATTTTTGCCTTGCCATTTTCTTAGATGTTTGGAAACTGGACATTTGGTACTTTGGTCTTCACCGTTATGGTTATAACTGTTACGATGAAGGTATGATATCACACTGACTGCTCTTTGGGTTTGGATGTATAGGCAAATATGTGATAAAGCAGTAATTTAAAATTTATTCCAAAGTTAGTGATTCTGGAGGGTTCCAGATAAGTGACTTTTATGTTTAGTTTCAACAGTGGTTGAAATTTTTCTTTCGTTTTTGTGTATTACAACAATATCTAGTGTTTGGGCTGGAAGTTCATAAGTGTGTTCTGACTGGTATTTATCATTTTCTGTGAAGCGGGTGGAAAACAGAAGCTCACTGAAGTTATCTCTGTTTTAGATGGCACTAGAAACTCACTTCTGGACATGGATAAACCATTTTGTTACTTGGGGATCCATTGTATTTTATTTCATATTCTCCTTGTTTTATGGGGGAATTATCTGGTAAGTGATTNACGTATAATATCTGTAAAGCTAAAAAACCACTGAAATATTATGTTCTACCATCTTGCTCTGAATTTTGTGACAAGTTTGTGGAAAAAAAAGTTTTAAATCTAGATTGGCCACTTGCTTTTGGTATTCTCTGAAAACTTTCGGAAGTGTTGCCATGCTGTCCTGTGCTCAAGGACACACAGTACCTGTCTCTGACAGCCTGTAACTATAAAAGCATTTTTAAGAAGCAAATAGGTTCCCAGAGGTGCTATGTAATAGGTAAATAATTGCAACAGAAATAAAGATGCTGGGGTTTGAATTAGTAAAGTGAAATATTTTTGCTTGTAGTTTGGAGTCTGGAGAGATAGGGTGGTGATTGATTCTCTGCAACACAATTTAAAACTAAATCAGAACCTTTTCCTCCAAAGTTCAGTACCCTCTTTCCCTGGAGCTCATTTGCAGGTCAGGTCCAACAGGTTGCTGGATTTCCTGAGGACATGGTGCAGTTGTGACTCTGCATCCTGGGTCTCACTGCGTGATGTAAAATAAGATACACTTGAGACAGCCTGTGCTGTACTTCTGTTCCTAGAAGTTCTTTTTAGTAATTGCCACTTCTTTTAACTTTTCAGGCCATTTTTGCATACCCAGGACATGTACTTTGTATTTGTTCAACTGTTGTCAAGTGGTTCTGCTTGGTTTGCCATAATCCTCATAGTAGTTGCTTGTTTGTTTATTGATGTTGTGAAGAAAGTGCTGTACAGACATCTGCAACCAACAAGTACTGAAAAAGCTCAGGTAATGTTATGCTTTTGTATCCAGCTTGACCAATAGTTACCCTCTTACATTGCTGTCATGTTTAATGCAGAGAAGTGTTCTCATTTCAAAATACACTTGTTAATTTAAAATTATGAAAGTGAGGACACCATTTTACAAGGCAGTAATGTTTATGCTTAGTAATTGGTAATAAAAAGAATAGAATTATTTATTAAGGGGTCACTCAGTCTTTTGCATCTTAGCTTGCAGCTGTATGAAAGGATCACACTGCATTTTTATGCTGCTTTATAGATGGTAACTTATTTCTTGTCTAGGTATTAGAAGTATTAGAAGCTACTGCTCTAATTGGCGCTGAATAGTTCTTAAAATGTGATGGAAACAATAATTTTAAAAATCACTTTAGTAAAACTGGTCTTAATTAGTATATGTTAAATCTCAATCATTTAATGTGCTATGCATTTGATTGTTGATTCTGTAATTAAAGCTAATTACCCATGTGGCGGTTTCACAGATTCATTGACAAGGTCTAAAGCTGTGCTGTGGTAATGGAATCTCCCTTCAGCCTGGCCCAGGCTACAAAAGTCCTTTAAATCATTCTGGTGAGATTAGACTGTCTCTTAGGTAAATATCTCATCTCTGAGTCTTTTCTTCTTTTTAGAGACAGTTAGGGAGAAGTCATCCTGACCTGTATGTTCTAATAGTGACTGTCTCTCTGGTTTCAGTTTTAAACATTTTATCTTTTTATACTACTTCTGCTAAACTGAGAAGGCTTCTGTTACAGTTTTTGTTTTACTCACAGTTCACTTTGTGATCTACATAATTTTAGCACTGATAGGTAGACTGGACTTGCATCTTCAGTCAAAAAGGTTGTTTGAGAATCTTCTCATCATTCTTGTTTCTCCTGTAATTTTCACCCTTCTTCAACCTCATCTTGAATTTTGGATTTCACCAGTGCACACAGTATTCCAGTACAGCAGACATCAGTGCCAAGTATGGAAATAATGAGTCCCCAGCTACACTTAGATTACAGAATAACATACATCAATAACCTGTTGTCTTCTGCGTCTTCTACACATCTGCAGGTGGTGATGTTGGTTTCTTTCAGGTCATTGATGAGAGGTTAATTAGCATAGGGCCAAAAATAGTGAAAGTGAATGAAGAACCCTGCTGACAGAGATATCCCATGCACAGTTATGGTCTGAAACCTCTTAGCAGCTTTCTGTCCACCTGTGTGCCAGATGGATTTTGTGGTGCTGTAATTGCCTAATGCAAGTGGCACTGAGCTCTGTGCCATGCAGAGATAATGACTGCACTGCATCAGTGACAATCTGGTATCTTTAGCATCTAACCTTGTAATTACTTTGATGTAAGTGCATATTGATTTACTTAAGTTACATTACCCTTCTAATTTGTGTGTTAAAAAAAACATCTGTGTGAGACCTTATCTTAATTTGCCTAGGATCAACATCATGCTGACAAGCCTACTGCTAGCCAAAATATCCCACTAGTCCCTTTCCAGAATTGGAATATTGGCTGCTTTTTCCTGTCTTGGAATTTAGTAGCTAAAAACCAAAGTAAATAACCACTGGTTTTCATAAGACTGCTCAGATAGACCTGGTAAGACTCTGGATTGCACATTACTGCACTTCTTGGGTTAGAGTGTCTGTAGGTAATGATACTTACCTATTGTGTTTTTCTCCCTTCAGAAACTAGTGGCAATATTTATCAAACACTCTCTTTCCTTCCTTCCTTGCTGTACATCACCTGCTGCTGTCTGGCACTGTATTGGTATGGTTCTTGAGGTTTTTCATGTGTTTGAAGTGCTCGAGTTAAAACCCAAAAAGCCATTTGGATTTTCCTTCCTTTATCCATATACTTCCTGCTACATTCTCTTGCTTTAGGACTCCCTTCTAAAGAATTTTTGGGTTCAGTTTAATGCCATTACAGCTGTGCAGTCGAAGACACACTAGAACTTTCTATTTTTAAGAAGGAATCTTGATGAATATCTAACACCTTTCCTGTGGCTATAGCTTGATTCCTGGCCATGGGGATTTTGCTTTGTGCATCTCTATTAGCTATCTTTTTTCTTTTTCTTTATTTGCTTTCTACTTTGCATTTGACAGAGTCAGCACTGGGGTCTCTGTTTACCAAAATACTGTATTTTCTTTGAAAATCCTTAATTCCTGATGCTGCCAAGTCAAGGTATCTGAAATGGGATTTGACCAGAAATTCTTCAGCAGCCATCCAGTGGTTTCTCTTTGTGTGTCTCACAGTGAAATTATAGCTACAAATGTGTTTGCAAAAAGAAGGCACCTCTTTGTTCCTTTCTTGAGGTGTAATCTGTTGAGATTTTCTTGCTCTTCCTTTAATGGGACAGTCAGCTCTTCTGGATTTCAGTCACTGTTCTTGCAGTGAGGAAGTGGATATAACTGAAGAGGAGCAGATGATCAGCTTAGCACATTTGTTGTCAAGAAGTGACAGAATGCTTCTTTTCTGATCATACCTCACAATGTGTGTTTAAAATTCCTAGTAAATATTTTTCTTTCTGTTTCCAAGCAGAGGAAGAGACCAACATTCAGATAGAAAGGGTTTGGAGAATGTCTTTGTCCTAAATGCTAAGGGTGATGACTGATGTTAATGAATTCTGTGGAAGTCATTGAAGGAGTAAATATGGAACTTTGTATATTGTCCTTTTAAATTACTTTTCATAGTGTAGGTGCACCCTTCGTATAGCTGAACATGTTTAATTATTCATTTTTAATTGTAGGACTACATTAGTATATTTTCATATTGGAAGAAAGAAAAAGCTTGGTTTATAGCTACTGTGTTTTTGTCATGACAAGATAAATTGTTTCATGACCTAGTTCCTGTTTTTAAATTGCAGCTTTTTAGGTTATTTGTTTCTGTCTGCCATCATTTAAATTCTAAATTAATCCCAGGAGCAGTGAGCAAAACACACATTTCTCAGCTGAAAATGCTTGCCCCTGTTGTTCTAATTTTTCAGAGTTTTTTTGTATGTGACTTACCTGACTTAGTGGTCTAAATTCACTGTATCTGTAGGAATCTGCCTTACCTTGATTTTATATCTTTTTGTTATTATAAGGTGATAGCATCAAGTGTGAGTTTGCCTCTCATCTGTTAGATGTTACATGTAGCTAAGTTATTCATCAGAGAGGAGAGAAATTTAACTGATACGAGAGAGAAATTTGATAGGCTTTTAAATGTAAATATTGTTCTGTCACCACAACTTAAATCTCAGTCATTCATTTTGGGAAACTAAAAATTAAAAATCTGACAGGCAAGCATGAGCTGACTTCTATAGAGGATGAGTTTGGTTAACTTTGTTCCTTAATGCACTTAAGGTGAATGTGTGTTACTGTATTTTATTTAGTTTTGCTGTGTTTCAAGGGTTTTTTGCTGGCCTAAAGAAAAGCCATCTTATGTTTCACTGAGGTCAGTTGCCCTGAAGTAGCTTGTGGGCAGTTTCTCAATCTAGGTCTGTTACAGAATCATGCAGGAGGAATTGGACAGTAAGGTAAATGTGAATGAAAATATAAATCTTTATGTAAAGATAAATCACAGCACTATTGAGGGGAGAAAGCAATACAGAATAAAGGTGCCTGGTAAAGCACAGATGTAAAAGTGTGTAGGCCTTTTCTCTCAGTATGAAAGCAGAGGTACTTTAAGAATGGTCCTGCCAAACAGTGACGGGCTGTGATGGTCCCAGGAGCTGTCTTCAAGGTACCAGGCTTGTGTTCTGTATATGATGTGTATTCCACTTAAATAACAATGTGTTGTCCTGTGTCTTTCTCTTGGAAAATTACTGCTGCTACTTACTGACATGTGTGTTCCATCCCTTCTCTGTCCAATTGTAGATGTACTCCAACAGAGTTGCTTTAAGTGACGAGTTCATCGCACTGCAGCCATTGTCCAGGGCAAGGAATCAGCTGAGCAAAATTAGGTAGAGTAGGAGGGACAGTTCCTCATCAACTCTTATGCATGCTCAAGGTGAACTAACCAGTGCTGAGAGAGATGGGAAGAGGCATGAATATATATTAGTGGGATGAGAGGGCAATACTTGTAGTGCAGAAACATTCCGTGGTGATTTCTTGGCTTTGCTCTGTGTTTCTGAGCCAGATGCTTCTCCTAAGTAGCATGTGTTGGACGTGCTTTTCTTTGGTTGTTTTTTTTTTAGGAAAAAACATCCCTAGCATGATGTTCAACTTCCAGAATAAAGATCAGCTGTTCTTGCATCCATTTTTAAATAATCATAGTTTCTAGCATGGTTATAATGCTTTTAGTTTATGATAAAAATTAACAGTGCATTTTGCATGCTGGATAATTTCAGCTTTATAAGGCTGTAACAGGAAGATCTATGTACTTCAGGCAGCAATTTCTTGCAAGTTATTTGCCCATTTTAATTTGCTTTCAATTGTGTTGAAAGAGCAGATAATGTTTGAAGCTTGGGTGCGTCCATAGCCTTGTGCAGCTGAGGCTTTTTGTGTCTGTTTTGTGCAGCTATAAAGTGAGTGTTGTTTGTTTTCAATGTGTAGAGATACATATTCCTAAAGGCATTTGGCTACAAAGTCCCAGAAAATTATTCAAAACAAGATCAAAGCATACATGTGTTTGTGTAGGTAAAACGTGATTCTGCAACTCTTCAAACACAGAGTTCAGCACATGAAATGCTGTCAAATGCTGATTCTCTTCTGTAAGACTTAAGCATTCATATGCATCAGCAATGCCTCAGTGTGTTCAATTCCACATCCTACAGCAAGAACTAATGCAAAGATCTGATTCCTTTTAAATCTTTTTCAAGGTGACTTTATTGATAAAAATGTGCAAAGAGGTGCCTAGGAGAACCAACTAACCTACATTTTAGGGACTTAATTGCCATTTGTTTAACCAAAAGAGAATAATTTTGTATTTCCTCTGAGAGTGCAGTTCAACTTTACAGGGCAAAACTTGAAATGGCCATTGTGTTGTGGTGTTAGTGACCCCAGTGTGAAACACAACACCTTGGATTTCCAAACACCCAGGGGGATAGTACTGGGCTGGTTTTATTTTGTTTTGTTTTGAATTCAGCAGTTAATAGCTTTAAAACAGGCAAAGTACAGTATAGCTTTTGAAAGCTGTTAAACTTAGCAACATATTGGGGAGGTTCCTCTGCAAAAGCCTTTACAAGTTAGCTTTTCAAATTCTGAGTTTATCAGATATCTTGGTTTATCAAGTTACCTTTTAAAAATTGTGGATAAATGTAAGTCTCTGTTTTCTCAATTAATTATTAAAGTGAATTACGTTACACGTCATATCTACACCAAAGGTTTTAGAACAGAAAATTCTGTTAAAATTTCAAAAACTAAACACAACTTAATGGTTATGTGGCTGGATAGTCAAAGGAAAATAGAGCTGTCTAGGAATGCAGCACTGTAGCCATTAAAATGCTAAAACCAGGAGAGTCCTTGCTAATGTGAGGCAATTTTCTTCATGTTAAACTTAGGGAAGAGTTGAAAAAAAGGGGAAATCTATTTTGTCCATGAGTAACAAATAATTATGCAAATCCAATTCTCTTGTAAGCCAGAATTTTCTCACTTGAGTATCTTGATAGTACCCAAAGTACATGCACTGGCTGCTTTCTAATATGCAGCTGAGCTTGTAAAGTGCAACAAGGCTCAAACAAAGATTTGGGTTTCTCTAGTTCTTTATTCTGTCTTTGGACTAAGTTCAGAAGTTATCTTGTGGATCCTTGCCTGAAACAGTGAAAAGGAAAATCAATTGATAAACAGGAACTACTCACTTCACTATACTAAATAAAACCTAATTTGGAGTGAAGAGCGTGAGTTGGTTTCTGTGGTTTTCCCAAAGCAATAGGGCAAAGAAGGCAAGGAAAACCATAGGAGCATGAAACAAAACAGCTGCCTGGTGAATATGTAGCTGTAAAGCAGCTAATCTGTCACACCCCATTTGTACATGCCCACCCAGGGATTGCATCCTTTGTGACTGCAGAATGCATGGAGGTTGATGAACAGACTTTGGCAGGATTTTGTTGTTCGTAAATATGTATTAAAAGTCTCTAAACTCAGTTTAACCTGGAGTTATCTGCCAAAATGCTTACTCTTCTCTTGAGATCAAAAGGCTTCCTTTATGAATACAAATTAAAAGAGAAGTATGATGTTACAATAATTTTTTATTTCTGTAGGCTTCACAGTGTGCAAAAAAATGTTCGAGTTTGTATAGAGTACATTGATGATGTACAGTTAAGATCTTTGAGGGGATCTTCTAAATGTCCAGGTGATTCCTGTAAGCCAGAATTGCAGTCTTGTGTGTGCCTGTTAAAGTCTTGCCTCTGAACTTTACTGTCCCTTTTGGAATGTGGGATGAAGTGGAAATGAGGCAGCACAGGCAGGTGCAGGTGTTGTGCTTAGCTGGAGTCTGGCTGAGCACTGCTTTCCTTCTTAGCTGCCTCTCCTGTTCTTGGAATGTGTGAAATATGTATCTTAGGTCCCACTGTATCTCATTCCATGTTTTTATCTGTAGAGAAAGTGTTCTGTGTGCATATATGTCTATATGTCCTATGCTTTGTAAGAACTGTCAGAAATCTTAAGCCACATTTGAGAAGTGTTGCTTGGACAGATGTTTTAATTCTACTTACTGTTGGGATTAACTGTGTTTACAGAGTTTCTACCTTTGGACAGTGTCTTATGAACTGTACCCAGAACTGGGGAAATGTAAGACACCAGAAAGGGTTTTATTTACAGAGAAGGCTGTCAGTGCACAGTGTTACATCCGGGGCTCTGGAGCATTTACCTTGTCACAGCCAAACCCTGTTCTTTCCCCATCTCCAGCCCCATGAGTCTGCTGTTGCCTGATTTTCCCTTCATCTCAGTCCAGATCTGCTCTTTAGCTGTCTCCAGAACTCTGGGCTCCAGGCCCTGGCTTTAAGGCCTTCATTCCTTGTCTGTATTTTTAACTCTAGCCCCTGTTCCATAGGATTCCCCACCTACAGCTTTCAGGTCTGACCCAGCCCAGCTGTGTGGAGTAAAGAGCAGAGAGGTCTCTGTTCCTTTTACAGCCTATGTTTTCTGGAAGGAACGTGTAATTTCTGAGAAAACTGTCCAAGTGAAAGCATGAATTCCCACTAGTGAGGTGTGCCAGAACACCCTGATGTGCTGCACTTTGATCAAGGGTAATCTCTTCCTTTACAGACTTGTTCATTGTGTTAGCATAGCTTGGTGTTGGTCTGTTGGCTAATCCACAGAATCTGTCGCAGGGAGGTGAGGAAATGAGGGAAGAATGCACCATTGGGGATTTGACTTCAGTCACAAAAGTGCATATACTACTTACCTGAAGAAAACTTTGTCTGATGACTTGGAAATAATGAAATAATTTGGCACTTGTAGGTTCATGTGGTACAAAGAGTAGAAAAAGAAGTGGTAAAAACATCATGCCAGTGAAGTTGTTAGATGTCAACATTCCTATATATTTTCTTTAAAAATTTTTAAATTAATTGGGATTTTGGTATATGGTATATTAAGGATTAAAGATAGTGAGATTTACAGTAGGGAGCAAGTTTTAACTTAATTGTGGAATAGTAATAACCGTCTCATATCAATTTTATAAAACATCCGTGTGGCATCAGAATGTTGGCAACTGGGACCTGGGCTCAGGAAAATACCCTGCAGTGCTCTTAACTTGGTGTACAGGATTAGAGGCATTCCTCATTCCTCAGAGTCCCAGCATTTCAGTGTGATTTAAATCTAAGGTTGAAATGTCTGTCTTGTGGCATATGGAATAACCTGCAATAAGACAAACAAACTGAAATGGTCCTTTCTGTTAGAAGGGGTAAAACAAATAAAACTCCAAAATCTAGGAATTTTAGATAGATTTCAAATTTGTTGGGTTTCCTTGTTGTAGTCTGTAGAGCACAAAAAGGCCAAACACTTTTAGCACTTGTGTGCTGAGAAACTGCATTTGATCCACCAAAAATAAAAATTGCCTCCTGACCTTGTAAATATGCCTTGTTCTCTCAAGACCAGCCTGTGAAAGTTCTTGTAACAATGGTAACTGTTTTAAAGCAATGTGAGCATGGTGCTTTATAAGATCTGTTGCTTTTCTGTCCTTCCAGATGGAAGAAGATAAGGGTTCAGTCAGCTCAGCATGTGACTTTGCTGAAAGCAGGCACAGAGGGGAGGACAGTAGGCAGCTGCTAGACCCATCTTGCCTGCCCGACAGTTCTTACCTCCACTAGGTAGTACTCCCACTGTACCCTAATGTGTGTGTATTTATTTACATATATCATACAGAGACCGTCATTGAGCCATCTCCAAAATACCCATATTTTTGGTATCTACAAGAAAAATTGCATCATAGAATGTTGGTTTGATTTTTTTTTTTCTTTATCAAGCTGAATCATTCTTTAATTTTGCACCTCAGTTGCTTTTTGCTTTATTACATCCAATGGGCCATTCTCATATGAAGTATTATGTTTATTGAGATTCCAGATCTTACCTTATGAACATACTTTATTTTCCACCCCAATATTAAAAATATCTGGTATTTCTCTCTACTCACTAATTTTTTTAAAGCATTGTCTCTCCTGCCTTGTGTTTCCTGAGGGTTTGTTTCAGGTCGCCAGGGAGCATTATGCCTTCCTGCCTTGCTATGCCAGGTTTTACTTTGGTATAAAACTATGACTGTAATTGTCCTCCACAGAGACAAAGTGAGAAAAGGGACTCTCTAGCATATGTACCTTCCTTCCAGGTAGTGGATGTAAATACCAAAGTCCAAGTTCACCAGGCAATGATAAACAATATACCTACATATAAAATTTAATTGTTTTTTTTTTTTGTCCTTAATGTTCTCACAGTATTTTTTTACACTTAACTGTGAGTTTGACAGAAGAGAATTGTTATTTCCAGGCTTATATAAGGTCTCATTTGCCATTTAAAAAAAAGTGATAGTAACTTTTCCGTAAGTTGTGGTTCAAGCATGATCCTAGCTTTTTGTATCTAACTTGTGAAGAAAAAGGAGATTCTCCAGAAAAAGAGACATTAGACCTCCAAAATCCAGAGTTGAGGGTTTGCTCCTTGGAAGCTAGTTTTGGTTACTCTTGGTTCCTCCTTCTGACAGTCTTTGGATAATATCCAGGACTGCTGGCTCTCGGGATAACAGATTCTAAGGAAAAAATGCTCTGGTTCATCTGATTCAGCATACAGCCACTGTAATGTGACTTTCTGCAGTCAATTTAAAGGTCTGCTAGAGCATAATGGATGAACTAAATACTCTGTCTGAAGTCCTGAGTGTAGGAATGTTACAGTTTTGTATTGCTGTGACCACAGCTGTGAAGGTCACTCCATCTGCAGCAGGGGCTTTGCCTGCTGACCTCCAAGTGGGAATTCCTTCTGCTCTGTGTAATCTTTTGTGTCACAACTCTGGGAGCAGAGTCTGAGGTGGCTCTGAAGGTCATATTTGCTGGTACTGCAGTGCTGCAAAGTGTGCAGTTCATGATTCTGGTGTCTTCTGTGGCACTGCAGTTGGGACCAGTCATGGTAGTCATCACATGAGGGTGTTCAGGGACTCGGGCTCTCTTGAGGTGTGTTTTGCTTTGTTTGTCTTTTAACCAGAACCCCTTTCAGAAATTGTACTTGCAAATCTTCTGCTCCTGCCTCTCAGGTACAGAAGTTCATTGTCACAGTAAATGTTCCTTTTGTGTCCCAAAGACCCCCCAGATGACCGTGTGAGTTAAAGTGTGTTCTGCCTGTACTCAGCCATGGCCTCTGAGGTGCAGCATCCACAGGATCAGGGGGCTCAGTTTGTAGAGAGTCCTGTACGTTCCAACAGCTGCTGAGTGACAGTTCTGTGAACATCCCAATGAGTGATGTGATGTGATGTGATAGGAAGGTCTGGAGGGGCTATGGGGAATGTGGCACAGGGCTGAGGAAGGGCCAGGCTCAGGAAAAGGTGCATGGAAACAAACACCAGTTCTGTGTGTGTTTCTCCTTGTCCTACCAATTGAGATTCTTCTCTTGTATTTCCAAAAGCCTCTTGTTTCTGTTAGCTGCCTCTTCCTTGCTGTGTAGGCTGTTCTTCTGTTGTGAAGCTGTAAACGTGTCCAGCTGCCTGTTTGGGGGGATTAGGAAAGAGAGTGTGTCCCCTCACAGTAAACCATTCCCATGGGGAACTCTTGAGGTTCTTTGCCTTCCTTGCAGTGTTTGGCAACTGTGGGTGGCATGGGAGAAATTTGGGCTCAAAAACAATCTTCAGACAACAGTTGGTGACCTTTGGTGTCACAGTGAAAAGCTGTGGGAAGGTCTTAAGCGAGCTGTGTCCTGTCATGGACTAAGATGCCTCCTCCCAGAATTCTTCTTTCACTGGTGCGAGGAGAGGGGAATGGATGCTTAGGTTCAGCCTCTGTATTCAGTATTTGTTTGACAGGATGCTCTCATGGAGAGTTTAAAATTAAGTTAACAAGCATCCCTACAGTTCACATTTTTATTTCTCTTTGGAATGGTTACTGAAGTCCGTTAAGGATATTCTCTCTGCAGAAGTAGGAGATTCCAGTTACGCTGCAGTTGGTGCAGCAGTGCTGTAGAGGAGCACACTGGTAGGTGGCACATACACCCATACATCTGTTACTGCTTTCTTTTCATTTTATTTCTTTTATTCTTTTTTTTCCTCACCTACAAAACATGAGCTGTTGAAAGAGTTTATTATGCTAATGCTGAATTATTCTTCATGCTGGCATGAACATGACTGAACCTTTCTGACATCAGCCTTGTTTGCTTTTGGATAAACCATGTTCACACAATCAGGAATGTGCTTTTGTTCCATACCAAGCCAAGGGTATCTATGCTAGTGATATAATGTCAATTATTCTAGGAAGTTGCATTGTGCACTTGAGAAAGAATTACTTGGGATCAGGTTGCTGTGTTGTATTCTGCAGCCTGAAGATATGTCTTGATAAATTTCCCTTAAAATAGGGCTGAGCTGGTATAAATTGTTGTAGAACCACAGAGGTGAATAAAGGCATCCCAGCTGGAAGTGCATGTGCTCTGCTGTGGGGTTTGTTGGAGGGAATTCCTGACTGGTTCATTTCCAGTGTTAGGCAGATGCGATGCCAGACCATTTCCTTGCGCTCAACAAGGCTGCACTCAAACCTTGGGAAGAACAAATTTTAGTGTGTGTAGACCTCAGGAAGTGGTAATATTATTGTAGTTCTCTTATAAAATTGAAAAATATTCAACACTCTAGCTTTGAGAAAACCTGCTTTTCCTAAGTGTTTTTTGGTTACATCATCATTGCTAGAATTTGTGAGTACTAATTTTTCTTTTTCTTTTTCTTTTTTTTTCTTTCTTTCCAGCTTACTGAGGCAGGTTCAGGTATCAACTGCTTGGACTCCATGTGCTGCTTCTCAGATGGGGAAACAGCATGCACATCTGTTAGAAGAATGCTGGAACGACTAATGGGAAGGTGTAGCCCAACCCGGGTCAACAGGTGTGGCATTTCTCTCAATAGCCTTTGCTGCAGACGATTCTCCTATAAACTGGAACCCGATGAGCCTGCAGCAATAGATGTCTAGAAACCAGCTGCAGGTTTTGCTTATCTAAGTAGAAAATGCAACTCTTTATTGTACTTTTTTCATCCTAAAAGATTAGCTTCTTGTTTCTTTTTGAGTGGTTTCTTTTGGGATGGGGAGTGGAAAAACGGTTTTCGAAAGATTTCTGTTAAAGTGTTTTGTTTGACTTTACAAGCTCTTGTGTTGTATCTATCGTAATTTCTCTTGATTTGTACATTCTTCTCTTTAGAAAATCAAACCTTGCTGCTGTTTTTGTTCTCCTTTTTATGATTACTTTTTTGCCTTCACAAATCAGGAGTTGTTTGTAAAGTCGAAAGACTTTTCCCTTTGGTTCTTGATGTACAACCTCCAAATATTTACCTTGGAGCTTGCATTACTCCTGAAGGTATACAAAAGGCTCACATTCCCCCCCTTAAATCTAACTTCATTGTTAGGAGGAGAGCCTTTAAATCTTTCAGCCATTGATTGATATGAAGATGAAATATTTTTGTAGTATAACTTTTATAATCTATTTCTAAAATCAGAGTGATTGACGGAACAGAGTCTTCAGGTTCTAAGAATTTTCAATGTTTTTTGGGTTCCAGAAGGTATATTGTCAAAATCATGTGTGCCATTCCAAAGTATGTGCTAAATAAATCTTTCCTTCACAAACCACATGTGAAACAAACGTCAGTGGGGTAGAAGCATGTTGAGTAATTGAATATGTCTGCAGAGCAGCACTGCTCTTGCAGTCAGCCCAACTGGGAGAGGAATCACCGAATCCTCTCATGTGCCATCTCCCTGTTTCCAAACAAAGAGGGATAGCAAACAAATATGGAAATATTTGGGGGTAGAAATAAAAATAGTCTTTTGTACATCGTAATCTCTGTCCCTGAATGATATCATGGTCCTTCATTGGTCAAAAGGCAAACCTGAAAACACTGAACTTCACACATTTTCAAGGAAACTCATTTTGTATTTGAAGAACTTTGTCTCTTTCAGTTAAAGGTTGTGATATCATTCACTGGGTATCAAATCTCGTGTGGGTAATTCACCCTGACAGCTTTGTCAGCTGATTCTGCCTTTAGGTATTGCCTGGTATGTAGCTCATCTCTGTTGGAACTCTTGTGTTGAACACAGTGTCTGTGCTTTCAGTCAGTCTCTCTCTTCTGGCTTGCTTAAGAAATTTATTCAATGTTTCTACAAATCTAGGGTATGAGTATGCAAGAAGTTTCATTCCATATGAAAAATGAACTGTTACAATTAAGTACATTTTTAATTCAAACTTGCTGTGTAGAAAGCGAGCATGATGTGTAAAATAAACAGTTTAATAGAATTTTTAATCTACAAGGTGAGCATTTAATTGGTCTAAAAATCAACATTTTGGTAGCAACTGCTCTAACTTTTCTGGGGTTCTTTTTCACTTCTCTGTAAAACCGTGCTTTCCAAATGAGGAATTTCTCATGCTAGTTCTTTTCACTTATTATCTAATTAGGACAGATTGTTAGTTAACAATTGCCTTAGTAACCTGTAGTCTTACAAGGTAGGTATTCTGTGTTTTGTTTTCTGCAATGTATTTGCAGTTTTACAATTTTCTCTTTGTTCCACTCAAATTTTCTTTCCTTAAGAACTTAAATATACTTACTGAACCTAACTCATATTTGACAGAATATTAAACACTTTTTTCAAGACTGCTTTTTCTCAGGTTTCTTTTCTGCTTACCTCATGTAGTTTTCAGATGAAGTTCCAGCTAGCCAAATAATTTTGGAGTTTTTAGAATACAGACATTAGGATTAAGTTCAATGAATATGCAAAACTATCTTGGTGCTACACTAAGGGCTTGAAGTTCTGTGGGTTTTGCATCTGCCTCTGGTTCGAATTGCTCTGAACAATCTTCTAGTTTCACTTAAATTTATGTACAGTACAAATAGAAAAGAGATTTTTTTAAAGTCAGTCATACTTATTTTCTCCAATGATTTCAGCTCCTTCCACTCAGTATTGACACTTAAAACCTGGCCTAAAAGTCAAGGGACCATTTTCTCCCTTAAACTTTTTTGCTAGTATGAGAAAGTCTTTATTCATTTTTTTTAATTACTAATTGCTTAAATCATATGAAGCAGTTACAAGTTGTGAAATGCTGAAGGTACAATTAAGAAAACTGTTGGGTGATTTTAAAATTGTTTAGGCTTTGTTCACGAGCTTGAGCTGCTTTGTTTTTTATCTAAATCTCCAGAAAATTGTGCAGTCCCCAACAGGATGGTCTTTTGAGTACTTGTACTCTATAAAACAGCTAAGTATTCAACCAGGAGGTAGCTGCAAATTACCTTTGTTGATTGAAGTGATGCTGATGAATATGTTGTTTGTGCAAGTGCTGTAGAATGAAGAGCACTATTTTAAATAATGTTGCTGTATCCAGCTTGTGTTGTATTCTCTGCTCCTGGTATTCTGTCAAATATGATAACCTGAAATCAGACATTGTATCAAATTGTGATAAAAACTTTGATGAATCAAAGACGTACAAATGCTTGGAGTAGCGGGCCACAGGAATATAGTCTCTTGTGCTTAATTTACTGCCTGTAAAATGTATTTGAGAAGTCTTTTCTATAGCTTCATTTGCCAGTTAGAATATAAAATGTGTGGTGTGGTATGTTAAAGTGCATTTTTGTCTGTCTGTTCCATTAAATTGTCTGTCAACTTGTCAGTCACTAAAATATTAAGAATGCTGGATCACATACATTACTTGTACAGTAGGAATCATTGCTGAATTGTTGGGTCTGCCATTAGTGGTTCCTGTGTCAAGGCACTGGATGGAACAGTTCTAAAGAAACAGCAGATTTCTGACAGAGCCTAATTTGGAGGATAAGCTCATTGTGTTTTGATTTCCTGCCTTCCAAACTTCTTCAGCTTTTCCCATACAGTCCTATAATGCTGGCCAGCCAAGAGCAGTATTTCTTCCCAAGCAATAATTTGTCCTCAAATGAAAGACATTGTGAGACCCCTCTGAGTCAGCAGCTGTGACGTCTGGGGTGGTTCCCTGATGTTTTGAAGTGGAACAGGAAGGGATGAAGCAGGTTCCTGGCTGTAGACAAGTTTTGCCTCCCCCAGGTTCAGGCAGTGTGGATGTTTCCCGCTGGGACACAGCTGTGCCGGTTTTCCAGGGTTGGCTGTGTGCTCCACAGGGCTCTGCTGGAACAGCCTCCCGGTGCCTCTGTACACAGGCAGCACTCACAGCCTCCCGAGGCACAGCCCTAAAACTTCAGCTGCAAAATAGGCATAAAAGCCTCTGCTTGTTTTAATCCATAGTGATGGAAATAGCTGTAGCTGTGTGCTAATTACACAGCAGGCATGAATTGGCCTCTGTTTCCAAAGGTCTGAATGAACTGCATGAAATCAGTAGCTTAGTCCTTTAAAGAGGTGCATTTGCCTGCTCTCGTAACACTTTCATCTTTTGCTCTCATAGACTTTTCTCCTCGCCTCCCAATACCAGTACAAGTTCCCAGTCAGCCAAACTTCTCTTTTATTGTTACTTTAGATCATGGAGTTCATCGGATCCCTTCTATGCCAACGACAGGAGCATCTTGACTCTCTCCACAATGGACTCAGCCACTTGCTGACAGGGACATTTTTGAATGCCTTGTGGAAGCCATGTGGTGCTCACACCCCTGTAGCAGGTGCTGAGGCGAGCTCAGTGTCCGGCGCTGCCCTAGGAAAGCCCAGAGGACTCCTGAGTCCAGGCAGGGCTTGTCTGGCCTGGCATAACCTGCACAGCAATCGCTTCCAGGATTTTTTCTAATTATATCTACAAATTGCTAAATAAGTTGTTGGGGTTTTTTTTAAGGAATGCTTTTACCTCTGACCATTTGATCCTTTTTGTTGCTGTATGAGCAGATTGGAATCCTACATTTAATACTTGAGATGTCCCTGTAGGGCAATGACAAAAATCTTTCTTCTCCCAAATTTGAGTGATCCAATTTGAATCAATTTGAATTTCCACAGTGAAACTTTTAAAAGTTGTGTTTCTCATGACGACGCTTCCCTTTAAACACACATTCATTTTGAGCTGTCCTGCAGATGCTGTCTTAGCAGTTTGCAAATCAATTTTGTTACTTCTATGGACAGTTACTGTATTCTATAAGCAATCGGTTTAGTAATTTTTGAGAGTTAAATGCAATTCAAATATTTATGCTGGTGTATGAGTGGCAATATATTAGCCATTGCTTTGAAAAACACTGTTAACTGTGACAAATCAGTATGCAGGAATAATAAGGGATAGAAGAGTTCACTGTTCTCCTAAAGTACAATTCAGAAACCAGTCATCTTTTATTATGCTCTGTGTGTTTTGTTAACAGTTCTGGATTCTGACATGGAAAAATTTGTTAAGAATTGGTGGATTGAGGAGAAGTCTCACTAGCATAAATTTTTTGAATTATTAATCCTTTTAAAGTTGGGGAATTTTTGCATGTTTTGTTCTTTTTCATGTATTTATATTCGGTCACGTTGTACTTTGAAGATATAATTAATGCTTAATTATCTTCGTCTATCGGAAGGATCCGAGACCTTGATGGCAATGTTTTGATACCGAAGTATGCCAATAAAAACAAATTGCACAGTTGGAGCTCTGGGTGGTGCATCCTGCAGGTGCCTCCCCTGTCCCAGTACAGACATGTCTGCATGGTGGGGGCTGAGGAGCAGCAACATTTCACTGGTTCCCTCAGCCAGGGTGGCTGAACCCACTGCTTGTCCTGGGATGTGGGAGATGAAGTGGAGGTGCTGCAGGGATGCCTTAGAACAGTGCTGTTCATGGCTGGGGACTGGGAAAAGTGCTGCTGCTCTGGGACACCCCATTTTGCCATCTCTGACAGGGACATCCCATCAATAACTGGAAAACTCTTCCTGCTGGACAGTTAAAAGCGTAAAGATCCATCTTAAAATTAGCTCTGGGTAAAAACTGTAAATCTGGGCTGCTGCAAACCTGGCTGACTGTAACTGGGCTGCTGCCAGGGGAGTGTATCCCTGCTGCCATCCCAAATTCTCCCAAGTTCAGTGAGCAAAGGAACAGGTCCCGCTTTCCTGAGATCAGATCCTTCAGATGTTCCTTACCTATAAACAGCTCTGCTGTTCATTTTCCTGCCCATGGCTTTAACTGGGATTATTTCAGCTTTCCTCTTGGAGCTTTGTTTTTGCATTAGTGCCCGGCAGCTTCACTCAGACCTGAAGGCTGCAGGTACCCTGGAGTTTACAAGATCTCAGTGCTCAAGGCAACATCTGTGTAGGAAAGAAATTGTCATTGCAACTATGTTGTTAAATTTGTAGTGACTTGAACTTGCAGCACACAAGGGATTTTTCCCACTGTTATAGGTGAAGATCAGTTCAGAAACTAAGAAGCTTTAAAAATAAATTATGAGAGAAGAAGGAACAAAATACAGCAAACTTTCCTTTTAAATAAGTGTTTAATTCAGCATTCATAGTGGATTTCTGTATCATGTCTTCAGATGCCTGAGTGCAGTGAAGCTTGAGGTTGAAAATGTCAGTGTGCACTAGATCCCCCCAGCGAGTGCCCAGGGGATGAAGAACCACTAAAATTGAGCCTTGTCTTCTCATGCAGCAGGTATAAACATGTGACTAATCCCACTGCATAGGGCTGAAAACCTGAATCCAGCTGGAGAGGCAATAACCTGATTGTCATCCATCCAATCCCCTCCAGATCTGCACTAGTAGCAAAAAACACTTAGATTTCACCGACTTCTATAACTTCCTTTATATTTCATATCTGTCTTAAACCTGGGTTTAAAATAGTAGTTTTCTTCCTAGTAGTTTCTCCTCCTAGGAGTCTTCATGCTGCCATGGATACCTCGGAAATACAGAATTATTTTACTACTCTAATCAGATATCTGCTGTTTAGCTGTATTTTACACCTCAACCACAGTGTTTCACTTTTCAGCAGTGCTTGTTTGTCCGTGTCAGGCACAGCATTGTCCTGTCAGTGTGTGTGACCGTGTGCCCTCATCCATCCTGTGGTTCGTGTGTCCTGCCCTGAGACAGGTGGGTTCGTTGTGTGAGGGGAAGCAGAGGCTTTGCCATAAACCCCACTCCAAGCATTTCCACTGGCCCAGCTCTGTAGGTGATGTATTTTGACTTTTACCACACCAGTGCGTTGAGCAGATTTGCACAAAAGCAGCACAGTTGTGTATTTAAAGAATAATTTGCGCTCATTATGTGTTTCTTTAAAACCTTCCATCTCCTCCCTTTTCCCCCACTTTCCCTTTTCCCAGTGTTTGTAAGGTTACCGAAGAAACTTGCATTTAAACAATTCAGGAAGGACTTAAGAATCCATCCCTCGGCCAAGGTATATTTTTCTATTTGCAGTAAAATTAAGTCAGTAATGTCTCACTGAGTAAAAACATAGATGTGGTTTGCTTAAGAGCAGATTTTTTGCTGTGACAAGTATTTTGTGTGGAAGTCACTGGGGTTTTGTGTTGATGTCACAAATCTTTTAAAAATGCTCCTATTCAAGGAAGAAAGACATTGTGTATTTCTTTGACAGCTGAAGTGTAGGAGCCAGTTCACTGTGCCCTGGGCACGGTGCAGGGTCCTTCAGGAGGGAAACTGAAAAATCCAGCTAATTCAGTGTAATGTTAGCATTCAGCTCCCAGTGCGAATGTGAACGGGTGGGGGAGGCTTTGCCATGGGGAGGAAAAGTTGTATTATTTACCTTTTAGATTTGAAATCTATAGAAGCCTGTAGCAGATCAAAGCAAGAGTGGTGTACAGTCACTTTACTATGCAGTGTCCCTGAGGAAGCACCTTCTCCACAGCCGCTCCCGAATGGGATCGTGTTCTTTGTAGGTCAGTTCTGCCTCTGGGAAAAACAGGGTTTGGTTTTTTACTTGGGAACACAGTTTTAGTTGCCAAACTCATGCTTTTAAGAGGATGCAGTGGAAAAAACCCTGAGATGTTCTGAATTGGTTCAAAAACTAAAATGTAAATATTCCACTTAAAAATACTCTGCATTTTTTAAGATTACAGCAGGGAAGGGGGAACAGAAGTTTCAAATGAAGGAGTGCTGAAAACTTTGGTTTTTCATTTTCAGAATAATCTGAGAAAAGCTTATGCAACTTAAAATGCATATTAAGCACCTATAATTTCTTACTGGAATAAAATACCATTTTGTAGTGCTAGAAGTGTCTCAAAGCTGCAGCCTAAATTATTTTTCATAGCTCTGCTATTGTTGTACTTCTAAATATTTGTGATTTTGGTGAAATTCAATGTTCCAAAGTGCTCAAGCAAAATGTGCTTTTGAACCACTTATTTCGAGGTTATCTTTTTTATGTGTGTAGAATCCCTAGTAGCTCACCATTGTCACTGCCCTTGCCACTGCTTCTTTACATAGATTGTTACACGGATGTCACTGCTTAAAGGAGCCGTTCCTAGAGCTGGGCAAACCTTCACCAGGGACTCATTTTAGCCTTTATCCTGTTCTTAGATTATTTCCCAGCCAGACTCTCTCCTTTGCAGCTCTGGGCTGGGATTTTTTTCTGCAAATGTTTTTACTGTTGGTTGTTTCGCACGTTCCTTGCTTCTCTTTGTTTGCAGTGGCACGGTTTGGCTCCTGCTCTGGGGATGCCTCGGTGTGTAGCAGAGCAGGGCCGGGCTGCTGCGGATGCTCGTGGCTCTGTTTGCAGCGGGATGTGCCGCGGGATGTGCCAGGCTTCTGCTTTCTCCGGATTTCTCTCTCCCTTCAGCTCAGTGCTGCTCCCAAGGCGTCAGGACTCGCTCAGAGCCGTGTGCGCTGCCCCGGCCGCCTGGTGCTCCTTCGGGGACGTTGTTGTTGTCACCGCCCGGCTCCGGCTGAGCCCGCTCCGGTGTCCCCTCAGCCCGTCCGTGTCACCGCGCAGGGCAGGAGGCCGAGGGGTGAAGAGCTCTGCGGGACAGGCGGGGACAGAAACGCGCAGCTCGTGGAGGCACAGAGCGAGGCTTGGCTGAAAGAGACCTGGCGGGCTCCTCCATGGCCTGCGGGTTTATTCATCTCTCCTCAGCAGGTGTCAAGGAAATGACTTCCAACAGCAGCAGGTTCTCACCCTTCTTGCATTTTGACAGCAGGATAAAAGTTGATCTGTGGAGCATGCAGTTGAAAATGGTTAAAAATGAAGCGCACCTGGCTGCAGGAGAATCTTATTCGTATCTCAAATAATATATTTTTACAATTCCTAGTTGCAGTCCCCGTGGCAGATTTCAGGTTTTATGCATACAAAAATAACAAATCATCATCTAGACTCCTGTGTTTTCACTGAAGTGGGATTGAACTTGCTTCTTTGAAGAAAAAACTGGAATCGTTTCATCTCTGCAAGAAGCACCTTTTAAAAGATGTTGATCCTTAATTTTAGGCAAATTAGGGGCGTTGCCCACTGGAAATGAGCAATAAGTAATACAAAGAATTTTGGACCTCTGACACTGTGGCTGCCTCATGTTATTTTTGCTCCTCTGACAGCGAGGCCGTGTGCTTGCTCCTTGTACAAGCTTGGTCAGTAGTTGTTTTGAAAATGGTTTATGAAAATTCTATTTATTAAATAAAACCTTCACGTCTAGCTGAGTCATTGTTTTAATTATGTAAGTGGTAGAGGAAGAGATGGCAGAGCAAAGCCAGGCTCGCTGCACCCTGGCCCAGGAACAGTCAGGAGCAGGGCTGGACAGAAGTCACCAGGGTGAAAAAGAAAACAAACCTGGGCCTCTCCCCACATAATTTTTACAGCCCCCTTCTCTCTCACCCTCACAGGTTCCTCACCCTAATTTGATTTATCCCTCAGACTCCTGCTAGTTGTCCTTTGAACACTGAAAAAAGTTTGAAATGTTGTATTCCAAAAACACAGAATTGAGTTTAGAAAATAAACAGTTGCTGTTTCATGCAAAACATTCAAATTGCATTTAGGCAGCTTTTGCTGACTGAGAACTTCCAGAAGCTGGGTGTTGAGTCTTCTACCAGTTTGGGCCTGAGGTACAGGTGCCTATTTAGGAGCAAAACTCTTGGTGCTTATTTTCTGCAGCTACTTCTACATGTTGGTACTAAACCAGCTCCATATTTACAAAGCATTTGATAGATGAAATTATAATTACATCAAGTATTTAATGGTGTGGTCAACTGCTGGAGACCTCAGAGGCCTGAAGGGCATCACTAGTTTTTGTTCAAAAGCCAACCCAGTCAATTTACCATCCTCAAATAAAATCTACAGAGACTTCTGGCAACATTATTTAAATAAAAGTGGGAATGACAAAAGTTTATTAAATGCATTCTTTAAAAAATTATATCTTTCTTAAATAAGGACGTCTCAGTACGGATTTCATTGTTAAACAGTTTTGAGGCAAGTCATAAGTTACTTATTAACAGGTTGATCAATAAAAAAGTGGCTTTACTGCTGTACTTGAGGCGTATCTGAACCACTGCAGTGTGTGTGGTGTCTTCCTTCACATGCTGGGGCATGGCCGTGCCAGGGGCTGGGAGAATCAGCTCCAGGTGGGATTTTGCAACATTGGGAATAAGCAACAGGTAAAGTGAAAGAGCATTTTTTAGATTTTTTTTTCCCCCAAAAAGAAAGACTTGCCCTGAACCGTATTTTTTGCAGAACACGTGTATTCCATGGGTTTTTTTCCCCCACTCCCTAAAAGCACATTCTGGAAACAAGTTTTACAAATAATACACTGAAACAATGCAGTACAAACCTCAGTCATGGCAATTTCACTGGAGCTTTATTGCCTCTGTTGGTAATGAGAGGGATTGTAAGAAGTTACATTTTGAATTTACAGAGATATGTAAATGATGGGTTTTTACTAAATATAATCTCAAGATTAAGTGTTTTATATCAGGGCACTTCTAATTTTGTACATATTTTAATGTATAAAAACAGTTTACAAACTTGATGTTTGCCTTCATTTTTTTTTTCCCTTGACATTTGGCAAAATTAAATTGATCCATTTGCGGGGAGATCATCAAATTGAAGACATAAGCACTTACGAATTAAAGCAATCCAAGTAAGCAACTGGCTGCATTCTTAAAAAAAAAAGAAAAAAACCAACCAAGAAAAAAACAACCAAAAATCCCCACACACATATAAAGGAAAAAAGCCATATGGCCACATCCGAGCACGTTTCAGTACAAAATATTCCCTGTAACCAGGAATTTTGTCCTCAGAACAACACCCTGTTAAATCAGTGTTTCTTTCAACTTCAGTCATTTTGAAAAACTTTTAAGATGCCATGATAGCACAAATAATCCTTTTCTGCAACATAATTAGTCAAAGTTTTTATGTATTTCTTTATAATTACACAGTAATTATAAGCATGTAGTACCAAACTGATGACAACACTATTTTGTTGGAAAGATCTTGCATTCAAAAGGAAGAGTCTCTAAAACACATTTCACCACTGCCCAATCCCAGACTTTTTTGAGGGACAAGTCTGCATTGGCATGAAAAGCAAGTCAGTTCTCCTCTCCAAACACAGCATACTTGAACTAATCAATCTGAAACAGTACCAAAACCCTCAAGACAGAAAACAGCACGCAGAGATAACCTTGTCAAGCTTTTTTTTTTCCACCCCACCCACCCCATAATTTCAAGTCCCCATTTTTATTTACACAAAACTGAGAAAAGAAATACTGAAAGCAGCAAAACACACGTTTTTGGCATAGCCAATTCCAGTAGCTGGAGAAAGTCTGCAATGTTTTTGAGGAACTGTATTTTTGGAATAAATGCACAACTGGATTTGCCAAAAGGGCACTGCTGTAAGGGGAGCCAGCCTTAAGGTCAACTGCACAGAGAACAAATAAAAGTTTTAGCTGTTTAATAGTCAATTTTTCCCTAAAATACTTTTAGCATCTGCATAAAATTGTCTCAGTCTAGTGCAAGTACCAATGACTCATCTCAAAAATAATTCTGGCCTTATCAGGGCACTATTTAGAGCATGGACTTAGACCCCTCTTCTCACTTGTAAGTATGGTCTGTCTCCTCTCCTGGAGCTCATTCTTTCCAGCCTGTTTTCCAGAGCAGGATTTATCATATCTCTTCACAAGCAACTCAGTGAGGAGTAAAGACCATAAAAGCAGCTAAAGAGTTCTTGTATTATTAAAGAATTGCATCTGATAAAACCTGCTTTGATCCAAATGAAGTGATTTAGTCAAACATAGCAAGACAGAAGTAGTGATGATCCACAAAATAATTTAAACAAACAAAGCCAGTGTAGTAGTTTGTATCTGATCTGTGTTTGTTTGGGAAAGCTTTACCCTTAATTTCTGTATTTGGCAACCACAGTGATATGTCAATTTAAGGAAAACTCAGCAAAATAATTTAAAAAGGGTGTCATCCATAATGGCAGTACCTCTATGTTATGAAGATTTAACTTACCATGATAATGGTTTCAAAACCCAGATTCATATCAACCTCATCAGCTTCTTGTACAACAGGGCCATTTGCTTTGTCACACCTCAGCCATAAAAGTCACATGTCTCAATTTAAAATACTGTATTGTGTAGCAAACAGTTAAGACACAAATTCAGTATATTCAAGTGTTTGATTTCTACAGAAATGAAAAACCTTTCTTTGACAGACAGATAAGCATTTCAAAACTGTAATGAAATCTGATTTCTTAGAGAGTAACCTAGAGAACACTGGGTTCTGTGAGAACACAGCTCGGCCCACTGCAGGCTCTGCCATTGCCCACGGGGTGGAAGTGCTCGAGTTGTGTCGTCCCCAAGCTGTCCCCAGAGCAGCTGAGCCACCAGCAAACCTCAGGCAGGCACCAGAGACCCCCAGTCAACAGCCCTGGGGTTCCTTGGTCATTCCTGTCACTGCTGTGACCAGAGACTCAAACTCAGACGACACCTGCACTTTTCCAGAAAAGAAAAACTCGGACCCAGTACACTTAAATATGTCACTCTTGCAGGAAGTGCTATCAGTACAGTCTTTGCAACTAGCCCCAAGTGTATATTTAAGGATTCTTTTAAAAATTGTTTTGATGTTGATCTGTATAATTCAGATGCCATACAATAGTTGTCTGATGATGACCAGCGTTGTGCTTTATGTGAAATCAGAAACCTCAAAATAATTATAAAGCTTCTAGGACTTATGGGAGATGAAACTACGGTGATCCACCAACAAAAAATAAATCCATGATGAAATCCACAGTGTCGGAATTTTAACGGGCAAGAGTGGTCCAGACTAGAAGAAAAGCCCAAACCACCAGTAGAAGAATGAAATATGATATGGTCCAGGATGTATCCTTAAAGGTTTGTCTCAACCCTCAGCCATATTGTGAGGATTGATCTTCAGTTCAGTCCAGCCAGCAGAAATTGACTGTGCAATTTTCCATTTCAGGTATTTGTACAGACTATGTACACTCTAGAAGGGTCCTTTAGTGCTACACTGTCGTACTTTTTGTCCCAGCAATTTGAGGGCGTGCAAATTCCACAAAGTCATCAATAAGAACTGGCCATGCCCCTAAGAGAGGAAAACACCAGAATGTAAGAACTTGGTTCAACAAGGCATTCTTTCACAAGCTTCATATCCAGACAAGCTATTTGCTTTCCAGTATTAAACTAGGCAGAGTTTGAAGCAAAAAAATATAATTTTATTTTCCTGCTTGAAATTTAAGAGCCAATTAAATATTTCTGCTTCCTTTAAAGCCAGTTAATACCCATCACTTTCAAGGGTCATCTTCCAGACAGAACACAAAAAACTGACCTAAATCCTAACTCTAAACCAACAAGGGAATGAGGACAGTCCATAATTACTAAATAAAGCTGGAGAAGTTTGCTGCCCTCTGCTCTGGAGGTATCACAAGTTTAGTTTCCCCCCTACTGAACTGATGTGCTGCCAAGGGCTGAGGGTAATCAGCTGTTCTTGGCTGCACATGGACTGAAGAGGAAAAATTGATACAGAAGTTTACAAGAAACACATTTGGTAGGAAGTGAGTTTTGTTCAGCAACTCCTGTGTGCTGCCAGCTTCCCTTCTATGTCAAAACATGTCCAAGCCTCACATAAGCTGAAGCAACCAGACTTAAAAACATTCTCAGCTACAAAATGCAATAACCAGAGGACCCTACACGGAGCTGCACAAACCATGGATAGGTTACTTGGATGAAGATGCCAAGAAATGCACCAACAGAGAATCTCTGGGTTTTAAAAGGACATATAGCAGGGTTTGTCTCAATAAGAAAGAATTTGGGGTTGTCTCAGTAAGAAAGAATTTGTGTCTGAGCTTAGAGAGAATAAAAAATGAAAATTGGTTCCATGAAAGCTTCAGCATTTCTTTTTTAAAACATCAGTAACAGAGATGATTACAGCATGCATTAAGGCAGCTCTAACTGGACTTCAGATCACCAGTAATACTCTAACAGAGCTGGTTTTGAGGTTGTGCCAAAGCAGATATACAGTAATAAATGTAGTATTAAACACAGGTAGAAGTTAATGAGAGAAAATGGCAATGTTTACCTTCCTCATCATAGTTAGACATATCATCTGCTATCATTGTACTGAAGTCTAGAAGAAGGTTCCAAGTATCTTTAGGAATTGATCTTTTATGATGTTCCTGTTTGGAGAGGTGGAAAATTTATATTTAACAGAAAATAAATTAAAACCCTATTATACATTCATTTTTACTGTCTTGAACACATCCATATCCCCAAAACATATTTCTCTTGTACGCTCTACGAATATCTGGGATTTAGTTAAGACAGTCTATTTCATCTACTCAATAACTTAAACATGTTTATTGTCCAAGTTCTGAAAATACTGCCATCCAGATTATGTAAAGGTTTAAACTTACCAACAAAAATTTGTTCCACAAGTCTAGAAATTTAAATCTTCCATTAAGTACTAAATTCCAGTAGGCAATGGCCATTTCTAAATCTGTAATATTAAAATATATTACTTTTAGAGATATACATATCAACTATATAATTTCCACAAGAATCTAACACCAGGATGAACCATGTATCCAAAAATGTGAAAAGATTAATGCAAATATACTCATGGATCCTTTACAAAAAGGCAACCATAGATAAAGTGTTACACAGATATTTTATAATTTTACAGAACTGAAAACTGCCCATATTAATATCTAATAGATCCAAGACCCCCCAGGTGATTTCATATGCCTTTTGTTATCTAACAATACTTTAGTTAAAAGTCAGCAAAATATTTTCAGTTGAAGATGCTATTGGCTTGAAAAGAAAATTTGTAGTATTTTGTACTGAGCCTTTTTTTTTTATGTATAAAATACAATTTAGATAAAACCAACTTCTAATGATTTCATTTTTAGGGCAAACTTATTGCAGGTGCTGCCTTTGTACGAGGCTCTTGTCAAGTGCTCATTTCTGCAATCAAGATTGCCTTATGAGAAAGAATCTTTAGGTAGTGTCCTTAAGCAGACAGAAGATAGTTGGTTTATTTGTTGGTGGTGTTGTTTTGGTTGGGTTGAGTTTTTGCTTTTGTTTGGGGTTATTTTGTTGGTGGTTTGGGGGAGTTTTTGGACATTTTGGTTTGGGATTTTTTTCCTTTTGTTTGTTGGCTGTTTTTTGTGGTGGGTTGGCTTTTTTTTTTCTTCTTTCACAGCCTTCTGTTCAATTCCTGCTTGTTTGGAATGAGTGAAGCCTGACCTGACACATTTGAGAAGAGCCCCCCTGCCAGTCAGAGCTGCTGGAGTGCAGCAGCTCCCAAAAAACCCCAGCTGGTCTGGATGGAGGGGAAGGACAGAGCCAGCTCCCCCCTCCCTGGGGAGTGCCAAAGGCTGAAGTGCCAAGAGGGGCAGACAGGAGCTTGTGAGCACATAAAAGACATTTGGAACCCTCAGCTCTGCCCAGGGTCACCTGCACTACCAGGAATTACCAGGGAATTGCTCAGTGCTGCAGCTCCAAACACCACTCACTGTGAAAAACCAAATTCAATGTCCTCAGCCACAGGGTATGACACAGTGACCCAAAAAGGCTGCCTAGGTAAGTGGCCTCTTTTTAACAAAAGCTCTTATATATTTGGCAGTCTACCAAATTTCTTCTATAAACAATCCCCTTATAGAAGCAGGGGGAGAAGGCACAGGAGCAACTGCACACCTCAGGAAAAAAAAAAAAAAAAAACCACACCAATAACCCAAAAACTCCACTCCCTTCCCCCAGGATGCCCAAATATTTAAAAGAAGCCAGGGAGGTAGATCTTGGAAGTGAAACCAATAGCAAACAAAACAAAGTATGAAATCTGCATTGCTGGAGGGAAAATAGAAGCTGATGGGGAGTTTCTGAATTTTTTAGCATCTGATATTAAAAGTTCTCAAACAGCAGAGTCGCATTACAATACCTCCTGGCCAAAGAACAGAATAAAATTTGTGAAGGATTTTCGGCTGCAAAGCTGCAAAGAGGTTTGATTTCAGACAAAAGTGTAAATTTGAATCTCCAGAAGCAGAGACAAATTAGACAGAAGTCACTACTCCTTAGTAAATAAAGCTGTATATGAAAATGGCAACTCATTCAAGACTGTAGAGGCTCAAAACCTCTCTTTAACAGGAGATTCAGGTACAAAAACATGCATTTTAGCTTTCAACTAAAACTACTGCCTTTCTAAAACTTAATAGATACAAACTTCAGAGGAAGCTGATCAGTTCCTCAAAGAAAAAGATTAAAAACTAAGTTTTATTTACTTGTGCTGCATTAATGGTGTGTATACAAAAAGGCAAGGTGATCAAATCACTGCATTTTACGGTGGTTTGTAAACAATCACTATAAACAAACTGTGCATTCTGACATTTTTATACAATTTTGAGATAATGCTTGTGAGTAAGCAAAGGCTGTTAAAAGCTAAATCTCAGTATGCTGCAACCTCAAACTCACTGTATGAGTCCAAACATGTAAAGCATGATGACATAATGCCTTGGGACAAACTACATTTTTAAAAAGAAATTATATGAAATAACAGAAGTGGAAGGTAAAAATATAATTTTAAATTTCTGTAAGTGCGAAAACACTCAGTGAAATCCTCCTGGATCAAATATAAGAGTCTCAAAATACATCCTCCATTTTGAATTTTATCCAGAGAGATGCAACAGAAGCAAACAACGTTTGAGATGAGCACCAGCTACGGGGTATTCTCCAATGAGATGCAAATATCACAAGAACTTTTCAGACACCCACAGTACTTACACAGTAGTAAGGAATTATGCAGAGGAAATATATTTCCAGAACTGTGCCTGAACTACTGCACAATGCTTGCAAGGTTAGAGGCCAATATACATTAAAATCAATTTGCAAGTTCCTACAAGCAGTTATTTAGACACACCAAAATTAATTGCCTAACTAGCAGCACTTACTTTGCAGCTCTGTACTTCTCCCAGTATTCTTTTGCTCCAGGGTTTCCAAAATTATTCTGCCCTGTTCTAAATTCATGCCTAGAACTGTGTATTTATGAGCACCAAAATGGCTGGTAAGCATCCAGACCTTAAGCTCAGTTTTACATCACTTCCAGACGCAGACTTTAAAACAAAAACAAACAAAAAATAACACAAACCTATCTTACACTATGTATATGCTGTATGGATCTCAGAAAAATATACTTGTCTGCCACTGCTAGAACTTAACCTGCATGAAGAAGCTTTATGATGAATGAGAAAAAAAGCAAGTGAATCAGTTTTACTGGGAAATTAATCCCACAATTCAGTTGCTGTCCATTTTCCTTGTAGTAGCAGCCTAAAAAAATTATTATGACTTTCTACAAGAAATACAAATCAGCCTATTCATTTATTTGCATGATTCAGAAATGACTACAAGCATGCACAAGTATTTTCAGATGGTTTAGCAGCACTTTTAGCTCCTTTGGATACAATGAAATTCACAATCCACTGAAAACAACAAGATACAGCCAGATGTCAAAGGACGACAAAGAGCTTTTGCTTGTTTACTTATTTTTCAATACTCATTTTAAGGCAAAAGTTGGTCTGTACATAAAAGCCAATAAAACTAAAGCAGAAAGCTCATCTTTACACAGCTTGGGAATGCAAAGCTGTCCAGTGGCAGCCAGTTTAGATCATTTTCATTACTGAGAAAAACCAATTCACAAGCTGCCAAGGAAGAACCTACCAGCCTTTCCATATTTTATTACTTCTCAAAACCAGAACAATTAACTTAAGAAGTTACAGGATCATGAAAGGCTAGTTATGGCTAATAGCCAAATCACACTGTAGAGAAATGAATGAAAATTCTGGCTGTTTAACATCACTGCTTGAAAGAAATTTTTATTCCTTCATTTTTGTTGTTTGGAATAGACAGAGCTACAGTTTGTTCCTTTAATTCCATCCAAACTGTGGTGCTCTGAAATTATTTTTAATAAGTTATTTTTCCACTCCACCTGTTACACCAACCAAAGCCACACTCAGCGTGTGAACTCTGAAATAATGACAAAAAAGCCTTCAGTGAGGTAAGGGGGGAAAAAACTCTGTAGGCAGGCACCAGCAGGCATCAGGCCCAGAACACAGGAATCCATTTGTACCATTCCAATTCTATCTTGAAAAGACATTTGCAAGCATTTTTGGTGTTACAAGGCACTGTACAAATGTGCTTACACAGAAAATGGTTTTACAGCTTCAATTTATCCTAAAAGTAAAAATTGAATTAATCTGTTCAGTGCTGCAAATTCTAAGTGGTGTAATTATGTCTTTAATGTAAGACCATAATCCATTGTGCTTACTGAGAACTGCACTCACTCTGAGTGAAAGAATAAACTCTCTCTCATAAAATTCTGTAGCCTTTATTAATAATTAATTTGAATACCTTAAATTGACATCTATCTTTCAAAACACAGAGATGTATTTTATCCCAAGGGTGATTATCTTTCAGATTCATTGGATCACAATAATAAATTCATTTACTGCTTTAATTAGTCATTTCCAATATTTATGAACAAATGCTTATGAATTAGAATACATACCTAAACCTTTCTGTCCCGGGTTCTTTGCAAAGTTGAAAGTAAATTGATAAAAATCCTTAAATCTTCCTGGCTCTTTTAATTCTTGTTCCATTTTAGGAATCTGGGCCTTCAGTTTTTCTATGCTGTCACATCTGCATTTTAAAAAGCACATTTGTTTATTTATGTATTATTCATTTTGCTATAAAAACATGAGTTAAACAAAAATCTATAAACTGTTTGTAGAATACAATATGATTATCAAAACATAATTCAGGAAGCCTTTAATGAGTCTGCACCTCTACAAGAATTTCATTTATTTGTTATTTCTTCACATTGCATTTGCATATATACCTGACATATCAGGTTCTACAATCCACAAAATTTTTAGGAAAACGTGATAAAGACTCCTGCACTCTCACAAGGCAGAGAAACCCCAGGTCTGCCCAACATCCCTGCTCTAGCTGCCAGAGCAGCTCTGTGCCAAGCACCACACAACCAAGGCAGGGCTGCGTTTTTCCAGAGGCAGACAAGCAATGCTGGGCTCTGAAACATCTCAGAAAGGACACCAAGACTGAGAATTCCCCAAAACAGGACACTGGATCAAACTGTCCCCATCTAATACTCAGTGAGCACTTACCCCAGCTCAGTCATTCCATCCATGAATTCCAGCTTTGAAAATTCACACTGTGTTGCAGCCCGGAATTTCCATGCGATGATGAGTACAGTGATGCTGGCTGGGTCAAGAGCTAGGTCATCACAGAACTGCTGTATTCCATCTATACCAATCTTATTTTCATCTTGAGGATCTTTGGGACATAAAAGCAAGTATCAAGAAAAACAGATATTTGAAAAAGCTAATTTGTTCAACAAATATATTTAAGACAATGAAACATTTTCAAGAAGCCATTTTTGGGATCAGCCCATACAAGAGAGTATTTTAAAAACAAAATGAAATTAGTGTTCCCAGTGGTTAAGCTTTAACAATTGAAGCAGTTTCTGCAATAAAGCCTCCCATACAATGAAGATCATGTTATTTTCATTGAGAGACAAAAGCACTACAAACACTTGTTTTCTGCCTAACAATATGCAGGATCTTCTGACTCATTCCCTACAGAGCACAGTGGTTCTCTCCCCCCAGCACACTCAATTATTGGCTTCTTTGGTCACACTGATGAGCTGTGTTCCATTAGAAGCTGTTCTGCAGTGTTCAATTCCAAGCTGTACCAACACCCAAATCTGCCCATCCACGGCAACCCCAAGAGCAGATTTAGGCATCTCCTGGCACACACGAGGTTTCCAGCGTGCAGGAGGTTGACACGGTAACCTCCGGGGGAAGTTACGCTGCCCCGTTAGCGACTCCAAGTCAGCCAGGCCCACTCCTCTTTCCACAAAGGAATCAAACATCTGGTCTGGAAGTGAGATGCTCACATTTCAACTGGGCTAACAAAGATCTACTAACGCAAGCCAACAAAGACTTCACAAAAATGGTATTTGGATTATACATATAAAACATAGGAAAACTGACAGAAAACAGAGCACTCATTTTTAGATTAAGTGCTAAAACACAGGATTTGTTCTGCTCTACTGAATCCACTTTATGTGGTAGGTTATCAGTTGAACACTAGCTATATAACAGATACAGAGACTTTGATTTCTTTTACACTCTGTTTGTAACTACCTGGTAATAAAACAAGCTGAATAAAAACTAAGGTAGAACCCATCCCTCATGTGCAACCTTTTCCTTTGTCAGGATCAAGTCCTGTGTGATGTGCCTTCCCCAGGAGACTTATGTAAAATCCTTGTTAACCATTACAATTACTCACTGTACACACAATTCCAGCTCAGACCCTAATGTCCTATAAACGTAGATACATTCAGAGCACATAAAGTAACTGCATGTAATCCTTGTGAAGCAGAAACCTACCTATATTTCCCTTCTAATCTGTAGTATTAGTAAAGAAAAACAAAGCTGAAAGAGTCAGTTAATATTTCCCAGCACAAGAGCACGGCATCACCAATACATTGTAAATAAGAATTATACAAGTAGGAAATAAGCCCTAAAATTCAGGGTACTCACCTTTGTATCTGTTATATAGTTGTTCTAACTTCTTTCTGTCCAGTGATCCTTTAACACTCTCTCGTATATAAAGTTCAGGATTTTGGAAGAAGTTGTCTGTTGCAACATCTAACTTCCAGTCATTTTGAGACAGACAACTCACTGCTGTCTTTTCACTAGATTGTGTGAAGACCATAAACTGACGCACTTTATCCTTCTGTGATGATTTCAACTTGTTCTAGTGAAAACAGACAATACTGTAACTAGAAATGGCTACTGGACAAAAAAAGCGCAAGTAAATAAAAAACAGTCTCTTAATGTTTTTTTTAAATCAGTATCTTTATAATTTTCCCAAGGAATCAGGATATCAAAATATCTGATCAGGTTCCTCCAGAGGTGGGGCAGAGCAGGCCACTGAACAGTTTAGCACCATTGAGGCTAGTGTCCTTTTGGTCCCAGCTACTGCAGGACCAGGGCCACACCTGGAACGGGATCTCCTGAAGTGCCTCTTGATGGCAGCAAGGGACTAGACTGGGTCATCCATTTCAGGGAGCTACACACTGAAATACCTTAAAGACTTCTTTTTCTTTAAAGAGGTTTTTCACTTTGAAGGTTCTCAGCTCCACCTACATAATTTGCAAAACATTCCTGCGAGGAGGCATTGTCTCCATTTCACAGGTGCAGCAACCGAAGCTAAGGAAAAAAAACGGTAATTGTGCCTGAGGCAGGCGGGGGAGTGAGTAGCCAAGGTGAGAGCTCTGGAATTCCAGGCCTCCTGCCCAGACCCAGCCATCCCGCCCTGCTCTAGCCCAGAACTGAAGGCAAACTTGCTGCTTATCAGCAGAGAGGGATTCCCAAGGGTATTTCTGACGAGGAGAAGCACACTCGTGATTTCAAGGGTATGAGTTACACAAAACTAACTGCTCATCAGGAGAAAGCAATCACAGCTCCTGCACTACACCCAAATTCAGCTCTACAGTTCACTCAATACAGTCAAAGATTCCCAATGTTACAATTTGGTAAATTAAAGTTCTGACAAAATTTTAGGTCAGGATTGGATTTCTTACATGCCATAAATATTTAATTTTTAGTTTACTTCATATTCTAACCAAAACTTGTATATTCTGTTCATTATTGTAACTGCAATTTCAACAGCTCCTTCTCAGGGAATATGGAGAAAAAGGGCAAAAAAAAATCCCAAGACGTGATAAAATTCAGCCAAAGAATGAATGATTTAGGAGCAGTATGTGCTCAAGCTCTTAATTCCAAAGGATAATCAGTGTTCAATCACATTATCATTAGAAAAATGAACTAATGCTTCAGAACACAAATTCATCTGTCCTAAAAGTCAGGATCGGTTTTCTGTGGCTTGATGATGAGTGTGAACACACTTATTTGTAAGAACAGTTAAGTTACCAGCTTCAGAGTTACACCATTGAAAAAAAATACAAGAGCATCACATTTGGTTTAAACTGATATCTGCGTAATATACTAAATAGAACAATAGTCTTAGCTTAAGTATCCATTAATAAAAATAATCCCCCTCAAACCAAAACCACCCTGTATCTACAACACTTAACTGAAGCCAAACTTTTAACTCAGACTGCAGACTTCAAACAGAGTAGTATTAGTTAGGCTATACCATTTCTAAAGCTATTTTGTGTTGCTGCTTTATTTCAGTCTCTTAACCAAGTTTGTCACACTGGACCTCTGGCTACACATTTCTGAAACTGAGATTTTCAGAGATGGTTCCAAGCACAGGCCAAGCCCCCAGAGCAGCTCCTGTGCACCCCATCTGCCCATGCTTGGCTCCACAGCAGACATTCAGCACCTTGCACTGCTGAGCTCACACTTCCACAAAAATCACTTACACTGACAAAGCCATGTGGAACCACTTCCAGAAATGACTAATGGATTTTTAGTTACAGCTTTTTAAAATGTATTGTAAACTCAGTTATATGAAAACAAACCACTGAATGAAATCCTAAATGAAGATGAAACAATCCCAAATTTAATTTTCTCTATCAATTACCAGCTTCCTCTAATCAGTTCCACACAGCCAGACTGCTGCATCACCACAGACTCAGCTGCACTACAGGGCAGCCATACTTAATTATCCTAGCTTTTCTTTTCTTTACAAAGCTGGTGCCTTTAATCTTTAGTATTTTGATTTTTTTAAACATGTACACATAAGTATGCATAGCACATTTAATAGTGAGTACTCTCTAAAACCTCAGGAGGCTTTGTTCTGCCCTGCTCCTGCAAGGGTGAACTCCAAAAGCAGTGACATCCCACAGAAAGTCAAGGAACAGGTTTAAGTAAGCTTTACCACGGATGCCCAGGACCACAAAAGGTGGTGTGTTCTGCATCTTGTCACATAAAAGAAAGAATGCAATTTGTTAAATCAAAAACTTGCAGCTTAAATGCCTTTCATGATAAAATTTAAATTGTACATATGTACATGAGATTTTCCCATGCTTGGGGCTCCGTAAGTGATAGTAACAACATAAAACTTTTAAAAGAAGACTAAAATTGCAAAGAATCAAGCAGCTAATTACACTAATCGGTACAACATTCAGTAAGATATAAGATACAATAAATCACACTGTTCAGCCACAATCTTTTTCTTTAATAATCATATTTTTCCTGGTCAAGTATGAGTTTATTTTTAGTGAAGAAGTGCCAAAGCCAAATATAAAGAAAGGTCTTTATACATGATGAATACTTCTGCAGAACCTTGCCAATGTGGACAAGACACTCCACATCCTAAGTGACTGGGCACTCTTTTCAGGCCTACTACAGGACAGCAAGAGATGGAATTACTGCTGAGTTTTTATTATCCTATTATAGCTCTTCTTCCAGCACATTAAAAACCCACACTTCAAGCAGGAACAGGTTCCAAACCTTCTGCACTTTTAAGGGCTATTTCTAGACACTGAGCACTAATACTCTATTATTGTTTCAAGTGCAATACAGAGCAGCACATAACCTTTAATCCTACAGTCATCAGGCAACAAATATCTGACACTGAAATTGTGCTCACTGTAATGCAACACAATCCACCTAAAACAGCTCAACTTTAACACGGGCTAAAAAGGAAGATAGAATTTTATTTAACAGATACGTGTCTTGCCTGTATATACAAATGAAAACCAATGGAAAGCAAATGAAACAAATTTGTACTCTTGTTTGTTGGATCAAGAGGAAAAGGAAAGATTCAGTTCTGCAAGCCTTCCATCAAGTTTGTGTGGTATCCAAGCTACCTTTCATAATAATGATGTCACAAGACAGATAACCTTACTTTTAAAACACAGGATAACTTCTCCAAATGAAAAGCTACATTGTGTAGATTCATAAAACTAAGCTCATGGTAATTAACATTTGGTTCTATAACTTTGATTTTAAAATGAAGATTTGCCTCTTACCATGAAGTACCAAATTTGAATATTCTAATTCAGTATGCTTTCCTTGATCAGATACCTTGGTGAAGAACTACAAATAAAAAATAAAATACTTGGACTTTTATTTCCCCAAGTATTTTTTTTCTCCTAGTCTCAGGAACAAAAAAGGCTAGAACTTCTCTACCACCTCTGACTACAACATTGTTTTTCCTTATGTTCTGCACTGTTTTTAGTCACCCCAGATTCAAAGACAAGTTCTGGTCACCAACATTGTGCGGACGGTTAACAGCAGAATGAGGGCTCCACTCTCCTGGATGATGTTCATGGGAAACAGCACCAACCTTTGTCCCACACTGCCTGGACTGCAGAGCTGAGGATCCCTACTGGAGCCCTGTTCTTGGACTTGGCTCAAAGGTCCCATGTGGCCACCAGCGAGACAAGCAGGGCACGATGAGTTTTGCTGCCCGAACTTCCTCGTGGCCCCCAAGGAAGGCAGTCACTCCTCAGTGAGCAACTGCTGTGCACCTTTCCCTGCCAGCCACTGACACAGATGATCGATTCCTGCTAGCTACACTGCTAAGTAAAGGCGTTTGCACGATGTGACATCTGTGCTTTTGTTTCAGGCAGGACTCAAAGAAAAGCCTGTTAAGTTCTCATGCATGTGACAGGTAAAAGCCTTTTCTAAAATAGTATCAACCTCCACAAAGTCTAGGCCTTTACACTGACTGCATTCAGACTCCAGCAAGAGCTGTGGCTGTGGAAAGCATCCCTGCTCTTCCCAAGGACCCCAGTGATGTCAGCTCAGTCCCAGAAGCTCGGGCATGCAGCCCCTCACCCGACTGCCACTTCTGTCCCTTGATGACACACCAATGGCCAGGGGAGTTCTGCTCCTGAATCATCCCACCTTGGACCATATCCATGAAAGGAACCACAAGACACCTAAAAACGTCAGCTTTACTGCTTGTATTCAACAAACACATGGCTAAAGCTTAAAAGGCAGAATCATGAGTATTTTTCTTTGTTTAGTAAGAAATATGTTATTACAACGAAAATCTACAAATACACAGAGCTGCATCTTAAACCACCAACAGTGATGGCACACAGGTACACTACCAAAAAAATGTAAGGCAAAGACAAAAACAATAAAAGTAAATGGCCACAGTTTCTGCAAAACGTGAACAAACATATCCTTCAACTACATTTTATTTTCCACACAAGAGGGAAATTTATTTTCTCTAAGAGAGGGCACACAGAGTAAGAAAGTCAGAACATTTGTAAGCTTCTGTTTCAAACTGATGTGAAATCCACTTGGCTGCAGTGGAACAGAACAAAAACACTTTACAAGCTGTTGAGATATAAAATCCAAGGCAAAAATCACAACATAAAATTAAAGTTGCTTTCCAACCTCTATAATGTTCTTTTAGTGGATAAAATAATTTCAGTATTCACATGCAGGCAGAAGGTCAATATACAGCTACCCAGAAGATTGCTGTAGATATAATGGAAATTCGTGCTAACCTGAGAAGTGAAAGAAACACAAAAAATCAGGGCTTTTTCAAATAAAAAAGGACAACATAAAGCAGTCAGTTGTTTAGCATTCTTAACTCTGGTCTGGGGCAGAAGCTCTATTCATACTGTATATTTGCATTGGCACTATAAAACATGAGTAAAATATCAGCTACATAATAAATTTCACACCTTGTTCTCAGAGTAGTTCATATTCTTGAATATTTTTTTCATGGCTCTACTTAAAAGTGATTTAAAGTATTAGTTCAAAGGGATCTCTGGTAAGCTAGGAGAGGAAACAAAATCATGCACCATCTTGTCTAGCACTCTGACTACTCCGTCCGAAGCATAATGCCAAGAATCTAAAGTTTTACTACGGGACAACCAAACCTCAAATATTTAATATCAACAAACTGCCACAGACACGCATATGCACCACAGATTACACTACAAACAGCTGGCCTTGCAGAATAGCTTGTTGAGTTAAACACCACATAAGAATGTCATGAAGTACACTAACATTATAGAAGACAACGTCAGACATGAAATTCTTGTAATATTAAATTTTACAACTTCCTGTCAGCTGAGGTTTGCAGTAAGAAATGATGTATTTATCAGCACAGAAATATTTTTCAGAGAACACAAAGTGGACAATATAATAGATAATGTGAATAGAGACAAGGCGAGCACTTGGCTCTGGATAAAGATGTAGATAATCACACACTTGCCTTGATTACTACATACAGTTCTAAATTCATTAAATCATTCAGAATTGTACAGGCAGTGAAGATGGCTCAGAGTAAAACTGACCAGCTTACTGCTCTGCCTTGATTCATGGGCACACCATTGTCCTCAGGATGAGATGAAGCAGTAACACTCTAACAGGGAAGGTGAAGGACAGCACTTCCACAGGTGCTGCTCAGCCAGCTCAAATGAAGAGTGGGTAAGGGAGGCTGACTGCTCTCAGCAGTCCAAGGAATACTGGCAGGGTGGTGTCCCTTCCAGATCCAGGACAAAGATGGTTCACGGGTAGTAAACCTCGGTCCTGAAGGCACAAGGCTCTGGCCATACGGACACTGGTGAGACTAAGGCAGAGCCAGCAGTGCTCTGTCAGAGCTGCATGGACAGGTGGGAGCCAGGCCCCAGCTGCAGGAGCCTGTTGTCATGGCATTTGCTGTACTGGACAAGCTACCTGGCCACTGGGAGGATGAGCCAGAGCAGTTGAACACATGGGCAGAAAAATGGGACTTCGAATCTCTGTTTCTGGATGGGCATCCTCAGATCTCTGTGAAGTCTCCCTACCTTTCCCCTAACCAAAGAGACAATTTTGACACACCACAAGTGCAGGTACAGAATCCTACACCTGGGCACTAGAAACCATCCATACCTGTATTTACTACTTCTAAAAGCTGCAGCCTGTCATTTAGTCCCACTTCAGTGTCTATGTCATCCTTTCACCTGGATGCTGGAGTCAACAAGCACAACCTGGAACACAGTTGTTTGCACAGGGCCTAACAGCTCCACTCGGGGCCATGACTGGAGTATTCACATACTCCCTCCAATCTGATAAATACCAATCTAGCAGCACAGAATTGCTACACAGAATATGTCTGCTGGTTCTTCAGTTAAGCATTTCCAAGAAGACCAAGCAGATAGAACTCTGCTGTTTCTCACAAAAAGTTATTTTCTGAATAATGGGCCTCACTACTTCTGTTATAATGCCACTTTCTACTGTATTGTTCAATTTAAATTTCTAATCCCATAGCCAGCCAATACATTAACTGTCTGTTTCATCAACTGTGTATTTATTTTGCCTACCTACACTGGATATACTGTGAGACAGCTATAGGTGATTTTTATGGAAAAAAGTCTTCATAAAAAGTTGTGTAACATTACTGTGTATGCACAATTTGAGACAGTCCTAGACCTGCAGAATTACAATAAGACACCTTTACAGTCTGAACTTTATTCAGACTTCAGTCTTAAGCCCTCATAAAAAAACACAAACGAAGATCTACATCAAACTATTCAATTAAAAATTATACTAGTTACATAGTGACAAGTTTATTAGAAGCCTGCACACACTAATTTAAATGCTGGCTAACCAAATTTTTATGCCAACATAACTCCATCAATTAAAGGTGACGTTGTAATTCTTTAATATGTTTTTAACACTGCTTGTCAGAATAGTATTAAAAGCAAGTATAAAATATCTTTATACCAATAAGCATACTCCAGTAGATCTTAAGACTCCCTCCTACACCCTTCCTAAGACTATATCACTGCTACAGAAAAGTACTGCTTTAAATTGTACAGGTGTAGTAGCTAAAGTTGTTACAACATTTGAATACGGAGAAAGCCTGGAAGAACCACTATAAACTGTTCCCTCTGGTGCATAAGACACTGTGCAAGAAACCAACAAGAGCCCCCTTAATTAAATTGACGGAATATATTTTTCTTTTGTTCAGGCAAACAAAACCAGCAAATGTTGTTCTAAACACTGCAGTTTCCCCTTACAAGAAGCAAGGGAGAAAGTCAGTCGATTTGGGAGTCCACAGCAAATCCTTAGCTGTAAGAACAGTATTACAGAGAAAACGCAAGATAAACCTTTACAAGACCTTTACTAGGAGGACCTTTGCAAGGCCCTCCTTTGCAACTCTTCTATGAATAGAACCAACCAAGACCCTAGTACAATTATCCAGAAATTCTCCAACATAATCCCAGCTCAAGAAGCATCAACACCCCCAAGTTTCCCTGTGAACTGATAGCACTTAATGGGCCCTGAGACGCCTAAAATTTTGAGTAAAAACTCCGAGCAGCCCCTGGTTCCTGGCAGCCCCCTGCACTCCCTCTCTGTGCTGCTGCAGCCACAGGGCACAGACCGCACAGAGCTGCCCACAACACCCCCGCTGTCTCGCAGAGGTGCCTGAACCCTCACACCAGGTGCCAGCGAGCCCCTCCCCGCCGTGCGGGGCCTGGCGGGGCCCCGCGGGTCGGAGGCCTGGGCGGGATCCCGGCGCCCCCCNGAGCAGGCCGCGCTGAGCCTGCCCGGCCCCGAGGCACCGCGCTGGGCCCAGAGGGGCCCCGGACGGCCGCTCACCATGGTGGGGGCTGTGCGGGCCTCTCCCCTCCCGGCTCGGGCGGACACTGAGGGCGGCGGCGGCAGCAGCGGCGCTTCCTCCGGCGGCGGCGGCTCCCGGCTCCTCACGGGCCCTTCCGCCGCCTTCCCCCGCTCATGCGCAGTGCGGGGAGCCGGGAGCCCTCACTGGGGGCGGCCCTGGCCCGCGTTTCCCGGGAGCGGCGGCAGCGAACGGCGGGCGGCCTTTGCTCGGCGCTGAGGTCGCGGCGAGCACCAAGGGGGCTCGGCCGGAGCAGGGAAGGGCAGGAAAGGGAGGGGAAAGTCCCCCCCAGCCTCCTGGAGGCTGTTACGGGGTGGGCTCAAGGCGCGGAGCTCGGAGGGGATGCGGCGGGGGTGCGGGGTCTCAGCGGCTCCTCACCCCGGGACCCGCTGTTCTGTTGGGAAAACTCCCTGTGTGTTCCTGTTTCGTCAATATTAAAAGGTCAAACACTTTTCGAGCGCCCGATGTGAGCGCCAGGGTCGTGTGGCCGCCGTTCCCAGGGGCCTGAACATGGAAAGGGCGAGATGGGAAAATCCCCCGGGCTTTCCAGGATGGATTCGCAGAAGAGGCAAAATCGTTTGCTGAGCAGCCACGGAGACCTGGGGAAGGTGAAGTCTCGGGGTAGCAGCTTTACAGAGGAGCACCTCCACACCTGTAAGATTTCCCTGATTTCCCTGCTCCAGGCTGTGATCCCCTTTGGGGAGCTGTGGAGAGATGTAGCTCTTCCTGCAGTAGCGTAGCTGTACTAGCAAAAGGGGCTGCAATGGTTAAATCACGGTTTGTACCACTATCCCAGACAGTTGTTTTTTCCCAGGAAAGCTTACTCTACCTACTGCAGGCTTTTGGCAGCCGAGGGAGTTTGGGGAAGCAGAATATTTGCTGATAAAACTCACAAACTGCTGTTGTGAAGGACAAAGGTTTGAGATCTGATCTTGTTCTCTCATTTCCTGCTGAGCATGGAGCTATTAAAGTAAGCTTCTGTATTTATTATGACTGGTATGATTGCACACACCACAGAGAAATTAGGACTTCAAAAAGCCATTCCTCATCATGGATGTCCACAGTTTATGTATGTATTTTTATAGAAAAGGGTCTGAATTGTTTCTTGCTTACTTTGCTGAAAATCAGAGCAAAGCTTAGATGGGAGTGTGAGGAGTTAAGTTGTATTTGGTGAGGAAAATCAAGTCTCTCCTGTGAAGTGTCCAATTTTGCCGATGTATGAAACAGTAAAATTAAGAGCTTGATATTAAGTATATGGGAATATAGCTGAACTCAGCTATCCTTGGAGACAGCAGTTGCCTGGATACCTCGAATCCTACCAAAAAGCATAATTTTGAAATTGGGGATGGATGCAAATTGGCCAGTGAACAGCCATGAACACTGCACACCAGCCCAGTCCATGTAACCACAGCAGGGGAGGCAAAGCCAAACCTGGAAATCTCTTTGATTGAGTTAGCTAATTGCCATCACTGTAATGTGCTGTGACAGCCCTCCTGCCAGCTGAAGACACAGTTTAGACCTGGAGAATTATTGTGACATGTAACAATAATCTGAGAGATGAGCTATGCATGCAGGAGATTCCTCAAGAGAGAAAGAGGATTTTTTTAAGTGGCTCTAATACCTGCAGATCTTGCAGGTTTCTTGTAATGCAGGGTCTCCTAGTGGATTTTTGAGTGTATGGGGGCACACTGTATCTGTGTTTAGTTTTTTGACTGGCTTTTGATTTGATCTCCCTAACTTACTAAATTGCTCTACATTATGAATTCCTGTTGTATAAGGTATGGAAAATCATACTTAACTGCTTTTGAGCGGGGCAGATAACAAGGTAATCCAGTGATATGATAATTAAATATATTTAAAAATGTGAAATGCATATCGCTGCTATTCACAGCATGCACGCTGCTTCTTGTGGGTTTTTTTCCAATTCAAGATCACTCCTAAGGTGAAACTGTACCTGAGAAAAGGAGGGGCTTCTTGCTGCCATTTAAGTTGTAGGTCTGGTGTTACTGATTTTAGTGGGAGCTGCAGTGTTCTGTACTGGTTTCCATAGTGCTTCCATGGAGATATGGCTGAATCTCCAAATCTGAGGTTACCTTAGCCAGAGCTCTTGGCCACCATAGTCTGACTAGACTGAGTTACTTCTCCAAACACAGCTCCCTGCAACAGGCAGGCACACACCTCAGGACACAGCCAGATTGACTCAATTCCACCCATATCCATGTGCTTGAGCCTGCCTACAAATGGGGGTGGGCACTTGCATGATGTGTGTGCTGTCTGAATCTTACCCTCACCATTTCTGAGCAAAACCAGATGCTTTATAAAGCAAGAGGCAGCATGAGGCCACCAAAAAGTGTAAGTTACCTAAAGTGAGCTTGTTACATGTTGCCTTTTGTGCAGCTCCCTGCAGGATGGAGCCCCAGGTCAGAGCAGGGATACCCAGCTCTGCTGCTTGTGAAGGTGACACATGCACTCAGCGACACGGTCGAGAAGGAAATTTCATTGTGCAATGTGCACGCAGCATAATCACCGTGACCAGGGTAACATGATGACTTGTTTAATTTAAGGCTGACACACTTGCCTTGTTTTGTTGTGAGAGCCAATGATGTTTTATCTTCTCATGTGAACCCCAGGAAAATGAGGCAGTGATTTTATTTTAAAAAAAAAAAAAAATGTGTCAAGTACATAACTGAATATAACACTGAGCTGGTTTACACTGACCTGAGCTCTCTTCTTGAGCAGACAAATAAGTCTCATGTTTGGTCAAAGCAGAATCCATTTAGTGTAATCCCCTGGCTGAGAACTTCCACTTAGAGCACTTTCTGAGGAAGAGGCCCAAAATTTTATGAAGGATGACAATAACCTGGGGCAGCTTGGGCTGGACGTGTCTTTCACATCTTTTTGGCAGCTACTTTGTGCTGTAGAAAATGAAACCACCAAATCATCACATGCTGATGTAACAGCCATAGGGTGATCACAACTATGGCCCTTTGCCTGCAAACTGACCCCATGGTTAAGAGAGAACAAAGTCCCATTAACTATCTTGCACAAGGAGACTAAGTGCCACTCTGTAGGAATCCAAAGGTGCAGACCCAATGGTCTGCTCCTGTTGTGCTGTTCAGCTGATACAGTTGGAATGTCTCTATCAGCCCATTATGGGATTTTTGTGCACCGAAAGAAGCACAGAGGAAGTAAACAGTGTGAGGAGTTCTGTAACTTAACCTGCAGTGACACAGCACCAATATCAGAAGATTGTTGTTGATAGGTTGCAGGGAAGGGTGTTCACCTTCTATTAAGTTTTTCATCCTTCCTGCATTACACAAGAGGTTAACAAGTTACTACACCCAGTCCAAGGCACTGTTAGGAGCAGTTTTCCATGTGACAGCCTCTCTGGGAGGGAGCAGGACAGCTTTATGTGATGAAGCAAAATCAGGTCAAGAGAGCCCAAGAAAATCTGAAAATGTCTCATGTACTCCACCATACCCTGGCAGGTCTGAATAAACTGAACAGTCCAGGACAGCTAAAAGGCAACAGACTGCTAGGCTTCTGTATTTTTTTAAACTAATAAGTACTGAGATACATATACTAAAAGCAAGGCATTTTAAGTAATGAGTTAGCAAATAGGAGGGCAGTAAGAACTGAGATAGCTAGTTGATTTTTATATGGACATTTTTTAGTTCAGAACTTCTGTAATACAAAGTACGATGTTTGTAACCAGAATTATTTGAAACTTTCCCAAGCTGTAATCCACACAATGCCATCACAGCTTCATGACTAAAACCTAAGCCTTTGAGCTGTAAGAAGCTTTCCATTCTCACTACAAAGAATTGCAGGTAATTTCAAGAATCTAGAAGACTGAGACATGATTATTTCCCTATCCCAGTGATTTTCTGTATGTGCCAATCTGTAATTGTTCAATGTAATAAAAATCAGCCATCCAATGCAAAGCACATGTTTTGGTATTAGTATACAAATCAATCATTTAAGTTACATATATTGTAGGTAGATCCTTTTGCCTTGAAGGTAGGCACACTGCAGTGGTACAAAGCAAGAGTAGTAAGATGGCTCTTGCCTCCTGTCACGTTACACACATTTGGTCTTTTCCACTCTTGAGCTCATGTCTACACCACCTGGCCAATAATATTGTCCTGATTGTAACCTCCATGCATGTGACTGCTGCCTGCATCAATACAGTGGGGCAGGTCTCAAGGAAAACATGCATTAACCACATCTGTATGGGGTTATGTGCTGGCTTTAAATGGGTTCATTCTCATATTTTACCTCATTTTAGTACTCTGTAGAGCAGCAGCTGTGTCTGATGTTTCTGGGATGCTTAGCCCAGGACACTGAACAAGCATGGGGTCTTTGGTGGAAGATCCCACCCAGTATTGGTCACTGAGTGTTCCTGTGTGTGAGTGAGCAGAATAGGACAGCCCAGGAGAAGATGTCACCTTCCTTTTCAGAGAGGCCAAAGAAGGATGCAGCTCTCAGCAGCAGCCTTTTTCACCACTCTTTGGAGCTTTGCTGTGGCAGCAGAACTGTTTAAAGGAAAACAAGCTGTCATGGTTTAACCCCAGCTGGCAGCTAGGTACCACGAAGCTGCTCACATCCAGTGGGGTGGGGAACAAAGGAAAATGGGATCTGCCCTTTGATGGCATTAGGATGCACTGTGCACAGGTATCTGCTAGAGCCTTACACTCCTGTGGGTCTGTTGTGCCAGGCCATCTGATCTACACAGTCCCACAAACCTGACTGTCCCTCTCCTCCACCTGGCTGGAGGCAGGGCCCCTCTAGTACTGCTCTTAGGATTCCCTGCTTCTTGTGAAAATGGATTCAAAATTTTTTTCCATAGGATCAGGAGTAAGATCAGCTCTTCCTCTCTGTGTGGGGNGGCTGGAGGCAGGGCCCCTCTAGTACTGCTCTTAGGATTCCCTGCTTCTTGTGAAAATGGATTCAAAATTTTTTTCCATAGGATCAGGAGTAAGATCAGCTCTTCCTCTCTGTGTGGGGAACTGCCCACTGGAGACTGGAGCAGCAGTTTTCCTGGAAGAACCCCCATTTGTGATTGTTTTTTCTTTGTTTCACAACCAGCAATTCTATCATATCATAAGCCAGTACAAAATAAAGCACAACAGAATCAACCTTAGCCCAGTCCCAAGGTGATAAACAGCATGAAGGCAACTTGGACACCAAGGATGTCATCACATGACACAAACCTGAGAACAAGCACAACAGCTCTGAGAACAAACAACACTGTGACCACTGACTATTAAATTAATATAATGAATGCTTGTAACAAATCTGTTTTACACACTCTGGTCAGATCTGTTGTTATCTCCACCCTTTGTGCCCCACATTGGGCACCAAAAAGGTCTGTCACAGTTTGACTCCATCCAGCAATTAGGTACCATGCAATTGCTCATTCACCACCCTCACTTCCTGCTGGGATGGGGAGGAGGATGGGGAAAAAAGGCCAAAACCCATGGGTTGAAGTAAGAACAATTTAATAATTGAAATAACATATAATAAATAACAATACTACAACTGTAATGAAAAGACAAAGGGAGTGAGAAATAAAACCCAGTAGAGACAGGTGATGCACACTACAGTTGCTCAGCGCACCCTGACTGATGCCCAGAATGTCCCCAAGCAGCAGTCAGTGGCTCCTGGCCAGCTTCCCCCATGTCTGTGCTTGGCACAGTGTTCTGTGGTATGGAATGTCCCTTGGGCCAGTTGGAGTCAGCTGTCCCAGCCCTGCTCCCTCCCAGCTCCTTGTACACCTGCCCGCTGGCAGAGCATGGGAAACTGGAAAACCTTTAACTTGCAGCAAGCAGTATTCAGCAACAACTGAAACATCAGTTTGTTACAAACATTATTCTCTCACTGACTCCAAAACACAGCCCTGGACCAGCTACTAGGAAGAAAGTTAACTTCCAGCTGAAACCAGGACACAGATTAAAGCCAAAATCCAGCAACCATTATGATTTTAAAACCTAGCAGGACTCCAGGTGTGTTTTATTAATTATTGCTATAATAAAAAACATGGTGTATTCAACCAGAACATCCATGTTTGTTTTAATATGAATTCATTGTATAATCAACAAGTTTCAAGCTAACATCAAATGTCTCAAAATTGCTTTTAGAATCCAGGCTCTCTTCCAAGAAATTCAGTCAGATCACATAAAAATAAATACCAAGGTTTCAATTATCAATTTCTGCAATACTGATTTTTTAACAAAGCACTCAGTAGTGTATATTATTTTCCAAATAGAATTCTTATGCAGAAGGATATGCCCCAGAATTCTAGTGATCTATATCTAAGTGATACTTACCTGTGAGGCATTTGTGTGTAAAAATCTCTTATTTGTAACATAACTGTACAAGAAGTTGAAGTATCTGTTGAGAATATACTTTGTGTAAAAGCTGGTAGTTCAGAACTTAATTGCCATTGATTGTTCAGAAAACATATTCTACTCACCACAGCTGAGCTTTTTACAAACGGAACACAGACAATTCCTGATCTGCTTGAAAAGAATTATCAACAGCAATGAATATACCTGTGATAGTGCACTGGCACCTATTTCAAGGGACATATCAAAAGTTACTTTAATAAAAGAGTTGTGTGCCCAGATGAACTTTTTTCCCTACCATTGACTACATTTTAAAAGTCCTGCCAAAAGCCACTTGAGTATTCATTTCTTAGTCAGCATGAAGACGTGCAGCTAAGATTTCCTGGTAACTAGCTGTCACAATCATTACAAAAAGGATACAATATACTCTGGAAACTTTGTAACTCTATGGTATTGCTATTTGATGTATAAAAGATTAAAAAAAAAACCCTTACAAGTAGAATTAGTCTACATCTGAAATTACAACTTTCCCAACAAGCAGAGAAAATTGTTTAAAAATCAGTGTGTCCACAAATTTTGCAGTGTTTTGATTGCCATCAACCTCATTAAATAGGAGGAAACAGGCAAATATCTACCAAGTGACTTGTCTGAAGTCACAGTGAGTCAGTGGCTGAATTAAGAACACAGTCCTGCTCTCCTGCTTCCCACTCCCTGTGTCCCTGGTCCAGCATGGATTGAGGTTCCACACCACAGAGCTTCCCTGGGTATGAGCCACAGGAATTGGCAGCAGCTGGAGAGTGCAGGAGAGATGGAGATCCCAGAGGGGGATAACTGAAGTTTACACAGGGCTCTAATTGTGGTCTGGCACCATTCACACTGCTGGGCAGGATGATCCATTCCTGATCCAAGCTGACCAGTGCTCAGTGTCACTCCCTGACCCTGGAACACCTTTGTTCTTTCCTGCAGACAATCAACTGTGGTTGAATTAAATACCCCATGATACAGCCCCCTCTCTCCTCTGGCAGCAAGAGAAAATCATTACAACTAGAATCAGTTCAGATTCATTGTTCCTATAACACCTGTGACTGCTGTTTCAGAACTACAGCACTATCTGAAAAGGTACATTGATAATAAATTAGTAGCAGAGATTATCCCTTTAGCCCAAATGCTAAAATACTGCATTTTAAAAAATTAACATTTTTTTCTTAGTCTGCCATTAAATGTTTTAGAGACAACAACAGTGACAGCTATATTACTATGCTAGGGCTCTTACCAATTTACATTCATAACACAAAGATGTATTTGTAATAAACTGAAGATTCTTGAGTATTTTGTTAACTAAGATACTGGTATAGGAACAACCTACCTTTAATAATTCTTTGAGCATCTCCAAGTTCAGTTAAATCGCACTGCAGTAAAACATTTCAAGTGTGCAAAATGTGACAGTGACTTCTGCAAGAGATTTTTCTTAAATAAACAAAACCATCACTATCTGCAAAATCTATTTCAGTAGAAACCTATAGAGATAAAAACCTAACAGCTAATTCTTGAGAAGTGAGGGAAAATGAACACTGGTGAGACTATTTCTCTCCCCCGGCTGCGCAGGGAGGACATTTTGTCAGCTCCCAGGGAATGTGTTTTGCTGCACTGGCTGTGTGCAGCCAAGCTGTGCAGACTGAGCGGGCAGAGGACCTCCTGCTGGGAGTTTTAATGTTTTGGTACAGATTCAGTGCAGCAAAGTCAGTCTAGAAACAGCCGTGTCACAGAGAGAGAAAAAAATAAATGCCAAGCTGCTGAGTCTCTTCAGGGCTCATGTTTCTATATTCAATTCTGATAAAACAGATTCTGATTAAATTCTGGATAAAACAAGTGCCTAACCTTACCTGCAATGAAACCCATCACGAGTGTCTGGATTACTGCCTCCTAAATGTGATCTGCAGATTGTGCTTATCATCATCAGATGATACAGAAACAGCTGCTTAAGCCCTCTAATCCAATGCATGAACAGAAGCAACCAAGGAAAGAACAAAATGGAGAAAAACCAAAACAAACATTCCAAGTTACACTTAATTTTTATTTTGCAGTAAATAAAAATCACTGTGGCAATATTCTGTAATATGATCACTGGAGTTTAATTATTTGCTAGGTGACCATAGGATTGGAAGGAAAATTGAAACATTAAAATATGCTTTTAATACACTGATCATCCAGAGACACTGGTTTTTTACCACTTCACATGATAACAGAACTTCACATTAACTGAAAGATGAAAAGACTTTCAAAGTTTGCAACAATTAAAACATTTTTTCTTTTCCTTTTTTCTCTAAGGTGCTGGTTAAATAAGTTAAAATAAATTTATGGCAAATGATCAGTATGCTTAGTCTGAGAATTCTTTTTCTTTGCATATCCAAAAACCTACCAATTTTCCCTTCTGAAACCCTGTAGATACAAAAAAATCTATTATTCTTAGTAACATTTCATGTTGTTATAAAGACTGTGGTGTACTTCTTCCAGCCAATAAGAAATACATTGGAACATGAACAATATGGTAACAGTAATGAAGATTTTGAAGTCAGTATTGTACTTTGGCGCACTAAGTATTAAATAAGCTTATCTTTCTACGTTACTACTTCATGTTTAAAGTTCAAATGGTATTTTTGGAAAGCAGTTACATTCTAACTTTGATTAGTGTAGCAAATGTATTTGAAAAATGCTTTGCATCAGATATTTTGAGGTATATTAAAATAATTTTTGAATTGCAAATTTTCATAACTCATTGAGGTAAACAGGAAAAAGAGATGCACCAGAAATGATTGAGAGGGATTCTGGGCTAAGGAACAATCCTAAATTCCCTATTAAGGCAAAAACATAAGCCACAAACAGGATTTTGCCAGAAAATAGAACAACTGTCTTTCAGATTTCCTTCAAATCAATCCTTGAGAGAAAAAAGGGAAAAAAGGCAGCTGTGAGTAAGTAGGCAGAAGAACCCAACCTGTCTGTACCTTATAGTCCTTATTAACCCCTCTGATCCTTTCAGAGTTTCACATCTTCCAGTCTAATGCCTTTCCACAGGCAAACAACCACTGGACAACAATCACATAGGTCCACAAGTTATAAATACAATTACAGTATAGTGATACTCAAATTTCAGTGAAGTCAGCATAATTTACAGTCAAACTATGCAGGAAGTGCAGAGGAAACCAATCCCTGTTCATACAAAACAGTTTACTGAAAATATGAAGAAATCTTCTTCCAGGAGAAAATCAGCAAAGTAGAAAAAATAAAATGCACCTTCCTTGAATTTTATTTTGACTCTGCCTCTTCATCCATGAATTCAATGAGTGGAGCATGTCTGTTGGCCTGGGCACCTTCTTGGAAATTGACCTTTTTAATCACTCCTGCCTTGGGAGCCCTTATGGTGTGCTGCACAGAAACACAGCCAGAGTGAACAGCAGACAACTCAGGGGTTTCCCTCCCCTCTCTCTCTAGCAAATGCTAGTATTACTCTTTGGTCCAATTAGAACTGAACACATTTAATTCCTTCCTCTGACATGTTTTATTTTAAACCTTCTTTTAAACATTACCCTAGTCCATTTTCAAGTTTTATTTTCTCATGAATATTTGGTAAGTATACTGGGGAGAATAATGCTATATAATACATTAAAATGAATTATCATCATCATATGAATTATCATCAGTATGAAGAGCTGACTGTTATTTTACTTCACTAATACTTTCTGTTGTTGTAATAAATACCAAACAGAAATAATACAGGTTTAATCCAAAATGTTAATCAGAGAGCAGATTTGTTCCCTTAAGAGAGGTCTGCAGATTTACTAAAGATATTTCTGTTTTCTGGCCAGGAGGGGTCTTTAGTGGGCAGATATTTGGCAAAATGCAGATGAAACACAAATACAGCTACTAATGATAGTAAAGGAACAGCATGCTTACACACCAACCCCCAGCTGGTCTGCTTGTCATTGTACCAGCTTAGTTTGATATTTTAGCTTTGATTTGTGGTAGTTTTCTACATAGGGTTAGTCTAGCATCAAAACATTAAAGATCAGATATAAAACCCTCACATCTAAGGACTCTTTAAATAATAATTTGCTTTTTAGATTTTACATTTTATATTTCAATAGCACTTAACTCAGATAATGTCAGTCTGGATATCAGCTGGAAAGGCACAAATGCATTTAGCATCCAACTGCAAAGAAGTTTGTGTGTAGGGTTTTTTTTAGTGCACACAGTTTTATTTAATAAAATTTGAGTGTAATTTTAAAAAAAGCACAATAAGACAAAGGCAGATTTTCTCAATAGTGTTAGTCCTGCTGCCACAAACTGAGGTTTATTTTAAACTAATAGTCAAACCAAACCAGTTCAGGCTACAGAAACTGTAATTCAAGCAATCTGAGCCAGTCAAGCACTGTGACAAGGTAAAATGGCCAAAATGCCAGCCCTCTGAATGCTGTGTGGATAATCACATGGAATCTTTAGTGTGCTCCTCATAAAACTTTCTGTAAATAATAATAATAATAATAATAGGATTATACACAAGAAGAATCCTGTGCATATTTACAGTCTCTATCAGCTAAATCTCTCCCTGAAGTAACTGCAGACATCCATGTGCCTGGATCACAACCAGGGAGCAAGAGACACACCAAGACAGCTTTGTGGTAGAAAAGTCAAAGGAGAGGAGGGGACAGAAGGCCTGACACCAGCACCCAAATGCATGTTAAAACAGCTGCAGAATACCATGGATTATATAATCATCATTTGTTAGTAAAATAACAGCAAATATAATCCTCTGAAATCTAGTCAGACACAACACTGATGTTACAGCAGATGAAGTGATATTGACATCTGCAAGCTGCACTCTACATTGAACTTCAATAATGCAACCAAAAATTATTAAATTTTGGGCAGATTTTTATTTTCTCAGTAACTAAAACCTTTATATATCACTTACCTCCATTTTCATAGCTATCATAACCATTAGAGGGTCTCCAATCTGAACCTTATCCCCTGCCTTCACAAACACCTGCAATTCAGGAGAAAATTGGGGGAAAAACCATATATGTCTGTACCATTCAAAATCAGCTGTATCTTCACTAACAGAATGCACAGAGGGAGTGAGGTTTTGCAAAACAGCCTCATATTAACCTTTATTTTTGTTGGTTTGGGTATCTGAGTTCTCTAGATAGGGAATAGTTCTAGATAGATCTCTCCAAGGGAGGGGAGAGCCAACAGAAAGAGAGTCAGTACCAGATGACAGGATGACCAGGAAGCCATTTACCTATCAAAGAAGAAACACTGGAAGAGATGATGTATATTCTACCCTTTCTGGGATTCAGAATTCTATTTTGAGAAAAGGACAGAACCTCTTCCTGGATCCAGTCCCTAAAGTCTTTAAAACAACATCCAGAAAGAAGATGGCAGGAGCCACCTTGTTTTTCAACAATTACTCTGATTTGGAGTGTTCATTCAGGATGTCAGAGATCCACATTCCATGTACCCTTCATGCCTTTTTATTAGTGGTTGAATCCTTCAGCCACTAAACTCTCTGGAAAATCTCATTCTGTTGAAACTTTGTCACTGTACAGAGAATGCACAAGGCTTGCTAAGTTAAAGAAAATGAAATAAATTCACAGCTTAACAAAAGAGGCATTTCTGAGTATTTATTTTTTTGCAAGTGCATCTCACTCTTTTGTTAGATGAAATGAATCAAACAGCCTGTAATGCTTCAGGGAGCTTTGACTTGGGAAGTAATTAAGATGAAGAAAAAATTAGTTAAGCAGTAGCATTAGTTCAGATATTCCAGAGTTCTAGAGAAAGAATGGAAGCCTTAAAAAGCCCTGTATGACTGCTGAAAACTCAGAGTGAACAAAGCTTTTTCCAATCAGAAGTCACACAGCACTGGCATTTCTGGCCCTGTGCTTTCCTGGCAGTACAGAAGCACTATTTCTGGCAGAGTAAATTTGAATATAGTGGAGAATTCAGGTCCCACCCATGTTGTTACAATTACCTTTTCCACTGTGCCTGTCATGGGCGCCACAGCTCCACTTTGCTCTGCCCCTGAACTCACTGCAGACAAGTACTTGGGCACGGGGAGGCCAATCTGAGCACTGCCATCCTACAAAAACAAAATCCAGGACAGGTGAGTTAACAACATGAAATATTAGCACCAGTAGATGGGCTGACAGAGGGAAAGAACAGATCCAGCCTTAGGCAAAGCAGTGAGCTCTGAGGGTGGCAGACCCTGGGGTCAGGGCTGCACTGGGACTGTCACAGTCACTGCTTTGCCAGTCTCTGAGGCCTAGAAAGTCACACGTGCTGCTGGAAGGATCAGCAAGGAAGGAACAACCCCTGTGAAAAAGCAACTCCACATGGATCTTTGTACAAACTCTGCATTTGTACCTTCCCTGCTCATGCATCAGCAGTGTAGAAGGTTGTGGAAAATGCATATAGGCTGTTTGCACAGGGGGCAGGCAGGTTTCTGCAGCAAGCAGGAGACACATTGGCATCTTCATTGCCAGCCGCTGCCAATGAGTGCTTCATAATTTACAACAAAATTAATTCAGTGCTAAATTTAGTCAAAAATCCTCACTGTTATTCAAAATCCCTTAAGTCCTCTCAGAGCTGCTTCCCAGAGTCTCACAAAGGCTCATTATCACCCACATCCTTCCCATGCCCTAAAGTCCTGTGATTTCTTCTCAGTCAGTTACCCCAGACTCCACTCTGATACCACAGGCCAACTGAGCTTTGCCATTCCAGCATGGGTTATTTTGTTCTCATCACTGGAGCAATAAAGTTTTTGCTGCATTCTGCTGAAAGTCTTAAGAGGCTCAGAGCTAGAGGTTAATTATAAACACTAATAAATAATAATTTATTTCTTTATTTAGATTACATTATTATTGAGTTACTTTAAGGCCTTGCAATGTTTTAACTGCAAATAAAAAATTACCAGCCTAATAATGCAAGTTAGGGTACCTCTTCTTTCAAATGTCATTTACATTTGCATATATGCAATGCATATAATGCCATGGTAACTCGTAATTGCATATTTTAATATTAGCTGAAGTTATCCTTCCTCAGACCAATACTGATTTATTTCTTGTCATGTAATTTAAAAATCAACTGAAATTTAAACACCAGTTACAAGCATTTTCAAATAATTGTCAGTTTGAAGTACTTGCTACTGTTCTGTGACAAACTTAAAATACCTGGCAAATTTAGTATTTTGTGTTGCCCCCTCCTAAACCATCATTTCCAAACCGGACTCACCAACCATATTTTAACTTTCTAGAAGTAATTCATTGTCTCACTCACCATAAGCAATGAATTTCTAATTAGAACAATAATCCAACAAGTATCAAAACTTGATAGGTCAAAGTAAGAAACTGAAATTGTTGTTCTCTTTCACATTCTATTGCAATTTATATTGTTCATTTACATGGATAAAATTCCAGAATTTTAAATTTGTGATAATAAAGAAAGGAACTCTACCGGGAAGAACAGATAAATGGTGTTGTCCAAAATGACCAACTTGGACTTAGACACTGTTCCATTTACTGAAGACCTCAAGTAAAGTGAATCTCCTTCTTTCAAGATCTCTCCAGAAATCAGGAACGTTTTATCTTGAATCTGAAAGTTAAATGCTTTTATAAGTACAAAGGTTAACCCTTCATGAGAAATAAATCAAAAGACTGTATTTGTACCCTCATAACCTGTGGTTCTGCGCAGACAACCCTGGAATTTTAAAAAATAATATTTTAAAACCTTATGTATCCTTTACTTTTCAGTTAGGAGACTGGTCTGTATCCAATACAAACAGCTCAGCAAGTTATCTAATATATTCACTCAGGACAATTTTTATCTTAAACAAAGATACACTTTTTCTCAAGAAAAACAAACAAACAAAAAAAAAAACCCAGAATATTCAGTTCAGTGATGATATTAAAATCCAGTATTTTTAATTTGTCCTAGCATCTTGACTTTCTTCAAACTGAGGAATTCATAGTATTCAGCTGACATATTCCACAATGTTTTCCAAAAGAGAGGTGACTTCCTCTGTCTTGGAAGCTTGCAGGACAAGAACAACAACATATTCAGTAAACCTACAAAGGAACAGTAATGGAAACAGTGCCAATGAGACATCAAAACTGAGAAAGAAAGACCAAACAGAAAGGTCATTTATTTATGAGTACTCTTCATGCCTTCCCACCCTTTCCTTCAGTGGAAGCTGCACCTGTACCACAACTGCAGCACACAAAGACTGTAAGAACACAAAGGTAAATACATTACATTTCACTCATATGTTTGCTTCCAAGTCTGACATCACTGAGCACAGAATCAGAGACTTGCTGCTCTTTCAGGATTGTACAAGTAGAAATAAAACTCAAGTCTTCATTTACATAGTTGCAAATTATTCTTCCACTGAAAACATGCATTGAAAGGATCGTGTTGATCTGACACTGATCCCTGAGCAGAAAATTGTTTGCTTGAGCACTGAGTGCCTGCCAGTTCTGGACCCAGCCACCTGCTCTGGTGGATTTGCCTCAGGACAGGTTCTGTAACACTCCAGAGGCACCATCCCCCTCATAATAAGCCCCCAATTATGTCTTTGCATATCTTACTCCAGCTGCTCTCCATTTCCATGTCAACCCCCATTCTTCCTTCTTCTCTAGGAGTGTACATTCTCCCCAGTTACACTTCCCCCCACAAATGGCTCCTACATCCCTTCTAGCCTCTTTTCATTGTTGCTGATGTGACTTCTGAGATAAGGCTCAAGTGTAAAAGCTGTCAGGTGTTACACAGATAATCAATACACTCAAAATAACCCAGGTATTGCAGGAGGGATGTGGGTTATCTCAATCTTCATATCAGTAGAAGTAAAGGTTTGAGTTATCATGATGTGGTTATCAGTAGAAGTAAAGGTTTGAGTTATCATGATGTGGTTATACCCTTGAAAGAACAATAATTTCATCCCTATTTTTCTAGTACACCCATCTCTAGACAGTCTAAGCAGTTCATAAATACTTATTCTCTTAATTCCCCTATTCTGACTATTAAAACAAAGTAGAACTATAGAGACTGCATCCACTCTGGGTGCCAAATCTGAGAGAACAAGACATTCAGCTACAGGGGATGGAAGAGCAATATTCAACACCCAGCCAAACACAACCCCCTTAAGCCACAGCTGGAGACTATCACATGTGCACACACAAAATTATCTACAACTAAGGCATCTTGAGTTGTTTACTACAAGAGCTCTATAGCATGAACAAAGAAGCCAATTCTATGGGGTATCATTCAATTATCTAACCAGAAGATTCCTCAGCTCATTTGGTAATCATTCTCTCCAATTTCCATCTTCAAAATAAAATGTCATCTTGCAGATAATGATCTAGAAAGCTTTTATTTATCCCACAGGAGATTCATTCTCATGCATAGAATAGAGCAGGAGTCCTGTGGAAAAAAAGTCTTTTTAAATGCAGATTTAAATCTAACTTCCCATGTTTTAAACAGACAAATTTAACACGGAAAATAAAGAATAAGACCTTTAAATACTGAAAATACTAATGCTTTTCTTAGCCTTGTTGTCAGAAGCCTTTTAACAGTTCATCTGTGCCAATCCAGCATCTAGCACAGATAATTTCAGGGCAAAGTAACAGTCTATGGCAATGGATACAGGCAAACTAAAAATAGAATCCTGCATCTGTAATCACCAAGCAACTTCAATAACAATTAATACTAAGAGAAATCTACAAGAAATTGATTCTTTTATCTAGTGAAGTATCTGAAAAAAATGTACGTGTACCTGCATTTTGTAAGACCCATCTTGATTGTAACTTACAGCTACATCCACAGCTGTTCAATAAAACAAAATATGCATGTGTGAGTAGATTTAATTAGAGTATCTAGAGAATGATGGCATATAAACAGTATAAAGGCTTTCTTGAGAAAAATGAGGCCTACCAACACTAAGATAAGAACAAGTATTTTCAGATTAGCTTACTACACACTGCAAATTCCATACTCAATTCCAGACAATTTTTCTTTCAAAGATGAACCTGAAATCATGCTCTGAAATCTGTATTATCTGGACAGGAAACAAGTTTGTGAGGAGAGAAAGTACTAGCTCTTTCACAGCAAAATGAAGTTCAAAAAAAATGGGACTCTGCTCTTTTTAAAATCTCAGCCTCTTTCATTTAAATGATGAGCATTAATTAGTAGTCATTTGAATTTGGTTTAGATATCCTCAGGATCTACCAGTGTGGATTAAAGATGTAATTCTGTGAATTCCCAGCTTATACTGCATAAAACTCATACTGCTTCTATGCTGTTTCTTAGCCTGAATTTTGAAGCATCAGTTAAAATAACTTTATCCATCAAGCACCTCCCTTCCCTCCACATGCGTTTTTATTAACTTACTGCTTTCCCCATCCAGCAGAGACAGTTTTCTAGTGTAACATATATTTATTCTTCTACCAGTGCTGGATGCAAATGGTGAGAATTTATCTAAAACACAAAATACACAGATACGTTATTTTCATTCCCCTTCGGCAAAACACAACACTTAGAACTTAGGCCTTAAAATCGTTGTCCTACTGTTACTACCTTCATATTTATGGCACAGAAAAGACTGGGAACTACTGTAGTCACAGAGTGACAATTCCTTGATCTCCAACACTGAATAAAGTGATGCTGTGTGACCTACAGAAAACACGACACTACGAAGCGCACTGGCTGTTCTCCATGAACACATCCTTGAGCAGGACCAGAGAGCACGGAAATTCAACTACACCATGGCAGGTCCTGATTAGTGAAGGCTCCACTAAACCCCACTGCCTCTCCCATTCCAAGCAGAGCCAATTTCATCTGAAGACCTTGGCCAACTGCAGGAATAACAGAGGCAGAAGGTCACTGCTTGTGCTTGTCAAGAGCAAAGAGTTCACTGACCATGAATCCCAAGGTCTTTCAGACAGGCACTGTCTGAAGGGCTTTGGGAAGTACTCTGGACAGTACAGTGGTGACACATTCCATATCTGATCCTTCACAAAAGTTATAGCCTGCTCTGTGTGTAAATATCTGGGAGATGCCAGAATGCAGAAGCCTGAGCAGGCACAAAGGGGGGCAAAGAAAGAACATCCAAATTAAGTAACTGCACATGAACTCATAAAATAAAACAATGCAAAACAATTATCCTTACCATCTGACTGATCTCTAAAAGCATCTGTTAGCATCTTCTCTTTCAGTATGAGTCCTAGAGCTGCCTGACACATAACCTCATGTGGAGTTGCCTTTTTGGTTGGAAATAGTTCATCATGGTGTTGAGGAATGAAATTAGTGTGCACATTTCCAGCCTCAAACTGTGGGTGTCCTGACAGGCTCAGTAAGAAATCAATATTAGTGCTTAATCCTACAATCTGTAAAGAAACAGAAGCATATTGCCAAATTGAGTGATGAATACACAGCTTTCTGCTCACAAAGTTTATCAATAAAATGTAATTCATTCAACTGATCTGTTTTATTATCAATTAAACCACTGACTGATAAAAAAAGACAAAAAAAAAAAAAAAGAAAAAAAACCCAAAAACCCAAAAGCTGCTTTCTCAAAAGCACTCTGTTTTCTAAATGCTGCCTTTGTCCACTGTGAAGTTGAGCAGTTTCCCAAAAACAGTAACAGGAAGTAACTTCAGAAAAAAACCTACTTTTGGAAAACTGTGCTCTGAGTATTTAAAAGAGCATTCCTAACTTGACAAGTGTTTCTTATTAAAAATGAGTTACAATAGTTTCAGTATCCCATATTTGATCTTTTAATAGTAAAAAGTAGGAACAGGGACTTCTGTAAGTTTATTAGATACTATCCATTTCCTGTAGTGCAAAACATACCTAATGAAACAACATCATTATTTTAGAGAAATCAGTGAAACTGCTAACTGTGTTATGCTGGCAACATTTACTGACAGAACTGCTAAGAAAATTCTGGAAAAAGCAAGAGAATTCTTTTATCTCTTTCCCTTGCAATAAATGTTATTTTTAGCTAAAACAATAAGGGGCTCAACATTTTCACTACCTCACTCACGTTCGTGTTGTTGATTTAAAAGTGTAAATTAGCTCTGCACAAGTAATATTCAGTCTCACCTCAAGCCAAACCTTCTGAACCCCACTTTTGAAAACAGTTATAATACCTGTAGTTTTCATAGGGGAAAAATGGAAGGTTTCTTAAAAAGAACTGCCAGCATATTTCTTTACCACATGTATAGTCTAAAAACTTACTTCTTTTTATAAATTAAAAATTACAAGCAAACATTGTCTGACACAAATTCTACCTAAGAAACCCTTTAAGTCTGAGAAAGCTCACACCACAATTGAAAATGTTGTTTAGCCTTACCCTTCTACAAAGTCCCAGGTATATCTTCAAACTGAAGATACCACAAACTTAAAAATCTACGTGTAAAACTGGGCTTCACACTTACTTTTACTCACTCCACCAATGAAAACAGTTTGCAAATTAGGAAAAAATACAACTTCTGCAAACAACTAATGAATTTGAAATGGCAGTAGCAATGCAGGCTCCCTTTTGGAAACCACTTTTGTTTTACTGCAGTATTTTCTGCATACTTTGATGGCTCAAGCTGTGGTACCACACTGGGCTCCTCCCACTTACGTTGTACTGGTGCAAACTGTAGCGCAGCTTTCTGAGAGCTGCCTGTCGGTCCTCAGCCCAAACAACCAGCTTTGCAATCATGGGGTCATAATGCACAGAGACCTCATCACCTAAAACGTGGCAATAAAACAAAAATGCTGTAACATGCAAGCAAGTATTTAGGAAAGTTGGTAATGCAAAGTACTGGACACCACATGGCATCCAACTCAGGCACAATTCATGGCCACATTTCTCTCAAGATTAAAGTTGTTTAAGGACGTGATGATGTGACCTAGCATTTCAATATCAAGGGAAACTTCAGCACAGACTTTTTGTAAGTTTTTGTAGAGGTAACATTACTCAAATTCAATGTTCTTTCTTGCAATCAGAATGCAGAATTGCTAAATAGTGAGGATACCATCACCACCATGAGCCAGTGGACATTAATTTAGGTACAGGTAAAGAAGAGGTAAATAAAATATTCAGTGATTGACCAAAAATACATGGAAAATCATAAGGAAGAATAATTCTGTAGGGATTTGTCTTTATAACAGCACTCTTTTAGACAAACTTATTTAGGCCAAAGAGGGAAATGCTTACAAAGAGAAGTTCTTGATGTTAATTATTTCTTCTTCCATCACTGCCTTCAGTTTTACCTTGCCTGACTCCGGTCTCTATCCTGGTGAAACGATCTGCTGGGGGGGTGGATAAGTGCAACAGTGGCCCAGCTCCTGGCATAAAGTTATTATTAGGGTCTTCAGCATATATCCTAGCTTCAAATGCATGACCCTGAAGCAGGATCTCTTCCTGCATTAGAGGAATCTTCTCTCCTGCTGCAACCTGAAAACAATAGGTTTTTTCCTTTAATGCAGGATCAATATTCTGGAGTGCTGATATATGAAATATTAACTATCTTTCTTCTAAACATGAACAACTAGGAAGCACATTTTAAAAAGCACAAGGAGAAAAACAGTGCCAAGACCACTGAACCTGTCCACCATTTCTCTCTCTCTCTTCCAGTGTTGTTTGAAGTCTGTTCTAACTCAGGATTCAATTCTCAATTTCCATGCCCAGATAGGGAAGAGAAATGTTCCTTCTTTTTGCATGAGCATTTGCCATTTTAATTTTCTTTCTGATTACACTAAATACTTCCCCACCCTTAATCTCACACTACTTAAGATGCTGTCCTCACTTTTGGATTTATCCAAACAGAATTGGGTTTTATTTCAAGTTCCTTAATACCCAAAACTTCCTGTGATAATTCAAATTGTGAATAATCTCTGCAAATTGGGTGTGTGAGGAAATCCCCTGCTCCAGTCCACCCCACTGTACACTTATTTCAGAATGTGGCTAAGCTGGTATAACACCAGACATCAGTTTTTGTGAAGATTTTTTCCTCCTACAGCCTGATGCAAGAATTTTGGGCCACAGATACATTTCAATTAGAGTTTTAGAAACCTTTCAGCATAGCAGTGGAAAGATCAGGACCCTACTCCCTCCCACTTCCCACATTGTCTGTCATGTCTCTAAATACACTTTAAAAATGTTTTCTCTCTACACGGCTGGGAGAGGACTGGTTGAAATTCAGAGCACCTACACAATGCTCTACATCCAATACAGCAATGTGAGATGTTCCTGTGGAGCAAAGGAAACTCTACCCTGACAGCTGAGCAGGAGATGAGGATCTGGAAACCCATCTGGCCTCTCACAGGCAGTGTCACACAGCACTCAGGAGGAACTCTACGTGTAAAATCAATTAACACTCACCCTGAGCTGCCATTCCACCAAGTCTGTTCCAGTGATCATCTCTGTAACTGGGTGCTCTACTTGCAGCCTGGTATTCATCTCCATGAAGTAAAAATTATGTTGGGAGTCCATAATAAATTCAACTGTTCCTGAAGTATTTAACAAAAGGACACTTACCTAAGAGCATCTTAGGTGTCCATTTATGGAAAAGACACCCAAGACACTTAATTCAACTACACCAAGACTATTATTTCTAAATCAGGCACTGAATTTTATCAATTTCTATACAAATAATCTAAAAGGGTCACAAAATTGAGGTCTGAAAACAGAAGGGTTGTTTCCTTGTACATTTACATAACCTTTGTTTAGTAGCCATTCTCTACAGTAAGAGCTATATTTCATTAGCACTTTAAAAAGTGCATCAAGACTGTTTGAAAGTATTCTGAATATTCATAGGGCATGTAATTATTTTTTAATAAATATCCAAAGGAAGCAGTGAGAAAACAAAGTTAGAAATAATTTTAGGTTATTTTCCATCTGTGAAATGGTGTGGACTTTACAGTGAGTTGTGTTTTTCTTGGAAGGACTTTACTGTTAGCATATAAAGTATTACCCTTTGTATGCTAAAAGAGAAATTGTTTTCCCCTTGCTCAGCTCAAACTTACTAATTCATAGTGCTCACTTTCCAACAACAGTTGAGTTGATCCAATTATCTGCTCTGAAATTTTTTCTTTCTATCCTTCAGCTGCCACTGGTCTTGAGCTCAGGTATGCTAATTTAAATCTATAATTACATCAGAATTAACTACATGATTACTTACTTAAACCTCAAAAATTTGAGGGATGTGTGTCATACTGGAAAACAATCAGATGCCATTTGCTTGAGACTTGAAGTCTCATTAAGTTAAAAGCTTCACCTCCCCAGACTTACCTGCTCCCACATAATTCACTGCTTTAGCTGCTTTGACAGCAGCTTCTCCAAGCCTCCTTCGAACCTCTGGACTAATTCCTGGCTGTAAATAATAACAATAATAAAAAGATTACAGACTATTGTTAAGTTTGGTGATATTAAATCTGGCATGCATGAATATTTAACAGTATTTAACAACTGTAGTGAAACACTGATCTATGTTATACTTGAAATCTAAATAATACTTCTTTGAGAATCAGTTTCCTAAAGAATGTAGTTTTTTTCAATTAGAACACCTTCTGCAGCAAAACTAGAACAGGTCTGAGAATCACAAATGAACTATGACCCACTACCTACATTCAATGACAGATAGCAATTACTATAAAAACATGTCAGTTCATAAAAAATATTAACAATTTTCTGCTCACCCCTGGTGCCTCTTCAATGATTTTCTGATGCCTCCTTTGCACACTGCAGTCTCTTTCAAACAAATACACTGCATTGCCATGCTGGTCACCAAATACCTGGACTTCGACATGCCTGTTCCATAAAAATAAATGTTTTAATGTCTTTTAATGCCCCAAACAGACTTCAAACTTGTACATTTCAGTAGGACTTCTTATATGATTAAGTGTCTGCCCTTAAATAAATGCCAAAAATGTAGAAGTGAGGCTGCTATTATGCAGGATTTTACTGTTTTAGACTTACTCAATCTTCTAAATGAAAGAGGATTCCTAATACCAACTACTGTGGTGAAATCTCATTGATTGTAGGATAAGCAAGACGCATATCTGAAGGCTGCTACCTCTTTCTTAGCTATTATAATACAAGTAAAACCACTTCACTATTAATTTGATAATGATTATTTCCCTTATAATTTACTGTGCAGCAATTCACAAGAGACAGCAGCAGTCCTGGCTCAGGAATAACATTGTTCACTTCAAAACACCATTTCAAAGGACAACTATTAGGTGGCAGAATTTTATTCTATGCATAAAACTAATAAAAATACATCACCATTCTGACAATGCCCCCATCCTGGCAAAAGAAATTCCCCAGCAATGAGTTTTTTCTCATGTCCACCTGACAGCATAAGCAGACCCTCAATTTCTTTGGAATAAATGCTTTCCTTATAGTGATGCTTCAAGGAAAACAGATGTAAAATACAAGAATATCAAACAGTCCTCTGTGAGACATTCTTTATAAAAAATAAATTGGTTCAGTTTCACAGGCCAGGCATGAGCTAAAGACTCTCACTTCTGTCTGAAATATCAAAGTAAAGGAAGATTAAATAACTGGTTTAGGACACCTGACGGCAGCAGAAACACCATCACAGCTTGACTAAGGTCTGTAGTTTAAATATTATAGAGTGATTTTTTTTCCTAGATGTAAAACAGTTTTAGAAAGCTCACTCACTGCCACATCTCCCAAGCAGTAGCATTTTAAATCCTGTCATTCAAAAGAAAGCCACTGCAAGAAATTCAACAAATTATAAACAATTTTGACCAAATTAACAACTTACATAGTGCAAATCAGACATACAGAACCAATTTTAATCCTACAACTAAGCTAGTTATGTTTATTTAACAGTAGAATAAACATTACAGTGTTTATATTGAAACATCTATTTCTTACCTTGGATTATCTACAAATTTCTCAATCAGCATTGCATCATCATTAAAAGACTTCTTTGCTTCCCTCTTTGCTGATTCTAGTTGGTCCAGAAACTCCTTTTCTGAATGAGCAATCCTCATGCCCTAGAATACAGGAAAAAAGCTTATCTAAAGATCTAAAAATACAGCACACAATGAAAAACCTTGTTGCACACATATAGTGAGAAATTAGCTTAAAAATAACACTTTTTGTTTCTTTGAAAAACATCAGTAGAATTGTGTATCAGCTCCCAGTAAGAAAATCCTACTAAGTCCCACTGAAAGTGCCACAGGAAGTGTAAAAAATAGATATTATCATTCCATTGATATGAGTGAGCACAAATCAATTTTGTCCTCAAATATTATAGAAATTTTCCAAGGTTGGCAGAGAAAAACTTATTTTTTACAAAATAAATCTAGCTATTTTAGAAATAAAATTTTCTATATGTAATTTTTATAGACATTTATTTCAGAGCAAAATCTGATTTAGACTGAGAGTTCATCACTCATTAAAAAGTATCTAGACACAAAATGGTATTTCTAATAATTTCTTATGCAACATTTAAAACTGTGAGCAAAAGTCACAGAAGCTATCACAGAGTAACAACTTAAAGTAATATAATTTTGCACAAATCCATAGCACAGCTTTTCTGCTTATGTGAATTACTGGAGAGCCATTGAATTAAATAAAAATCTTCCTATTTATTCCAGCTCCTTATCTTCTGCATATCAAAGGGAAATGAGATTTCATAGTGCTAGATTGGTCATTAATAATAAATTTTAACAAAAAGTACTTTTCCAGTTTTTGTTTTCTTTTAGAATATTGAGTTACAGATCCTGAGACATGGTAACTTTACAGCACATGATGAACAGAGGGGTTCCTTACCTTTCCTCCACCCCCACGGACAGCTTTAATCATTACTGGGTATCCAATTCTCCTGGCATGTTCCTTTAGACACTCATCAGACTGATCTTCTCCATGATAACCTTCAACAACAGGAACGCCAGCAGCAGACATTATAGCTTTGGAAGTGCTTTGACAGAACAGTTTTATATTTAGAATTGTAATAATATTTTTTTCTTACTTTAAGCTCCAATCTGTCTAATGTTCCCAATGTTAATTCTCTCCATGGAAATAGATCCACAGTAGACCTCAACAGGACTACTTGCACAGGTGGGTTATGCAGCACTGGACTGTAATCCAGCACATGCTTCAAACAAAGATTTTTGTTTCTCCTAGCAGGATTACACTTTAGTTTGACTGGTTTTTCCACTTTATAGATGCCAAAATCTAACATTGTCAAATTACAACACTATATCTCACAATATTTAAAGTTGTACAAAGGCAAAACTTTTCATAAGACAGGCTACATTCACACTACACATAAAACACTCAAGCATAACAACTCTAATTTCCAAAATGCATGCAAAGCTTATTAAATTACTGAGGCAATTTACTCTCACATTATGAGGTGATAAAAAAGGTAACTCTTTCTAACTCCTATTATACAGTTCCTTCATTTCCATATTCTTGATTTATACTTCCAGCTTAAAAGTTTTTCTTTGATCTAGGTAACGAAGAACAAGATCCTCCGTGATGAACTAAACTTATCATTTTACATGAGCCACAATAACCCTGATGATCTGGTGCTCCTTTTCCACTGCTCTCTTGACCCATCCAATCTGACTGCTGAACCTTTACCTATATTACACTGCAATGCTTCAATTCTGGAAAAGTAGAATCATTTCTTATTTAATTACTAAAATCCCAATAACTGAACAATCTTGACCATTTATATCTCTAAACGAATCTATAAACTTGGAGTTTATTCCTTTGAAGAAAACTGTAAAAATGCAATGCAAATTGACAGAATAAAACAATTATAGAGCAACTGGCCATTTATTAACAAAATCAGCTTTGCCAAGCTGTAAACTGCATAATCAAGTAACAAATCAGAAATAGATACCTTTTAATACCCATATCTCTGATCGCAGATGAAGGAGGACCTATGAAGATGATCCCCTGTTGCTTACACAGCTCTGCAAACTCTGTGTTTTCTGAGAGGAAACCATAACCTGGATGAATAGCCTAAAACAGATTAATGTTACCAGCCTGTTTTTTTGTATCAGTTTAGCTTAGAAAACTCAGAAACTTCATAGATCATTAAAGAAAAGAAAGATGAGCAAAACTGAAGAACTAAAGACACAGAAGTAAGAGAAAATGTAAGGCCCTGATCTCCTTACCTGTGCTGCTGCAACCTTGGCCACCTGCAGTATTTTATCCATAGCCAAGTAACTCTGCTGTGAGGGTGGTGGACCAATGCAATATGCTTCATCTGCCTGTTTTACAAAAGATACATACAACAGACTGTTTACTAGCAAATTTAAATAAGTCTCTGAGCTAATTATATCACTTATCAGACTGCAGTTTAAATCACTGCCTCTCCTCATGGAGAGGCTCAACTGGGTGAAACAAATTCTGACTTTGTCCCCAAAATCACAGTCCATTCTCTAACCCCTGACTGTCCAGAGCCAGAGAGCCAACCTTGAATGCACTTCCTGTAAAGCTGTCAGGTGTTGAGACAGAGACCAGGCAAACTTTCCATCCATTCAAGGAAAACTTGGCAGTAGGTCTACAGAAGCGAAAATCAACTTTGCATCAGCACCCGAATCTACTTTACGCATGGAACTTATCAATGAAAAATACTGTTATAAATAAACATCAGCCACAAATTTAATATACTTCACCATTGCTACGTGCATGGAATTCCTGTCTGCTTCACTGTACACTGCCACAGACTTCACCCCCATTTTCCTGGCTGTTCGCATCACCCTGCAGGCGATTTCTCCTCGGTTTGCAATAAGGATCTTCCCTATGCTGTGACCTCCTGTTTGGAAGGATGAAGCACAGTAAGAAACCAAGCCACAAAAACATTCCTGGAAACAAAGCAATTTTAAATTCTAGTTTCTTTTACATTCTTTATAAAGTTTATGCATTTTCTTCAATAATGAAAAATGCATGCTTCACCCAAAAGCATTTCCAAGCTGCTTTTCGAATTTTTAGCTCAGAGTCCTTATGCAGAAGTATGCTCAAGCCATTTTTTTTTCTTTTTTAGAATTCAAGAAATAGATCCTAACTCTAAAAAGAACCCACTTCTACATAACAGCTGATGCTTACAGTTGTGCTGAGTGCCTTCTGGACTAACTAGGAAACAATCAAAGTTGTGCTGTGTTCCTCACAACAGAAGTGATTCACATATGAAGAGCACTGCTCCCCCTTGATACACAGTGACAAGGAAATAACAAAGTATCAACTCTTTTGCCTCGGTTTCTTTAAGCAAGCTTCTACAAACTGTCATGACAGCAGCCACAACTCGATAGAAGTATAACACCAGCACTGACAGAGACAACATGACTACAGAGTGAGTTTAAATCATCTTGCTAAACCCCTTTACTCTCCTTCATATATTGTTTAAATACCATTACGCCTATAAAACAATTCTCATAGACTTGGCAACATTTGTATCAGAAAAGGACTCAGAGGAAAACATCACAAAAAAGAAATAGCTTTCATTAATTTCCATATACCTAAATATGATAGATAAAATCATACAAAATGTTGTTTAAACATTAAAGATGATTTCTGTTAGGTTAGCTACAGGTTCCTGTTCTCAAAAATAGTGAAGATACTGAATATTGATTAAAAAACCTTGCAGTCTTTCACCAACTAATACTCTAAAACCATCCACACTGCATAGCAATTAAGGCTAGTAGCTAAAGAAGTTAAATTTCATACCTATCGTTGAGGCCCATTTCACAAATATTCGTACTTGGTTCCATTGCCTGTGCAATTATAAAGGGACAAGTGTTACAAGTGCATACGAAGAAGTGGCAACAGAGCTACTTTTATTTTCAGGTGAAAGAATGACAGCACTGAAACTTCAGATACATCTATTTTCACAGAACATATTCAGGCCTAACAAGGGAAGTTGCTCAAACTTCACCAGATCTCTCCCTAAGTACTTTCACTTGGACACAATAAAAGTTATCCCCTTGCTTTTTTAGTAGCATTCAAACAGAAATAATCAAGGAGTTTTCTTAAAACAAACAGGCAAAAAAACTCTTTTTGGTGGACAGAACGGCCAACAACTCGCATTTATTTATTATGGAGAGACCAACTCATGAAATATTTGGGAAAGAAGATGTGAGCAACCGTAAAATAAAAAAATATTAAAAAGGCAACAGGAGCTGCTTTTGTAGAGCAAAGGTGCAAGAGAAAAGAATGTGAAAGAGCAAGAGCGAGCTATGGAGAGTTTTAGAAATGGAAAGTTAAACTTCAGATGATTAATGCTAAGTAAATGAGATAACGGCAGTGAACTGACTGGATAGAACTGTGAAAGCAAACTCCTGGAAATGTTTTAATTAGTATGTAAAACAACGTCGGAATTTTGGATCAAGTCCAGCATTCTTTAATGCGTTATCGGACACAAAGACACGGCACGTCCTCGGCACCACACAAGCAGAGCTCGGTTGTAACGACGGGAGGAGGAATCGGTGCATGTCCCGAACATTGAATACACAGCTGTCGTGGTCACCGTCCGTGCGCACAGGCTGCGGACCGACCCCCGGGGCCGGGGCAGCTCCACGGGACCCGCGGCAGCTGCTACAACGATTCCATAAAGCCCAGGAGGGTTTATTTGCTCTTCCTTCCCACAGAGCATCCCGGCCTTCCTGTGTGCCCCCTCACGCCCCGCAGAGCCCCTTCCCCTCCTGCCCCGGCAGCGGGCTCCGTGCTCGCTGTGGGCAGCTCCCCCCGGCTCCTCAGGCCGCCCCCGGCCCGCACCCACGGCTGCCCCCGGCCCAGCCGTCCCTGCCCGCGCTCGGGGCCGCTCGGGCGTCCCCTGTCCCGCACTCACAGCCGGCGCAGCGCCCCGAGGCAGCCGCGGCCCCGCTCGACCGCCGCCAGCGCCATGTTGGGGAGCGCGGGCGGGAGCGGGGAAAGCCCTCAGGGGGAGGGAGCGGGCGGAGGGAGCGCGTCACGGGGAGCAGAGCGGGGCGCGGCCGGGGCCCGCTCGGCGAGAGCGGGGGAAATGGCTGTCGGGGGCGGGGCGGGGTGGCACCGAGAAACGGCGGTGGGAGGGCAGATCGAAAAAATTTCATTTAAATGTGAAACGATGCCTGTCGCTGACGGGTTGGGGGCCGTATGGGTGCACGGACTCAGCGGAGCGTGCTCCTTCAGGAATGACATCCGGGGTTGTAATAGGTCAGCGGTACACAATGGTGAGGGTTGTTGCGAAGGGCGTGGGCATTCTCGGGTAACAACATCCCCAGATCGGCATCAAAACCGCCTCGTGCAGGCGGAGGAGGTCTCAAAGCGGTGGGATCAGAAAGCCGTCGGGATCCATTGCTCTCCCTCAGGCTTTGGAGCTTTGCAAGTCACAGAGCCACAGAAGATTTGGGTTGGAAGGGAGCTTAAAGCTCATCACATTACATTATTCTCCCTTGAGCAGGGACACCTTCCAGTAGCCCAGGTTGCTGCCAACCCCATCCAACCTGGCCTTGGATACTTCCAGGGATGGGGCATCCACAGGTGCTCTGGGCAGCCTGTGCCAGGGCCTCACCACCCTCACAGGGAAGAATTTCTTCCCGATATCTATCAGTTTAAGGCCCAGCCTACCCCAGTGCCAGGCCTTGCTAAACCTGCCCAGCCCCAGCACAGTCAAAATAAATATTTCCAGTTGTTGTTTACAAATAGCAAGGCAGCCATGCTTTTTCACAACAGGAATACACAAGCTATCAATTGCAATAGTGGCAGTGTTTAATGTCTTAAGTATTCTCCATACTCTGAAGCATTATCATTTTCTTACATGAAGAGCATCTTCAGTATGCAGGCAATCTCTGCTTGCTCCACTGTTGCTATTTTTACTTTGCCGTGGTGACCCCTCACACCAGTGACTGGATGGTTCAAGTGGCTTAAACAGACACCAGATCAGCTTGGGGAAGTCATCCCTTGGACCTGACTGCAAGAGGGATCAGCACTTCCTATAAGGATGAGATTTTAAAACTAAATTATTAAGTGAAGCTTCCTCTTTTCCATAGTCCATTCATTCCAGTTTTCTTCAACATAAGATGCTGACAGTGTAGATCCTACTTTTGCCTTTCGTAATCCAGATTTTTTAAAGGTCGTGTTTAATTTGTCTCTAAACACAAGATGGCAGCATTTTATGTAGTTTAACATAAAAAAGTTGGACATTGGGGAGAGCTACAGATATTTTCCAGTACATAAATCAGAGGTGGTGGAGGAGTTGATGCTTTTAGCAATAGAACTTAAGGGAAGTGGCAAACACATTTATATTGCAAATCTGCTCTTGATGGAGGCATCCTGCCAGCAGGGCTTTTAGGGCTTGCAAAGTCGAGCAGGATCACCAGACTGTACACACAGATGTTTGAAAGTGCACTGTAATAAAGCTTAAATGCAGAAATAGTGATTTCCTCAGTGACACCAATAATATATTTGATGTGCACATCCACAGTCAGAAGCACTTAGGTGAACCTACTGATGTAGTGCATAGGTTGGGTTGGCAACATTTTTTTTTAATTGTGGAAGCTGAGTATATTTTGAAAGCTGCTTTGATTAATAATTTGAGTAGTGTGCTCATAACAATTTTTTCCATGAGCAGGTTGTGAAAAATGTAATTTGAAATATGAATTCATTTTATTTGACCTGATGAAAAAAAAGCCATTCCTTGGAAAAATGAGGTTAAACATTGGCTGGAGACATGATTCATAGTCTTCAAACATTTTGTGATATAGGAAAGCCTCAGTAAAACTGAGATTTAAAACCAAGATCTGTGTCTCTAATAAACACAGATATCCTGACTCAGACTGAACGCCTTGCTTTTTCCAACGGCCATTTATTTTGTTTCTGCTTGTTGGAAATGCAACCTGCTCCTATCTAAAATTGTGAAGAAAGAGCTAAGTAAGAATCTGAGTCAATTAGTTTATCATTTAATAAAATACTTGGGATCTACCAATTCTATAGGCAATGAGACTCACAGAAAAAGAGAAACGTATGTTTTGTGACATTTTGTGGCTAGCTGGGAAAGCCCAGATGCTGATGAAAGCCCAGCAGTGTTACATTGCTGTGGCAGATAAACTTCAGACCCACATTCCCCCGCCTTGTTGGCATGCAATGGCCACAGCCCTGGACGTGAGGAAATAAGTGTAGTGTCCAAGTCTTGTCACCTTAGTCACAAAGGGTTAACTCCACAGAAATCTTTCTCTTCTCATGCTTGTTATTTTGCTCAAATTGATGCTTAAAAAATACACCTCCTTTTTTTTTCTAAATATTCTGATGCAAAGGTTTCTTCAATGAATTCCTAACTTCTGTGCCTCTGGGACAGTCCAGGGTGTGACTCATAGATGGGGACCTTTTGCCTTTAAGTAAAATAGTTGGCTTTTCCTCCATCTGCCACTGAAACTTGTCAAGAAAGAATTTTGAAACACCAGCAGCTTTTGAGGGCCTACTTCACACACACAGGTGTGTATTTACCAGCCCAGCTTCTAAAACATGAACAAGTGAGGAATCTTGCCCACTGAATAGGTGCAATCCTGGCAGCAAATTTAACTTTGTACCAGGCCAAGCAAGTGCCAAAGGGCAGAGCAAACTGCCCCTGCTCTCCAGGCAGCCCTGCTTTTCTTATCAAGGACAAATCAAGGGGCTTGCAAAGTTTTCACCTTGTGACATTAAATTATCCATCACGTAGGGAAGTGAAGTATAATTCTGTATAATTTTATCCCTGAGGGAAGTTACAGCCTTACTGCTGCCCTCACTGGCACTTCTCCAACAGCAAGTTCCTCAATCAGCTGCTGGTAGCACAGAGATTGTTTTTTCTCCCCATCTTTACCACGTCTTCTGCTTTTCCTGCAGTCCATGTAACAACCTTTGCCTCATGAGGAGCACAACATGTAAGATTCACTCAGCCATTTCAGAGATAAAATCATTGCACAGCAATGCACACTCCAATGATTAAATACAGCCTTTATTAATCAAACACCAACAATAGAAAAATAAAGAGCATATCTTACTTCTCATAGCAAGTTATTTTTAGCAGCCATACATTATAACAAGCTAGAAGTGATCAGCCAAGCCATGTTCAGATACTCAAGATGCCAATCTAATCTCCCTTCCTCTTTCAACTGAACAGCTGTTTCTTAATTTGCACTTGTCCTTCAGAGAACAAAAAGGACTGAAAGAAATTAAACCTTGCTTTTTAAACTCCTCAGTCACTTGTCTAAGTGTAACATCATTGTGCTTCTGGGATGCCCTCATTCTGTCTTGGGTGTGCAGAGACCACAGGGGATGGTCTGGCATGGGAGCTGCAGCAGAGCACCAGGGAGCCATGGGGATGTGGGGATGTGCTCACCTCCTAGTCCCCGTGATGGCCCCACGGCCTCCTGACCCGCACGTGCTCGCACAGAAGTTAAGCTCTGCTTCCCTGGTGGATGCATCACATCATCAATGCACCATATCATTGATGCATCACATCACCCTGATCAGCACCTTCTGGCTCAGGGCTGGGTTGGTCTGAGTCTGCAGCTGGGGGAAGAAGTGAGCTGGGGCTGCTGAGTCACTCTGGGAGCCAGCTGCAGCCTTGTCTCCTCCCACAGCAGACAAAACTGCCCTGCTGCCCCACAGTATGGCCATTATGGCCCAACTAGTGTGCAAGCAGTTTACCAAATATCCTCCTTTTGTATGGTGTTCTTTTAGGGACATTTGCTCAAGATGTTTCCTCAGAGAAGATGTTTAAAAGAAGAAGTCCGGTAAGGCCGAGACTAATTACCCTATAGAGTCTACTCTACTATAGAGTACCTCAAAGCCACTCCATTAGATATAAAAGTACCAGCTAAATATATTCTTACATTCTGGCAGAAAATAAACGTGGGCATCAGCTTTTAGAGCTGTACATGGCAGCTCAAGGACAAGCTGGGCTGTCTGATTCTAATTCAACATTAAATTTAGAGAGGCAACACTCCCTGCTATGCTGACACATCCCTGCTGCAGGCTGGCTGGGTTTTGGGATCAGGGATGGCGGTGACGGGATGCAGGCTGGGCCACAGCTGGGAGAAAGTCTGCACTTCAAGGCTGGGCTTTCCTGTTGCAGTAAGATTTCTCCAGTGGATACTCTACTTCTATAAAGCACTAACTTCATTGGATTAATTTTGCTGCATGTTGGCAGCATTTCCTGGGAGCATCCAATTGTTTCATTGATTTGCACCATGTGAACTTCACCTGTGCCAGTTAGAGCAAGCCCAGAGTATCATTCATGTAGAAATGGCAGAATGCAGCTTTATAAAAATAGAAAACAAAAAATAGCAAGAAAAAGCATAAGAACAAATCAGGTAAATCTGAATCCAAACATTGTTCAATACCAACACTTTGATTCACTGTAGAAAGAAAAAATACTATGGGGAAAAACTTCATTCGTGCATCACTAGTAAAAATGCCAGGTGTCAAAATATTAACCACAGAATTAGCAGTCGTTAGTAACTCTTTTCTGTCCTCATGCTGATATCAGACTTTTTTAAAAGACTGAATATTAACATAAAGCAATTTTTCAGAACAGAACAAGCAAATGCTATATCCATGTCAGTAGAAGTAACAGAGATCACACAATCCAACAATGCAAAGAACATGTGAAATGGGACTCAGCTTTGACAAGGGAAAGATGTCTATTGATCCCTGGGCAGAACAGCTTAGGGCCAGACCATGTGCTGAGCTTTTTAGGCAGCTTTTGTTGTTAAAATGTCCACATGTAGCAGACGGGGACAGTGACATCCCTACTGCAGGCACAGGCTCATTTTCAAATGGGAGCTCTTCAACCATTTACCTTTCCTTCCAGATATCTCATTTTTTTTTTTTAAAAAAAAGGTGAATGCTTTAACTGAGTATAAAAATCTGCTTTCTAAACAACAGATTCATAGTATTAAGTAACCCTGAGAATTAGAGGGATCTTATTAGGCCTAAGGTCTGAGTCCAGTGGCTGCTTTCTGCTAAGGGGGGAAGGAGGAAGGGAAAATGAGCTCAATAAAGCTCACTAAGCATTATGAACAGTGCTGGAGCCCTTTGCAAAAGAATAATTGAAATATTTACATTTCAGTTTGAGTATTCAACTGACTACAGTCCAAATCATGGTGTCTGTATTCAAGGCTTTAAAGTTTGTTATCTTATTTTTTGTGCTATTTTACCTTATAAATGTATTCAGCTGTTCCTGTGCTCACACCTGGTTCTGATGTTTCTCTTGTAAAAGTGCTTCAGAATTGTCTTTATCTTCCTTATTTATTGGTTCATTCAGACTCAAAGGGAACATTTCTAGAGAAAGTTAATTACTTCCACAGCTACAGATTATAGAGCAGTATGGCCATGTTTCCTGCCTCACACAGACCAACATATCTAATTAATTCATAGAATGGAAGAATTTCTTTTCTTTCTTCATTTAAATAAGTAAGTTACCAATGGTGAAATACTAGTAAAATATCAAAACTATTTTTAAAATACTTAAGGGAATATCTGACAAGACATAACCATCAATTTTATCCAATGAAAATCCAGTGATGTTCCATCACCATTAATAACTGCACAGGATTTGGGCCATTGTTCATAAAAATTAAATTAGCTTTCAGTATTTCCATTTTGTTTAGATACAGATTAAACTGTCAAGGCATTTTTGCATATGATTTCAGTCTTTCTTTTGCTTAATGAGTGCCATTCCACAGTCGTTTTCCAGGCCAAACTTTTATTAGTAAAATTTAAGCCACTAGCCTAACTCCTTGGAGGAAGTGTGCTCTTATTGAATATTATTTTCTCTTTTGCAAATGTTTTCGTACATAATTTCTTATCATCTTGATGTCATTTCCTTCAGTGAGGAGATTTTGTGGCATGTGCACGTGTGTGTTTGTGTGCATGTGTGTGTGTGTGCACATTTCTGCACGTGTAAATCTTTTGTGACAAGGAGCTTTTCCTTGTTACAACAAAGAACACGAGCTGGACTTAAATCTCAAAAGCAATTACTATTCTCATGCCTTCATCATTAGTTTAGCAGGAAATAGACTACAGAGTGTATCAGTGTGCTTTAAAGCAACTCCAAATTATTTCCCTATGAAAATCCAGCTCTCAGCTGTGAGCCCACTGGAGAACACTCACTTTTGGGCAGAGTTTGTCCAAGGCCTGTGCAAGCTTTTATTTCCCACAGAAGCCTTGACCATACAGCATCAGTGGATTTCCATTTCTCACGGACCTCGTGCAGGTGCCCCAGTGGTGGTCACTTAATCCCAGGCATTTCCAGTGAGCGTGGCATCTTCCTGGATTAAGAGAGTACCCTGTTGCCCCAGTAGAGGACATTTCCTGGGCTCGGTGTGGTCACTGTGACAGGTCCATGTCTGAACAGCATGTGGGGGATTCCTGAGCTCTCACAAGACCAGGAACATACTAAGCTCCAGGGTAAGAGTCACAATTACCACTGTGTCTTTGCAAAGGGCTTAGTGGGAGAACCCTAGGCACTTAGGAAGTGTAACTGTGTTGCAGGACTGGTGAGAACTTGCTTGTGAGTAGAGTCACACTGACGCTGCCCGTGAGATTTTGGGACACACCGTGCCCAAAAAGCTTTCAGTGAGGTCTCACCTTGCAGGGTTGTCTGTAGCTGTGGGCCTCTGGTTTATTCACCTGAAGGTCAGACTTACATATTTTGATAAATCCAAACACCATCATTAACAAACCTGATGGATTTTCTGGGGGATAGTGATACTGCTTGCCTTAAGCTATTTTTAGGAACCTGGCTTAGGTGATCTGAATGACCTCCTTTGTTGATAACAGAGAGAATTTAGGCTCCTCATTTTGGACTACATCTAAATTAGATTCTAAGAATAGCGTAAAGTAGAAGGTGTGAGTTCTCTCCTTCCCACCTGAAAGAAAATCCTTCCAGAAATATTCATTAGCTGTAAACACATGGTGTCATCTCACTTAAAAATGTGGCCTCAGGGCAGGGAGATTGCCAGGCAGAAGCAAAAACTCCTCTGACTTCTCTGCTTGCTGCACACATTTGGAAGAACAAGGGCACCTCAGATGCGTTCATATCCTCTATGTGGCTTCCTCCTGGAGATCAGGAAGGTGGCAAACACAATGACAAACAATCCCAGGATAGTCAGGCACACTGCAATGGGAGCTACTTTGCTGTTTCTATCAAGAAAACATTCTTCTTCTGGAAGGAAAAAGAGATCAGAGAATGTTATAGCAAAACACCATACTCCTAAACTGTACATCTGTATTCCAGAAAAGTTGGCAAATACAAGCCAGAAGTTCTCAAAACCTTGCTTTCTTTTGTTTTTTCTTTCTTTTTCCTGAGCTATACTTACTCTACACTTTTTATCTGTGGTGAGCCTTATCTCAAGAAAACCATCCTTGCCCCCTCTGCAGTAGCTCTGTTTCCCTAGAGGGTGACTCTTCTCCCTCATATCTGCAGGAATTGTTTCACCACTCAGCACACACACAACAGGGGCTTTCTTCCCAAAAGCAGATGGGGAGCATCACAATACAAAGTGCCAGTCTGAAAATAAAGAGCAAGACATCCTGCATGGTCAAAAACTGCTCCTGTGTGACATCTGATTGCTTCTTCCCAGTGAAGAGGATCAGGCCAGAGACAGAAGCCCATAGTCCAGCACATCACTAGTGCACTAGGGATCCTTGTTAAGTCAGTGTTTTCTAAGAAAAATCAAATTCTAATTGTTCTCTCTGTTTAATTCAGAATATTTGTGGATAATGGTGGCTACCTCAGAACATTCAGAGATAAGGCAGGCAGAAGCCTTGGACACAGTCCAGGGAGTTGCTTTGGCAATACTTTTGCAATTTTGTTGTTCATATGATGATATCAGATACAAATCATATCTTTGAAGGACCATCTAAAGATATCACTCCAAACATACCTCTTAGCTACAGAGAGGGCAAATCCTAGCTTCCTCAGCCAGTTCCTAACCAAATGAATATTCAAATCATCCTCTGATTAAACAGAAACTTACTACTTTAAAGTGAACTTCTAGACTGAGGTAAATTGGCAGCTTTCCTATGGAGAGACTGCACCACATGGGCCACTGACAGAAATGGAAAATTTACCCACTAACAATGGCAGGATCAGCCTCAAATTAAAAATACAAGTGTAGTCCTGGGAGTGAAGGCAATATCTGGGAATGACCACTAATGTGTTATCCCAGAATTGGATCAGACCTACATCTCCCATGAGTTCTACAGGAATGGTCCTTCCTCGGGCTCCAGGGAAAGACAGACCTCTGTCATGCTGCTGTGAGTGGCACCTGCAGAGCAAACTGTTGTCTGAGCAGGGCAGCATGGTCAGCTAAGCCCCACAGTACCTCCCAGCTCAGCAGCAAATCCAGTTTACAGCCAGGATACGAGGGAGGTGCGACACCCTGCGCCGCTCTCACTCCCCGGGACTGTTCCGAGCAGGTTTCGACGGCGCTCTGAGATAAAAACCTCCACTGTTATTCCCTGACTATGCTGGCACAGATTGTAGCTTGGCTTGGCCTTTTCCCCCATGGGAATTTTACACTGTCAGTGGAAAATGAGCCCAGGGAACACGTGGAGTCCATGACATCATGCCACAGCTCCAGAGCCTCCACAGGGCTCTTCTCAAAGTCTGATCCTCTTCTGCTCTAATCCAGATGGTGATGCAATGCCACAAAGCCAACGGCATGAGCATTCCATTAGAGGTTGCCTTCTAAAAGCTCTGTCTGGTTAATGTAACCTGCTGTTAAATGAGCTGAAAAGTATTTGCATCTAAGTGTTGTAAAACCCAGAGATGTTTGAATTGGCCATTTTGCTGTGATGAAACATTGGGAATGAAGGAATGAACTCTATGAACTCTAGAAATTATTTCTGATACACTGAAATACAGAAGGCCTTTTACAAATTTCCAGACTCAAACAGATCAAGATACTGATATAACATTGCTGTAATCTGTACAAAATTGTAAGGAACTTGAAACCAGTGACCATTAATGTTTTCTTTTTCTTCCCGATTTAAAGATAAGCAAATCAGGAGCAACAGAAGTGAAACTATCAGTCTTGAGGGGAGGAGGCTGGTGATGTGTTTAGTCATTCCTTCACTGGGGATTTTCTCTTTCAGAATCTGCATACGCAGCCAATACACAACAGTTTCATGACTGTTTTATAGCCACAGGGGAATTATTTCAGAGGTAGGAGCTGCTTTCTCAGTTCTCTGATTAAGAGCAAAACTAATTTAAATTTGTATATGGTATTGACTAGCAGAGATTAGTCTGACTTGGAGGGCGAGAGAGAGAGAGAAACAGAGATCATCTTTCTCAGCTGAGTCTCTCCTAGAGGTAAGGCCATAACTAATCCCATAACTAAGATCATTCATTGCATACATTTGAATGGGAGTGCAGGGACCAGATGGGATCCCATGAGTTTTTCCAGCTCATTGTTAATCCCATGAAAAAATTCTCCACACAGTGAGAGCATAGATGGGATTCTTAGTGTGGAGAAGGAAAAAAAAAGCCCCAAATGTTGTTTCCCATTATATTCCTTTTAGAATGGAAAAGGTAACCAAAATGGTGACCTAAAAGAAAAAGAACTGGTCAAACAGAGTCAAACTGAGTCAAAAGACAGATGTAAAATAAAAAGAAGAATATAGAGGCAATATTTTGTAAGCACGCAGAAAGACAGGAGGCAGAAGAGAGAATGTTTTATTGCTGCATCTGAAGGGATGGAGAGTTGGTCAGCCTCTCTGTGCACCTGAGTTCTTGTATGGAAATGCCCTGAGAGGAAGCTACAGAAATGAGAAGATGGACAACTTGAAAGAGACCACAAGGTCCCATTGAGTCCCCCTCTCTGGTCTTTGTCTTTTACTGAAATACCTGATTGCCTCTTTGTGGCACTTCTCCAAGAAAAGACAAACTGAAGAGATGAGCATCATGTTTAACTCTGAAGCTGGGACTGGGCCAGTTGTGCTCCTCCTAAGGAGCACATTTCATCATGTCTAGACACAGTTGCTCTGAAAATATCATCCTGCATTCACAAATATCCCTTATTAGCTGGCAGTTTTGCTGCTGCAGCTGTGGGACAACGTGAGTATCAGGACCCTTTAAAAATAGCTAAAATGTGGCTATATTGAGAACGGTGACCTGGAAATGAACTTTGCACGTTGGGGTTTGGGCAGTGCACTGGTGGTGAACACACCTCTGCTTGTTCCAGGAGAAAATGGAAGAAGAAGAAAATTGTGGCTGTAGAGCTGAACATTTTTAATGAGAAGGTGAAACAGAAGGTACTGAATGCAGGGGGGAAAGATATTTTTCCATCCTCCATAGGTATTAGCACTGTGTTGGAAATGACTCAGGAAAGGTTGAGAAAACAGCAGTGGGATGTGTGTGGGTACAATTTAGCAGATTACATCCATCAGGCCACCAGAGTGCTGACATGTAGATCTGGGAAGGGTGGAAAAGTATCCTTCTACTCACCTTTTCCAAACTGGTTACCCACAATGTCAAACGCCTGCAGCTGCATATGAACAAAGAGGATCTGGAAGTTCCTCTCCAAGGGGAAAGTTTGCCTGCTGGCACACTTAAAGGAATTCCCCAGCTTTGTTGTGAACAGCTTCTCATTTAGGGCTGCATAGTAAAGCATACCTGGAGGCCAGAGAGAGACACATGAGAATCCACACTGACTCCATTGGAACAACATCTTCTTGAGGTAAAATGGTCCCAGAGGTGACTAAAGCATGGACATTTTCTCCATAAACTATCACTTATTCTTCTTACATGTTTAAATGAGTGCTTTAACAATCAGTGGGCAACTCAGCTGAGCTTAGGTCTGAAAAAGTGGCTAAAATTTCAGATGCTTCTTCAAATCACATTTTAACAAACTGGGTCTGCAAGAGGCAGTTAGAATTCTCACAGGAGCAGGCAAGGTTTGAAGTAATCTCTATTCTGAAAGAGTGGCTCAGGGAAAGCTTTTGAGATCAAAAAGAAAATGTAATAATGGTGACTGAACTGCAGCCAGGTCCCTTCTCTTCCATTTTATACCATAAGATTTAGGTGAATGACACATTGAAAGCTTGATAAAACACATATTTGCAAAATCCAGTGTTTTAAAGATCTGAAAGCTTATCCCACACCCAGAACAGTTTGATATGAAATTAAGATAGGGTAAAATCACTGACCTTCAGAAGATAACTGTATTCTGCTCTCAATTTTAGTGACAGAGTAACTTGGAGCTTGCTGCAAAAGAAGATGTATCTTTATTCATAATACATACTCATATTTGCAGGGGAAAGAAATACTGCTTACCTCAGGAAAATGGTCATAAAGAATTTCCCAAAGAAACACTTCGTAAAGCATCACTTTTGAGACCCAAGAATCAACTCTCTTGGATGTATTTTTCTTTTACAAATCTCAGCTGCATCACCAGTTCTGTTTAGTTCAATGAAAGGGGACCATGCAGGTGTCATTTTACACAAACTGCTCAAGCTGGGCACTCGTGAGGTACTTGTGAAAATCAAAAGTAGGAAGACTGCTGACATGGAAAGCACCTGGGATAACAGCACAGAATAAAATTTCAAGCCAGGTGTCCTGCCTGCATGTGCCCTGAAACCCTGGTGCAGCCTGGACACTGCCCTGCCCTGGAGTGTCACAGGGCGAGAGCCAGCCCTGGGAACTTCCCCCTGGTAGCAGTGTTGGAGTAAAATGTGATGCCTCATGCAGCAGCCCTGCTACCCAGTTTAATTCCTGCTATGAGCACACAGGGACTGGCGAGTGCAGCTGGAGGATAAATGGCAGTAGACATGAATGTCTCCTGTGCACTTGTAGGATGGAGTGGGAAAATTGAAGAAATACACCAGAGAAGAGGTTCTCAGCGTCATTCCAACTTAAAGACATAAATATGACCATTTTTGGGTGGCAGTGCTTTGTTCTGTTTGGCCACAGTTAAAAACTTTCCTTGGGGAAAACACCTGCTCCTGCTTCACATCTTGTGGGTTAGTTACACAACTTCCTTTTTCCAAGCCCTTCACAGAGGCCGCTGGAGTGGCGAGCGCTGAGCCAGCCCCTCTCCTCTGCCACCCCAGCCCCGGGGCCCGAGCCAGCTCCTCTCCCACTAGGGACAGCCACAAGTGCCACTGCTGGGGCACTCCTGCTTCAAAGCACCGAGAGGCTGTGGGGACCAAACACAAAAAGCCAGCAGCAATCTGATTTCTTATTAACTTGAATTTCAAAGCAGTCCAAGCTGAGCCCTGCTATGCTCTTGAGGCTTATCTTTAAGTGGAGGGTGCATTGTCTAATGCTGTGCCAAAACCCACCTTTTTCAGGGCAAGACAGGTCAAGCACCTCCTAAAGGTTCACAGAACTCTCCTTAGCACTGCTGTAACCTGGGGCTTTTGTGGATTCTTGAATCCCCAGCCTTTCTCTGAGGATTCTTGTAACACCAAAAATGCTCCTCTTGTTGCAGGAAGCACACATTTAAACAAGTACTCAGAGTCTGAACTGATCCTTTGTTTTGAAAGAGCTCCTTCAGTTTTTACCTTTTTTCCTCTGTAGCTCTTAGAAAACTTTTTGCTATAAGCTAAAATAAAGATGACTACTAATCAAAATATTTTCTCTGTTCAAGAATTAATGACACATCTGGGGTATAATTTGCTGTTCCCTCTTGGACTTTCTATGAAAATGACTGACTAACCATTCGTACTTTTCTTAATTGTCTCTAATTTGAGCTTGGAACCAGGCTGCAAGACTGACACTTTATCTTGATTAATTGAAGGACACAGATCAGCAGTGATGGCCAGATGCAGCTCTCAGCTGCTGTGGAGCTCCAGGACATGGCCTTGATGTTCATTACACCTGCCAGAGTTTGATGGGATCCAACCTGTGCTCTGTTCCTGCCTGTTCCTCCCTGCCCATTAATGACTTTATACACAGTGTTAGTTCTGTTTTACCTCTGCTGGCATCATCACCCAGCCCTTACAGCATTCAGGTAAATAGTGCTGCCTCCCAAAATGTGCAAATGCCTGAGTTAGCAAGAGGATGGCTGCACTCAGGGATTTTCTCCTGCGATTGTAAGAGCTGCAGCACTCTTGGTAGCTTGAGTTAAAGCCACACCTCCATGTGATATGGCCCCAGCGGGGAACATGGAATTAATAGATAGAATATCAAAAACAAAGCTCAGTTTCCCACTGTGTAAGCAGGATGTCTCATCTTGCCCAAGTTTCTGTGTGTGTTTATCAGTCTCCCTGATGCAGTGCATTTTAAGGCCACTTATCTACAATTTTGTTGTTGCAGTTCACTTGTTTGGAATTTTCCACTCAGAAATGATATGAAATTAGACTCCTTCAGCTGTGGATGTGTCATGGCTCCTGGGCACTTAAAACTGCACAGGCTATCCTTTGAATTTGACAACCCCAGCTGGCTTTTAGGGGACGCAAATGGTTGAGAGCAATTGACAGTGAGAGTCAGAGCTCCCAGCACACCTTGTTCCTGCACAGGTACTCCAGTCCCAAACCCTTTCCCTCTGCACCTCTCCAGTGTAAACAGCAGACCTGACCTTCCCTGCCATGAGACTTTTACCTATGTAAAAAAGAGACTCAGATTTTGCTTGGCTATTCCTAGACTTTTTGTTGCTTGATGGGCAGCTTTAACACTGCTCTCTGGCACTTTCTGTCAGAGCATGGCAGAGTACTGTGCTTACCCTTCACTTCCAAACTGAAAGTTCAAACAGACCTGATTTAACACTGAAGTCAGTTGTACTGCGAGCATGACATTGCACCAGGCAGCCTCCAGAGGTGTTTTCCAATCTGAATTAATTAAACCATCTATGGTTCTAGCCCTTTGGGAAGAACAGGACTAACCATGCCTTATATACAGATGGAAAACAAGCACAGAGACAGATAAAATGCCTTTTCCCACAGCTCCAGCTGGATCAAAGGCAGCCTAAGTTCTTGCTTCCCAGTCCTAAAAACACTCCTTCCCTCTAAATGCAACAATTACCTTTACAAAGGTGATGTTTACAAATCCTCCACTAAAAGTTAAGTTCAGCTCAGACTGCACCATCCCACAGCTTCCAGATATCTTTGTCTCATTGGGGTTGACAGTCACATATTCCATCTGCTCCTGTAGAGAGAAGAGACATTGCAGGGCTGCTGATGAAGAGAAGGGGGGAACTGAAAAGCAAACATGCAAGATTTAATAACTTTAAAACATGCAGAGATTTGCCCTTTTTTTGCCCCCAGACAGGCTCTGTGTGGCTGAATGAATAGGCCAGTGGTGGTGGCAGCCAAACTACTGCCTGCCAGGGTCATTCCCCACTCATAAACCAGCACTGGCAGTTGTCTGACACATCACTGAGCTGTTCCAGTGCATTAAGCTGGCAGAAAATATTGGGTATCTGTTCATTCAGTGAACTGAAAACTGAAAACTCTATAGAAAGAAGGAGCACCTTATGTTATTATAAACATCTCACTATGGTCTGGTGAAGTTGGGAATCCTGCTCCCTGCCTGGCTTCTGCCAGGACAAGGGATGAAAATTACCTTTACCAGCATTAGACACTCATCCTATGTTAGAAATATTCAGACATCAAACATGACATGGATAGCTTGAGCATAAGAACTCCAGAGCCTGAGGATGTAGTGTGTTGTACTAATGGAGGCAACAAAACCTTAAGCCTGAGGGACACAATTGCCATTTTAGGTTGTATGACATCTTTTGCTGAATCATTCTCAGTGGATCACTTCTAGGAGAGAGGACCAGCTCTTCAGGACTCGGCAGTTCCCGTGATCCTAAAATGTCCATACATCCATATCAGGACAACCCACCTCTAAATTCAATTCTGTGAACTGGCAATTTCTTGCTTTCTTTGCAACTCACAATGTCAAGCTCTTACCCAAAATCAGTTCAGATTTTAATTAACTTCCCATTCTGGGAAGCACAAATAACCCTGCAGGCTGATCCCCTGCCCCAGCATTTTTCCCATACAAATATCACTGAAGTAAGAAAGCACCTTTATGTCCCCTTGGCATCATCATCACACAGGCCAAAATACAGCAGCTGGGATGCTGTGGCACATGAGGGGCCTTAGACTGGCAGCAAACCACTTGTTTTGATCATAGAAGCTAATTCTGAAAATGGCTTGGAAAGAGGAAGAATAAACTCCAGCTAATGGTTAAAGGCACTACGAAGCTCAGCTTCCACCTCACCTGTTGTGAATTCCGAGCCATCAGCTGCAGACCCATGACGGCTTTGACACAGGTGCCGTTCCCATCGGAAAGGGTGTAGGTGCCTGTGGGGATGGCGGAGGGCTGCGGGGCGGGAGGGGGTCTCACTGTGCTGGCAGGGGATGTGGGGGCTGTTTGTGTCCCTGCGTGGGTGGCTGTTGTGTTGGTCACAGCCGTGGCTGTTGGACCGCCAGTGGCTGTTGTTTGTCTCCGTGACCGTGTGCTGGGCCCGGCCCTCTGCGTGCTGGTGGCTGCGGAGGCGGTGGTGGCAGCTGACCCCTGGGTACTCGCCGTCTTGTGCTGCAGGGAGGTGTTGGTGGCCGCTGCTGTAGTTCCGGTGGTCACACGTGGTCTCCTGCCATGCCTGGTGGGGGACACAGAGGGAGTGGTTGTGTTCTTCCCTGCAGCTGTGACTGAGGGCATCGCCGGGGCCGTGGCCCGGCCGGCCGTGCTGGGGTTGTCTGTGGGTGTTGTGGATATGGTGCTTGCTCCCGCCTGGGCTGCCGTGTGCTGGCCTGGAGCCGACGTGTCCTGGAGCTGCTCCGTTGTCTGCTCAGTCGTTCTGTGGCTCATGGGTGTTGTTTGAAGAGGACTTGTGCTGTTAAAATGAACTGTGGTGCTTTGATGGGGTGAAGAACGATAAAGGGAAAATGGCAGAGCAGAAGTAGCCATTTGGTGGAAGGATGTGGTTTCTGGAGACAGTTTGACCCCCAGGGCCACTTCAGCAAAGCAGGAGGAAAATGCTGCAAAGAAACTAAAGTCAGTAGTCTAGAAACATTTACATTTCACTTTTATGTTGATAATCACAACATACCTGCACCGGTTTTGTTTTCAAATGGGTGATACAATTTCACTCTTCATTTGGCTCCAGTCATGATAGAAGAGTGAAAGCAGACACCCTGTAGGACTATCCACAGCTAGGCACCACTCCCCTGAGTTTCATACCTCTGAGTATTCCCATTCCAGTGGAGCACACTGGCTCCCAGCTCTCCACACATTGAGGAGCCAGACCTTGCACAATCCCCAGGCAGCACAAGAATTCCCTGCAGGCAGTAGTTCAGCAGGATTTGCTGGAAGCAAATTGTTGAGGTCTAAGGATGATGAAGTGGGTGTAGCAGCCAAAGGGGTTGTTGGTTTCTTACCAACAAAGTGTAGGGAAAGGGGTTGTGTCTGTGTGTGTGAAGGAAGTGAGGCAGTGCAATGGTCTTACAGGGATTCACAAGTCTGGGAAACCAGTCTGGGAACAGGGAAATTCCAGGTATTTATTTATGGTTTTGTTGTAGCCATGTCAGCTTGAACCCTGGAGTTTTTCCTTCTGGAAGAACCCTAAGAAAGACCATCCCTCTTAGTGACTGGCTTTCAGAAATGAGAAAAAAATCAGGGTGCAGCATCCAGGAGCATTTTGGACCACATCAGAAAATAGTTACAGCACCAAAATTATGCTTCCACCTAATAATATTTACAGAAACCTGTCCCTTGCAGAAGTGAAGAAAAAATATCTGGCTCCTAAATGTAAATACAGAAGTAAAAAAAAGTGGGAAAGTACACTGTAGAATATTTGAATGTCACAACTCTTCTGCTTGAGTCTTTGTGAGTGTGCAACAAAACTCTGGAAAGACAAGGTCAAGTTTAAGAAATAAATCACTGATGTATGTGAATTCTTTGATGTACATGAAGATATAGGTGTAGTTAAATGCTTTACTGCCTAAATTAGTAGGATAGAGATAAAGTCTCCAGTTTGGAGACAGAAGGGACCCAAAAGTCCAAGGTAGCTCATATTCCCAGCAGTACAGCTCCACAGAGAATGCCTCAACATGTCTGAGTTCACTGTACGCTGGTTCTTTCAAAGAAATTTCTCATGAATCTGTGTCAAAGTTGATGGCAGGCAGGCTGCTGAGGATTTTAGGATAGTGCCAGAGGAACTTTTCAAGTGAACACGGCTGAAATCTCACAAGTTCTTCCATTTATTCATTTATTTATTGTCAGTCATCATGAACAGAGATCTTCAATAATAGCTGAATTCACAAAATCTAACCATTTTCGGTTACAATAAACTAAGTAAGAATAATAAAACTTACTGGGTTTTGAATCATATTCAAGATAAAAATCAAAGAAACAAGAGCAGATGCACAGATCTTAACCCTTACCACAATTTTCCCTAAAAAATGGCTATGCTGGAGAAGAGAAGTAGATGTAAATACTCCATACTCCTAAAATTGCCTGGTTTCACTCTGAGCTGTACAGAACACACCTGACTGCCATTTTAGGTGTTACCATCAAAATGCAACTTGAGACAGTTGAAAAACCTCAAAAAGTAATGTGATTTTTCTCAAAATGAACCTAAAAAAGCATAATTCATCTGATACTTTAGTTCATTTTCTTTCTTTCCCTATGCTTTACCACAGCTGGTGCAGAGCTGTTAGTAAGATGACTGATCTCCTTCTGTGGGGTCAGGGGAAACCCAGAGCAGTTGCCTTGCACCAGTTATGGGTAGCTGCATCCAAGTGTATCAGCATGATAAAAACAAGAAAGAAGAAGTTGCAATTTTCACTCTTTCTTCTCCTCTAAGACTGCAAAACAATCCATATTTAAATTTACATGAGTCCTAAATTGTCTGTAGGTCTTAGTTTTCAGTTCACAGATTGGTTTTGATTATTGACCAGGTAACATAGATGTAGAAAGAAATATTATTGAAGTGACATTAGAATGCCACCCATAGCTTTTAAATAAAACTCCTCAAAAGGTCATTTCAACCAAATTATTTTTTACCATTCAGCCAGACAGGGTCACCTGAGGGGTAAAGCCAGAAATGTCTGTGGAATGGCCCATGGCTCTTGCTCACTGGGTGACTACCAGACTGTTCCTCCAAGTATTTTGGGGCTTCTGCCAGTACATGATGGCCACACTGCTAAATCCATTGGCTTGGACTGTCCTCCCAAAAGGCATTTGGCCACATCAGCTCCCAGGGATGGGCAGGGATCACTCTCCAGCTGCACCCATTGGCATTGGCTGTGTTTCGGTGGCTGCTGGAGGTGCTTTGGTGGCTCTGCTGTGTGAAGGGGCAGATGGGCTCATGGGGTCCCCTGCCCTCCAGGTGAGGCTGGGAAGGCTTCCATGGCTCCTTAGCATGGCCACATTCCTCTCTGGGAGCCTGGCACCACTCAGAAAGCAGCCGTGAGCACAACTCCCCCAGCACAGCCCTTTTGTGGCTCTGCCAGCAGAACAGGCCACAGAAACACGAGGAATGGTGAATCTGCAGCCCCAGGAGTTTCCTTTTCTTTTCCTCCCATAAAGCCAACTCAAAACTTCATACAGGCAACGTTTTGCATGAGAGATGCAAGTGCCCTGGGATATCTTCCTGAAGCAAGCAGCTGCAGTCCCCTTGTCTCACTTTAGCACCAAAATTGTGTGTAACAGATGCTGAGGGCTGTGTGAGAGCCCTGACAGCCTCCTTGCAATGCTCCAGAGCAAAACTCTCAGAAATGGACCAGCACAGTTCTCAGAAACTCACTGTTCCCACTCTGGGCCTGGAGATCCCTTTTTCATGCTTTGGTGACAAGTTTTGGTCACAAGGAACATCACTTCTCTGCTCCCAGGCATTATGGTGGGAAGCTGAGAGCTCAGTGTCATGGTCTGGCTGTGCCATTTCTCAGCCTGTACTGGGGTGCGTGATAGAAACTCTTACTGAGGATTTTTTTCCCCTTTTCATCTAACCACACTCATCTGTTCAGCTGCCCAGCAGGTTTGCTCTGCACTAATTCTGTTTCATTCCCTGTCTGCATAGAAAGACTTGACTTTGTGACATTAATAAAACATCACAACAAATTAAAGGAAAGATCAAAAACGGGTAAAGAACAGAGGAAACAAGTTCTTTCTGGTCAAAACTGATTGCTCACCACTGAATTATTAGTGTTGCTTCTCAGTCTGATCCTGCTGTCCCTTTCATCTCTATGTTTTGGGGCTATTTCAGCAGACTTTGGCTATGAAGCAGGCATGGGAAAGCAGAGATGCAGCAGGAACTGCTCGTGGTCGAGTCCCTGGGCACTGTCCCTGCTCATGGACTGGGAGGGTTGTTCCTTGTGTGATGCCCGTGTGCCGATGGCAAAACACACCCAACAGCAAGCTCAAACTCTTGGCCATTCCACAGATTAAATCACATTTTGTCCTCTTCACCAGGCAAATTTGGTGCTGCTGCAGGTGTTGAGCAGTGACTTAAAGCACTGGGAGATGTCCTTCATGTGTATGGCTCCCCAGATTTTCACAGAGCAGCATTAAGGATCAAATGGTGACTCTGACAGGGTTTGTCATTGACAGAAGCCCCAGCCTGTCTTGTCCAAGCCCCTACCTCACCCCTGCTTTCCTGATCCTGCTCTGCATCTTGCAGTGCAGATAAATTAATGACTCAAGCAATGCTTCCTTAGTTTTTTCTTTTCTGCTTGTCTCACTCAGGATTTTCAGTTAGTTCTGCAGGTCTGGAAATTATTTTTATTTATATTATTATTTTTAATTATGAAAAGCAAAGCCAAAAAAGTCTACTTCTAACATGGCTTTGAACTGACTCCTTCACACAGAGTTTATGCCACCACAGAGTTCAAGGGAAAATACAGAGGAAAACATCAAACTAAGTGTATACCAGCTGCAATTAACAGCAGTTATGGTTATTTTTTAGCAGTGGGACTTTACTGAAAGCACCCTTAGTGTTAGCAACAAAACTGTTCAAAGTTTTGAGTCTGTTGGGTGCTGTCCTGACTACAAGGAAACTAAATTGGCAAAATGTCCCGTTTTTCAGGTAGAAACGATGCTGTTACTCACCACAGACGAGGGTCAGCGAGATGAGCTGCCGTGCGCTCCTCCCCATGGCCAGCACGGCTGCGGGTGTGAGAGGTGCTGCTTCTCCCCGGGGAGCGGGTGCAGAGGAAACCGAGCTTTCCTGCCGACTGAAAAGTTTCACTTGATGCAGGGAGTGCTCAGTCACATGGCTGGGAAGGAGGTGGAGAGAGAGGGGGGACACCGACGCCTCTCGTCTGTAAACTCATGCAGAAGGAAATAAATGATGGTTAGGAAAGAAAGTGAAAAGAGAAATGACTGCTAGGCTGACTGGGAGGAGATCTGGGACCTGGGGCTCTGCAGGGCCAGGGAAAGCTTCGTGCATCTCCCTCCCTCTCTGAGAACCTGGTGCAAAGTGCCCCAGCAGAGGGTTACAGCCTGTAAATCAGTGCCTCCCCTGTGTTCTTTAGAAAATACTTTATTTAAGGCCAAACTCCATCTTTTATGTTAAGGCACAGAAGGGAGGGGTATGACCATCTCCACAGAGCACCTGCTAAAAGTAAGACAGGGCTGAGCAGAGCCCCAGACGGGCTCTTGCCCCAGCTGGGGACCATCCTTTGCTGCCCAGCCCGGTGCTGCTCCCAGGCCCGCTCCCGTCCAAGGTGGATGGGCGGGGGGTCACTGTTAGTGCTGCATCCAAACACGCCCGCCACACAAAGCGCTCCTGTCACGCCGAGGGCTCCTCTGTCACGCAGGGGGCTCCTGCACAGCTCCCCGGGCCGGGGCCGGCTGCGGGGCCGGGATGTGCAGTAGGAGAGCATCACTCACTCCTGCCCTGGGCATTCCCTGCCCTGGGCATTTGCCAGGGGCCTGCTTGGGGCAGGGAACAAAGCAACCCCCACGCTGGCATCTGGCGTGCTGCTAATTCTTCTTTTCCTCATACCAATACTCACTGCAGGAACAGGGTGACACCAAGGACTTGAAAAGTCAGGTGAAGTGAAGTTTGCCCCCAGAAATCTGGATACTGCATGAAATTAGTTCCAGTTTATCTTGCTCAATTTGCACTGTGTTTCTAAATTCTCATTTTTGCCTGCTTGCCTTTCTACATGATCCACATGTCATTGTATTTGAGTCAATTAGCACTCCCTAATGGGCACTGGCAGCCAAAGGCATGCAGATATCTCAGGAGTAACTATTATAATTCATCTACGACTTCCTCTGAGCTGTCTGTGTGAACCTTTGCACTCTCCTGAGAGTCCCAGTGAGTCAGAACATCACTAAGGGAGATGGGTAAAGGAAAAAAAACCCTACTCTGCCTTTTGACACATGCGTTGGGCAAATTAAACTTATATTGGACAAATGTGTCCATTTTTTCAGCTCTGATAATGTGCCTTTACTGATAATTCATTTATTTCAAATAGAAAAAAATCTCATTTTACTTGTTGCTTCATATAGAGACATCAACCACAGGGTTTTGTACTAGTTATAATTTTTATAAATTTCAAACAAAGTGTGGTTCTACACAGGTCAGAATGGCCTAATTACAGGAAGTTTATTTGCACACTTTTTTTTGTAATAAATTCATACATTCTGTCTTGACTGGAAAAAAGGACAGGTAATTCTGTGCTCTTTCCCTGTCTGATTATCTCTCATCAGTCACAATATACAAATACATCATTATCAACACCATGGAAATCAGGTAAGAAAAACAAACTGTACCAATTCTCAGCTGGGGAGAGGAAATTTTGCAGCTATTTCAGTCCAGCTGCAAGAAGAAATACACATTTTGGATCCTTTTTCTTATTATTCTTATATATTTCTCATCATATATATATATTTTTGAAGTCTTAGAGTATTTTTGGAAAGGAAGCACATGGCCTTTCTCATACCCAATCCTGTTTGAAATATCAAGACTCTAAGAAAATCATAGATAATAAAATGGCTTCTCATCACACACACGACCAGAACATAAGACACACACAGAGCTTTGCTGTTGCTGGCGAGAAAAGCCAGAGCTCAGATGTGGTTTGGCTGCAGCTGTTTGTGTTCAAGACAACGAGCACTGGTCTGGTTCTCCACCTGGTGGGGTTCGAGGTGAGAGGAGAGGATCAGGCCTGATTCTATTTTAGCCTTTTTTACTAAAAGCAAGACTTGTGTGTCGTGCAACTGCCCGTCTCTGTTCGCCATCGGTGCCAGTAAGGCAGGACTCTGCAGCCCACCCACCCCCCAGTGAGCAGTTTTGAGGGCAGTTTTGAGGATGTGAAGTTTCTGAAGTTTCGCAGAAGAGCAGCAGCACAGAGAGAGGAGAGCCCAGGCAAGCCCTCAGCCTGGAGGGCAGGTGTGACCAGCCCAGGCCCAGAGAGCACAGCGAGGCACGGGGCCAGCAGCAAGGGCTGCTGCAGCACGGATTTACCTGGGATCTGGTGTCTTCTACAGCCAAACCTTAGTCACAGCCATTATTTTTCAACGACTTCTAAATGGTCACTATAGCACCTCCAAACAACACTGAAATGAAATCCTTATTTGAAAATTAAGATTTTTAGGTCCATCTACCTGAAAAGGATGGTGTCAAAGACCTACAGACAGAATAAGCATACCCTAACATACACATTAGTCTTGCTGGACTTTACCAAATCATCTTCTAGACTGTACATGGAGAGTCATTCCTTTAATTACCACCTTGCCTGACAGAAATACACTAATTAAAAGACTGTCCTGCATGCTATTTTAAAAACTCCAAAAGTCATCAAACCCCATTTTGTCTCATCAGCAAAGCCAGAAGGTTACTCCTTTGTGGGCTGCACTAGGATGTGTCAGCAGCCTGGTCTCTCACTGAACTCATTCTTTCCCAAAGCCAGCCCTCAGTGGCCCGTCTCACTGACTCTTGAGCCAAAGAGCCCAGGAGACCCTGCCAGGGCTGCCCTGTGCCCTGGGTTGGGAACGTGGAGGCAGAAACAGGCACCTGGCACTGCAGGAAGGTTAAAGACACAGTTAATGGTTGTGAGCTCCCTGCTCAGGCTCAGTGTGCCCGAGGAGCTGTGGCACAGTCAGCTCCCAAAGACCAGAGTGCTGTGCCATGGCTGCACAGCCACGGGACAGAGGGACCTGTCATCCCCAGGGCATCCATGGAGCAGGACACACTCAAACTTTGGTCCAGCAGGATAAAATATGAGATTTTGGGGGAAGGGGGGGGTAAGTTTTCAAAAGCAAAGTAGGGAGGAGAATGCAATAATCCAGCCCCTACCTTTGCAGTTGCCATGACAGATGGGCTGGAGCTGGGAGAGGACCCTTTTCCTCAGTAACCCCATTCCCTGCTCTAGCTCTAGAATGCTCCACAGGATGCCACCAGTGGCACTCTTGGAGGGCACGTGGGGCATATGGGGTTGAATGCTTTGCTTTTCCCTGGAGGGTCTCTAATTTTTGTATTCGTGGTAAAAATTAGCATTTAGTGGGAAATTCAATAGCTCCCATTTTACAGGAAGGTATCAGGGCACCAGGGGATGTAGGACCAGCACACTGTCACCCTGCTCCTGCAGAGGTAGGAAATGGACTGACAATACAATGGACTGACTTCTCATCTTCAGTTCAGAGACTTCCCACTGCCATTTCAGAATCAATGAGATTCCAATCAGAATTGAGATTCCTCAAAAATAAAACTCCAAAGTGCAGGTTTTTGTCTTTCCATCCATCAGCAATGTCACAAATCTTCATTTTGGTGGTTTCATACACCCAGGGTAACTCTTTCCTATCTCTCTCTCCCACACAAAAACACTTACTATACTCACTACTGTGCAATCAAAGCTCCCCAGCCCTTCCCTCTCCTATGCTTAGGGCAGGGCTAGAGAGCAGCACTGTTCCTGTGCAAAAATTACTGAAAGTAATAGAGAAACCAGAATGAACTCATTTTAGAGAGAGGATAAAGTAATTGCACGATAAGAAAATGTCACTGCATATTTCCTTGTGGGACTGAAAGGAATAAATTCTTCCTGCAAGATGCTGATAACCACAGTAGACCAAGAGGATTTGTGTTCCTGAGAGCTTATATGTCATTTTTGAGGTAAATGACCAACACAAACAGGCAAGATCCTACCTCTGTAGGACAAAAATAGCTCCCAGAAAGGTCCTTTAGTCATGAACAGAAAATGTCAAAAATCACAGAGTTTAGATATGGAGGGTTAGAAGAGCCATGGGAATCAATCACCACAGTGCAACTTATAATCAAGCAATAAGTCTTCACAGGCAAAAAAAAATCTGACTAAACCTTTACCTACTCCAAGGCTTTTTGTCAAACAGGACTATCTACCTGCTCCACAGCTATCCTGACTCACACACTAAGGTACTTGCAATGCCAGCCTCCACTGAGACACAAAGGAAAACATTCGAGTCTCTGCAAAGGTGAGAGCAGAAATGATACACACACCTACTGCTTTGCTCAAGAGGCTCAATTAGTAAAGAGTGGGTTTTGGTTTGCTTCATCGCCATTTCTAGTGCTTTTAGTGCCCTTTGTTATTTACATAAAGCACTACTAGTCTGAGGGTTAAACAAAACATCCCTAAGAGTGAAAGCCACTCACTCACTCTTGAGCTTTTTCTGGGCTCGTTTTTACCAGACTGATCTTTGCCTGTTTGCAACCCTTAGTCAATATTTATCTTTACTAAAGTACTAGCAGCTTTTGTGGGACCTAAGACCCAATTACCATCAAAATGCCTTCATGCCTTAACAGCTGCTCTAAATGAGCTAATGGCTTGTATAGGAATCATAACATCTGTAATCACTTTATATTATACAATACATCCTTATGTGGCAGAGATTTGGTACAGTCCTTTCATCAAACATCCTGGAAAGAAGTATTTAACAACAACACTTTATCCACTCATTGGAGCATCTAATGCTCACTGCCTATTTGCAATGCTTAAGTATATTCCAAATGGGGGATGAAATGTATCTACTCATAGCCCAGCACACAAGGAAAGCATGCAGTCTACTCAAACATGTGACAGTAAATGGCATTCAACTGAATTCTCTGCACCAAATGCAAAGGGTTGGGATCCAGCAACCAGAGACAGTAGAGGGGGCAGAGGAGTGACTTAGACTGTAAAAATAGTTCAAAGTGTTCTTTGTCACAGTAGCTGTTACACGTCTTTACTTCCCTGCTTAGCCCTGCACCTCCCAGCCAGGAGCTGCCAGCTGCACCATTCCAGGAGTGGAATGCTGTGTGCAGCAGGGCCCTCCGGGGCCACCGCGGAGGAGTCACGTCACTGCCGCACGGAGCCTCTCCGATGGTCCCAGCCAGGAGTCTCCTTTCCACAGCCACCCTCAGGTGGGGTGTTTTTGGTGTTGACCAACAGCAAAAAGGGCACATTTGTGATGATGTATCAGCTGGAATTATGGAGCACAGGGAAGGCACAGCCAGAGGCAAGCAAATGGAAAAACCTCCAGGTGACCCCAGGGTGGAGCAAGGACTCGTAACCACCACGTGCCCCTCTGCAGTGATGTGGTGCTCAAGCAAAGTTGCCAAAAGGTGCGTGCATAGAAACTCTTCAGCTCTGCTGTCGACCTAATTTAGGCCACATCTTCTGAAACAGTTTGATAATCAATGCGAGAAGCATTTTTCTTCTCTAATACTGAAGGTAGGTTTGATGTTTTCTGGATGTCTAATGCTCCTTTGAAGTTTGTTTTTCCCAGCATGCCAGGTGGACAGCACAGTTCTCATCTGTTCATGTTGATAAAATTTTAGTGAATTATGAACCTCAGAGCTTGTGAGAAAGGCAACTTTGATCCAGTGTCCACCCAAGGTAAAGACAGGTGGACAGAGTCCTGAGGGAGGCTGGTCCTGCTGTTCAGCTGCCAGCCCTTTGTTCTGCTGGGAAGCTTTTGGCCACCTCACTTTCCTTCGTGTCTGACTCTACTGAGGCTGTGCTGCAGGAATCGTTGTACGTGTCTGAAAAGGAGGACATGGGCATTGTCATTACAGTATGTCTACAGGATTTTTCATCTACAGTCTTGAGGTTCTTTGTTAAAAGCCTGGAATAAAATAAAACATAAAATTACATTTCTAGTGCTCTCCTAATTCCTTCGTGAAAGGCAAGGGAGGCTCTTTTGGTGTGTAACTGTAATATGTGCCTGGCTTTGTTTTTCTTTTGAAGCACTGGACATGCCAGTGAAATGAGAGCTGTTACTGGGCTGGTGAGGAGAGGACTGACCTGTTGTGGAGGTGAAGGAGCAGCAATTACCAAACTCCCCTTACACTACAGCAAAGAATCTTGAGGTTCAAAAAGGATTTCTTCCACTTAAACAAACTGACCAAAAAAATCAAAAGAGATCAGTAACCCAGAATAAGGTGCTGGTAGCTCTCCATCGCAGATCCCCAGGGAATGGCTGTGCCAGATTTTGCTTTCTTCTGCTACCAGAAGAAATGCAGGACACATTTTGGTAAATTATATTTAAGGATGGACAAATATTAGTCTGGAACTGTAAACCTTTGATCTGCAGAGTTTCTCAGATTCAGCTTTTCCAGTGCAACCTGTTTGGGTGTTAGGTCAGAACCAAAGCTGAGAAGAGATGACTTTTAGTGCTGATTTGGCTGAAATCTTGCCAGAGCAGCTCTTCCTGCAGCTTTTGGAGCCAGCTGTGAAATATGATGAAGGCAGTTATGGTTCATGAAATTTTAATGTTTTCAAACCTAGGCCAGAAGCACAGCCCTGATGCTGGTGTAAATCCAAAGTCTGTCCATGCCAGGATCAAAGCTGTCCTGAAGGCACACCCTGTGTAAGAGACACTTGGGCTCCCTGTAAAGCAGCCAGCTTGAGTACTGATAGCCATAGAAGTTGGATGGGAGATTCAAGTTCTGCTCAGAAAGTGGAAAACAATTAGGCCAGGCCAAGGAAAGCTGCTGACACCTAAGCACCAAATTTCAGGTTAGCTCAGCCATGTCACCAGAGACTGCAGCACAGACATGCACTCAGGTGAGTACTTTAATACAGAAGTGCACTTTTTATCACTTTTTTTTTTTTACTATTGCATCCTTTTTCAGTATGGAGAAAAAACCACCAAACTAGTAACACATTTTCTCTATTACCTGCATTGCTGCTCTTAATTATGTTGTTACTGTCCCCCTCTGCTGGCTGCAATATACTGGAGGGAACCCAGTCGCTCTTCTCAGAGACCAGTTTCTTCACTAACCTGAAACTCAGAGAACAGTCAGTAAATTTTCCTACATTGCCTTTCCCTGGGTTGTGTTTCTTAGAGGTGCATGTTGGGCTATTATTTCCTAAACTAAGGAAGAAGGCAGAGGACCCAGGGCAGTCCTACAGGCATCCATACAGAATCACAGAATCACTAGGTAGGAAGAGACCTTCAAGGTCATTGAGTCCAACCCACTCCCTAATGCCTCAATTAAACCATGGCACCGAGTGCCACATCCAGTCTTTTTGTAAACACATCCAGGGGTGGAGACTCCACCGCCTCCCCGGACAGACAATTCCAGTACTTTATCACTCTTTCCATAACAAACTTTTTCCTAATATCCAACCTATATTTCCATCTTTTCCAGGAGGTTATGGCTGTTCTAGCTGTCCAATTCTGTCTCTCTGCCATACTCACCATTGACCATTCTCTCCTTCCTGCACAAACTGCACTAAATCTCCATCCTCGAGAGTAAGAGAATCTGGGAAACAGCTGTCAAAACTGCCTTCGACCCGGAAGAGATTGCTCCCCTAAAATGAATGAAAGAAGGCACCAGAAATACAATCACTATGGATGAAAGAGCACTGTGCAAGAGATTTTAGTTAAATACTGAATTAGGCATTTCAAGCTGGCAGACATTTCTTCTGTAGGCAATTGTGTTTTATCATGCCCAGGTTAAATATTATTCAAAATTCAGATAGACCTGTTCTCTGAATTTAGACTTTAGGCTTAACTCACCAGCCATTATTCTGATGTAAAAATCAAGTTTGTGACACCAGGTGAAGTTATCTGGTATAAAAGTCTGAAATCACTTTTTTAAAGACTCAGAGTGTTGCCTCACTTTTGTAGCAGGCAAAGTGACAACTTACAAGTATGGGCGACTTTTTATGATCCTCATCCTGATCAACAGGATCAAAACAGGATCAAAAGTCTTGTAATAATCTTCCAACACCCAGATCAAATTTCCATCTTCTGTATTCCCACACATCCATGGATCTAAGGCTGGTATGAACCCAAACTCTTCAGGTTACTTTGTGATCCTTAGAGAGGAGGAAGTTGTGCTGGGAAAGGGCAGTGTAATTTTAAAAAGCAATTACATTGTTAGGATTGGTCTCTTCCTCCAAATCAGAAGAGTTGGAGAGTTCATCCATGCTGGAAGGGATGGCTTCAAAATCTTCAAATGTGTCTAGAGAAGGCATTTGTCTGCTGGGCCAACCTTTTCAAAAGAGATAAACCAGAAGGAGTTAGCTATCAGACATTAGCCTCTTTGAGAATCAGTCTGTAAAATAAATGTCACAGGTTCACTTCCCACTCTTCCACTTACCGAACTGCTGGTACTTTTTTATAGTTTATTCCATGGTTTTACCACAAAAATTATGTCACAGCCATTATTCTGTCTCTAAAAGCCTGTACTACTCGCTGTCCCTGGTGTGAGAGCAGCATGTGTGGCTGCAGTGTTCATACCCAGTGCTCAGCATTGCTCAATCCCTTCAGCTCAGGAGGTACAAAAAACAAGGACCAGGAATCCTCCTGCAGAGCAAATGATAACTTGTGCTAACATGACTTTCAGAAGGCCATGATCATTCAGTTTCCAGCTTACCTCCACGTGTTTAAGTAAGTACAAAGCCATGGAATTTTGGTTGACTTCTTATCTCCATCTCACCCCAGGGTGATATTACCACCTGAGCAATTTACAAGACTATACCCTGGAGTAGGCTGCAAGTGCAGGGAAGGGACAGAGTAAACAGCAAGGCACAAAGACAACCAGGGGGGTGAGGAGAGATCTCAGTCATACTTGTGCTGTTACCTGTCTTGCTGCATGATTTTCACCAGAACCACCCCAACCCAGTGGAATGGACTCAGTGAGAGATTTCCAGCCGAAGCTCAACAGCCAGTCTCTCTTCACCTAAAAAGGCATGTCCATAGAATGTGTCCTGAGGGAAACTGAGGCTGAGCCTTATAAGACCTGTCTGCCTGAGGCTCTCATGGTGCAAAAGCAGCTTAGGCTCTTTTGTGCAGGTGGCAATCATCATCTGCACTTTCCTGCACCTGTCCCTTTTCTGGTGAGGATGGGGATGACTACAGCCCAGCTCAGAGGAAACAGACCTTGCATCTACCAAATGATTCTGCTGCCCTGACAGATACAAGCTGAATGGAGTCAGTCAATTTACCATGTGCCTTCCTAATTACTGTACCTGCTGGGCATTAGCGATTCACAGGGACTTGGGCTCAGCAGATGCTGAACCAAGTTCTTTACATCCTGTGGCCATTGCTCTCAACAAGACAAAGCTCTGACCACAAGGCATGGAGACAGATGCTCACACAGGGGCATTATGCACATCCCAGCACTCTCAGCCCACACCAAAACCTGGCCTGAGATGATACAAATCCCAAGCCAGGCAGTTCAGGAAGTAAACAGAAAAGTGACCTGATCTGGGAGAAATAGATTTATTAATTGGTTTATTTAATCCCTCCCCATGTACCTCCTCCCTGCTATAAGCACTGGTTGGTGCAACACATGGTCATGCAGCTCTGCAGCCCCTTCTGCCACCCAGGGACTCTCTGCTCCAGCAACTGCAACCCAGTTCCAAGGGACACAGGGACCTTCTTCCAGCAGAGCTGCATCCCCACCTATTGCCCCACAGGTAGGGTCTGGTCATCTGTACCTTTAAAGGTATAAGCCAGCCTCTGAAGTGACATTGTCCTGTACCAGTCTATTCACACCAGCAATACTCGCAAAGGTCTAAACATACAAGATTACACTGATTCTAATTAACTTCAAACTGCTACTGCAATTTTAGTTCAAATTCACAGGCTGGACTGCTAACACCAAGAGAAAATGTTATCCCTCTACCCCATTAGACAAAGCTTCCACAGTCTTTTGCCACTGTCATTAGAAATCTCGACAGCAAGAATTCCTTACAAATACATGCATCAGCCTCCCTCTTCCATACAAATTGCTATTCTAATTTCAGAGACTAAGAAACAGATTGTTTCTCATGCTTAATTCTTATAAAATAAGGCAGATCAAATTCTGAGCTCTCAGATTTCAATTAAAAGAATTATTTTCAGCCTGACCTCAGAAAACCAGAATCTGGGGTATTGTTTCTAAGCTAGTGATCCAAGCTTGTTCTTTCATTGTTTTGATGGGAAATAATATTCACCAAAAGGGAAAACTCTCCTTATAATAAAGAGAGTAAATATTATAATAAATTTAGTTTGCACTCTCAAATTGAGTTTACAAATACTTTAATTTTGTTTACCTGTCTGTGAAGCAGATCTAGGTACGGATCTCGTGGTGGAACCGGCATTACATTTAGTCTGGGCCAAAATGGTGTTCTCAAAAGCATCTGTGACAGGAAGTACAATTTGTGTCTTCAAGGTGAAATAGTGACCAGACAACCAGTACAAAGTGAATTCCTGCATCACCTCTGCAACTGAGAGTCTCTTTAACAAACAGGTGGACTGGGGTCCAACAGTTATAAAAGAGGAGACACATGACCAGCACAAATGAGTGAAAGGACAGCAGCATTCCACAGAAAAACTGTAAGTCTGAGAAGGACAGAGAACAGCGAAATGAATCAAACAGAAGTATTGATGTTAAGTAAGGAAGACAATTGCTGAATGAACAGTGCAGTGTTCTATTTCATTACAGCTTCCTTACCCATTTTTCCATATTTTCCTTGCAGCATTTCAAATCATTTTGTAGGTGACAATTTATGGTTTTGATCCTAATCCATACAGCAGCAAAAGGGGACCAGGGAAACCAGAAATTAGTAATTTCACTCTTGATGAATGCAACGGAATTTCTGGGGGGAATCCCTTGTGTTATTACCTCAGTCAGAGCCCTGGCAATAGCAGCAATATCTTCTGGTAAAGGGGTGATAATGTTCATTGTTTTCTACTTAAAGATACTCAGTCTGGTGGGGGATGCTGTGCAGCAGTACGTTGTTTTTACCCTGTAAGGAGCAAGTCAGTTCTATGCTGCAGACAGTTCTTGCACCTTGAAATCCCCCCTGCTTCTGCAGTCACAGGGGAAGCTGAGATCAGGGCATCTGTCAGTGAGGAAAGCAAGGCATAAACCCCACACTTTGGGAAACTCTGGTGCTGGGTGCCAGGATGGTTCTAAACAGGGGTCACTGGCAAAAGGAAATATTCTGCAAACAGCAAAACTACTTCTACTGTCTCTGAATTGTTTCTTCCAACCTCTCTGTTCCAGTCTCTTCTGCTGGGAGTGCCATGGGAGATAGCTCTGATATTTCACCAGTTCCATCACTGACCTGTTCATTGGCTCTTCCTACCAAGTTTTTGTGCAAAACAACACCATGCTGTGAAAGGAGTCCTCAGCCCACATCTCTCTCCTGCCTGTCCTACAGCACAGCTACCTGGCTCCTTGTGTCCCCCTAAGGCAAATGGTCAGGGGAAGGGGAAAGCTGACAATGGAAGCTGGTGATCTTCCAGTGGCTGAGGAACAGCATCCCAATTTAACTCTTTGGTATTGTTTGCTAAACAGTAATTTATTAATCTGCTGCAACAAATTGGTGGAAATTCTGCTTGTCTGAAATGAAACACTGCACTTGAAATTGCTATTAATGCACATCCTAGCCTCCCCTGTAGTCCTCAGGCACATGGCTCCTGCTTCTCTCATTAGAGTGCTCAGCATTGCTCAATCCCTTCAGCACTAACAAGGGAAGAGGGATTCAAGTAGCCAGACTGCAGGTGAAGGTGAAAAGTAGCCCCTTGGCTCCCTACTGCTGCTCCCTATGGAGGGAGGCAGATCCAGGCAGAAAATCCAGATCCAGGTGACAGTCTAGAGCTTTATTTCCCAAAACAGGCAGAGAACTGGGGGTTTAATTTAGGCCCATGCCTAGGTCAATATGAGTGCAGGGGACAGGCAAGGGAGTAACAAACTGTGATTATCCCAATTATGCAGATAAACTGACCCCAGCCTCCTAATGGACTCCAGTGTCACCCACCAGCTGTGATGAGATGTGAATTCAGTGAATAATATCAAATGAGGTTTTCATGCAGGATGGAAATACTCCTACCTTCAAACCCCAGGGGAGTTGGGTCACTCTTTATTTCATGTCTCTTGACTTTAACTGCAGGAACAAGGGGACCTGTGTGAAGTTTACAGAGTCACAAGGCTGTAAATATTGTTAAAGGAGAAACCTGCTTTCCTACCACCTGAAAACACTAACTACCTGACACTTTTAATTTCCCCCAGAAGAATGACCAGCCCCTAGGATCTAGGTGGTGAATGTACACAATTCCGTGAAGCAGATAGGGAAAAGACCCCTTTTGTCAAAAGACACTGAGACATCACAGCAAAAGAATCTGCTTCCCTTCAGGTCTCACAGATGTTCCCTCTCACTCTTGCCCAGGAGATGGCACTAAGGCAGCCAGACCCGCAGTCCCAGCCTTCACCCGCGAGGCTGGCAGGGCACAGCCCACAAAGCCAACACTTGTGACCCACAGAAGTGGGACACACCAGCCACAGGTCCACGTGCAGCGCCTCTCCTGTGCCCCGACTGCACATGTGGGAGGAGCTGAACTGTCAGGAGTGAGGGTCAGACACAGCAGCAGCTGCAGCCTCAGAAGTGATGACCACCACACCCTGGCTAGATCTGCATCTGGGCTGATGCTGAGATAAGACTCAGGCTTTGGTTCTTTTGTCATCTGAAATATTTTCTTAAAGCAGATGCTGCAAATAAAACACAAATGAAAAGCACTGATTCTGTTTTCTAGCTTTGAAAATCATTGCAGAAGTATCTTTCCCAGTATCCCAAGAGATTGCCAACAGTCTTTTGGCAGACAGGATTCTAGGATGGAACTTTTTGATATGAAACTATAACAAACTTTTTGATATGAAACTGTAACAAATTTTAACTTTCATTGCAATTCACACATGCTCTCTTTGATAAACCAACTAAAGAGCAACCCTTGGTTGCCCATTTTCTTTGTGCATATGTGCTTCATTCTGTTCCCCAGCTTTGAAAATAATTATTAGGAAACAACTCAGTTTTCCCATAATTTAGCAACTGATCATGTATTTCTGAGTTGTTGCTGAGGGCAAAAAGCTGTAATAACCTCTTCTCCTGTGCTATGCCCATCACTTCCATGTGAGGATGTTCTAGTGCTGTGGTCTAAAGGTGCTGTCAAAGAAACATTTTTAGGAAGTGAGACTATCACATCCTTCCTCTGCCCATCAACCCCACTGTGCCCTCATTCCCTGACAGCCTCATTGCAGCCAAGGATGTGGCTCATACCCTTCACAGCTGTTGAGAAGGCAATAGTTACTGAGCAACTTTCTTCCTGACAAGTATAGAGCAAAGATTTTTATACAAATTAATTCTGCCATTTTCCCTTCTATTTTGATTTGTGAATTGCCCTGAAAATCTTAACCTTGCAAATCACTTCCTCCAGTCCATTCCAGGAACTGCCAAAAGGCAGTATATCCAGAATTCCATATAAGACCATATGTTCTGTTGTCAAAATTATCCTTGATATGTAGGCATATTTGCCCACAATGATACTGATTTTCAACACAATCAACTTGCCTAAATGCATGGGTTGTTTTTGAGTTTAAATCTAGGCACTAGTGCAGTAACTTATATTTTGTAAAAGTGCCTTTTCTAAAGCTAAATAAAGCATATAAATAAAACTTCCACAAGCTCCCACTCAAACTGAATGGAGTTCAGAGCATTCAGCACCCAGCTCCCTTACACATAGGAAGATCTCCCTGCAAACATAGTTTCTAATCATAAACACGATTAAAACTGGCATCTATTGCTCCTCTGGTTTTGGCTTGATTTCAGGCTTTCTTGATATCTGATATCTGCTATGCAATGAGGAGATCCTCTCCGTCTTGAAAGCAAAGATGCTGAAGAACTTTAAGGAAACAGAGAAATAATTTCAACTGAACATCAGTTAATCCAAACCAGGGAGAAGTTGGAAACCTAACCCCACATCAGCCAAAAATTAATCCAATTTCCATGGACACCAGAAACACTTTTTGAAGCCTACCATGGAGAAACTGGGAAGAGTCACACTGTGTGCTGGCAGCATGCCTCAATACACACTCAAAATGTCCCGGCCTGCCTCCCTGCAGGTGTCACACTGGTGCTGACTCTTCTTCTACCGGAACCTCCTGCCTTTGTACAAAGTGAGCCTGAGGTACTCACTCTGGGAGCAGCATTTGGCAGTGAATGTGTCAGGCAGCAGGCAGGAAGAGGGGGAGCTAAGCAAGCAGCAGGATAGTACCTTTGGTCCCAGCAGAAGCATTAACTGTGGTGCTGATGGAGGAGGCTAGGGAAAAGCGACGGGTAACTTCTCTGTCCTTAGACTCTGGATCTGGGAGAACAGACAGATGCAATGCAGGGCAGGGTTAGAGGTTAATAAGCACTGAGGGTAAAAGATGTTCAAAGCAAAGCAGCAGCTGGAAAAGGGTAAAGAAAAGAAAGGTTGCTCCTCTAAAACAGACAGAAAAAATATCCTCAACAAGGTGAAAAGCACAGAAAGTGTTATTATGAACATATTTTCAAAGCAATTCCAATTGCACCAATTTAAATACTTCAGAAAAGAGACATGCCAATTATTATTTTAGCAACCAACTCGTGTCCAATTACAGCTACAAAACACAGAGAAATGAGCATGATGGCTGGAATGGGGTGTGCATCTACAGATGAGGTTTGGATCATTTTAGACACTGAACTGCTTGTTCTGTGATGACTGACCTGAAATACACTGAAAAACAAGCATGAATGGTTTGGAGTTCACATTTGTCATTTCTAAAATTTTACTGTGTGAATGCCTGAAAACATTCTCCGAGCTTCCATCTTCACCAGAGCAAACCAGCTTGGAGAAAGTGAAGGCCACGTAGTGGGCTTTTGTTTCCTTATTTAGCATCCTGCCTTTTCTCTAAGTCTGCTCAGGAGTAAAGACACAGTTTCCCCACATTTCACTATGAGATGTGCTGAAGTTGTGCCCACCCCAAGGAATATGAACTTGGCTCTGCAAACCAGTATGGATAATTCTGACCCAAGGGTGGGGAAATGCAGCGTGCTTTGAGTGTGAACTTGGATACACTTTGGTGCCAGCTCTGGGATGGCTGCCCCAGGGATTCTGCACGGATGGGGTGCAGGATGCTAAAGTTTCTTCTCCAGACACCAGCATTTCTTTGGCTAAAACACCTAAGTGATTATATACAACATTTTCCAGCCTGTCATATCCAGCCTAGGCAGACAGTTCAGCATTTCTCTGAGCATCCATGCTCCACTGCCAGTTGATACCCAATCTTGTTTTCACCCTAGTTAGTTGGGGTATTACATTATTTAGACCTTGATATTTATGTGCTCTGGACAGGAACAGACGCAGCAGATCTGAACCAAAGCATGCTCAGCTCGACACACCATCCTTCACCGTGGCCAGTAACAAAAACCTTTAGACAAAGTGTTCAGGAGCAAGACAAGCTGATTGCAGACACTTCCCTGTTCCCTTCTCCCAGCTTCCAGTGTGCCTCGGCAGCCAGCCCGTGCAGGGCTGACAGGCTTTGCGTGCGGGAATGACGGCGCGCTGCCGGCCGGCCAGCCTGCCTGCCAGCGGCTCCCTCTGGCCAGGAGCGGGTCAGCAGCCCAGAGTGAAACGGGACACTGCGTAAGAGGTGTTCCACAGGAACCTCAAGTAACAAGACCCAGCAAGGCTTTGAACTCGGAGTACCTACAGCTGAGGGGGTCGAGCTCTTCCGAGCTGCTTCGCTGCCTGGAACACCGAATACAAGGCAAAGCATTTCATATGACAAGAAAAAATCAGATTGAAAAGTAAGAGGCCCCAAACAAAATTGTAAATCTAAACTCACAAAAATTGCAGAATTATTTCTGAAATATGCATTTTGTCTTTGGTCTTCCTGAGTCAAAAGATCTAAAACCCACTTATTTTTATATTCAGACATTGAACTTTGTTTGTCTGTCTTGGATCTCACTACCACACGCAGCCTTAATCTCATAGCCAGACTCTTGCAGCAGTGCTGACTCTTGGTGCATTTTATCTACTTTATCACATTACTATTTAATGCTTCTGTATTTCTGCTTTTATGCTTTCATCTTGGTTCTTCCTCCTTTGATGCTCACCCTCTCCATCACTGCATACTAACCCTTTGTCTCACGGAGGAAATATTATTTATCAGAACAGGGGAAAAGCCACACAAAAACAATAAAGGGAATAATTACAGTATCTTTTCAGAAAGTGATTGTAAGTAGTCATTCAGTTTAATTTCTATTCACATTTCTTTCTTTCCTTTAGGTCGCTTCCTTGTACAACCATCACAGGAACTTGCAATGCTCTCTGTTTGTGGATATCTACTAAACATTTATGCACAAGTACTCAAAATGCAGCATTTTACCATGTCATATAACATAACTGAGTGGACTAAAACCCCAGATCTCCTGAATTCTGGTTCCTCACTAGGCCACAGCTGAACAATATTTGAAAAAGCAAAGACATCCAACCAATGAATGATTTCACACATGAAAATCTCATGTAGCACAACAGATACGATACTCTTTTTTTTCAAACCTGTAAGCTGCTGAAAGAAGTTCGGTTGATCATTTAAAACTAGTTCACACTTTGACCCTTGAGAGAAACTGGAAACAAATATTATTTGCACTGTGCACCAGTAAAGGACCCAACAAGCCAACCCAGAGGTTGCCTTGCCAATGCTGCTGTGGGAGCAATTTTTGGTGATGGTGTCTTTGAGCAGAGGAGCCACTTGTGTGCACCAGAAGGGAGCATTTGGGTGAGATGTGGCAGCACTTTAGGAAACGGTGATGGATGGCACCATGGGATGGAGAGAACATTGTGGGAGTGCAGGAGACAGATGGCCTGAGACCAAATGCTGCATGGGTGATTTTACCTTTGGGTGGAGCTCTGCGGTTGGAAAGACCTTGCAATGTGAATCGCTTTCTAGCAAGCGCTGTGCGCTCAAGGCTAAGGCTGCTGGAAGCATCAACTAGGAGAGAGAGGGAGAGGGAAGAGAAGTAAGGAAGGAAGGGTCAGCTGTTCAGCTTATGGGAAAGGAAAGGTTAGCACCAGATGACAACTAAAAGGAAAGAAATAAATTTTGATTCAGTTCAAGCCTGAGCAAGAGCTAATCAATTAGAAAGGTGACATGAGGTCAGGGTGAGTATACCAGCTGAACCAAACAGAGCCCCTGGGTTGAGTTTGGCTCACTGAGTTTTAATGGAGAACAACAACAAAACAAAACCAAAGAATAACAGGTGAAGGGAGGTAGCTCTCCTCAAAGGAAAATACCATTTAGCGGCAAGCTAGTGCCTTCTGTTATGGAAACACATCATTGGTTGGAACAGCGAGTTGTAGGGAGAAATAAGAGAAGAAGCCTTGCAGTGCAGGACATGCAAGGGTTGAGAGCAGTCCCACTTCTGCAATCCAGCACTGGCACTGAAGAGTCTGCCCTCACCAGCCCTGCAGCTGGTACACCTTCAGCCTTACCTGCTTAAGCCTTTCTAAAGCTTCTGAAGCTGGCAGAGTCATGCAATTGATCTCCTGATTTGCTGGGATGTAATGATGCCATGCCAGCAAAGCTCACGTGCCAGGCTCCTGCATGAATAATCAGCCATGCTGCCTGACAGCTGCCTCTGCAGAGATCAATCACAGGTGGATTGAGGTCCTGAGGCTCTGGGCTTGAAAGATACTCAGTTACTCACATTGCAGGAAACAGGTAGACCTAGATCAAACCCCCAGATCCACGCATTCCTGCCAAATCCTGCATCTGCTCCTTTCTTGGTGTGGGCGGATAACACCCAGAAGGTTTATGGCAAAGGAGAGGGAGAAAAACCACGTGTTGGTTTGTACCTAGCTCTGAGCCTTGGGATGTAACCAATAGATTTTCCTCCTCTTTAGTTCATACACTGCCACATGAAAATCTTTAGAGGGACAAATGAAGACCAAAAGTACAAAGGGAACACAAAGAGACAGTGAATCCACACTCACAGACAAGCAACAGACAGACAAGCTGTGCTTCCAAAGGAAAGCGCATCCCATCACTTCCTGATTTGCAGCCAAGATAATCCAGGACCCGAGGTGCCTGCATGCATAGCTGGGTGTGAGATGAACAGATTTTAACAACACAGAAGAATTATGTCACTGTGGTTCAGCTCCTTCCACCCAGTGCCCAGTGCCAGCTCTGGGCCAGGCAGGTGCATCTGGTGAGAAGCTGCTCCCAAGCAGTGGCTTCAGCTGTGGGGCTGCCTTTGGCTGTCAGTCAGTCTGTGTTGGCCATTCCCTGCCATGGCTGCTCCCACTGCCAGCCAATCTTTGTACAGATACTGTAGCTTATAAAGAATTCAAAAACCGGTATATAAAATATATTTACTTTCTGTTTTCTTAGGGCAAGAAAATCCATAGCATTTAATTATCAGAGTCCCACAGGGAGTACAGCAGTGCATGTGTAGAGGGGTGGTTCCTGTGTTAGTTCTTCAGCTCTGCAATTGAATCTTCACTGAGGGACCCCTTTGCATTTCACAAGTCCCCACAGCCTCTCAGCACCAGCAAAGCATTAGACACTGGTCTCTAAAGTCAAGTTGTCTCCACCTGAGTTATTTCAAACCTTCCCCTTCATTCTGCAGGTACACCAAATAACCCTGGAAACGATTTCCAAACATAATAAGAACCAGGTCCTGATGGGCAACAGGTTGTACAAGAGCCTGCAATGCACACTTGAGGCAAAGAAAGCCAACAGCATCCTGGGCTGCATTAGGCAGAGCAGTGCCAGCAGGTCCAGGGAGGTGATGTTTCCCCTCGTCTCAGCACAAGACAGACACTCCTGCAGTGCTGTCCTGTCCTGGGCTCCTCAGGACGTGGGCATACTCGAGTCAATCCACTGAAAGGCCATGAAGATCAGTAAAGGATTATGGTAGCTGGCATGAGGAGAGAGTAAAAGAGCTGTGATTACACAGCCTGGGGAAGAAAAGGCTCAGGAGGATCTTATAAAATAAAAAGATAGAGCCAGATGCTTCTCAGTGCAGCGCAGTGAAAGGATGAGAGAGGCAACAGGCACAAACTGAAATATGGGAAATTCCATTTAGAAATGTGAAAAACCCTTTTTACTGTGAAAGGGGTTAAACCTAGGACAGTGTCCCCATGGCAAATAATGGAGTCACCATCCTTGGAGCTGTTCAGAACCCAAATGGACATGGCTGTAAGCAACTTGCTGCAGCTGACCCTGTTTTGAGCAGGGCAGTCAGACAAGGGGGTCCCCACAGGTTCCTGCAGGATTTGCTCCCATTTTTTTTCAAGGCAGTGACTCCAGCAGTCAGGTCCACACTAAACACTGGTTTACATGTAGAAAACTCTGCCACAGGCACTTATCAATAAGAATAATGAAACTGAAATAGCTCGTCAACAGTACCCTCCCCTTCTGTACTGCAGAAACTCCCCAATATTTTAAAATAATCTGTGTTCACATTAACTACACCGATATTGGAAGCATTTTACAGGCAGTAGGTGGCACAAAAGAGACAGTTTTGGCAGAGCCCCAGGCTCTGTGCTCGGCGTTGGGACATTTTTGAATTCAGCCCCCTGCAGAGCCCCAGCTGTAGGTGCCTCACAGGGACACAAACTCGAGTTTTGGTGGGACATCTAGAGCTGGAGAAAATTTTGCTGGCTCTGCAGAGTGAGGTTTGCAGCTCAGGGTACACAGGACACCCAAATCACCAAACAAGAATGGACTCACTGCCCAGCCCTGCGGGAAAAGCCACTCACCAGAGGATGAGGATGCTCTGGGCTGAGCCAGTGGGATCCCAGCCAGAGCCCTGAGGAGCTGCTCATGGGAAAGCAGAAGACTGAATAAAGACAATCAGCACGGAATGTGATCCCCATTCCCACACTCTTGAGTAAGCTGGACAGTTAGAAAACATCAGTAATCTTCCTGGAATTGGTTTTTTTGTGAAGGGGTTTATAAATTTAAAAGGAAAAGCTACTTTTCCACTTTTTGAATTAGAAAAAAAAGTCTAAATGTTTTAAAAATAAAATTTTACTGAAACAAAATTTTTTAAGATCGGGTTTTTAAATGAAGATTCCATAACTTTTTTCCCAGCATGAAAACCTAATGCAATTAAAAATCTTTTGGTGAATAGCCTATTTTTTCAAGAGAGATATTCCATTTTCTTTTTTACTATCTTTATTTATAAAGGCGCTGTTGCTTTATGCCTCATTTAGGCATTAATCTCTTAAGAACTCACAGTTTTCTTTTTTCATATTAGTAGAAAATTCTCTGTTCAACATTAAGGAATACTGCCTAAAAGAGAAACTGCTGTCAAAAGATTTTCTCTTCCTGCTACTGTCAGATGAGATTCAGTTTCTTTATAGTGTTTATTTTAACCTCTGTTGTATAGAAGATCTATTGTACTCATGGCCTCAAATAATGGAGGGACTTTCTGTGGCTGCCTGTGGGTTTATTTACTGTACACCTGAGGAGAACCGATATACACAGAGGAGGCAAAAAACTCTCCTTGACTTAAAGCAAAGAAATCTGTTGGAAAAGTCTGTAGAAAAAAATTTAAATTAAGTATGTCTAGAAGTCAACTTCACCAGGATGCAGAAGGTTAAAACACATATGCTATTGTCCCCTAAGTTCTATTTTTAAACAACCCAAGTTGTATAAAAAGCACTATAAAGCATGAAAATTCAGACTTAAAAACCCTAAACCCTTTTGGTGCTCACAAATTTTCATGGTACAGTCATTCAGCTTTGTAGCATTGGTTTGTTGATGTTGGGTTGAAACAACATAGATTTAAAGAATCCTCATCAAACTCCAGAAATACGTGCAAATATAAAAATATTACCCTTTGGAAGCAAAAGCTCTGTCAGAACTCCTACCTCTCTTTTGTCTGGCGCTGGGACTGGAATTCCTGTTTTTATTGTTAGATGCATCCACATTTGATGTCTCAGATTTGTTTTCATATATACTTGATGACTTCCTGCTATACCTTGGGACAAAAGAAATACAAAAATAGTAACATCCCTGTTTAACATCTAATGAAGCACTGAGCACTAAGCATTCTTTTTTACCCTCAGACATGGAAGACTAAGGAACAAAGGGCTGGTTTTAAAATGCTGTGTGCTATAAAAGCCTGCATCTGTGCAGGCATGTGTGGTGGAAAAAACCCATGCTGCCTCCTCTCCACATCACACAGGGAGGGATGTGCTTCATCAGAGCTGAGAAGGGAAAAATGGAGAAACAAGCTGGTTGTCTGCACAAGATCTTTTTGCAGGTGCAACAGATTTGAAAGGTTGGAGTGGGAAGCCAGGTAAGAAAAGACAATCCAGATTTTCCATCCTTTGCAGCATAAATACATTTGTCTCCAGGAGAGAAATGGATACTGGATGGTCATGTTGAAGTCATACCGTGCATAAAGCAACATATAAATTCTACTGGATTGCCCAAATTCTGTTTCTTCTGCTCTTTGGAACATGCATCCCAGTGGGATATCCCTGTCTGCAGCTGCATCACAAATGGGAGGATGCACCTTGACAAACCTGCCCAGGTTTGGCCTTGGGTAATGGGACGGACACCCCTGTCCCAGGTAGGATATTCAAGCTGCAAGGTTTTCTTGTGGTTCTTATCCTCATTGTTTTGCAAATGTCTGGTGGATTAATTTGGATGTTTGACTGTTATCTTTGGCAGACTGCTCCACACAAATCATTGTATCTACACATTTGAAACACTCTTTGCCAAAGTGCTTGTTATTGAAATGTATCAGCAATTAAACTGCTGCTTACAATTAACACGTGAACTGCTACACTTAACATTCACAGGGTTTGTTCTGCTGTAAGGGAAGGTCCGAGCTATCATTAAAAACTTAAAAGCATTTTAAATACTAGAGATCTGTAAACACCTTTTCTAAACATAAGGCAGTCCAGGACTCATTGTTTTGCATTTGAACTTCTGACCTGTTTCTGATGGAATCTTAGCAAGGTCTCTGTTGCCTCCTGTACTAAATCAAACTGTGATTTTGCAGCCCAATCTCAGGTACAAAATGGGGTTCAAAATAAACATGGGAACAAATCCAAAGCACACTCACATTTCCTTATTCTTTTTCCTCTCTTTCTTCCTAGCTAGGCTGGGATAGCTGTGAAACATGCAGCTGACAGAGTTAAAGATTTACAGCTGTGAGAAAGGAACCAAGAAAATACACGAGCTTTTCTGAAACAGCATCTGCAGCCAAATTTCAAGAATTTGTGTTTATCCATGTTCACAGGATATTTTTACATGGAGGTATGACTGCAACAGTCATTTCCAACAAAGCAGATAGTTAAGCAGTTAGAACAATAGACTATATAAGTTTCATACGTTAAATAGATTAGAAAACAATACAAAGGGATCATTTCATTATCAATGAAATGCAGCAGCCTTCCCTTGAGAGAGATACAGCAGCAATAAATACCACAGGGCATCCCATTTTAGGATTAAACAGTAAACTTTGTGGAAGAATTTGGAGAAAGGGAGAGAGAAGTGAAATACATTGAACAGGACCTAGGGACACTCAGTAACTGCCTGTATTAAGGACACTGGCTCTAAGTGTCCCTTTTCCCAACACCTCAGCTTCAATCCCAAGTCAGGCCTGCCTTACCTCATGGAATTGCAGTCCCAAGTAGTGTTGGTAGCATGTAAATAGTAAAGGGCATAGGCCTTGTGATGGAACAGATACAGCCTGGGGAGGGGAAAGCATCCTGCAAAGCCAATGTCACAGTAGAGGTTTGACAATTCCCAACAAACAGTAGAGTCACTGTCACACAGGGGCAGCCCAGGAGTAGGTGTCTTGGGTAGGTAACACGTCAATGATTAATTAGCCTCTGTCTGCTGGCAGAGCACTGATGATGCTGGCTGCTCCTTAGCAAATGCTGTCTCCAGCACCTCTCACAACTGGGGCTGCTTGGTCATGTCAGCCATGAGCACAGACTGTGCCACATGGTGGCTACTGCAGTCCAGCCTCTTCCTTCCCCTTCTTGTCTCCACCCAGCATCCCAGAACAGGCTGCAGAAAGGGCTCCCTGGTCTGAGGAACTCTGGATCCACCATTTCACATCAACTACTGCAAAGCCAGCTTGGTGCTGCAATTCTGCTGCCCTTGCTTCTCTTGGGGACACATATTACAGATAATGGGGCACGCTGAACTTCGTGCCATTCATCACAGCCCAGAGCACTGTTCTTTCATGAAGGCTCACTGTATTCTTCCTGTTCCTATTAATAACCCAACATTTGGAGCAGAAGCCTCTGGCCTCTCCTTTTCTGGCACAGTTGGCAGAGTGAGGACAACAAACACTTCATTTTTCCTTTGGTTAAATCCACTCTAGGACAAATAGCTGATCACATGGCTTTTCTTCCTGGAGTTAATTTTCTGTTGACATATTTTGTCTATAATTCCTGCTCTGGAAAATCTCACTTTAAGAGCCTTATAAAAAGGACACACATGGGGATTCTTCTGAAACATTTTTGTGATTGCACTTCATATCTTACTGGAATAATTTTCTCCTATCCCCAAGGTGGTTCTTCTGAAAGATTTCCACCCTTGAACCCTAAACAAAGCAAATTAACCAAGCCTAGAGAAAATATGATGCAGCATTACATCTGTTTAATATTTCTTACATTAAGCTGTACAACTCTCTCTAACTGTCTGTTACCTGGGATCTCCTGGTTTGGTTGATCCTGCTAAAATTTTACAGTGATATCCCATGTCAGCTTACATTAAACTTGCCCAGCAACCGGGTCATTACAAAACTTTGCTGACAGCTCCATTTAAGATCCTGGAAATGTTCCAATACTTTTTGTCTAAACTTGAGTTAATCTTTGAAATTAATTCTGCATTGTGATACTACTTCTCTCTTGAGCCAACCTTTATCTGTATTTCTATATCTTTAAAGAATTTGAAGACAATTAAATAAATTCATACCCAGGAAGCTAAACACAAAAATCTAAGAATTTATGTTCTGTAAAAGCACAAATGCAAGACAAAACATGGCCCTGATATGTCAAGGCAGCTGTGGTTACCTGCTTGCATTGGAGGAATCCATTGGTGCATGATACACACTCTCAGTGATTCTTTGGTGCAGTTGACTTGCTTCTGTTAAAGAAAAAGTAAAAAGAAGTTGCTCCAAAATGTGTAAGTTGCTTCTGTGTTTATGTAGAAGGTGGGAGAGAGACAGGAGAGGAGAGATTTTGACTGCCACTGCAATCAAAATGGAATGCTTGTACTTGAAGAGAAAGGCATATTAAGATCTTAATGAAACCTTTTAGCTCACCAAAAAGCTCTTCTACTCACATTTTTTCACCACAAAAGAGATTTCTTTCCCTACTGTCTTCTCTTTCCTCGGTACCTCTTCCTAGCTAACTGCATTATATCAATCTAGAGGATGGACATAATGGCCTTTTTCCCAGAATACAAGTTTGGTGGCTCACAGCTTTTTCTGGATTTAGCAACACATGTCCATCAGTCCTTTTGCATACTCAGCCACATAGCAGAATATATCCCCATCTCTCTGCAGAATGCTTTTGCTCAGCATCCTGGACAAACAATAATCAGAAAATGTTATTCATATGCCACTTGTTCACTCTTTTTGCAGGGCTGCAAGGTAGCAACAGACTTGTACTTAGTCCAGTAAATGCTGAGTGAAGAAAAATTATAAGGCAGTTGCTCAGAGCCTGGATTTCAGGGCCAGGAGAGTCAGACACTGAGAAGTGAGGAAGCAGTGGAAGGAGCTGCTGTCAAACTCTCACACTGCTGAGATCCCTGGGCTATTTCACTCTGAAAAAAGATGAACCTCCTATCAGTGAAAGAGAAGGGACAAGGGGATGGGGCAGCACTGAAAGATTAAACTCAAGTCCTTTGTTGGTGGGGTAGAAACGCCCATTCTGTGTGGGGAGTCGGAAGTAGCTCCATTCCTGGGTTTGGCAACAGATTCATGGCCTTACACAAATCCCTTAAGCTGTATCAGTAATTCCTTTGCCTACGCTCTTTGGGATTGATGGATCAAGGTGTTGCCCAAAGCCTTGTTAACATTCCATGCTCACTGCAATATCTGATGGTGCTGGGTACACACCACGCGTTTGGACACGAGCGACCCATATTTCAAATTATTTACCTCATCCTGTGGCCACCTTGTCTGCCCCTCACTCATTCATCTCATCTGGTCCCTTCCAACATTCCAACTCCCTGTGCAACTCCTAACAACAGTCATTAAAAACAGCCAAACAAACAAATATATCCCTCTTCCTTCTCTCATCGCAATGCTCAGTTGTAAAAATATCCAGTCTTGGATTAAGGCCTCTTCTTTTGTGAGTCATTAGAAAAAGAAATTTAAAACCACAGGACAAAGCATGTGTTTCCTGACACCAGTTATTGTAGTAAGGGGTTTGCTTCATGTGATCTTTTGGGAAAAGGCAAGGGGAAGATTGCAATGGCATATGAGATACAATTTATATCCTCTAGCTGCTGTTCTGCTGGATTCACAATAAAGGAAAGCTTGACTTTACTCACAGAGTAGGATGAAAGTTACCCTTGGTTGGTCTTGAGACCAGACTGAATAAAGTCTTGAGTAACCTTGTTTGACCAGTAACTGACTCTACTCTGAGCAGGACCTTGGACTGTGATGTCCTGAGGTCCCTTGAAACCTGAAATATTCTAGAATTGTATCATCTTAGGGCAAAACAATAAAGAACATCAAAATATAAATGCTTCAATCAGTCTTGATTCCTGTATATTTTTCTCTGGAAAATGCAAAGTAACTCTCGCTGATAGGTCTTGTATGCTATAGAGATTTCACAAATGCTCATCTGGGTAACATACAAGCTTAATTTCCTTTGTCTAGAAACACAAATGGAGGACTAGCACTCTATCCTATTAAATATGTACATTTTCTCTATTGGCAACTCTTCTGTGGTAGCCTAAGTAACCAGCTTTTATACTTCAGAAGCAAATATTACAAACCGTATTAGAACGCCTCTAGATCCAGTCCTGAAACTGCACTAACAAGAATCTTGGGGTCTTTCCTCAGCAGTTCCTGATGAACTAATCACATTAAAATTCAGCATAAAAAGGAGAAAGGATGAAGACAAGATCAGTAACAAAAGACCAGAGTAGTAAACACTGTAAATAAGTGTATTGTTATGGGTCGGATTCAATTGCTGAGGCTAATGTTCATAATTGTTTCCTTCTACCTAAGGAGGTTGAAAGAACTCATTGTCTTTGTGAAACAGGCAATTAAAATAGAGGCGACCTCTAAAGTTAAAGCACAGACACAGGTTTCCACCTTGGACAAAGTCTGCTTAGGAATTTTAAGGATGTGGGTGGAGAGGCTTTGCTGACCTTGCTTTAAAGAGAGAAGAGTGTATGAGAGAAGCAGAAAATGACAGGCCAAGGTGAGAAGCAATGCCAAGATCCAGGAAAAGTCTGTGGGGTTTTTTGTCCTAAGAGAATAAATAGAATAGTATCTATGATAGCTATCATCACTATTTTCTTTCACTACCTGAAATAACCTGGCTGAATTTTGTTTGTCTAGGATTCAGTATCTTATATAAAAAAGGGTGTCATTATCTTAGGTACTTAGGAGGCTTCAATCAGTCATGGTGATGAACACATCACAAACCACCATCATAGTGGCATCTCTGTGAGATGCCATTAACCATGTTTTACAGAGGGGTCACTAAGATGGAAAGATGGGACAATTGACATTTAGAACATAAGGTGGGTGACCAGATTTAAAACAAAAGCCATCAAAGCCCAAACAAAACAAAGTAAACAGCAGGGCAGAGGAGCAGTTGCTGTGTCCAGTCATGGATGTGGAAGGCGACCTTTTGATCCAGGTGTTGTGAGCAGACACAGAGTGCAGACCTCACCTCCTCACATGCTGAGGTAAAAGGATGCTTCTGGAGTTGTGGCTTGAGAGGGACAACAGAGGAAAACCATGTTCCTTGGACTAACTGTGAATGGAATTGTTATCCATGTCATTTATAAAAGTCCAAGAAATTTTCTTTGATCAGGACATGGCTTTAAATCCCAGCAATGCTGCAACTGCCCAGCTGGTCCTTGCTGGCTTCACTGGTGGTACTGGCTGGCACTGTAACCTGTCCCAGCCCCATATTGTCACACACAGCTACAGAGGGAAGGGCACATTCCCAGCTGCTGCTCTGGGAGCCTTACCTCTGCAAGCTTCCAGCTGTCCTGTCAGGACTTTGCGGATCTCTGAAATCCAGGTGTTTTTCAGCTCAACAGAAGATGCCTGAGAACAAAAGAGGACAAGGCAAAGCAGATCCAGTTAAAACATGCTGCCAATCACTGGGCTGCCCTGACCTACACTGCCTCTCAGTTTTGCCAAGGATTGGAACACTGCGGCCAGCTTTGAGCAAAGCAGATGCTCCTCAAAAAGGAAAAGTTACCACAAATCTAAAGTCCTGTCTTTGCTTTTCTGTCCAGCATTCCAAGGAATTTTCCATTACTTTATTTCTTCTTTTGGCCAAAATCATGACCATTTTCACAATAAATTGGCCATTCCAGCACCTACACAACAATGAAGCTTTCAATGGCTATTGTTTCTGGAGTGTACAGGACCCTGAATATTCTTAAAAACAATTCAATTGAAAGGAAGTATAGCCCTTGGAAACAAAAAGGATTGTCATTACCTGAATGATATAGACTTCTTCTCTGCCATTATACCAGATCTCAAACTTCTTATTATCCCCTTTTACATTTTCTGTAATGCCCACAGTGCTCATCTGTTTCAAAATAGAAAACAAGAAGCTGGAAGCTGGGAAATAATAATAGTCTTCAAACTTGATCCTCTAAGAAGCATTTTTAAAAGGCTGCATTCACTTCTGACACCTTTGGGAGCCATTAAAAGTAAAATTCAGGGCACATTATTTCTCAATATCTAATTTGTCATTCCTCTTTTTGACTGCTAAAGGGAAAAAGAATGTTCAAAATTAACCCAGGCTAATGTCTGATCATGAATTTATCCTCTTTTATTTCATTGCTTGATCTGTGGATCAGTTTTCAACCCCATCCTGGCTCTTGTTCACCTTGACAAATTTTCAGTTTAGGAAGACTGTTTTTTCACTTGCCATCACTGACCTGTTGAGGTTGGAGAGAAAGAGGAATGGAATAAGGCTTTGTGAGATTTAATGACCAGTCTGCAAATCCAGAAGACACAAAAAACCTGAAGAACATAATTCTAGATTTCTTAAATGAAAAATTCTTAATCACAATCTAGAAGTTCAGCTGCTACTAACCAGCTTCTCATCTTATTCCTGTATTTGCTCATGCCTCTTGCTCACTTTCACATCAGCATTAATTTAAAGATTTAGACAGTGTTATGCCACCATTCCTTCTATCTCTGCAGGAAAAAACTTGAAGTGTTTATATTAGTTGGTTCAAGCCTTGAACTAGGTTCTGTTACAGTTCCTGCCTGAGTACCCTGAAATAAGTTTGGAACATTACACTCAATGATCCGTGTTAGCTGGCTAAAGTCACAAGTGTCACACCAATGTGCTTAGAGGGAAAATGTGGCCTACTTGTGATTGCCACCTTAAAATGCCTTGACTCATATCTGGAAATTTCACTCTTGCAAATAAAAGGGCACTTCCACTGCACTGATTCATCTGTAGCTGTTACTGTCACAGAATATATCTGCTCAACTGTGCCAATAGTAAAACTTGCCATAGAACTGCACTTGGAGGATACCCATAGGCAGAACAATAACAGATGCAGGTCCATTCAGTCTGGCTTCTCTTTATGGGATGCTGGGCAAGAACACACAAAGTGCCCCTTTGTATGAAGTTGCAAAGAACAAGGTTCACATCTGCAGTTGCAGGACATATGGCTTGGTCTGTCTCCAGCCCAAAACTGAATGGGGGCTGTCATTTACTCAGGGGTGCAAGACAGCTCCAGATATGTGCACCTTCTTCAAATCCCCATATGGACACATCCCTGTCTGTGAGAACACCAGACTTATTTCCCTCCCCCACCATTACTGCATTTATTACCTTTAGTGAATTTTTAAAGCTGTATGAAGCTGTCTTCTCGTGGCCATCAGTGTTCTCCTCCCGTTTCTTGCAGAAAAGTAGCATCTTTGTATAGAGGAAGAGGTGTCTCTGCATTGGTTTGAATCTAGCCAAGTCCTTCACCTTGTTGTGTCCCTTCTTGTGGTCAGTCCATACGTTGAAGGAACCCTGCATCAACAGCTTGCCAAGCTCACTGACATCGCCCTAGCAAGCAAGGAAAAGAGAGAGCACACATCACATTCAAACCAGGGTAGTCCTGGGCACATTCCTCTGGTGGTGTTTGAGATTCCAAGCAGAGGCATCCCTTGTGTTGGAGAGTGCACATGTCCCCTTGCTAAGCCTGTGTGGTTTCTTCCCATATCCATAAACTCACTGGTTTCCATGTCCATAATACCCAGTTTATCGCCACACTCATAGTTAGCATTTAAGATCCACCTCAGGATCCTTTTGGATGTGACACACGGGCTGTCCCCTCTGGTCACCTCAGAGGAAGCTTCTTCTGACAAAAATTGGGTTTCAAGGCTCCTGACTCCAAGGCAGTAGGAAGGCCTGGTGCAGTCCAGTACCCAAACAAAGGCTTTAACTCTGGAAGATCCATTTTCCACTCTTGTACAAGCTTCCTCCATCCCTGGGCAAAGCCTTGAAAGAGCTTAGATGCCTGAAGTCATGGATCAGTGCCTAGAGCTATGCAGGTATGTAATTCCCTCCTATTTCAAAATAGTCTTTACTAGCTTTGTCAATAATTTCTTGGCTCACCATCTGCAAACTATGCAACGCTGCACAGCCTTGGGCAAAGAAGGAATGAATGCACCAAGGAGCCATAAAAGTACCTGAGGGAGAGAAACTAGGCAGGAACTAGACCTTTCTAAATTAAAGGACTTGTCTGAAGACCACTGATGGGTAAATACTTCAACTGATATAAATATTTAGCTCAGATGCCACCAGAACAATCCCGTGTTAAGAGTGAAGGATCATGTCAATATAAGACATGGCAATGACTATATGGTAATGGGATTCAACAAATAATGATAATCATAATGATCTTAACAGCAAGTTTTCCTAGGAGTGCTTTGTATAGTAAGTTGAGGGAATAAGCCCAGTGCATTATTAAAGTACTTATTTTCAAAATTTGCGTGTTCTGTTGATTATGAGGTGAAGACATTGGCTCCAAGTGGAAATGTCTCATTTCTTATACTAAGAATTGCAACCTGTTCTCCCTCTCACTCCCCCTCCTCTACCCTACATTCAACTGCAAAACCAGAGTTTTATTAGGTACTTTTACACTCTATATCAGGGTATTATTAGACTCTCCAAATCATTAAGAAAACCTCAGCAATTTAGATAAGCCTGTCATCTCTAATATATAGACCTGGATCTTTTCTTTGCGCATACAGGACTGTGGATGTTTGTATTTATATGTTCATGTAGCTATAAACTGCAAAACTGTGAAAAGCACATTGAAATGCAAAGCTAAATTAAAAAAAAAAAAAAAAAAGCATATTTTCTACATGGTTCGGACAATGGTGAGAGGCTCCTGTCACTCCAGGCACTGTTCAATACATCACTGAGATCCAGAAGCTCACTTCAACTCTTGTGACAGGTCTGTCTGTCCAGCCTTGAATATGGGATTGGGATAATAGTGAGTGAAGTGGGAGGCTGACACTGCAGAAAGAAAGAGACAGACAGGGATGGCAGTCTGCAGCAATCCCACGGGAGACTTTGAATATTAGCCCACAAGCACTGCACTCTCTTCAGTGTAGGCAGCAAATAGGAGTACTCTGTTTCTGGTAATGTCTGCTAGTGGACAGCAATATTTTATCCTAAAGGAAGTTTATTTAAAGTGAAGGATTTGATCACTATCTCAAATATAATTATTCCCTGTTAGAGCAATAGATAGTATCCCATGTTTACGGAAAATGAGGGATACATATGATCATTTATAACAATCTCCCATCATAATTCATGGACAAACTACCCAGGCCAGATTGTGTACAAATATTGGGATGATAGTAGGAAACACATCTAAAACTTCTGCTCTCCAATATTTATTCTACTTTTTTTTTGTGGTTTTGCCTAAAAATATAAAACATACACCAAACCAACCCCAGACTTACATGTTAGCAATTTCTTACACAAGAGTTCAGCTCCTCAAATCTGCACGTGCCCAAGTCCAAGAAATAGAATATGCAATTGGGAGCATGCATCAGCTGTCACAAAACCTGTTTTCCTACTGGCATAATATCTCTCTCTGAAAGGTTTTCCAGGCAGGTATTTCTATCATGGCTGTGTGGGAAAGACTCCACAAAATGGGGTGTGGTTTTATCATCTGTGGGAGGTGTTTATTTGGCACCACAGCTGAGCACCTGGGACAGGTGGAACAGGGAGAAGAAATTATTGGGTGCATCCTCTTTCACACTTTTACCCCATTTAATAATCATGTAACAAACCATCTCAGGAATGCTGTCAGCATTGGGCTAAACAGTGGCCATGTCCTACTGTGCCATGTTTTGCAGTTCAGCTAAGAAAGCAGAGGCAAAAATTAGTCCTTGGAGTTACTATCTGGTATTTCATGAAAGGCTGGAAAATTCAAAAGTAAAAGTTGAAAAGGAACTGGAATGTTCTGTTGAATTCCTGAGTACAAAACTACTCATGCTTTAAAGCAAGGAATAGACAAAAGGATGACCTCAGCATTTATATGGACAGGAATCTGGATAAATCCCCCCGCTCAGGATAATATGTTACCTTTCTTGGAGAAGCTCTTCTTCCCTTCCCTTTACAGAACTGTTTCAAAACAAATTTTTTGCTGAATTGCTATAAGTACATACATATAAACTGAGAAACACAGGAGGAAAGCTATCTTTCTCTTTGGGAATTAATAAGAAACAGTGGAAACTGGGAGGTAAAAGGTGTGCTGTATCCATGAGCTTCCCATGTCCATGTTGACTGGTTCAAGTCTGCAATAATAATATACAAGCTCTAAAGAGTTTTTCTAAAATGAGTCTCTGAGACACTCAGACTCAGCCATGACCAGAATGGATTAAGTATGTGCTGCTTTATTTAAGTTTGTCAGGTTTAGGAGATCTAAGATTGTATTTATGACCTGTGGTGTTTCTCTGATCCACAATCACCACACCTCTTCAGTGCTTGCCAGTACAATGAGGTGGCCACTGCTTCACCTTGACTCCAGTACAGCTACTGCAGGCAGAACTCATATTCTCATCCCAAATGTAATGCACAGTCCACAGGAGCACCTGCAGCTGTGTGCAGCAACGGATCTCTGACAAGCACTTAAACGAGCAAGCAGTTCAATTTATTTATAAAATCATGTTGGCAGGAGGCATGGGTTCTTCAGCTACCAGATGCAGATGCATTTGCACAGAAGAGAACTATAGAAATCAAAACTCCTGAGGCCACTCCCTCTGTTTCTGAAAAACAGAATAACTCTTCCCACCCAGACATTGTATAGATCCCAGCACCTTCTCAGGAGGTCAGATTCTGCACAAAATAGTTTTTCTGGATTAAAGCCTGTTACTGTGATGTAAAAATTCTTTGAACAATACTCAGTATATTGTTTCTTTCTTGACATTTTCACCCTGCAACTATTTCAAAATGGGCAACCACATGATTCTTAGGCCTCATTTTGCCAGGCTTGTTTCTCCTTTATGTGTCAATCACTTCCACTTCCCACTTAAGGGTTCATTTTATGTAGTTAGCAGTAGTTCTTGAAAGTCATATGACTTCAATGGAGCTTCTGCAGAGATATATATTTGTGCCCTTTGATTTGTACCGTGGCTGTTATTTCACAGTTCAGATAACAAGCTTGCCAATCACTGGCACGGATTCCATTACCCACTTTAAATTAAAGCCAAATTTTCTCCCTAAGTGCAAAAGATTTGAAAACACTTGAGTTGCACAGGAGTCACAAAGTTTCAGCAAATTTCTTAAGTTAGTTCTGCCACACTTGTACCTTTCACCTACAAAAGAGTTTTAGGTGCAATTACTCGGAAGTCCTTCATTTGCCCCATTGTGTCCCCACATTCACACCCCAGGTCCACATGACAGGTGTGCTGAGATGCCTTTTTGGTCATCACAACAGACCACTAAACAACATCCTTCAGGAATGTGGCACAGGCTCCAGAAAGCACAGTACCAGCCACAGGCACAGCATGATCAGTGATGACAGGAACATGTGATGGCTCAGACCAGAGCAGGAGCAGCAGCAGCAATTACCTCATAACCTGTGATTGCTATCTGGTGCATGGAATCATTTACTGATTTGATGATATCAAGCACTGTGGCCAGGGCTTCTTCCAATTCAGCAGTACCTTCTGAATTCTTGCTGCACTTCAGCATTTCCTGATTAAAAAAAGATATAGGATATGGAATACTTGAGAACTTCTGATGGCAGAAGACACCGTAAGACAATCCTCCCTGGAATTTGTGTCGCATAAACAAAGTAGCAGAACTAGAGGAAAATGAAAGAGGAACAAAAACCCCCCCAAAACCCCAAATATCACATTCACCAGGGTGGTCATTGAGGACACACATTTTGATCTTTTGAACATTTTCAAGTTTAAAGGGTTCATTTAAGATGAGACAGGACCATTCTGACACATTTACAATGAACTCCTTGCACATCATAGAATTACATCCAGGGTTTTTTTTTTTTTTTCTTCACATCTGCTAGAACAGAAACTCTATATAATTATTTCAGGCGTTACACGATTCCCCATTTTCTTCTGCAGTTAGTTCCACAAGATACTTACTACCACTGTTAAAAATACTAATTAATTTCTAGTCTGAATTTGGCAGGTTTGACATTCCGCATTTTGAGTTTGGAAATACTTTAATCCAAAAGCTGAGGCACTTGTGTTCCTGTAAAATAGGGATGCAAAAAGGTAGTTCCTGCAAACCCCAAACAACAGCAGTCTCTCCTCAAGTGCTTGGGTAACCAGGCATTAGAAGGTAAAAGCAGGATGCATTTCTACAGTACCTGCTGCAGATTTTCTAGGATGAGGATGGATCTCTGTACAGTGAGCATGCTGCTTTTATCAGCATGAGCATATTAGCTAAACTGATTGAATCCAGAGGGTTGCAATAATTGTGACCCAAAATTCAAATCCAGTCTGCCTGCCACTCAAGGCACACAGCTTCTTAAGCACTTGTTTGTTACCAATTTTTCACTGGTTTCCATTTTTCTACACTTTTAAGTGCTCCTGCAGCCAGGGAAGGAGTGCACCATCTTCCCTGGCAAAGTAAATGCCAGTGCCAATGTGTTGTTGCCAAGTACAAAACTGGTCTGACCAGCTACAAACCCCAATGGCTGAGACCTGTTTTGCTTGAGAATTTTACTCCTTGATTTAATCTTGGGGTTATTTACAGTCATATTTCAAATTAAAAGTAAAATCTAGTTTACTCTTGCTTTCCTGGAGACCTTGATATTTTTTTCCCTTCTCACAGAATAGTTTCAAGAAATAGAGTTCAAATTTATTTCTGGACTATGTTGATGTAAATCTACTGGGATCAGTGAAGTTACATCCTTGTCAATATCCATGTTCAATATTTGGATTCCATAGTTTTACATCAAGTTCACAGAATAAGCAGTTCACAGAAATACTGCACGAGAATGGGCAACCAGGTCCTCCCATGGCTTATACTGGCACATTTTGAGCAGTGCCATAGTAGCTATTAGCAAGTTAAATGGCAACCTAAAATCTTCATTGCAAATGTCAATGCTAAATTTCATGTCAGTACATAACACTACTTTAAGCCCAGAGACGTGAGAACAGCATGTAATTCACCTTCATGACCTTCCCGTAGAGGAAGTCAGTAAATATTATTTTTAAGAACTGAGTAGCTGGAGACAGAAATTCAAGCCACCACCTTAAAAAGAAAAAAATATTCATTGTTTTGAGTGTATATATTTTCTATTGCCCAGTTCAGACCAGAATTTCAAGCATGGACCACTCATGGTTCCAGTTGAATCAAGAGGGAAGTTCACATATTCACCCTGTGGAAAAATGACAGACAATTTGTTCCTAGCTGTGTCTTTTAAAAAGAAACAGCAAAAGGGAGTGGCTCCCTCAGAAAGGTTTGAGTCACAACCATGGGAAAATATCAGTTCAGAGAGCTGAAAGAGTTTTGTTAAACAGGGACAGATGTTACAGACAGGATTTAAGGCATCAGTTCCTGTTTTCAAATTTTAAGACCATATACTGATACAATAAAGCCAAGTTCAATTTCAATGAAACAATAAATAAGGCAATAAAATACTTACTATCTTAAAAAGTAAATAAAATATCTTACTTTATATAGAGAGAGCTATACATGTAATAGTATACTGCTATTACTTAGTATAAGTACTGCTAAGTAATAGCAATTCCTGATCTAAAATACAAGTCTCTGTACAAGACTGTTTTCTACCATTTTACACCTAAAAAAGGCTGAGTATTTGCTGAAGAACTGAGTGAGGATTTATTTCCAGGTAGTCCTGACTGATATGTCATTCTGGAAGTAAAACTAGCTCTACATTGGAATTCTTTGCACTGTCATGAAGAACTTACCTTTAGCAGCAGCTGGTACTTGGTGATTCTCTGAACTGGCTTTAAGAGATAAGCATCAAGTGAGAGTTTATGATCCAATTTACGCTGACATTCCTGTAGGACACAACACAGAAGAAAAATAAAATTGTTTCTGGAAACACAGGCAAGTCACCAAGATCATTATCATTTGACAATCTGAAGATTATATGTCTGTGAATTAATTGAGAGAGAAATTTGTTCCATCTGCATAGGAATTTCCAGGTTTACTTATGCCACAGTGAAAATATATCTAAACAGGAGCTAATCTTTAGGTTCAACTTGGTGTTGAAATGTGGCATTCCCTGCTGATGAGATTGCAATCAGCTGGGATTTGCAAAGAAGCCAGCACTTTTTTGGAGTGGGTATAGCCTGCAGAGTCAGGCTCCTGCCCAGGAAATCTACCCACTTCTCTACCTACCCAATTTCCTGTAGAGAACACCTTGACACACACTGGGCACCTGCCACTGGTATAAGAAGCAGGCAGAAAAGTCTGTGTATTACTCTAGGCTTTCTAAAGAATAGAGATACACAAGGAAAACAAGCTTTGAGGGTCTTGCACTGCTAGTCTGCAGTGAAATTCCACCTGAAAAAAGATGCTGTCTCCACACTGTCTCCAGAGAGCTTCAGACCTTGGTTTGTTCTGACAGTATTTTTCATATATTTGGAGGTCCTCTTTCTGCAAGAAAATAAGAGTTTAGGTAAGGGAAGGAAAAAGAATCCAGAGAGTGTCTTTCTTGAATCACACCTTTTCTCTACCTTCCATCCTAAGATATGAACTAATTATTACATGGGAATAACTCTGTATGTAAAAACATACTGAAACCACCAAACCTGCTTTTTACTTGTCATTAATTTAAATACACCTGAAAGTGAGATTGTTTTTTTTTCCTCACTTTTCACACAAAGCAAGGAGACTGCAGATTGGAAGACACATAATGTAACAGCAAAACTGTTATCTTTTTCAGGGAGGTGAATTGATGGTTTGGACCAAAAAAACCACCCAAAAAAACCCCACAAAAACACACACAAAAAAAACCCCAAAAAAACCCAAAAAAACCCAAACAAAACCAAAAACCACACCACATTAGAAATTTCAACCTTATTAACAATTTTAATAACAATACTGGCACAAACTGTAATTGGTAATGACGACTAAGGTTTACCAGTTGAACACACTTTGAAAATAGTGTTGGCTCCCAATAGTACAAGGACAAATTAAAAAGGAGGAAGTTTGTCTTGTTGATGTCCCAGGCCAGGCAGGGGGATGTACCCTGTCCTCTCCAAATTAGAAGTGGGTGGATTCCCTTTATTTAGCTTTCACTCCAAGTGCTCTCACTGAGGTCCACGGCAAAAATCTGCCTGACTTCAGTGAAAACAGAGACAATCTCTACAAAAGCCCAGGGAGGGTGTTCTGAGCTCCCTGGGCTGTGTGGGTGGATGCAGAGATGGGTGTTCCTCTGCCAGGTCCCGGGCTTGCTGACTGTGCACCCGGGTGGCCACGGGGCACTGCCATGGGGCTCCTGAGCAGGGCTGGCTGTGCCTGACCAGCCAGGGGTGTCCCACCTTCATCTGCACCTACCCTGCTGGATGTGACCACAGCAAATCAAAGAAAACACCAAACATAAATCTCAGCAAGTCCCGGACTTTTCCTCTGTGCTTTCAGCCCACCAGGCAGTTCCCGTACACGCCTGCTGCAGGGAAATCACTTCCTTCTGTACAGTTACCAGAAGAAATCAATGTTGCTGCTGTCCTCCTCTACAGACCCATCCTGACATCACCCTGATGAATCAGCTGTGAAATCAGAGCTGTGTCACCTAACACCACACTCTGTCAAGGATTAGGTAATACAGAAACATCTTCTGTTGCAACTCAATAGAGTATTAATGGTGCTGTTTCAAAATAGGTGCAGAGTTCTCTTCACAAAAATAGAAATTTTTGTACATGTTGATCTGGAGGGAAGTTAGCAGGGGGTAAACTCCACAGAACTAAAAATAGCAACAAAGCATAATCAAGAATTACAATCTCATCCTAGCCCACAGAAACCTAACTGGACTGGGTAAGAAGAACAGAGAGAGAGCAACAGACAAGAAAACTATTGGGAATAAGAGAAAAGAACCAATTTAAACTTAAAGAAAAAGTACAATAACCAACAATTTACCAGTAATTTGCCACAGTGGAACCACCCTATGCCAGTGCAATCTGCCTAAATCAGTGACACCTGCTCAGGCAGACACACATTTAATTGCAGCTTTAAGTTTTGCAATAGTGTTAGGAATAGAATTAGGCTCAGACTTTAAAATGCCAAGAAATAATTGATTGTCTAATTATTCAAATCTCAGTCTTAAATAGTCCACACATCTCTATCTTCACGTGCAAAGGTTCTGACTTCTTGCTGGTATTTTTACACCATGCTGCTCTCTCCTGTAAAGCTTTTTCTTTCCACACTGATTTGGACCCTGAGACCTCTGTAAGCTCCAATGCACATGGCATATAAGCACAGTTCCAATTACCTTTTTGACTGCTGATTTATGAATAATTTTTGCATTAGTCTGGAATTTAGACCCTTGAGTCCAACTCACAGGTTTCTGGTCAGCTGCTATTGTCCTTTCACAGGTAGATTCCTTTTCTAAATGCTTCTTTCTCCCTGAATGACCAAATGCCCCAACTGCTGGCTCCTATTATATTCCCTTTTATAAGGTTAGCAATATGAATATGTGAACAGTGGTAATCCACAGTGAATCACACCTGCCAGACACATCACCTGGCACATTTTGGTAAGCAGTCTGACACACCTTTGGCTACATCCTGGGCATTCTTGCCTTGGTTTGGTAAGCTTTCCTTCTTCATAGCCCTTTGTAAAGCAGATCAGCCCAGAGTGTCCCTCCTGTTGCTGATAAAGCACCAGAAGACCCATTCTGCAAGGTATCCAGTGCACATCACTCCTGTCTTTGAAAGCTGTGAAGTCCTTGACCACACAGAGCTGTAAGTAAAGTCAAGCATCTTGGTGATGGCAAAATAGCTGCTATGTGGGTAAAGTTGAGCTGGCTCACTTGTAATTCAGCTCATAGGATGTCATGCCCTAAACGAGGTCAGGCAAAGTGGGAGGGAGAACAAGAAAGGCATTTCTGGCTCATCTTTTACCAGATTCTGCTGCCATGTTCCAGGAGATAAAGCCAGAGAGGAGCCAGAGAGAGACTCCACAGCCTGTTTCTCCCATCACCTGAGATGAAGGGTTCACATTCATGGTGACAGCTGATCAGGTGGCATTGGTGGAGGTGGGAGAGTGTGTGGGGACATGGCAGAGGAATGACTGGCAGGGGATGGAGTGACTGGCACCAGAGTGTCTCACTGAAGCTCTCAGGATACTTTCAAGCAGCTCTGGAATCAGGGCTGAAAAGGCACTGAGTGATCAGACAGGGTAAAACTCCTCAAAGTATGACTCTAAAAAAAACCTGTCTGTTTGTAATCACAGGCCCAGCCTGTTGTTGTGGCAGGATGGCACACCCATACAAAGAAGAAAAACCTGCAAGAGTGTGAGTTTCCTCCCAGAACTCAGCATCATTTGGGACAGCAGCTGCTTCTGTTTCCCCCTGTCGTAGCAAGCATGGCCATAACTCACGGGGCAGCCAGAAGCCACTGCTCAGCAGGAAGGCATAAAAAGCTGCCAAATCATGGGGAACACAAACACACAACCAGACTTTTGTTTGTGCCTCCTAAAGGCAGTCCAACAGAAACAACACATTTCTGGACCTTATGTGGCTTCTTCTAAAAACAGAACATAAGGGCAGGAATCAAAGGTGCTACTGTGTGAGCAGAGACAGCTCAAGAGAGAAGCTTGTGCTTTCTTAGTCTGAAATTTGAAATGGGGAGAGAGCAAATGCATGATTTAACCTCTTATTTGATAGATTTAGTGTGATCCGACCAGGACACAGAAACTGATGATCTAAGGTGATGGAGGGACTGGTTTTCTTTCACTTCATACCTGAACCCCAGTTTTAGTGCTGTTTTCATATAGGTAGAATAGTGAGGAGAATTGGGCTAAACAGCTGTTTTTACAGAGAGACATAAGCTACAATATTTAAATATGGAATTTGAACCTTCTGCAGAATCATAGGAAAAATTCTATACAAAGAATTTTTATTTAGCTGCTTTCTTTAGGGATATATGCAACACATGAACTATTTTACATTTCTTGGGTTTCAAAGGTCTGCATTCTTCAAAGACTGCTTATCCTCTTTTGCATAATGATTTCACCACAGTATTTTCCTGCCCAGCATCTGAATCCTAGGAGAACAACATATGCCTTAGTAGTGTCATTTACTCAATCTCTAAATGCTTCGTTGTTAAACAGAAAATACTCCAATGGACATATAATCACATTTACACTTGTATGATTCTCTCCAGCCTGACCTGTTTGTAAATTGGAAGCATACCCTTTGCAAGTATCACATGCTCACAATCCCCATTAAATCTTAGTAATGTGGCAGTGCTCAGCACCTCTGACTGGTTCATCCAAATCTGTGTGTATTTAATGTGTGCTCTGGAAAAGCAGCAAATGCTACCTGTAGTATACAGTAGAAGCAGGAGGTACCTTTGACTACAGTGGACAGATTTTCCCATTTCTCATGCCATTTCCATTTCCTGTGCAAAACACAGAGCCTTATTCACACAGTTTTGTCAAACTCTGAAAGCAGTAGCAAACCAGCAAAACAGATTTTTTTTCATCAGTAGGGCCCCTGAAGGACTGCTATGTAAACAAGCACCTTTGGTTGTGTTGCAGGAAAGAATTAATGGTCAGGCTGAGTGGGGGTGGAGGTGGAGGAGGGACACCACTGGGAGCTCTGGGAGAGAGCTGCAGCACTCGGGCACTGCGAGTCACCTCCCAGCAGAGGGGAGAATCCCACTTGGTATGTGAAGAAGGGAATCGACCTCACAGAGTCTTATGGAGCTGGTGGGGTCCATGCAAGGACAGCAGCAGACCCTGCTGGGACAATTCTAGGGGACCAAGTGTCCTGAATGGTGCAGAGAAGAGAGAGATAAGATAAAGCAGGAACAGGATGTGTTGTCTGCACTCAGAGCAACCTGCTGCAACACCGATACCGTTCTCTGCTTATTTACTGCAGGCTGGTGTCTCGGTTACATCAGACTCCTGCTATAGACGTGTCTGATGTGAAAACCGTGTCAAACATTTGGATCACTGTTATTTGTTGTTTTTTCTTTTAAATAGGACTTAAAATACTTGTAAAACACTGGTAACAGATCTCTTCTTGTCAGTAAACCATGTAAAGGGTCAGATATCAGAATACATGCTTGGTAACTGTGGCTTAATTTGGGAATATCTGCTTGGAGGAGCTTCTCTCATTCACAAAAACAAACAGACTGAAAAGATGGGAGTAAATCTGTAAGTACTATAGGATAAGACCATAGATATTAATTCAAACCTGAAAAAGGATATACTTACTCTTTTCAAAAAGCATCGGGCAAGAAGCTCAGGGTTTTCAATGCAATTTTCTATCTCCTTGAGGAAAATCCTGAGAGGGAGAAAAAAAGAGCAAAGAGTAATGTAAAATCCCATTCACACCGTGTGTTAGCCTCTGCGTAAATCCAACTTAAAGTCTTCATTTTTGTAATATGAGGATTCAATGGGGAAGGTAACAGTTCTGACACACCAAGAAATATATATTTTAGAAAAATAGGATGTAGCTATCATCTGATTCCTTAAATCACAAATATTATCATATTTTATCTGCTACATCTGATTCCTCTGGCTGTTGAAATTTGTTTCCAGTCTGTTGCCCAAATACCTTCTTTCCATTTGGGTACAAGGATTTTTCAGAACAGCTAGAAAAGACAGGAATGCTCTGTCAGATGCAGTTGCTCAATCAGCAAGCAGTGAAAATATCGGATGTAGTCCAAAGGCCTTTGCAGTGACAGTCAATGCACTAAACCTTCAGGGAAAGAAAGATTAGGCTTGCAAAGGGAGTGGAAAATATTTCTTCAAATGGAAGACACAATCTTTGAAAATAATATATAAACTGGAAAATAATTTTTTCTACTATGTATTAACTACTCTGGCATAATATTAAGACTTGAAAAAGAGATGTTTTAAAATTTATTTTTTTCAACTATTTGTTACATCTTACAGGCAATAATTATTCAAAAGAATTCCTAAATTCCCACTTTGGTTACAGCCAGTTTTGCTCAAGCAAGGCAAGGAAAAGCAGGAAATTTATAGAAGTCGCTCTAAGCTTTGTGTTTTGAAAGCTGATTGCAAAAGGGTTTATCTTGTTCATAACTTGTATTCTGTTGTTATGGGCTCTGGATTTCCTTGTCCACAGTAGGGACATGGCTTCTGGAAAAGCTTGTGATCTTATATAAGGGATAAAAAGAAAAGTGCTATCAAATATATAACATCTTCTGATCTGATAACAGAAATACAGGACAAATAAGCTGAACACTAAGAAAACTTCCTCACAGAGGTGTCTTGCCAGACAGAAGATATCAGGATTTAGTCCTGTGACACCTGCCAGTGTACCAAGAGAGCTGGTAAAATACTGACCACAGAGGACATTCAAAATGGATCCTGCCAGGGGAAATCACTAGTAAATGCACAAAGGATACAATCTTCACCCAAAAAGAAGATGAAATAGATGATCTCGGAGGTGTTCTCTACACATGGGTTTTACAGGACACACACAGAGACTGAGTGAGGATGACTTTTCCTGCCAGTGTGGGTGTGAGCATGACAAAGCACCTGACAGAAAAGGACTGGACATGATGGTGGCACCCAAGGATGCAGGACAACCACCAGTTCCCATGTACCTGTTGTGGAAATAGTAGATTTCTGGGAGGTTCCCAAAAAGAATTTCCTTCTTGTTCTGAAGTGCAGATGGAATCAGATGTACTAAATTGGGATTGTCCATTTCTGAAGCGTACCCCTGCAGAGAAGAGTGGAAAATAAAACCAGCCTGTTTTTACCAGGGAAGAAGTACTGTGTTCAAGGCACTGGAAAGCCCCAAAGTTCATGGGCTTTTGTTCTCCACAGAGCAAACAAAGCTTCTCCCATGCCTGCTGCCTTGTTGCTCCCATGAATTTCTGATGCTTCTCATTTTCCCCAGAGATTTTACCCTGTAACTGTGCAAACACATTTTAACCACAAATTAACAGGTCACAAGGTTAATAAAAAATAGATGAAATTATGTGTCTAGGATTCAAAAGCTATTTGGGTCATGTAGGAATGGAGACTGCTAAGACTGACTGACAGATATCTCTCTGTGCTTCATTGCACAAGTGTTAGTTTGGATTTATTTGTTGAATTGTGGTATTTGGATTGACTACTTTTTTTTGTTTCTTGTAAAAACTGGATACTGTTTCTTCAATAACTTTGAGAGAAGAACATTCTGATTTTAAACTCAAGAGTAATAAATCAATTGCCAGAGCTGCCAGCTCCCATGGAACCAATGCAATAAAGAATCAACCACATGTCCTTAAAGTCCCACCCAAATATAAGCATGATTGCTCCCTACTCAGATTCTGTCCTCCCACAGATTAGGGATTTCAGACTCCACACACACTGAGTATGCTGGTACCCTATCAGTCTCAAAAGCTCAAGAATTATATTTACAGCATGAGTTGCTTTTTTCTGTGTTCAAGCACAACATGGGACAATAAAGAAGGGCAGGAGGGGTGCCTTCCTTTTCCTCAATCATTTTCCAGGCATGGACTCACAGAATTTAGTGCCTGGCCCCATGGACAAAGGTGCTGCTTCTGAGACCTATTGGTAATATTTTGAAAAGACATTATTTACTCTTTCTCTGCTCATAACTTTCAGAACCATGCAAATTGTCATTCTGTGGGCTTGGGCCAGAGAACGTGCCTTTTCCTCTAAGCTCTGAGGAAGGATAATCAAAACATCCTTCCCATTCTCCATGTCCAAGGCTGAGCTATCTTGCCAACACAGCCTGTGTGTTATAAACAGGAGGTGGGAGTGCTCAGCCCATGAAGGATGTGCACCTGCAGTGGTGACTTAGAGGTTAAGCACCCAAAAGTAATTTCAGAAGAGTTTCTTACCTCTATTATACTTTGAAGTTCTTCTACATAAACCCGTTCTGTTTCTATCAGCTCATTGATTATGTGGCTGAAAGACAAGAAGGTAGAGAGTCATAGTGTTAATCAAGCACATGTGAAAGAAAAAAATGGTATTCCTTACATATTCCTGTTTATGCCTTCGACTACACACCAAAACCCTCTGAAGGTCATTTGTCAGTTCTTCAATATTGTGCCTTGTTGATAAGATTAAAAGACCTAAACACATCTTGGACTGCAATTTTTTTCAGCTCATTTTAAACTTTATCTTGGATTCTTCTGTCATTTTTATACCTGCAAACTGAAAAAAAAAATCCCAAGAAGGAAAAAAAAAGTTTTCTAAGAATAACTAATACTCAATAAAATGAAACTATACTTCAGAGCTATGCTAATGTTTCTGATTAATTTCTTTTATAAAATAAACAAAATCAGTGACTAGACTTCCATCCTTTAACACAATGCAAAAACAGGCAACAGGATAATGCCAGAAGTCTGAAAATATGAAAGTAGATTAGAGTAAAATATTTTTACTAAATTTTTGACTTTTCATTTCTAATATTAGTTTAATGCTCCTAGGTAACTTGAAGACATATATCTTGAAGATGCCTGACTTATTTCACAGAATCATGAATGTAACCAATTCACTTTCGAGCAAACAACTTAATTAGATTTTAAAGTAAAATCGCATTAGATCTCTCATGTTTTTATGTATCAAATGTCCCATATTATCAAGAAAGTGTTGTCTTTAGTAGTGTTATGAACAAAGTCTTCAGGGTAGCTCCTCCAGAGGTTTGAGCAGTAGGAAAGGACAAGTACTTGGTGTTCTTTTCCTGGCCTGTGCTTCTTGAGAGCCGTTAAGCACGGCTACCTCAAGCCAAAACACATCCCCAGAAGGACACTAGGGAATAATGTCTGGAGGAACTGGAGTGCCATGAGCAGCACACAACCTGAGGCCAGTAAAGCGTAGGCAGCTCTTGGCATCAATACCAGCATCAATACCAGCACGTGCATTCATGCAGCATCTCCCTGCAGCCACTGCCTGTGCCTGGTTACCTGGCTTTGTGTGCCACAACAGCCTCATCATCAGCCAGACCCCGTCAGCCCTTTAGATAATGAGTCATGTCTGTACTGCTGCATCCACTACGAGGGGACTTCCTCATTCTCCACAGTTTTTTAGGGTGTCCTTTTTGAGGTTAAACAAACAATCGCACTTCTGATAAAGCCTCATTTGAATGGCTTGGCCAAGCATTTGAAAATAAAATAGCTACATTTCAGCTTGCAGCTTGAAATGCAAAAGCACTGACTAAAATATTACCAGGCTACTACAATAGATTCACTGGTTTCCTTTGGATTTCCCCAGACGTTTTTCAAGAAAATGTGGTTTTGTAGGCTAGCTGGGGACCACTTATTCAGGTCTCAAACGCTATTACTCCTTTATGAACCACTGCTTGAGAAACATTATAAATACCGAGAAAACCAGACCTTACCTTCAACTGATGTTTCAAATTTCTTTATAAAATAGCTGGGATTTCATAGCTGTGTTGACATAATGCCTTAAATTGCAGTGTCTAGCACAAGGTAGGGCAGTGGGTAAGGGCTGTACCAGTGCTCCCCTGGCCACAGTCAGATCCCATTGGCCACTCTTGCACTGGCTGTGGGCTCCTGGTAACTCTCTCTGCTTCCCTTCAGGTGTCCCCAGTTTGGGAAACCCCCCCAAAATGTTCCACTGCTGATTGTGCCAGGACTGGAGCTGCTCTGTGACTCATGGGCAATGAGGGGAGCTCAGCACACACCTGCTGCCAGTATCACATTTAACACAAATATGAGGCAGCAATTGACAGGATTATTGTCACAGGCAGCTCTCCCCACTGCCTTTTCCCCTTTCACATGCATGACTAGGTTAGAAGTAATTTCTAGTGTAACTGGGATGTGTGAGGTTAAGGGGCCGGGGAGAACTTCCACACTGTATTGTTCATTCATTTCAGAGAAATTTTACAAGAATTTGAGGTTTGCATGGCAGCAATCCAAACACAACAAAACTCTGAGCTGGCTGAAGCTTATGGGCAGTTCTCCCAAGGATAATTCCTCACCAGGATCATTCCCAAGCAAACAGGCCATCTCAGCAGGGATTAGGCATCTGACCTAAAGGTCAGAATCTGAGAAATCCCTAACGTCCTATCTGTAGGCATCCTTGTTGCTAGTAAAACTTCATTCCACTCGAGTATACTTGATCCTTCCCCAATGAAACAAAGAGATTCACCAAACCAGCAGAGTTAGCCAAAGGTAGAATACTCTGATCCCAGTAATATCTGACTCACTAGCTTTCCTGGCATGGAAATAGTGATGTGAAACACTGCTCAGGAGGTCAAGCTTTCCCTCTGTGGAGGGTGTTAAACATGTCCTAGCAGAGGGAGCTCAGCCACCACTGACTTGGCAAAGCCTCGTGTATGGCAGGGCCCCTGCTGCCACCACTGCTGTGCAGAATTCGGGTGTGTTTGTGGCAGGGATCACACACAGACTCACTGATACCATGTTGTCAGATGTTCCTCCAGCAAAGGAAACTTCGTGGTATGGAACTTAATTACAATGCATGAACTAGCTCACATTTCATTGAATGATTGATCTGGGTTTCTAAGGAAACATTCTGGCCTTGGATACACCAAGACCACATTTCCCACAAGGAGGATTTTACACAGGTGTCATTTAGGCAGGTTTTTCTCACTTCAGCAGCTGTAATATCCTGTGGCCCTGCAGCACTACTAAGATCTCACACACTGAGCTGCTTTGCACAACCCCCAGCTTTGAGAAGCCCTGAAGTGCCAGCACAATATGGATAATAAGAAAGGAGAAAGTAATAAGAAACTATTTCTGCTTTGTCAATAGTGCTGGCTCTGGCAAGATAGTCATGCCATGCTGCAGTGAAGAAAAAAAAATTATTTCACAGAGGAAGCTCCTCAGCAAGAGTTAGAATGTAGGAGCTGCAATGGACAACAAAGCATTGGGAAAAGACTTGTTTTTAGCCAAGGTTGTAAGTGAAACCTTGAAACTGAGGTAAACTCTGGTATTATCTATCACCCTTGACTTTTAGAGATGCATTTCTTTATCAGCCCCTGCCTGTGCTGGTATGTGGATCAAAGGTAGCTATTTATATCACTTTGGACTGTGCAAATAGCAATTAGCAGCATTGTTGCTGTAAGTATAAACTTACCCTGCACTGCATTGTGTTGTTGCAACAAAACTTTGTCAGTAGGTATTTATCTGAGCTGGCTTCTTCGGGTAACTGAGAGCACACTTCTAGGAAGGTCCTCACCACAGTTACCATAAAGCAGACACGTATCAGACCATTTCATCTCAGTAACTCTTTCTCCTTCCTTCTTTAATAACATAAGGAAAAAGAAACATAACTGAATGGTTGGCCAAGCTCCCCAGGGGTGTCAGATCATTCTGCAAGCCTCTGTCACAATATTTTTGGTAGGATGGTTTCTCTGCTGTGATATGTGTTGCCTTAAAAAACCCATCAAATATAATGAAACACTAAGCAGGAATATTATCTAGAGATTATCACAACCTATTAATATCTCCTCTGGCTAAATCTCAATTGCTTTGTCCTCATACAGTTACTATTTGTGCATCCTGCTCAGATGACAATATAAACTAATTCAGGACTTTTGTTTCCATAGCTGTGTTTCTCTAACAAACTCCTTGGCACACCTCCACTCACAGATCCTGTTTCTATGCCAGGATTTGGCATCACACATGTCTGTCCTGATAAGGAGTCTTTTCCCAGAAGAGGAATTGAAGCCATCAATTAGAATTAAACCAGTGAGCTTTTCTGAAAAGACCCCCCAGCTTAAATCATAACTGGTGCTCCAAAATTATTGTGCAGCAGAAAACCTGACTGCATGACAGGTGTGGAACCAGCAGAAATGGCACTCATGCATGAGCTCTCCATACCTGTCTTACAAAAACACATGGTACCTAGTAGATGGAACAGGAGTATTTTCAACAGCCAGAACAGCAGAAAATGGGTATACAAGAGCAAAATATTTCATTGAATAAATTAATAAAAACACTCCCATCACTTTAATAAATATATCTAATATAGATAGAGAGATCCTTAAATTGAAAATACTGGCTCTTTTAATACCCAAGGCTTCAAGCACAATAGTAGGGACTGAAAGAACCTGTGTGCAGTGTAATGGAAACATAAACACAGAAAAAATATCAACATTGGATAGACTTGGACTTAAGGGAAGTCAGAGTGAATAATTTACTGGCTTGCAAAAATGAGCACAGTGGTAAAAAACTCCCTGGTCCAGCACTCTGGCTAGTTCTAAGTACTGTAAAATTTCTATTTCTGAATGTAAATAAAATTTAGCAAAACTATATGTTTTTGCAATGATATCTTCTTTGTAGGTAGTATATGATGAAAGTCTCACTGTTGCAGTAGAAACAGAATCAGCAATAAATATCACATCCAGGTTTGAATTAGAAATCACTACAGGAAATTCTAAGACTGGTCTAATTGTAAAATTTCAAATTTATCTCAGTGCTATGGAATGAAATGACAGAATGTCAATAGCTGAGTAGAAGAAACTTCCATTTCACCTACAGAACTGCATTTAAGAGGAATTTTGTTGTTGTTGTTTCTCACAGTGCTAAAAAGGCCTTTTTCAGTTGAAAAGTATTCTCAACTGAGGTTGTGCAACAGCTCAAATTAAATTTGAGTAATGAGTCAGTTGCTGTACTTTACCTCCTAAAGTGTAATAAAAGATCATTCTGGACCTAAGAACATTTGTTTCAACAGAACTTGTTATTAGTTGATACAGTATTCATTAGTTGATACAGAAAACCAGATACAGAAAACCAGTTCTGATACTGTACTCTTCTCTTTTTTTAGTTGTTTTTTTTTTTCTCCAGTGAGAGCAATGCCTCAAAAAAACAATGATTGTTCTTAAAGTACATTTCATGGCTGCAAACAAAACCCAACTAAGTAACTTTGAGAAGCATAAGGGACTTAGGTAATACACTCCATCCCATCTCAAAATTAGTGCCCTTTACTGAAGTTATTGTAATTGCCTGCTGCAAGGTCAAATGGATTTGCTCCAGCTGTTATGGACGTTCTTCTGAGCAGAAGGACTGCACCTTTGTTAGAAATATATTTCACCACCAAAGTTATAATTTATAATATTTTGCTTCTTCTGAAATGATCTGAACTCTTCACATAAAAGGATTTGTCCCACATTCATTGTTCCCAAAACAAATGACCTTGGGGAAATATTTTTATATATCTTAATTAGTTGACCTACATTATAGGAACCAGAGCAGAGTTGTTAATGGAGAGATAAATTAATTAAATCACCTACAGAAAGGAATAATATGAATAGAGGACTAAAAGTCACACAGGAGTTGTTTCTCATCTCAACTGTGCATCTACACTGAAAAGATGCATCTCTGAACCCAAATTTGGGCTACCTTTAGACAATGTGGATGCTACAGACTGGTCCTTACTGTAGGCCAAAGTAACAGACCACATAGCTGTGTAGATATTTTGTCAACTACCCACATTTTTGAACTACCCATCAGGCCCCCCTTGTGATTTTGGTCTTAATCTTGCAGCTCCACTGTTTCTGTTTGGTCATAAAGATATATTTAGCTCTGTGGTATCTCAGCATTGAGTAATCATTTAGCTAAGAGCAGGTGAATAATTTATATACAAAAATGGTGTAACTGCTAAGAGTTATTAGTATTAGGTCGTATTCTAGCAGGCTGTAGTAGGTTGGTAGTAAATTGAGATCCATAGAAACTACTACACACACATGCTTGTGAAATATCTGATGTAACTGAGACACTGCAGGTTAGGTTGCTCCCACACTGTGCAGACTTCCAAGTAGTTTCTTTCTTTGCTTGAGATCATGAGTATTTACATGCAGGCCACAGAATTACCTTAATTACTCAGATTTCAGTATTCTTCTTTAGAAATATTACCCAGTCAAAAGAAAACGTGGTGATTTCCTAGGGCCAGGTAGATCTAGTACAGCAACAAACCATATTGCATAAAGGATGTAAAGTGAGTACAGAGGAGGAAGACATAATTCTTCACTACACTTGCTTAAGGATGGATTTGATCTGGTGAACTGAAGCCAGTATGGGTACTTAGGTTTACCAGCCAACAAAGGAAGCTCACTGCATTTTAAAATGTAGAAATATAAATATATGCATATATATGCATAAAAGTAAATATACTAACACTGTTAGTAATTAATATACTAACACTGACATTTACTCTCACACTTGTTTCTAGCTAGTAATGATTAGAACATACCTTATGAATATATATCAGTCATATATATATCAGTGAGATATATATATATATGTGTATCAGTTACAGCTGATATTCAAAAGATAAGGCCTCTGAAATGAAGCACTTTAGATTCTGCATGTCCTACTCATGTGGGAAATTCACGGGGGTTTTGTGTCCTGGAAGTTCTTTCTTCCTGGCTGCCTTTTTCTTAAAAGTTGCAAATAGAGCAGGTAAAAAAAATCTCTAGATATGTAATAGTTCCTGAATTCTGAAAAAAAATATTTAACAGCTTTTTTCTATGCCCAGCCTGACTTTTAAGACAGCAACTACTTTCAGATTACATGCTGCATGCTTTTTCCGTTCCTTTGTAGACACAATACAACAATATCCAAATACCAGTTGACCTCATTGAGCAAGAAATCTGATAAGGGCTGACATTGCTGTGGATTTTCCCACACAGTGTGGTGAAGTACTTTTTCAAAAACAGCAAAAGTTACAGTGGTAAAACCCCAAAACTTTCAGACAGACAAGACCAGCAATATAAAACCCAGAAGTAGGTTAAAGGAAACTTAACGGACACTGTTTATACTGAGAATTCATGCTGACTGCTAGAGCTCAGGCTCTAAGTAACCCTAAACCTAAACCATGCCCACAGCCTCTCTACAAAATTCTCTGTAGTCTCAGCTGGGTATCCTTGCTGGTGGGTGTCTTGGTGGGACAGAGAAGGATTTAGGCACACGTGACTCTGCTCCCTACAGATTCCTACACCACCATAATCTCTCACTGCAGAGCACCTCTGATAGTGCTGTGACTTACACGTCTCAGGCCTGTGGTACTCACTCATCCCCTTCCTGTCCCTGCAAGGACAGTTTGTGCAGTACAGAGCCACTTTCGATTGGGATGCAAAAGGTTAACACAGAACTATTGTTTACTTCATGCAAATGGCAACACAAATTCTATCCTGAAGGGCCAGCTTCTTAAGGAGGAGAAGAGCATCAGTGGTTTTTATTCTCATGGCAGAGCTGCCTTTGATAGCTTTGTTCTGCAAGACTTTGTAAGGCCATTTGGGTAGAACGAAGAATTCGTTTTATTAGTAAAATTAATAATAATTGATCTTACAGACAGGCCTGAGTTTATGTTGGAGAGGGCTGACCAGGGAAGTTCATGTTGCACTTGGAAGTGAGAGGATAGGTTTGGTGATGATGCCTCATCCTTTGAGGGTCTGTATTTCAAGCACTGGAACAGGCTGCCCAGGAAAGTGGTGGAGTTACCACCCCTGAAGTATTTAAAAGTCATGTAGATGTGGCACCTGGGGACATGGTTTATTGGAGGCCTTAGCAGTGCTGGGGTAAGAGCTGGGCTTGATGATCTTAAAGGTCTTTTCCAGCTGAAATGATTCTATGGTTCTATGATTTCAGTCTGAGGTATGATCCTAAGGAAACTCTATCCTGCAAAATCTGCTTCTTCCTGTAAAAGGACACAGCACTGTGCCAGACTTACAATCTATGATCCTCCAGCCCAAACTCCAGTGTATCTTGGGCCCTGCTTTTAAATATCCTCAAGAATCAGTATGCTTTGTGGCCTGGGAGAAATAAACTCAGGTGTTAGTCACGGGACAACAGCAATGGAACGGGGAGACAAAATTCTGACAAGCTCAAATGGAGTTTACAAGAGCAACTGGAACACATATTATGCTTTAGTTAATCTCTTTTTGGCACATTTACATCAGTCAGTAAGTCGTGAAGTGCCACTGCTGAGGACAAACACCCCTTTTTTGTGTGTCACACATCCTCAGCCACGGTAATCTGGGCCAGAGGGGCAGGCAAGGATCCTGCCATCTGCAGCTACCACACCCCACCAGCACGGACTGGGAATCACAGCTCTCAGCAACATCCACATCCATTTACTGAACTAAATATATATATATATTTTGTATACTTTGGGCAACCTGTCTGCCACACCCGGAAACACTGCTTGCAAAATTTAATGATAAACTTAGAGAAAGAGGGAGAGACACTCTTGGAAGATATTCCAAACTTAGAAAGAAACTTTAGAGAACTGTCTGATAGACTCCAGCTGGAGAATGTTCAGAGAGCCACTTTACTCAGTAGGAAACTCAGAAGGAAACTCTCACAAATGTAGATTGCACGAAACTGGAAGGATATTACCCAGCATTTGAGTTTCTTACTTTTTACTCTAAGCTGCTGCCAATGGGGAATGTCCAAGATAATGCAATGGGACAGAGAGATTTCTAGGCTCATCCATGACAGCCATTCCCCTCCTTTTCTCCCCAGAAGAATAGGGAGCTGGGTTTATCAGCCTCAGTGGCTGTTGCAGGTCTTACACAAGCCTTGCCTCTGCGGGAAATGCCTTGTTTGCCACTCCAGTGTTTGTAGCTAGAGCTGGGGCTGGGCGAAGCTGCGACGCTGCCGGCAGAGGTAAGAGCACTGCGCCAGCCTCGGCTGTTACAGAGGCTGGAGATCTTGGTGTCCTCTGCCCACACAGGAAGTCTGGCCTGACAGACTGCTGGGGGAGCCAGCACAAATAGAACTTAGGCACTTTTACCAAGAAGAGCATGCTCAGGGTCACATTGTTTAGCTCTAATGTAGGTCAGGTGCCATAAAGGCAACAGGGTCCATGGTAGTTTGTACAACATGTCTATTTACCAGGCAACAGTATTTGAAGACAGGTTTGTAATAACTAGAAATGCAAATAAAGCATCAGTGTCTTCCAACTAGAGGCTACAGAGAAAGACCAACAACAGTGTATTGAATAATCTGTATATGCACAGGAACTTTGCAGAGTCTACAGAGGACCTGCTGGACAGACAAGTCATACTATGTAAAACAGAATTCCTTTCTAGACTCATGTAAAGAAAGAATGCTCCTGCTGGATGAAAAAAATCCACATGAATTTTCAGAAGTGAATACAGAATTCTAAACATGATTACATCACAAATCTTCCAAACCTAGTTATTATACTCCCAGTTAATGAGCAGCTTGTTAAATGCAGGAAGTAAAGTCAGCAGTGATTTACTGCACAGTGCAATTGATAAGTCACTGCTCCATTGAATCACTCACTACATGGGACTGAGTGATCTCCCATCTGCTCTGTCCTTTCTGCTGCTGTCCTGCAAACCGTGCAATTATTTAGATCAGCTCAGTGTGGGTGCAAGTCACTGACATCTGATTAGGCAACATGATGTGTTCTTTGTGCTGTTGTAAATAACAATCTGAAGTGCTCAGCACTCCTTCATGAGCTAATTGACACACAGGAGCTGCATGTTTTTAACTACAGAGTTTAAAAACAGATTCCATTGAAACTGGTGTGAACGTGCAAAGCCAAGGCTTTGGCAACTGTCTGGAGAATTTTACACTCTGAGAAGTGTGATTGCTCCTGGTTTGTTTCAGTGGTTTCCCAGCCTGGAGACTGTCATTGTTCTGTCCTTTACAGAGAAAGCAGCACCACCTGAACTGAGGTATAAAATCACACCAGTGCCTCTCCTTCTCCTTCCCCACCCCGCAGCTTGGCAGTGATAACAGGGCTAATTTCCTCTGCTCATTGGCTTGTGCCTGTGTTACCTGGGATTTCGAGGTGTCCTTCATGCAAATACATAAAGGCCGAGGAGTATCAACCTGCCATGTCAGAGCAAAGTCAGGTTTTTATGGAGAGGCGAATAAGCTACAGTTAGGGGAGAAACAAACATAAAACTTCAAGTCCACGTGTGCTTCTCAGAGAAGATGCATCCAGTCCTAAGCCAACACAGAGCTGCCTTTCTTTGCTTGTGCTCTGTAAACCCTGAGTTGCATCGGGGCTGTGAAGGAGCAGACCTTGAGTCCTGTCCTGGATAGGCAGAGGAAGAGGAGGGAGATTGCTGCCCATTGACTATGTGCTTGCAGAAATTTTCAGTGCTTTTCAAGTGGAGCACACGCATTTCTGTGACATGGGACAAGATAGAAGATATCTCTGATCCTAAACACCCCATGTGCCTAAACCAAACCAACCATCCAGGGTGTGCATGTGGCCAGCTGCATTCCAGGAGCCTGCCCAGAGCCAACAGGCAGCAGAACAACTGCACAGAAAACAAGTTGAGGAATTCCTGGAATTTCTGAAGAACATTAAAAATAACCTTAGTATCCAATAGCAAGCAGGTATGAGAGATAATAGCAGAAGTGACTACTTAATGCTCTTTGATATTCGATTAAGTACAAATTTTGTAAGAAAACATATTGAGAGTGCTTTTTTCAGCTTTTCTCTACCTCCCAGACTCCTTGGGAGCAAGGACACAAGGACTTCAAGGATTTCAGGAAACCTCCAGAACACTCAGTCAACTACTGCATTGTAACAGTAAGAATTTTTTTTCTCCTGTAATTTATTTTGCCAGTTCCCAGAAATATTTGGAACTCTAGTAGGAATACATCTCCCCTTGCTATTCTACACAGATTTCTATCAGCAGGCAGATCTCCCTACATGGCAGCATACACTTTACTTCAAAGATCTTCCCAACCCTTTAGGCTGTAATTAGACTTGTAAATGCTGGAGCCAATCTGCCCAACAGGGAAACTTCTCTGAAAACAAAGATTTTGTAAAAGTTGAAAGAGATTATGGCAAACAAGAAATGGCTTGTGTCTTCTTGAAATTTCCCCTGCTGACTGAACTTTCATTAAGTCTGGTGAAAGAAAACAGCTCCTTGTGCCTATTGATAAAGTCAAGAACATGGTTTGTCTTCTAAAATGTAGACTCCAAATTCTTCCCCTCTACCAGCTGGAAGTTTTCATGACCCTGGAAATTAGACAGGAAAGACATGCTGTTGGGCTCCTACTGTAACACTCATCAAAATCACCTTCTTTTAATTGTAACAGAAGTCTTATTATACTATTTTATGAAATTTGTTATATATTTTTATATTCATGTTTTATATATATATATCTATATATCTATCTCCATTCTTTTACACACTGAATGGAAACCTTTGCAATGGATCTTACTTATGCCATGTAAAGGGGGGAAATTGTTGTCCAGTCTGGAAAGGAAAAGGCTTTGGGAAGACGTCATCATGGCCTTTCAAAATATAAAGGGGGCTTACAAGAGAGAGACATTTACCAAAGCCTGTAGTGGCAGCACAAGGGTGATGGTTTTAAACTGGCTGAAGTTGGATTTAGATTAGATATCAGGGACAAATTCTTTACTGTGAGGGTGGTGAGGGACTGGAAGAGGTTGCCCAGAGAAGTTGAGGATTACTCAAATCCCTGAAAGCATTTAAGGCCAGGCCAGATGGGGCCTTACAACCTGTAAGGCTCCCTGGCCATGGTAGGGCAGTTGCACTACAAGATTTTTGGGTCCATTCCAACCCACACTATTCTATGATTCTAATATTTACCTCTGCCCCCTGTAGAAGCTCTGGATCTTTGGCCAATAGCTTATGAAATCAGGAAACTTAGTTCTCTCCTGTCATACACAGCTCTCATGACTACAATAACACTTGGACACCAAAGCTTTTAGTAGCACTCCCTGAGCTACTAGTATTTTTGACACCAGTCCACACCTAAATTTAGCAATTCCCAGACCTAATGTCAGCACAACTTTGTTATTGCTGATTTAGAATAGGGCTCTGGCACAATATTCTCATTCTGAAAATAGCTTCTAATTCTTTACCCAGGGCAGAAGTGCTGTCCTGCTCTACCCACACAACCTGATGATTCAGTGGTACACTTATGTTCAGAGTGATGCACAGATGGAGGTCCTTGTTAGATCAATAACACCGACCCAGATAATAAGATTCAGTGTATCTAAAGGATTCTTACATTTAAATAATATGCAAATCTACAATTGGAACCTGTCATTTAAGGGCACAAACACCTTCAGGCACACAGGCTGTACACTCCAGGATGTGAATATGCAAAGTGACAGCTGGCTGCTGGTGTGCAGAAGTGATCCCAGATGCTCCACAGGTTTCCTCAGTATGTAAAGCAAACTTTATGTGCATGTTCAGAGGACAAGCAGTGAGTCTGGACTGTGTACATGCTTGGAGACAGTTTTGCATGTGCACAGAAGTGCCCCATGCATACATGAGAGCTGGGGCCACCCCTTATTCTTAAACTTGACTCTCTTTCATTAAAGTCACAAAAATGATACCTCAGACTCCAAATCCTGGGATGGGTCATTCGGTTAATTCTATCTGAATATAAACGTAGGAGAGATTACTGTCTCATGAGAATTTAAGTCAGAAAGCAGGGATTATGCTGCTTATGTGACATGCCTCACCTGAGTACAAAACCACCAATGCCTTGCAATTTTCAGCTTATTATTCAGCAGTAATAGACCTGAACAAAGATAAAACATGAATAACACTGTAACTCCTGCCACTGCACACCAATCAGTTCAAGATACACATTGCTGTGCTTTTAAAGTGATCTCTGTCAAGGCCATATTGACCACTCACTGAGAACACCAAAACCACATGCAAGATTTGGGGGGTCATCTCATGAAAAGAATGAAACTGTGGTCAGAAAGCCCTGGAACAGGTGTCATACTTCTGTGTTTTCAAAATGAAGCACTAACACTGCCCAACAGTCTTCCAGCCCTTGTTGTGAGGTGGACTAGAAAAATGCTGGGTTGATCAGATACAAAGCAAATCAACCAGAAAAATATTCCAAATTTACAGGAAATTTCCAAATTTACAGGAAATTCAGTTTCCTATCTGATGGGGATTGCCAATATCAGATTTTTGGATGGAGTTTTGTGATCAGTTTATCCACTCCATAACTATAAAGGAACAACCATTGCAACCTTGCATGCTCCCAGTCCATCCTGCCCCCTTCCTTGCATTTGACAGTGAGTGCACCTTAGCATGCACACTCAGGTAAAGTGGTGAGCAAGTAGAGTTGACCCAACTCAAAACCAACCTCACAAAAAAGAAAAAAACAGCCATACCAGCTGCTCAATTGCCAGCCCTGTAAAAGGGATATGAAGGGACTATATGAGATGGGTGTGGGTGCAAAAGGTGCAGCAGCAGCCCTAAATGAGATTAGACTGGCTGTGAAACCATTTTTAGAAAAGCTCTATGAATCAGATTTTGGGCCATAAAGTCATACACAGAACACCTGACCAAATCATTTCCCCACAATAACATTTGAACATAAATTTAATAATATCCCAGCAAAGTAGTCAATGCATGTAAGATACTAAGGAATGCAGTAGTTAGGACTCCATGGATTTGGCCAGTTTGCTACAGGAACAGGCTGTCTACAGCCATTTGTGCAGATGAACTAGAAAGGGTTGTCTTGCTTAAAATTTTGTCCAAAATGGCCAGCTCTTTTATACTTACAGTCTAAGCACAGTCATGTGGTTGTGAAAGACTTTTACATTTCTCATACAAGAAGCACCTCAAGGATACATAAAAAGATGCTGGTTTGGCTTATCAAACAGAGCTGTGCTTCTGGATTTTTATGTTGTCTTTCCCTTGATTGAATATCTCCTCTCATGAATCTTGGGCCCGGACTATACCGGGCTGCACTGGACAACACAACAGGTGCTGTTGGATCATGCCTGTCCATCCTGTTGGGATGGGTCAGTGGCATGAAGACAGCAGCAGTAAGGCCAGAAGCACAACCCCTCTGAGAGCACTGTGTGGCTTCCTCAGGGCTCCTTGTAGATTCAAAGGCTCAGAAGCATTAAATGACAGACCTCTGATCCCAAGCTCCCTGTGCAAATACTTCATTGGTAAGTAGCCTTCTGTGTTACAAAGTATTTTATGGAATTTCCCTCTGACCTTCTTCTTTCACTGGGCAAGAATAGCTAAAATATGTTGCTCATACAGTAGGAAGCAAAACAAGCCCAGCAGCTCAACACAAATCTGCAGGAATTACAAAACAGTAACATCTAGGTGTTTCTCTGTGTTCTGTTGAACCTTATCAACTCATTATTTACTCTGAATTGGGGCCTGAGGTTTCCAGCTGGATGTGAGGCCAATGAGTGGCCAATACAGGAATCAAACCCACCACCTAGGTTGATACTGGTGCCATGGTGTGACCGACTGAGCGAAATGGAAAGGCTCTTTGGGTAGCAGGGATCCAGCTGCCTAAACCCCCATCCCTACGAGCTGACTGCTCTGTCCCACACCTGCTCCCCTTACCCTGCTAAACCACTTTGCTCTCTCTAAACACTCAGTGACCTGAGCCTGTGTGTGCAGAACAGCGTGATTACAGCCAGGGGAGGTTTCCTGGGGAAAAGCATGTGAGGGGCCTCTCTGAACAGCCAGCCAGCCAGTGCTGCCTCCTGCCTTGTTGGTGGAGAGACACAACCAGCTCTGCACTTCTGCCAGGGCTGAGTGGGCCAGATATGGCCGAGAAGGGACGTTTAAGATGTAATTTATAAACAAATAAGGGTGGTTCTCTGAAAAACTCTCCCTACCAGCATCACTAGGGAAAAAAAAGAAAAGGTGGAGCTTAATTTCTAAATGAGTTTTTTCTCAACAGAGGACCTAACAAGATTTGGTTTAATACAAAGGAAATGGAAAAGGGAAGGGAAAGTGGAAAGGCAAAAGGAGAAGGGAAGGGAAAGTAGAAAGGGGAAGGGAAAGTGGAAAGAAAAAGAGGGAAGGGAAGGGAAGGGAAGGGAAGGGAAGGGATTTTACATTCTGTTTACTGAAAAATAAAATCTATGAAGAGATACAGATAGAAAATTTTTTACTGTAATTTTGGGTCAGAAGCAGGATGAAGTGTGATTACTTTGGTGATATCAATTGGAGAAAATCCAGATCAATCAAGATAGGACATTAGTGAGGACAAAGAAAAGGTTGTTGATCCTTTGAGCAGATGACACTTTTCAGGAAAAAAAGTGGACACAACTGTATGACAAACTCAGTTTCTTTGCAGTGCTGATTAGAAACAGTTATTTTTGCTCAATAATTGAAATACTTCTGACTTTGTTTTCTATGGACCCAGTTCTTCAAATCTTGTAATTATGTTTGAATGATGTTTCCACATAGACACACCTTAAATTTTAAAGTTATCTTCTGATTTTGAGAATGTGACTCATTGAAGCTGTATTTTCTGGGAGCTGCATTATCCAGACACAGATAATGCAGAAATGACACTTAAAAGTAAGAAAGAAGAATAAAGTATGGGGAAAAAAATCACCACACTTGTGAACTAGGGAAGGAATCAACAATTATCATTCTGGTAAGAAAAAAAAAATGATGCTTCATTTATAAGGTTATTTCTTATTGTTTTTTAAACACTGCTCAGAAAGCACATCAAATTTCCACAATGACCTACAAACTTTTCCTTCTAAAGTGAATATTGCGCAGAATTATATTTCGTGTTACTGCAGAATCAAACAGACAAAGAAAAATCTGGGAAGGCTGCTGCAAATTATTTCGTCACACACAACAAGGAGAGAGAGAGAGCAAGTGAAAAACTCCTTAGGCCTTGAAGCTTCCCAAGCAAAACCTGTATTGCAAAACAACACATCCTTCCATAGGATCATCAGCTGCTCAGGTTTTACCCTTGCTCTACTTTTGCTGGGTGACCTTGTCAACAGTATTCCTATCTCTATTTTCTCTCTTGTGTGTGAAAAGAAAACAATTCCTTGCCTCACAAAGATGTTGTCAGGTTTATGGTTGCAAAGTGACAAACAGACCCTAATTGTCATGATATGCAATAGTTAAATTTCTATGAAGTCAATGATGAGGTCAGGAATGATTCAGATCAATCACAGTCATGTGAAAGAATTGGAGATACACAATGGGTTTGTGTTTGATATTTATAGTCAGTGAGAAATCTATGATTCTGTAATTCTATAAAATCACACAGGGCACAGCATTGTAGTGGCTTTTCAACTGAATTTGAATGCCATTTTTAAACCCAGCTTTTCTCTTTACAAAAGTTTGGCAAAAGTGTATTCAAAGAAGGTGCGTTCATAGCACTTCCTTTGGCTTGTTTTTTAAATACTTCTGTCTCAGTCCTACTGCCCATGGAGACTGACTTACTATTGATGTTCTTCAATGAATCAGGCATTCCCCTCAGGCTGGTGTAAGGAAGTCACCAAGATTTGTGGGGAAGGTAGAAGAGAAAAAGAAACCCTAAATCATGCTCTTTTTTACTGCTCTGAAGATTCCCAACAGCAAAGTGAGACAAGTTTCACTGTGACCTACAAACTAACTACCCAGCAATAAGATGTTATTTGGCACCTCGGAGACTTAGAGGAGCAATTAGCTAAACTTTTATGGCGTCCCCTAAGAAATTTTTGAGATATAAGTACTTTTGAACTTCTAGCACATCACTTTTCACACTCTGAGCGTCAGCGCAAGACAGCGTTTTCCCACGTCGCTCAGTGCAGCCTCACCGTCACCGCCGCTCGGGAGCAGCGCCGCGGGCGGGCAGGGTGTTTGCGAGCAGCGGGACACCCGAGCCGAGGAGGGAGCCCGGCCCGGGCGCGGGGAGCGCGGCGCAGGGGGCGGAGCCGGTGGCTCCCGGGCCGCCGGAGCCCATCTGCTGCCGGGGAGCGCGGTGGCCCGGCCTGTCCCTGCTGCCCGAGGAAGCCAGCGGAGGAGAAAGCAGCTCTCCGGCCAGTTTGGTAGGTGAGGTGCGGGAATCTATGCTGGGTGTCGTCCCGCTGCCCCTCGCGCGTTCTGAACTAAGAGCAGCCGGGTTGTTCGTTCCTCTGATGGCTAAAGCGAGTCGCGCTTAAAATTAGCGAAAATAGTCTGTTTTTCTAAATGCTATTTTTTCTCTTCTCTGACTGGCTTCAGGGATTGTCTGTTCAGACACTTCTCCGCGTTTCAGGAATTGCGGTTCCCTGCTTTGGACAAACGAGTTTTCCAACTGCTTTGTTTCTAAGGTTTCGGTGCAGACCGCATCCATTAGCGCCGTACGCGCTTGCCCCTCTCCCGTCCTAAAGAAGGGTCTTGTCGGGGTTTGGGATTTCAAATTCCTGTGATAAACGAGACCCAAACTTCAGTGTAGTTTTGATGTCTGTTCTGGGTAACCTTTTAGCAGAGTCCCCCCAAACCTCTGATTGTCTGGCAGTCGCTTATGTTTAAGGAAAAAAAAAAAAAAAAAAAAAAAGGCCGGAAAATTATCAGGCTTTTTGTGGCCCTTTCAGGGTCTTTCTCAAGCCCTGAGCCTTGGAGGGAAAACTCGCGGCCACTCGAGCATTGCGGTGAAACAACCCATTCAAAGGCGCGCCGTTTCCTCCCGCCCCCTGTTCCAGCAGCCCCTCCCGGCTTCCTATTCCTCCAAACTAATTTTTTTTCTACAGGAAAAGTGTGGTATTTTTTTTTTTCCTTCCTCCACTGTTCCCACACAAGGAACTCGCAGATCCGGCTGGGAGTTTCTCCGCGCAGCCCTGCGTTGCAACACGGGGACGCGCCCCCGAGAGCGCCGGGGCTGCCGCCCGCCTGCTGAGCGCGGCCGGGAGCGGCGCTGCCGGGGAACATGGGCACGGAGCTGCCGCCGCCCCGAGCAGCTTTTGGGCGCCCCGTAGGAAAAATCGGGAGAAGAAATCGCATTAGGCAAAAGGAGGAGAGTGAACGCTTTCAAAAAGGGCGTTTGCGCTAAGCAAAGCTTAAAAAAAGTATCTTTTTTTTTTTTTTTTTTGTCTGTGCTCATGGCCAGGTTGCGGAGCTCCCGAGGGGGGAGGCTGATGTCGGGGGGGTGTGCGGGGACGGGCCGGCCAGCTCCCGCCTTTGTTCCCCCGAAGGAGCGCCCGCAGCCGCATGGCTGGAAGCTGTTCCCTGCCTGCCGCCCCTCCCAGGCCGCTCCCGGGCGCTCCGGAGGACGGAGATGTGGGAAGGCGCGGTGGCGGGGAGGATCACCATCCATTTGCGCTGAGCTGGGGGGCCGCGGGGCTGCCCGGAGGCGGCAACAGCCATCGGGGGACACCCCGTGGGGGCGGCGGGGTGTCCTCCAGCCCGCGACTTTCCCGGTGTGTTCGATTCTCCTGGGTTTCAAAGGCTTCGGGAGAGCTGGGGATGCCGTTGTTGCCGCGCCGGGAGCGGGGCGCGGGGCAGAGCCGCGGGTTCGGCCGGGCTGGGGGCGGCGGGGCCCCAGGGAAGGGAGAATGGCAGCACCTCATCCGCGCTGCGGGGAGCAGAGAAAACACCTGAGCTGTTAGGGGGACAGTAGCTTCGTTAACTGCTTCTGCGCAAGACCTTGGGAGTATCCGGAGATGGGAGACTGGCATTACGCCGGTGTAAGCAACTACCTGGAGTGCAAGACAATGATAAGAACTCCTGCAACTATCTTGACTCGGCAAGGCAGTGGAGAACTCAGTACGTGCTGCAGCATCCTCAACTCGGAACTTCCCAGGGGCACGCCTGAGGATCTCTTAGCAGCAGTGTTGAAACTACCAGTGCAGCTGTTGAAACCTGGTTTGTATGATGCTGTCTTGTTGTCACTTCTCCCTGGTTCTTGCATTTCTTCTAGCAGTTGGAAAGGGAAAAGGATGGGGCTATAAAAGGAAGGAATTATTTTTAAAAGAGAAAATAGCTGCAGTCTAAGGGGTTTTGTGGGGGGTTTTTTTGGGTTTGGTTTTTTTGGGGGGGAGGTGAATAGGGAAGTAAGTCACTGTTAATAACAGCCATGGAATATTCTAGCAGTATTCCAGAAGCCTGGACTGTCACATAGAGCTGGGTGTTGCTCTGGTATTATGGAAGTTACTGGTTGTTTTGCCCAGAACTAGTTTCATAGAAGTCCACCGTTTATTATATACAGAAATGTATTATCTCAGTAAAAAAATGCGGGCTTTTTTTGCAGGTAAGGGGTTTGGAGTTTGTATGTTTGTTTTTGTGCTTAGAAATATAATAGTATCTGCTTACTGGTTGTCTTCCACTGAGTGAAACAAAACTGTATCACTTTCTGAAACATAATAGTATCTGCTTACTGGTTTCTTCCACTGAGTAAAACGAAACTCTATCACTTTCTGCTTTCTCTGAGATCCCAAATTATTGAGAAACAAAATGGTTGCTCCTACTGCCCAAAGCAGTAGTTGGGACAGTCTCTCTGACATCTGGCCAAACTGGAGTAGTGAGTACTGATGCTAGGAATGGTAATTCACCTACAGATTAGGGAGAAGCATGTGGAAAACCCTGCAAGTCATGGCTTATCGTTGGAAATGCCAGTGGCTGATGTGTTTGGTGTCACTCTGCACCTACAGTGTTACGGCATCCAGGATGTACTGAGCATTGCCTCTGCCATGGTTATCCCTCTGTGCCTGAGCAGTTGTCTAGGTAATCCTCTAACTTGAAGATCTTGGTTACTGGAAGTACAGAAGTACTGAGGGGGTTTGTTGTTGGGAAGCCTGTGTAGGACTGCTGTTACTGCAGTGTGTCTGGCTGGGCCTTGGGACTGGGCAGAAAGAGGTGGAGGCAACCAGAACATGATGAACTAGCATTGCACTGCTGTGATGGATTAGCACTGAGCTACCGGCTCTTCCTCCCACATGGCACTTGCAGAATTTAGTCAGATGCCTCCCTTAGCTTCCTAGAATGTGCACATCTCAAGTGAGGCTATCTCATTATTCAGCAGACTTCAGTAATAATTAATCTTTAAATTCCTGTGGAAAGCAACATGGCCCACCTCTGTCAGATTGACCAGAAGTGAAAGCAGAATTTTCCACTGATAAAGGAGACATATATTTGGATTCTTTGCAACATTTGGGAGATTTTGGTCCAGGTCCTGAACTGAGATCTGTGCATTTTTGAGTCTTCAAAAACAGACATAATAGTCATGGATACAAGAGGTTCCCCTCTTTCATAAGTTTTCCAGGTAGGACATTTGCCCCTGGCAGCAAAGGGGAGAATGCTGTGGAAGGATCTTTGAAAGATGACACTTGACTTCAATTTTATAGTCAATGGGGAAACCACTACAATGCATGGAAGTGAGATGATGACACACCTTGATTTGGGAATTGCAACATTTTAGAATGAACCTGTACCAGTCCTGAAGTTTACTTGTTGCTTGGCTGGCTGTATAGTCTGATCTTCAACTCAGAATTGTGACTTGGAGATGCTGTGGCTGCTACATGCCCAAATAACTCAGAAAATCTAGCAGATCCCAAAGCTGCTTCAGCAACCTGCAAAGAGATGACCTCAGAAGAAGGGAATGTTGCTGTAAGCAAAAGCAACTTAGTTGGCAGGACTGTTGAAGTGGGACATACATGTACATACTGCAGAGACCACAGGCTGTAGGATTTCCTGCTTTGGCTTTCTGCAAAGCAGTTTCATGGGGTCAAGGCTGACTGTCTAGTACCAGCTCTAGATTTCTGAATGTAGTTTAAAACTTGAATAAAAAATGGTCACTCAGAACTCCCAGGAATGATGCCATGCTGTGAAGGTACGTGATCACCTTTCAGGTGCAGCAGCTCAACCTCACCAAGTCAGATGAGGCAGGAACTTGGAAATAAAGAACTTCAACACAGAACATATTGTTCGAGGTGCTTTGGGACATGGCAGCAAAGGAAGGGATTTAACTGGTCCTTTGCATTTAGAGCTAAGGAAAGTTTCTTCAAATTGAACATGCTGTTGGCCCGCTAAGGCTGTTCACGTTTCTTCTCCTATTGCATCCATCATCATTTGTTTCTTCCAGTCTCACTTCCACTAAGATCTGAGGAGGCTTGTCAGACAAAACAGACCTTTTGTCTTAGGGCAGGCAGAAAATTAATTTTTCTTGTTCTTTAAACTGCTACTCATCAGTAGGATGATGAGGATCAGTACTCATCAGGAAGGATGAACTTTCTGCTACTTGACTTGGTTAACTAAAGGATGCTTAGTCTTTAACTTTGCACTGTGCACCAGACTGTGCATATGTTTTATTGTTAAAACCACACAAAGTGCTTTCACAACTCTTCCTTGTAACCTTCCTGACTTTCCAATAACATATTTATTCACTACATTTTTGGTAGGAAGCCTTCTAGTGGGTAATAAGGGTGGCAAAAGTACCATACCTATGACTAATTATTTTCTGAGGTTCCGGCTGCTTTGTCAGCAAGACCTGACTAAAGTCCTGTGGTAATTACAAATACTGGCTTTCTGGTGCACTGTTCTCTAAGTTCAACTTTCTAGAACCATCAGGCTTCTTTAGCGACATCTTTGATTTTCCTTCTTAAGTCATCCCTGCCTTGCAAGCCTCTGCTCCCATCTTTGTAGCTTCCTTCTACAGTCCACAGACTGGTGTTTTGTGGTTCTGTCTCTGATTGAATTGCATTTGTAGTTTCTACTTAACGCCGTTTCACTAATCTGACCTCACAGCAGTTCCTAATCTGGTGCTGAATGTATGCAAGTGCTGTAGGTAGTTTGTTACATTCTTGGCCTTATATTAATCTTGCAAAGTAGTGTGTATGTGTATATACACACATATATACAACATACATGTATTTTTATATATGTAAAAATATTATTTTACTGGCTCTTGATGTTATTGACTAGTGTGACCTATTATCCCTTTCTCCTAAGCTGAGACAAGCAGGTCTGGTTAAATGCAAATATACAAGTTCCTTCATTTAATTTACAAAGACTGTCGTCTTGGAGAAATCTCACTGCTTATTAAACACGTTGGGAGTGTTTAGCAGCTCCTTTGTTTGACTTTTCTTATCTGATTTGTTTCTTGAAGCTAGGCCCGAGGAACTCTTTGCTTAGCCCTCTGTTTTGGGGCTCTGCGTTGTGGCTGTTTGTTAGCAGGTCTCAGTGAAGGCGCTTGAGCCATGGTGAGCTGGAACTGCAGGATGCTGCTCCTCAGTGGCTGCAGCTCTGTGTTCCTCCTTAAGTGCATGGGGTGGGGGACGAGGGGTGCTTTGCTTTGCTTTTCTGCCCTGAGCCTGGGCTCGTCCTGCTCCCCATATTTAATAACAACTAAAAGTAGGCAAGTATCTCCTGTTCAATCCCTGCCCTTGTTGCATTGCAGAAGAGGCTGTATAAAAGCCAAAATTCTCCTTAGTTCCCACAGAAGTAGGAGAGGATTAATGGAATTCATCCCACCCCGTTTGCAGACAGGCTTAAACAAAGCCTTGCACCGCTATTATCCCAGCCAATCTGCAGCTCCTTTGTATATACCGAGGTGGTTCTCGATCCACATTATCCTAAAATCTGAAATGCTTGTGTCTTTCTGGCTGGTTCGAGGCAACCATGGAGACCCCCAATATGCATGTAGAAGCCTTCAGTACTGAATCTGGTTTTAAATTTTCAAAGAACAATCAGCTTGTGATGTGAAATATTTGACTGTCTTGAAAACTTTTAAATGTGTAAACTGCATGAGAACCTTTAAACTTATGTAATCATATAAAATAATTGAAATTAAACATGGAAAAGGATAGCTGGATAGATGAATCCAGATCTCATAGAACTGCTAAATCAGTGGTAAAACATTATCCTCTCCGGTCCTTTTTGGTGGCTAGCTCATCGAGTATACTTGTAACAGCAAAACTTTGCTGTCTTCTACAGCCCTCTCTGCTAACTGACAGCTCCTTCCCAAGAAGTGGGATCTTTTATACAAATAGAGATTGGAGAACATGAACCTTACAGGTTTGGGTAGTGCTTGTTTGTTTACTCAAACTATCTCCTGTGCCTCTTAACATAACGTTTCTTCAGTTTCAATGCTACAGCAATTTTTGGCTTTTCTTTGGTCTGAAGACTGTGAAAGCTTTCAGAATTGAAGGATGGAAGTTAGGAGAAATGGATAGTCTGATGTGTTGCTATTTCTAGATAATGATTTGCCTCAAATTAGGGTGACTCTAGTTGAATTTAAGGTGCTGTTCGTATAACTTTATTTTTAAAGTAGTTAAAAATGTACGTTCTTTTAACTTCTGCTAGTGTATCTTGAATGACTGGTACTTCATGCTTTTATAGAAAATGTGTGTGTATATAGTATATAAAAACTTCACATTTACACAGCATTTGCACAGTTGTATCAAATTACTGCTGAGCTACCCCAAATGGTAATTAATCTCTTAAGAAAATAACTGCAGTACAAATGCTAAACAAGAAGCGAATGCACGATTGGACAGGCTGCTTGCTTGATTCAAATAGATGCATTTCCTATTAATGAAAGAAGACAACCCACGAGATGGGATTATGCAAGAAGCAGACAGGGTTATTAATAACTTTCCTCTTCCTTCAGCCTTGAGCAGAATACAGCATTTCTCTTTCTGCTTAAGAGCTGGTGGTAGCTGTGCACAGCAGTAAATGGGAGGGGATGAGGACAAACAAGGGCAGACTGTTCAGGGCCAAGGAACAGTGGGCAATGACTGTCTCTTCGTAACTGCATGTAGGTCTGTGGGTGTACAGAAAGATGGAGTAGCTTGGGCAATATTTCCTCTTGGTGATCTCAAGAGGAAGCCTCTGAAGTGTTGCGGTAGTGGCAGCTCCACTGCATTTGTGGGAGGGGATGAGCCATTAGGGGTCATCTTCAAGAGGTTCTCTTCCTCGTTTTCATTAATCAGAAAGCTCATTTTTTATAATTAATTATATATGCATGTGCTTCCTTAGATGTTGATTGAAGTATTGGTTTTCTCCACAAAACAGCTTATTTTCTAGGCTGATCTTATAGTTTAAATTACTAGAACTTTGTGTGTAAGTGTGTGCTCTGCTCAAGGTACAGCTTTGTGCGTGGTGGATTCAGTATAGCGTTGGACCTTGTGCTTGCTGGGTGTGTGTATGTGGTGGGGAAAGCATGGCCTTGAAACTGCAGACCTGCAGATTTGTCTCCCTGGGCTCTACTTGTTGGTTTGGCAAAAGAAACTATCAGAAGAAAGGATTTGATTCAGAAAAGGGTAATGCAGGAGTTCTGTCATGCTCAGTTATCTATAGGGCATAAATGGTGTCTGGATTGTAAATTAGCATGAGACTTGGCTGAGATGAATGAGCCATGCTTAAGAGAGTCAGGCAGGTATATGTAGCTGAGATGATTTGGAAAGTCTTGATGGGATGATACTCTGCAATGTGGACTCCAGAGGTCACCTCTGGTCTGTGCTAACTTCAGTGTAGAACAGGGAGAGCTCATCTAATAGAGCACTAAGAAAACCCACCATCTCCCATACCCTGTAAGTTAACCACTATATTTGAAATTTTTAATTCCAACATGTTTTATCATCACTGGTCTAACTGAAATAGAAAAACACAATAATTTGGCACAAAAACACCCTGCATCCTAATCTAAAACTGAACTTACAAATTCTCATTTGTCTGTCTTCCCGCCTCAGTGCCTATATGGTAGTGGCCCATGCAACATCCAAGCTCTTGCTGCACTATGGGACATCCATCTGGAGTTTGATGCTGAATTGGGCTACAGTATTGTCTGAGGAAGAGGGATAGACTGGAAAGCAGATGAGAGAATATTTACTCTGGAATGAAAATCTTAAAACCTAGAAATGGCCATGGTACAATGATGTTAGCCTTCTGTTTAAACAAGCCCTTCACACACTTTCTGACTCACTGCATTTTTTTTTTTTTTAAGTATTCTTACTGGGCAAAAGTAAGGTTTCTGAGAAGCCCCATAGAAAGGCAGCTTGAACTAGTCTTACAGTTAGTTGTGTCAGTCTGAAACTTGACTTCCTCTTTTAGTTTGGCAGCTAGCATGGAAAAAGTCTGTTCAGATAGTTGTTCAGCTTGATCTTCAAGTATGGCCTGCAGACTGGAACAGAAATCACCTTGGGTTTCTGGGGAAAATAATCAGGAAATAACATCTCTAGATATAGCTGCAAATAAATATTTGAATGGGCTTACTTAAAACAGGCACCCAAAAAAATTATTGATTAGGTGGGGTCCTGATGTTGGTAGCTCTTCAACTGGAACATGCTATGAAACAGGGACATTCAGTATTAATGCCTAACTAGGGAATTTTCAATTTCTTGTCTTCCAGTGTTGAGTTTTGTACTGGACCCTTAACTGCTTGATATTTCACAATTGCTTTCTCTAGTATGGGGAAAATAGTTTTCTTCAATGTCCAGCTCAACGCATGCCATGTTTAATGGGATGTCCTTCTTGCAAGATTGTCTGCAATCCACTTTTGTAAAGAGGTGAATACACTAATGTGGGATAGAAAGTAGTGGTGAGCCCTTTGTAATGCCTCTTGTGGTCCTTACCCACTTTCACAGGCAAGCTGTGTTTATAATATCCTGGGAGTAAGTGATATTATAATCACTAGAAAATTCATTACACCACTTCCACAGAAGCTTCCAGATAAGACTCCAAATACAAACAGAAATGACCTACTGAAAAATGGAGAGGGAGGTGACTTTCCAGAGGCTATAGTAATGGGGTAGCATTAACAGCTGCAGTTAATGTGCTCTGCCCCTTTGCTACCTCTTTTTGCCTTGCTACATGAGAGTAGAAAGGAATGTGTGCCAGCCTCATGCCTTTAAACACTGGCACTGTGAAAGTGAACTTACATAAATGCAGACTGCTGCTCAGTGCATCATTAGAGCTCATTGCTGCCAAAACAGATGTGGTGGGTTGTACAATAGGTGCCATTACAGCCTTTGTAGCTGTGTCTCCAGAGTTCTGACTTGTCTGTGTGGAAGTGCTTAACTTAGTCCCTCCTCTCAGAACATGAGAACATGTGGCCTCAATCATGTCACTGACAGAAACTTCAGAATATTATCCTTACTGTCAGTGCAAAGAACAGGCTCTATTCACCCAATCTGCTGCATGTAAAGCAAAAAAATTCATGTTGGTGCTTGTGCATTTTATGCAAAATCCCTTGAACTAAATGACTCATATTTTGGAGACTCATTCTGGAAAATGCCGTCCTTCCTTCTAGCTTGTATGGGGAAGAGTCTGCAGTGGATATGGGAGGTTAAAACAACTGAGAACTGCAGTCTAATGTAGACTGATGCTTGAAGGATATGGTCCTGCTCCTTTCCTGCCATCCCCATAGTGGCTGTTTTGGGCAACTGATCTTGATGAAAGCAATTTGAAAAGGCAAATCTGTCCTTTCCGGCAGATGTCTCCATTTACATTGGCTTGTAGCAGCTGGGAAGTTTCAGCTCATTTTAGAGGAAATCATTCTCTCTCTTTCCACCCAATAGTGGAAAAGTAGAAGTCCATCATTCTCTTTCTTGCCACCCAATAGTTACAGTAAGTGCAAAACCTCTGTAGAAACTAAATCTCTATTGGCAATTAGCTGCTTCCTGGCAGTGCTAAGCATTTACAACCTGTTTCTGCTTCCAGCCCTGAATGAATTGAACTGCTTTACTCAATTGCCATCTAAAACTTTGCCATCTTTTAATTTCTCTGCCAACATTGCTCAGCACTTACAAGTTTTAGCCATCAGTGAGTATCAACAATTAGGGCACAGTTTCAAATGGCTCATTTTTCTAGGTGGTATTGTAGTTATTCTGACAGAGAACTTCCCTGGGCAAAGTGACATGCTTCAATGCCCATTGTTTTCAATGAGGAGATTCCTCTTGACTGAGCAATTTCAGAATCATTTAAGGAGTTCGTGTTTTGGAAAGTGTTGGATGTTCACCTTCATGGAAAGTCAGGTGTCTTTTTAACCTGAGAAGTTCTCAACATATACACAAAGAGCATGTAAGGGTGCTGGTGTACCATCCCAGGAAACTATTCCCTGAGTAGGAGCTGCAGGCAAACTCAAGAGCTTGCAGGTGAAGCCTGCATTGGAGGTTGCAGAAGATGAGTTATATGTTCTTGAAACAAAATTTGCAAAGCTACTGTCAGTTATTGCTGTATTATGCTCCTTATTGCTGCCACATCTGTGACCTGACTCTAAACTTCTCATAGATCTTTGCAGCATTGGACTTTGTTTTTTTGTTAATCCATTGCCATTATGACCATGTTTTCCTATAGAGTACTTGCCTGAATTGGCTTCCATTTCTCAGCAGTTTGGACAGAACAAGGTTTAATGGGAAGTTTTGACAGTTTTGAAATTATTTTCTTTGCAGGCTGTTTGTGACTTCCTTTCATCTTGGTGCTTGCAAACTATGTAGGAAAGCAGCCTTAGCCAAAAAACTTACTGCATCTTCTTTCCTAAAGTGGCCTTCTGTCACTATGGCAGGAAGTCCTAGAAGTGCCTAGAAGGAACTGTTCTCCTTTTTGTGACACAGCTCACATAAAAGAAGAACCTGACAATTCATTTCAAAGCAAGTGCCTAATATAGAAGAAAACCAAAACTGGGAAGTGAAGAAGGAGGGCATGGGCCAGGGAAGAGATGACAGATAACATGACTTGTGAAGACTTGTCAGCAACAGAAGAATCATCAGAGGAACCTGGGTTACATAATCTTGTACCTAAAGCTGTAAGCAGCAAACTCCATTCAGGCTTTGCTCCCATTAACTTAGACACATACTTTCTTAATCTTCAATTAGTCAATCATAATGAAAAGTCTTGATAAACTTGTGCTTTGATGGCTTACTTAATGTGTGAACTTGACTAGATTTCCTTCAGACTTTGGGTGTAAACAGTACATAAATCAGTAGCAGAGGTGGAAGAGTTCAATTTCACAGGAATTATAACTGTTTAAATTGCTTCAAACACAGCAATAAATGTTTTGAATTCTACTTAACAAACAAAACTCTCCAACATATCAAGCCATGTTCTTTGCACCCCAAGCCCCTTTCTAAACAGATTTTGAAAACTTCAAGAAAATCCAACTCACTCTTTTCAGGATTGTCCCATCCTTACACTAGGCTAGACACATCTCTCTGAATTTAAAGCCAGGCAGTGACAATCTTGGCCCATGCAGCTTCAATTGCAGCATATCTGCCTCTGTCACCTCAGTGGCTGGGCATGTTCCTTTACTGCTGTAGAAGTGGTGTTGCAGCTTAGAGGACATCTCGTCACATCTGATGTCAGGATGGAGCAAGCAGGATGGAGTGCAGCTGAAACAGGAGGGAGCATCTCTACAATGTGCCTTCTAACCTGGGCATCCACTCCAGTGTCAAACAAGCTGATGTGGAGTAGCTCATGTGACAGAGCTATCCTGACCTTAAAGCAAAAGACAGTCCTAGGGCTTCAAAATTTCTGTAGTACCAGAGCCTGGCAGTAGCCTTGGAATTGAAGAAACAATGTGTGTTACATCTGATTCTACAAAGAAAACCCTTGAGTCCTATTGTGCGCTTAGGTTAGGCACAGCTTGACCTCAATGAGCCACTTTCTGATACTTCCTTCAGGGATTCAGCAGGTTGCTTTTTGGGGACAAGAGGATGGGATGAGCTGAATTTGGATTGTTGGGCAACTATATAAACTCCAGAGCTGTTGCAAGCTGTGGAAGGTTGGTGTGGTAAGGATGAGAGGGCAGAGTCTGTGAAGCTGTCCCGAACAGCCAAGGACAAACATGGACATAGAAAGCAGCAGCTCTTCAGATTACTTCTGTTTGGAACTAGGTAATGTTTGAGGTCTTCAATCTTTCTGGTAGGTCTTCTGAACTTTAACCAAGAGTTGCTGATGTGAAAGGGCCAGTTGCTACAAGTTGATTATAAAAAATGTTTCTATTTAAAATAGTGTTTCCTGCTGTATCCTGCATTGCCTGGCAAAGCCTCTTGTGATCTGAACTTCTCTTCTGTCCTAGGTGGGAAGACTGAAAAATAACTATACATTATGATCTTTGTCCTAAAATACATGTTGTGCCGGGATGTGCTGTATTGAAGCCCAGCTTGTGTATGGTACCGCATGCCAAAATTTGTAGCTGGGAGTTTTGAGATGTTCTCTCTGGACAGTCTTAGTTGGTCTCTTGGGTTTAGGTTTTTATCACGGTGGTGTTAGTTGGAAAAAATCTCCATGTTGGGTGTCTTTTGTGTAAATGTTGTCTCTCCATGGTTCTTCCTGTGAGGGTCTGTACCTCTGGTGTCTCATGTCTAAGGTGTCTTTATTTTTCTTTAGGATGTGTCTTGTCTGTCTCTCCTTAGTTGACTTTCCAAAACTGTTCTACTTCTATCCTGAAAGAAGCTTCATACTGACTTTTTTCAAAAGTTAAAGTAGGTCCCTAAGGATTTGCTTTTCCATAGTGGTCACCCTACAAACTATTGAGTTTACAAGTCACACTATGCCAGCTTCTCTTTCACCCTCGAATATATTCCACGTGCAAAACACAGAACAGTGTACAGTTGCTACAATGAGTCATGCTTGTGGAAGTATTGAAAGGTTAAATAATAAACTCCTTTAGCAAAGACAGGATTGCTACAGGGTGGCAAAAGCCTGCAGTACTTGCAGCTGGGGGGAATAGCACGGGCAGTTCTAATCTTAAATCTGCCAGAAAGAAAGGCAGTTACAGGAACTGTGTATGGATTCTTGGTTCTTACAATCTTTCTCCAATCTTAGAAAATGCACAACAAGAGGAAAAACACCTTAATTATGGTCAGAAGAATGACTGTCAAGCATGGTTTCATCTCTGTTCCATGGGGTTTCCTCTTGCTAGGGAGAACACATTGGTGAGTTGGATTGTTTTCTTTTCCTGAAATGATGAAATTTAAATAGCAGCAAATAGCTCCTGTGGTGTCTCAACCTGTTTTCCTGTTAAGGGAAGGAGAACATGACTAAGCCCAAAGGCTGGGTCTTGTAAATGGGCTATAAAAAGTTCTGACAATCAAAGAGACTCTACTTGTGCATTTGTACCTTCAGTGCACATCTCTATGCTTTTTTGGAGAGAGATGGGCGAGGGGGTATAGACCTCCTTAAATTCCATCAGTATTGCTCATCTATAGTCACATTTTAAAGTTTTACCTGAGAGGTATTTTTCTGAGGAGGATTCTGAACAATTTTTGTCCACTAATAGTTCACCTAATTCTACTGAAGTAGAACAAGGAAATGACAGACTAGACTGTTCCAGCCATTAGCCAGTTAATTTTATGGCTTTTTTTTCTTGTAGGAAAAGCTTAAGTTCTCTTTCCAGCATCCCTGACTTCAAGAAAGGGTGCTAGGGAGGAGAAAACTGAGTCTATACATGCCTCTCGTCCCCTGCTACCTGCTCCATATTTAAAGCTGTTTCCATGGTGTGTTTTGTGGTGGTGGATTTTTTTGGTCAGTGTGTGGGTTTGGTTTGAGTGTTGTTGGTGGTTTTGGTTTTTTTTCTGGAGACTGTTATTTTTCCCTAGTGGGGAATAACTGTCATGTAGGTTAGTTTCACTGCTAGCTCGCAGTGACCGTGTCCTTTTTAGCTGTGGCGTCAACTGTTGTCTCCTTTTACCAGATGGCATTGGCAATTGCAGACTGTTTCCCAAACCTCTTATCCAAGTGTAATCTAAAAATGTTGTATTTGGTGATGAGTATCCCTGTGTTTACCAAGGTAAACTTGGCTTCAGGTGGTTAAATAGATTGCCTTGTGCTCCCTTTGCTTTCAGTCCTCTGCTTTATCATGATGGCAGTGAACAATCTGGCTGCCTGGTATCTTCAGACCCACTCCTTCAAAAGGAACTACCTAATGTTGGGATTTCTGTAACACTCCAGCTAGTCTGCATCCCTGTGCTTCATCTGAAACAAGAGTAAGCTTTGCAATAGTGTTCTATTGTAAAGTTGCTGAGTTTATAACTCTGAGGTGCATTGTTTAACTTCATGTTTCCAAAATAAAAAGGGTTTAAACTGATACTATTAAAAGCGCTGACTGACTTTTATTCACCAAACTGCCCATACAGCTTTTCTGTTATGCATTACAATCTGCAATCCTCGGATACACCAATGCATGGTTTCCATTTTGAGCAGCTGGTTCCCTTTCTGGAGCACCACAAAATTGCGGCAGGTTTTCTTATCACTGCATACTCTGTTGTGTTCTCATCATGCTATTCTAGTTGCACGAATTCAGGTGGCTAAAACAGTCTCAAAATATTTGTGTTGCACATAACTTCTGACTTGAAAGTGATAGCTTATGTTCTCTTGCTTCAGGGGTTGTTTCCGTGCAACAAGTGCTTAGTTTGTGGGATGTCATTCCTTACGGTACTAGTCCTACATTTGTTGCTTGACAGCTATTTTTGGCTTTTTATGGGTTGAACAAGTAGTTGCTACTTCAGGCTGCTCTTGTTTATTATACAGCAGAGACAACTCCAGCTACCAGAACCAAATTTTAAAGTGCAGGGCAAGAAGGCTGAACGTGGGTGGCTTTTTGTGCTTTGGATTCTTCACTTAAACCCTGGCTGGTAGCAGAGGCAGTAGCGCTGTAGGTGTGAGCAGTGCGGTGGTGAGAGGTGTACCTGTGGCAGGGGTGCCTAGTGGTTGAACCGGTGTGTCTGGGTGTCAGTCCGTGTGTCCCGGGCCACTCGGGTGCCCGAAGGTGCGGGCCGGGCGGTAACGGCCGCCGCGGGCTCGCGGCGCCTCGCGCCCCTCCGCCGTTGGGCCCAACGGCCGCTCCCCTCAGGCCGGCGGGGACGGGCGGAGCAGCGGGGCCGGCCTGGGGCTTCGCGGCGAGCAAGGTGCGGGACGAGGCCACCGCGGCTACCCCAGGGCTGGCGGGGGAAGGACCAGTGAGGGCAAGGGGGCGGCGAGGCGGGACACGGAGCGCGGCCGGGCGGGACACCGAGCGCTGGCAGGGCTCTCGCTGCTCCGGAGCAGTCGCAGGGCTCCGCCTGGCTCCGGGTTTAGCAGGCTGCCGGCTTAAAATAAAATTCGTAAAACCGGCCGTTTGTAGGGTGCGGCGCTCTCCGGGCTTAGAGGAATTTTTAAAGGTTGTCATTTGCCGGCTAATGGCAGTGGGGGTTTCTAAGAAAGAGGTTTCTGTGTCAGTCTCCTCTCTCATCGGCCTCCGCAAGCTTGCTCCGGGCCACTGGCCGCCTCTGACTTGCTGCCAGTCGGCTCTTTTTTTTTTTATTCTGGGGAGTGGGAGGGATGTGTGTATGTGGGTGGTGATGGGCAGTGACTGAGAAGTCAGCTCATTTCCATGACCAAACCTAAATGTGTTAATAACAGCTCACTTAAACTTTTCTCCTCTTCCCCTTCAGACCTGGCAGGTGTTCATTTTCATGAAGGAAAGAAACACTAGAAGTTCCGACTAGAACTGTAGTGTTCGCTTCAAGATGCCCCAAAGGGAAAATACTCATCTGCAAGTCTCATCTTTCAAAACTGCCTGTGTTCTCTCAATCAAAGAAAAACGTTTTTTGAGAAAGATGACTTGTGAAGTCTGTGAACAAAGTTATCTTCACAAGGATACTGAATGAAAGACATCATGCCTTACAAGGGACACTTGTCTTGAAGGGTGACACTGTGCTCTTAAACTAAAATACAGGCACTGTAAAAACACTGATCCTGAACAAGAATAAGGATTATAAAAACTCTATCAGAATGTTTGTTAGTCCCAGAAGAGTCAGAAAATGCCATTTTTTGCAGATATGTGCCACTTGCTTCATATTGTGTCTCATGATTTTTTGGGTACCGTTTGATAATCAAATAGTGAGCCATATGAAGTCCTATTCCTACAGATACCTCATAAATAGCTACCATTTTGTGAATGACAGCCTGTCTATCAGCAGGGATAACCTGAACAGAGTATCAAGCTACCAGTACTTGATCAACCACAGAGAGAAATGTCAGCAGCAGGACGTCCTTCTCCTATTGTTTGTGAAGACTTCTCCTGAAAACGGTCATCGAAGGAATGCTATTAGACAAACTTGGGGTAATGAGAAGTACGTTCGTTCCCAACTTAATGCCAACATTAAAACCCTTTTTGCTTTAGGACGACCATCAGATCATCTGCAGAAAACATGGCAAAGAGAACTTGAGCTCGAAGACCAGAAATACCAGGATTTGATTCAGCAAGACTTCTTGGATACTTTTCACAATCTTACTCTTAAACTGCTTTTGCAGTTTAGCTGGGTGAATGCCTACTGTCCTCATGCCAAGTTCATTATGTCTGCAGATGATGACATATTTATCCATATGCCAAATCTCGTTGCTTATCTCCAAAGTCTCACACAAATGGGTGCTCAAGATCTCTGGATTGGTCGTGTCCATCGCGGATCCCCTCCCGTAAGAGACAAGAGTAGCAAATACTATGTACCATATGAAATGTACCAGTGGCCCTCTTACCCTGACTACACAGCGGGAGCTGCATATGTAATATCAAATGATGTAGCAGCTAAAGTCTATGAGGCTTCATTGACTCTGAATACAAGTCTTTATATAGATGATGTTTTCATGGGTCTCTGTGCCAATAAAATGGGAATTGTACCACAATATCATGTATTTTTTTCTGGGGAAGGAAAGGCTCCATATCATCCCTGCATTTATAACAAGATGATAACATCTCATGGACACGTAGATGATCTTCGCCAGCTCTGGAAGCAGGCTACAGATCCCAAAGTTAAAAAGATTTCTTCAGGGATTTGGGGTAGAATGTACTGCAGATTAGTCAATATTGTGCTTCTCTGTAAACTGTACTATGTGGACACATATCCTTGTTCAGCTGCGTTTGCTTAATACTTGAATATCTGCATTGAAGATCCACTGAGCCAAGACAGAGCAACAACAGTTTAGGTGTTTATCCAAAATATATGTAAACATGGAAAGAGGTAAAATTTATATGTGAATACTTGGGGTGGGGAGAGGGAGAGGAAGAAGATGGTCCCAGGGTCCCAGATTCTGTTCAGAGACTTATTGGACTAGCTCTCCTGTTGTACTTCAACTTTTTACATTGTAGCCTGTTTTTTTACACTCTTCAAGGGATGCAAGTCTGGATTATAAGTGAACTATAACGGACTTGACTTCTAACTTTGAAAGGCTTGTTAAAAATATCTGTTTCTTTGAACTTGTCAGTTAGTCTCTACAGTTTTTTTAAAAGCTATGTGAAACAAGGCATGTGGCAAAAAAAAGTCTTATATCAGAATGGAGTAGACCTTTCAAAGCATGAGGAAAGTGGAACTTCTGACTTGATGAATGAGACTATCACAGTAGCTTAAGGTAGTGTAAACTCTCTGCAAATATTCACCATTTCTCAGTGCTTCATACAAAGTTAGTCTGGACCTGCACAGCTGACAAATAGTGAGTGCTAGAAGTGAAGACCTGCTACAATTGTTTTCTCAAAGCTCCCAAATCTTTGAAATAGGGAAACAGTGTTTGGATGCCCTCTGACTTGGTGGTTTTAAGTAACAAAGGAACCCCCTTTAGAACCTGAAGCTATAAAAAACCAAATACTATTCATGTGACTGGTTGGGCTAATATTTCTCTGTCTTCTGAAAACTGAATCAGCATAGTCAAAAAGTCCAATCTTTAATAAGCAAATAAGTTAAGTTAGCTTTCTTCTAATAATGCTTCTGTTTTCCAATATTCTAGAGGTGAAAAGCAAGCAAAAGTCCCGAGGAATGTTATTTAGAGCTAGTTAAAGACTCAAAGACTTAAAAAAGGTAAAATTTCATGCTTGTACTAACAGAGAGGGAGGATATTTTCCGTACAAACTTTGACTTTGCATTGAAGGGATAGGGAGATGGTGATTCACACAAACTCATTACACAAATCATAATAACTAAAACATTTCTCCTGAAGTCAAAATTGTCTTTAAAATTTCAGGGTTGTTTGTGTCCACAAACCCCTGTACCTTGAATATATCTCAATGTTAATATCACTTGCAAAGGAACAAAATGCCTGTGCTTTGTAAACCAAAACAGAGCAAAGTGATGTGCAAACTGCAGCCCTTGTGAGTTGTCCTGTGGTGCCATAAAGGTACTGCAGAGAGCCAGAGTTGTAGGCTGCCTGCAGTCCTTGCACAGCTCAGTCATGGTGCTTCCACTGACTCTCAGGACAGATATCTTAGTTGCTAATTGCCAAACCTCTGGCAGCTGTACAGGACTTGCTAGTTTGAAGCTGTTAGTAAACTTGGCTTAACTAACTGCTATTGCTCTTGGAGCTGTGCTGCAGGTTTTCTGGCTTGAATGGATAATGGCATCTGTCAGTGCAGACAGAATCCAGGAGTGAGCTTTCTGACTGTTCTCTGAGCTGTTCAGATAGAGGGTAGGTAGCTACTGGAACTAAGTCAAACATGTAACTTTCTATAATTGGTTTTGAAGAAGGAAGATAATAAGATTCTTAACTGTTCCAACTGTTGGGCATATAAAGAGCCCACAAATAAATAATTTATCAGTGTCAGAATGACTGATGAGTATAACAGCTATACTTAAGAAGAAACAAATCCAGTTCCTTTTCTTGCCTAAACCAATGGATAATAGTACTGGGGATGTAGATCTATATAACCTGTTGCATACAGAGAAAATAAATGCATGTATAGAGAAAGTATTATTCTATATTGAAGGAAAGCTACTGCATCAGATTTCTGACTTGTTGTGAGCCATTTAAATCAACAAAGCTGCACAGCAAAACTGCACTGCTAGAAAAGCCACCCTGTTCACTGAAGGGAAAGAGGGTCTTCATATGCAGTATGCAACCAAAATGTACTAGTAAGACTATAGTCTTCCAGCATATCTGTGTGTTGGGATTTGTTTTCACTCATACATACAAAAGTAAAGTAATCTTTAAGTAGCTTTAACCAGTTAACATCTAAAACACTGCTTAAATGTAGTTGCCATTATTTGAAAGTCACTTTTGACCATTGAAATACTTAGTTTTACAGTTGGTTTGAGCTTTGTTTGGATTGTTTCTTAATCTTAAAAGGGCCTTGATGTTTGTAGTATGCATTTTCTTTTGCTGCAGTGAAGAGAAGTTGCTTGTTGAATAAAAAGGAAAGCATGAAGGCACTCCTTCCAAAAAATAGAAGAGACATAGAAAACTTCGTATTTTCTGGTTCTAAACACAAATTAAGATTTGTACACTTCCATCAGGAATCTTTTTTAACAATAGTCTCAGTGCTCCAATGCAAGGCTGATAGGTTTTACTTCTACAAATAAAACTGTTATCAGCCTGAATGGTCACTCCTCATTAAGAATTTGACATTGTTGCACAGCATATTTAATGCTATTTTTTTTTACCTGTTTGGTTTGCATCTGTTTCCCTTTGATATTACTAATTTTTATACAAAGTATTCAATATTTATTCTTAAACTTCGCTCTGTACCACAGAAAGACAGTTGTTTTGTAAAATTTGTTTTGAATAAACAGACTTATTTCTTTTAAAAAAATGTAAAGAATACAGAAAAGGTAAATATCTCTTGTTGCTTTCTTTGTAACTGACAGGATCACTTCTGATACTTTTAAGTGTTGTTCTGAGTTCCCTTTTACAAGAGGACTTCAAACTGCCCATCATTCCCTCCCTGCCCCTGCTGTGTGCAAGAGGCAAAACTGGTGTTCCCAAAAAAAGAGAGAGCTCACAAATTTGTTTACCAAGCTTCTATGTCTAAAGTTATATAAAACTGCCAGGTATTAGAAGCTGAAGCTGTTGTTAATGTTATAATTTGTATGTTCTCTTCAGGCAGCCGTTCTCCTGGAGATGTATATCTGTCTACACAAGATTTCAGATCATACTTTGCACCTTTGGAAAAGTAGCTGATGGTCTGGGGACCAGACATGGTATTTTGATAGGTTATAATTAAATTCAGATAATTATGATTTGTATGTCTCTCCAATTTGTCTGACATAATGTATCAAGTTAGTGTTTTAACAAATGAAGTCATTTGCATCAGGTGACTCCAGTGTATGAGACAGGGACATAACTAAAGCATGAATTATCTAAATGATAGTGAAGAAGAGAACAAAGGAAATGAAGTCAGGATTGGAGCATTTGGCTTTTTGCAGGGGGATTTTGTTGTTGGTTTTGTGTTTTCTGGGGTTTTTTTATTTAATTGTTCCCTTTGGCCTAGAAACTGCAGTTCAGCTAAAATTGGGTTTGCTTGATACTTTTTGTTGAAGTGAGTGATTTAAGCATCTGGTGCTTTAGAATGCATCGTTAATAATCTTTTTCTCAAGATTTTGCAGAAACTCGAGCTTGCAGTTAAAATATCCAGAAGCCCCTCAGAAATATATAGTGAAATGTGAATATTCTGAACACTACGAGAGGATCTTCTAACACCAGTGTTTTTTGTAAATACATGCAAGGCTTATTCTAATGACTTCTTCTCTCACATCTTGTAATTTATGCTTCTAAGAGGAAAAAAAACCTGTAAAAAAGCCGCAGCCCAAACAAAAGATAACTCTTATTTGTATTTGCTTTTCCATCTGATAGACTCGGTATAAATGCATGGCTGTAAGCATTTCAGTGACTTCATTATTGCTAATTATTTATTCATCTTGGTGAACTTGAAAGAGGTTGTAGAGAATGTACTATAAATGCAGTAATTTTCATTCTAAGAAGAAAAGAATATATAGTGGCTCATATATGCAGCCTTACCTCCTCCTTGTTGACAAGTTCTCATCACTTTCACTGGTCACCAGGACTCTGCTAGATCCTCCTTGACTGGCTTCATGCATCACTTCAATCTGAATGAGAAGGACATGTTAAAACTGAAAATACTTAATTGCTGATGCTTTTATTTAGAGAACTTTAACTCTTTGAAAGAATAAAAAACAGATCCAACCTAACCTAGAAAGTCACTAGACAAGTTCAAATAATTGAATGCTAGATGTGCAGAAATAGCTCCTATTTATATTCTCCATCCTTGCTCAGTGTTGGCATGGAGGCATTCCTTACTCCAGGCAAAGTCATTATATTCTTGCACCACAGAAGGTGAATTATCTCCTTGTCTAGATAATGACAGGCATAATAATCTGTTCCTCAGACTCTGGAATACTACTTTTTCATTTCCTGTCTGAAGCCAACCCAAAGACTTCACATTTTCAGAGTTCTTTGTCAAATGCCCTGTGGAGAAATCTGGGAATCCTCCGTGTGCCTCTGAGCAGTGTCTGTGTCCCAGCAGCAGTGTTGGGTGAGGCAGTGCTGAGCACAGGTACCTGCACAGAGCCCGTGCCCAGGCTGAAGCAGAGCTTTTGCACAGCTCCAGTGTTTGTTTCAATAAACACTCACACACTCCCTTGTCCAGTCTTGCAGAGCTGGATCATTTCAAGTGCTCTCCAGGCAAGTTTTAAGCAGGCTTTTCCTTCTTTTGCCTGCAGCTTTAAGAGCACCAAGCACTACTTGCACTTACTCAAAAGTCAATCTCTTCAAATTCAGTTAAACAACCCATCTGCTGAGTTTGCTGTTAATCCAAGCCAATATCTAAATCCCAGCAGAATCCAAGTTCCTGAGCACTTTCATTTTTAAGAGCTGATTCTCACATTCTATATTGCTAAATTATTTAGCTGGTGGATGATAATGATGGAATTCAGTAATGAACTGTCCTCATCTCTGAACTATTATCAGAGAAATGGGAGAAAGGGAGGGGGACATAATTTGCAGTGTTGTCTTGGGAAGTGGATTTAAAAATTAATGAATGGATGTTTTATAAAGCCTATACCACGTTGCTGCATACACCTAACTAATGGGAGGAATGCAAATGATTACGTGCATTACTGATGAGAGTAAAACTAATTCTAAAGTCAATTTCTGTGAGTTTAGACAAAGGGGAGACCACCTGTATGTTCCTGCTGATACCTGTGTTTTATTCTGTGCTTATTGCTGAAGTTGTGGGCTGTGCTTGCCATTTCAGAAAATGGACTGCATTTTATTTTTGCTTTCAGCTTTAGAGGAATAAAGATGAAATGTATGAGCAAGTCAGGGGTGTGGATAACAGACAAGTTGGGTTAAAGTAGCTTGTCCTTATCAGAGAGTTAACTTGGAAATGCTCCAATTTTTTTTTTAATTCCAAGTATAGGTATGTATATCTATATTTATGTGGTTTTAATTTCTCTCACAATATGGGATGTCCCCAAATTACAGGTAATACTACCTTAATTCCACCTTTTGTCTTCTTAATGCTTTTCTTTTTTGATAACTCTACTTCAGAAACAGTCTTTGGAGGGCAGGAAATTTCTGTAGACCTCCTGTTGGTAGCTGAAAGAGTAAAAAAGAAAGTAACATTAGAAAATGTGCTAAAAGTTAAAATTCTACTTCCTAATAAAAGCAATGAGCCAAGTGGTAAATGAGACCTGGCTCAGAGAACTGAGCTGTGCTGGAGCAGTGATGGACCGGGTGGAGCAAGGGATGTTTCATTACATGAACAACTCTGAAAAGAGTAATCACAAGAGTTTGGCAAGGCACAATGACAATGTGTAAGGACAGAATCTGAGGATATTTTTTCATAATATGCCCTGTTGTATCAGATTTGGTAGCCCTTGCAGGCTCCGAAACCCCAGCTGACACTGAGGTGTCTGAGGCTACTGGACAGTCATCCTTAACAAAACCACCTGTGCTGAGCCTGCTGTCCAAAGCAAAGGGTTAGAATGAACTATGAGAAGGGGAATCATACATTTGGCTTGAATAGAAAATAATATCTGTTACATCTTTATCTTTGTTTTAGATTGGTAATGAGTTCACATGCAAGTACACATGCACATGCAAGTACAAGGCCAACAGCACTCTCCATTTTCTTCATTGATGAATTGATATAGGCAGCCATTCATGTCATGGGTGAAAACATGTATGAAAGCCAGATGAAACGCTGAAAGAATCTGGGTCAGGCAACAAAGAACAAAATTGAGGTTAAGTCCTTTTCTTTTTTATTCTGGCAAAACTTTCTAATTGAACAAGCATTTTTTCTAAGAATTAAAGCTGGGGTTTTGAAATGCATCTGGCAATATTTTATTTAAGAGGGTTTCACCAAGTTTAAAGTTTTGAAGTGTTGAGAGTCTTAATAGTCATTAACTTTTTTTCTTTGGGTGAAGCTGAGGGATACAGTAAAAAAGATGCAGACATCTTTGAATGAGGAGGATGTAGTATCAAAGGTTTGATGTAGGAGAGGTGTGAATACTTTTTTAAAAGAAACACCTTAACAAAGTTTCAAATGCCCTTGTCATCATATTCTTCTTTTAAAGAAGTTCTAAAAAAGGCAAAAAGAAACACATAGAAGCACCCCAAATTATATTCAGTTAAAAAGACAACATAACAGTTTCACAGACAATAATAATGGAAGCTGACGTTTCTTCTATCCTGTGTCTTTTCAACAGCCTTATCACACAGCTGGGAAGAGAATTAATTAAAGCAGCCTGTCTTCAACTCTTCCCTAAATCTTCTTGGATTTATCCGATGCTGAATGACATAAGGACTTAGCAATGCCCATGTCATGCCTGTTAGCTCCTCACAATGACTCCACACTAGAAAGTTTCCTCAATGGAACAGTGGAATCTGGCAGTCATCAGCAGCTATAATCGGCTGGTAGAGAATTCTTGTGGTTCCCAGGACTGAGATGAAATGCATAAGTCTCTTTTTGGCTCTTCCATCACTCTTTCAGAATATACAGCAGGGGATTTGTTTTGATTTTGAGCACTACTTTCAACAAATACCTTTTTCCCATCCCCAAATAAGCTTTACCTGAAGTAGTATTTGCTCTCTCAAAGGTATTTTTATTTCACCCAAAAAGTGGTGTACTGACATTTTGGAACCAAGGGAACAAAAAGATGCAAGATGCAGCACATGGAAGCTATTGATCCTGATTGTCAAACTTCTTCATGCCTTTCTAATCTACAGGGAGGGTGACTGCTACTGTTGACAAAACCAGAATATTTGGTAAGTTTTCAAATGGGTCCTTTTATGTGTTTTCCCATGAATCTCTGAGTAAAGTGTCTACAAGCATCAGCAAATTCACCCTTTTCTATACTGATGCACTCTGGAGATTCTATTTAGTCATAAAGTCTCACCCATGATCATGACAAAACAGGCTGTGATCAGACCTATTACACTATTATCTCCTGGAGCTTCTCACAACTGTCCTATTTATACCTTGAAAAATCAGCATAAAGAAAATAGATCTAAGACTTGGACACCAAGACATTGTTTCATAATCTTACCCACACCTGAATACCCTAGATATGCTGCCAATGTCTAATTGCCCTCTCTAAATCTGAGTTCAGTCCAGTAGATTGCTCTACAATCTAATTCACAATTTTTATGGCTATGTCATGGAAATAAAGGGAAGCAACAGAAATAACTTCAGGAAACATGAGGACTTTCGCTTAGAAGAGCATAGTCAGGAATACCAAGTTGTTTGGTTTATTCATTAATCAGAAAATTTTGTAGCTTGAAGGGGTGGTTGATACTGGTATATGAAAACCCTTGCTGAAAGCAATCAGCAGAAAAAGTGGAAATCAGTTACAACTTTGATGTCTGGCTCACAACTTGCAAGTTCAGACAGCTCCAGGTGATCCAGGAAAGAGAGCACAGCACAGTTTAAATGAAAGATGACACATTCACAAGAAGCCAAACTCCAGGTGCTCCTTGATCCAGCAGCAAATTACTCAGGTCAGTTCACAATCTGAGTCTTGGCTTCTTCAGTGCGACATATTTCAGAAAAGGAGACAGGTACAAGATAAGAAAGCAGTCAAATTCAACTGAGTCTGTTTCAGAGATGAATTTGATTCATATCGACACAGCGAACTTCCCTTTCTAATTTGACCCAGAAACGAACTGAAAACAAGAAACAAGCTGCTTTGGTTATGTTCTGGAGAATTTTTCAGTTATTTACTGGCCCACAGTCAGAGACTGCTACATGTCACTGCATTTTAGTTGCTGGAGCAGTACAGAAAGAAACAGCCCAAATATCTGCCAATTATTATTGCACTAATTACTGTGGAACTGGAAATATAAGGGAAACTCCCTTATATAATTCAGTACAGTTGGCTGTTTCAAGGTCAGTATGGTATTGTCTTGCTGAAGAAGCTGAAAATTACAGTGTTGAGCTGCCTACTGAAAGAATAAAGGCACAGGAACAAAGGAAAACTAGAAATTATCTAATGTCTGCATGGTTTCAAGGTTGTTTTCATCCTATTGTTTCCCAGAACTCCCCTGGATGATACATAATGATGATTTCATTTTGAATTCATTAATATTTTAAATTGCTTCATGCTGCTTTTAAAGCAAATATTGTCAAAGGGCATTGTAAAGCAGAGTTTGGGTCTGTCACTTGCATTCACCTGGAGCACCACTACACTTTTCTAATGGGGCTTTAGTACTGCTTACTGGTTTTTTACGAACAAGTTGCACGACAAGTATGGAATCACTGTTGTATTATTTAGCCTACAGCAAATGGTAAAGTGGGCTGTACTGTCCCTAAAGCTGCTAGAAAATGACAGAGACTCATGTGCTCTGTTTTGCTGTGCAGTCTCTCCACCCCTCTAAGACTGAAATAAATTCAATGAGGAAAAGTTGTGTGCTGCTTGTGAGAAAAATCTGTAGTTTCACCCATTTCCCCCCCTGCTCCTGTGTGGCAGGACACAGACACCATCTCTCAAGTGCTGAACTCTTACAGGGGAGGCTACATCCCCACTGAGGGACAGACAAAACTGTGGGCAGCTCCCAGGTGCTCAGAGACAGCCGGATTAGCTCACCTGGGTAAGTGGCCCTAAGTTAGCTCCTGCTAGAATAAGTGTAACTCATTAGCTAGCAAGAGACACAGGCCATAGTCAAGGGTTACGATACGTGCTCTGCACCTCTAAGATATTCCAAGCCCCCTCAAGTAAATACCATACTTTACATTCAGGTTTGGGGGGAATTCCCCCATCACATGTTTTCCCATCTGTTTTCTGTATGGGTTTGTGCATTCTCACTAATCACCTACAGCAGAATCCAATTTCTTTGGCAAGAACAAGCATGGAAACAACTAGTCTGCTAAACTTTATTGAGGCTTGCTGCTCATGCTGTCCAACAGGAACATGAGTTTGAAGATAATTAGTGGCTTAATTGCTGTTTTGAATGCTGGTGATGGCAAAACAATGTTTAGGCAGGTAAAGAAACACCAGAGCAGCTATGGTTTGTCACTTAATGGCTTAGGGCAGAAAGACTTTGCCATTCTTAGGCAATATAATTTAGACTTCGCTCTAGCAAAATTTCTGTCAAGCCCCCTGAAAATCTGCTGATATAAGAAGCACAGAGTGACGTTCCCGGATGTGGAATATTCTTCTACAAGGAGACACTACTCGGTTTCCTCAGACTGGCCCAAGAGTAATAGCAGTCCCACAGCCACAAAAACAAAAGTCTCTTTTTCTTTTCTCAACCTCATTTATAGAAATATACTGAACCATAGAAACAAGTGGTTTCTCAAACCATTCATGAAAGTCACATGCACCATCTCTTCTGAGTCAGCTAATCTCTCCACAGCCTCACTTCTCCTGCACACATCCCCAGACTCTAGCAAGAAATTCTTCCTTTATCCTCTGTCCAGATGTTATTAGTTAGTGAGTATTATGCACTAGTGACTGTGAGGAATGCTGGACTGGATCCAATGAGCAGTTGTATACATTTAACTCAGATGGAACCATCTTAAATTTTATTATTTAAAGAACTGAAAAGGCTCCAGCTGTGTTCCCCCCTTAGGAATCTTGTGTTCCAAGCTGGCCTTCTAAGATGCTTGTATGGTGAGTCATGGATTTTGTATGTGCAATGGACTGTTAAACATGTTATTTGTTTAACAAGCTCACAGAAATTTTGACATCTCTGCTCCTGTATTTCACATTTATGTTGCACACAAAGATCTCTCTAGGTGAATATTTTATAGCACTTTGTGCTGCCATGTTCCAACTCTTGTCAGAAAGGTAACTAAAGCAAGACATTTTTCCTAACCATGGTCACTGAGATGGCCAAATCATCTTTTACTGAAATTTTCCAAGAACGTGTGAGGCTGAAGGAACCTTTGGGAAAGTTTCATTTCAAAGAGTAAGAGTTTGAGAGAATTACAAACAAATTAAAATAGATAAATTCTAACTGCAGTAATTTCTAATAGATTGTATTATCCTTTGCAGTTCTGTAGTTCATCTCATCGTGCCTGACAGACTGTGGGGTTTGACTCTGTGGACCTATTCCAATTCACTCCATGCTAAAGAGTTTTGAATTCACATAAAAATTCACTCAGAAGTGAATCAGAGCAAAATTATTTCCCTGTCAAGTGCCACTTCTTTCCTCCCAACAGACATAGGGACAAATTTAGCCATTAGTATTCAAGCAGCTTCCATTGGGAGAAAACAGAGTTCTCCTTAATATAAGGTTTCATATATGCTACTTAAATTTTTTCTAGGCTCTTGTTATAAAAAGGTCAACAGCATTTTCTGCCTTTTCAGGGTTGATCTCTGAATAATATTTAATCAAGTTCTCACAGCTAAAACATGCATCAAATACAGCTGGCACAGACTTTTCATCATCACAATAATTCCAGGACTAGTACTTCAGTCTTGAACAGGCCTGTCCCTGCAAAATATAGAAGTCCACTTGTGAAACCAGAAGGATTGAGCAAAATTGGGATTAATGTAAAATGTTTCTTCAGAGTTTCCAGAGCCATAGAAAAGTGTTGACTGAAGGAGAGTCAACTCTGAGCTGCCTTCCTGGATCTTCACTAAGCTAAAAGATTGCTGAGAGTCACCAAAAACCATAAGGACATGGACATGAAACTGTGACAGTCATTTCCCCAACAGAAACCTGCCCTTTCTCTCAGACATGGTATCAGCTGTGCCTGTGTGCAGAAAATCCATCTCTGCCTACATATTTGTCCATGTAAAATGGAGAGTCTGACAGTTACAATAATGGAGTATTTAATGTCTCAGCCTTCTTCTGTGAAGATTTTTCCATTAGCACCCTGAATTGGACTGAATTTTCCCTACTGCTCTATGTTAGGAAAATGGAAAGTCAGCAAGGAAGAACAAAACAAAATCTATTCTGGAACAAATGTAACTTCTTTTCCTTTCACAGACCAACCACCCCAGTGCTGCCATGGTATTGTTACTCTGCTGCCTGAGGACAAAAGCCTTTCTTTCTGGTCTTCTATTTCTCTTTACCACATTTTATTGCCTTTGCTTGCCTTTTTATTTACACAGTCTAGGAACATGGTATTTTCCTGTTGTCACATTCTATTTTGCAAGCTTTTAGAAATATTCAGGTATGACCTGGGTAACAAATGACAAATGAATTACAAAACCTGTTTCGAGAAGGTGCTCTAAGCCTCTCTCAGGTTTCCAAGATGTTGCTCAATAAATTCTCCCCATAAGTAAATGCTGATAGTGCATTGATGCCATGAATGTGAAGAAAGGACACAGAGGAAAGTCCAAAAGAGGGTAGCTTCAAGAAGAGCAGAATTTCACAGCCTCATTTTCAGGCTTGGAATAGGACTCAGTGTCCCTGTTTCTATTCTCAGACACGTTACAGAGTCAGACTGTAAAACAGCTTGGTCAATTCCTTGGTTTATCTGTGCTTCAGTTTTCTTTCTGAGAAAAAAAGCTTAAAATACAGACCAGTACTTGCCAAGTGCGTTGGCATTCTGAGGGCAAGGGCACTCAGAAATTTCAGAGTATGATTCTTTGTAGCAGACAACTGGATAACACCAAAATGATTCATAAAGAATACGTGAATATACATGTACTATTCATGGCTGTTAAAGTCACTGACTGTGAATCCCTGGATGAGCTGTAGATACTCAGGGACTTCTGTATTTGTACAGAGGTACTCCCAGTCAGTCACCTTCAAGAATCTGAATGAAATGACAGAGTCTGCTTATCAATGTCTGAACAGGACTGGGTTGCACTTTGCACATCCTCACAGCCAGAGTAGCATTTTAAAATAAATTTCAGCTACCTATTATTTTGCAACAGGACATTAAAGGCTAAGCCTTGACACGCAGTTATCCTGGTTTGTATAACCGTGAACTGCAATTCAAGGGACAGAGCAAAGGAGCATCTCACGACTTTCTGTGGAAGAGCTGATGGTATGTGGGATGGGCTGTATGAACAAGAATCAAAACTTAGGGCACTGTCATAAACTAGTGACTGTTCTATAAGGTTCTATTTATATCAACAATTTAATTTAAAAATCCACAAATGTGCTAAAATGACAAGAAAGAAGTTCCAGAAACAGTTCAAGAGACTGCATACATAAACAGAAAGGCAAGATTAGCTTTTAGTCTGAAGATGCAGTTTCACAGTAGGTGAAAGCCATACTAAAACTGTGCTGCCACTGACAGGAACTAACTAGCTCTGTCCTACTGACCCCATAACCCCATTTCGTGCAACTTCCTTTGCTTCAGCACTAGTGGCCATGCAGTGAGCAATCTGATGAACTCTGACATCAGTGCTGCTTGGAGCAGGTGACTGGGCTGTGCATTTCTCTAACTCATGGAATGAAAAAAAAACGACTACAGTTTTGCAGTGTGTTTATTCAGTTTTCAAGGCAAATCACAAATCCAGCAAACTGACTGCCCACCCCAGTGGAAGAGGGGAGCACAGTGCTGGAGGATGTGTGTGTGGCAGAGCAGGACCTCTTCACAGGCATTGTGTTGTCAGCTTGCCCTAAACCAAAAGAGAAGGTGAAACTTGAGGTAGGAACTGTACGTAAAAAGCACAGCTAGCATGGCTTGGGGAAAAACTCTACGGATGTCAAACCAGCATGGGAATGGGAAGAAGATGATTTTCCTTTGGAAGAAAGGATGAATGCTGGGGAGCAGAGGAGAACAGGGACATTGGTATGACTTTCTGCTGGTATGCCTAGAAAGCAAAATGGTCAGGCTACTGGCCATCCTAATCTTCCTGTTGAGAAAGCAGTTTATTGAATGCTCTTCATGCAAATTAGAGGGGGTTTTAGGCTTTTTGTTAAAGGTTTCTCTTTTGAACAGCCTGAAAGGTTCCAGAGGGACAACCCCTTCCTGCCACCAAGCACAGAGTGGCTGGTCTCCAGGATACACTGTTTCAAATTAGCTTCACCCATGTTCTTTTTGCAGAAAACAGCTATCTTGGTTAAACACACATGCTAACCTCAAATCAGGAGCTTTCAGTAATTTCCAAACAGAAGCAATGCTCAGCTTCTGTGGCTAGCAGAGGACAAGGCAGAAAGTGAACTAACATCTATGTAGAGGGAGAAAAGCAAAAATTCCACAAATGAGTCACTCACTAATGAACCCTTAATTTTGCAAGTATCTGATTGAAACTTGAGGAATTATGACACCTGAAAGCCAAATATTCGCATTAAATTATCTGCAATGTAAAAGAGTTTCTCATGCTTACGTGGCAGGTTTGCATTTACTACCCTGGTGAGGGTATTTGAGAATTAGCAATGCAAGACACACTGAGACACAGTATGGAAATGTACTCTGTAGATTAGACCTAGGAAGAGAAACCTCGTGGGTTTTTTTGATTCACCCTTGTTTGTATGTTTGAAGTGAGAGATATTTTTTCATATTCATTTTTACTAGCAGGACCTATGAGGCTGACCCTGCACATCATATTCAAGTGTTCATTGTAATAACAAAAATCAAACATGACCATGTGGACAAAACATTGGTGTGAGTCTGAAAGCAGCTGCTCATGGCCTACCTACTGCTGCTGGTCTGGTAATCTTTGGTGATGCTCGCTTTGGGGAAGATTCAGGATGTGGAGCAACAGGTTGTACTGGCCGGGTCTGTTTGGCTGCCAGCTTCTTCAGACTTACTTGCCTCTTGTCAAACATTTCTTGTACATCTTCGAGTTTCTGTACAATTCTTTGGGCATTGGCCTTGACAAAGAAAAGGCAAATGATTAATGGTTGTCACCACTGGACGGAGCGAGTGAAGAAAGGACTTGTATTACCAGACTCAGACCAGGGCTGGAGACCACACTGGGCTGCAGTTCATTGCAGCCCAGTCCATGCATTCTGCCCAGACCACAGTTTAACTGACCAAGACATGGTGACTCAAGCAGTGTTTCTAGCACTGCTCAGAAGAAAATGACATATGTGTTGCATGACTACTTTTATGAGTAAAATTTACTGCCACAAATACTGACCTCTGTGCCCTTTTGGAGTAGGGAAAGAGGCACATTTTAGCGGAGTCAAATATATAGCCCAGTATACTTTCATGGACAAAGCCATCAGAAATTTTTAAGTGAGCACATGCCCATCTAAGGGGTTTTACCTTTATTTCAGGGGTGAGGATCATGTCAAACTGATTGTAGAACTCCTTTGGGTTGGAGAGCTGGTGTTCCTTAGCTGTTACCAAGAACTTCTCAATTTCAAGGAGTGCAGTTTCAGCTCCCTCTTGTGACTGGCACTTGTCCACAGCTTGGGAAGCTAAGAGGTAGATTCCAGCTTCACACCATTGGCTTGCCTTTAAAGAAAAATAGGGGAAGAAGGACTTATCATCACTGACAGTCCAAGTTGTCAGGTGTTGCTTCTACTCTATGAAAAACAGATTTGCCCTCACCTGTTATTAAAGGGGATCAATGTCACTCATTTCATGCAGCAGTTCCTGCCCATAAGTCACCCCAACAGCATATGCAGAACTGAACTTGCTGAACTAATGCAAAGCTCCAATATTTATACTAAATTTACTGGATGAAATGGAGAAAAACCAAACACAACTTTTTATCTGCATCAGAATTACCTGAGCTTATAAAATCCTTCATTGTTAGTAGAACCTTGCCAGAGCTGTTATCTGAGAAGGTTTGCTCACCTTATCTAACTGCTTATGCAGCTCAAGAGACTTTCCCAAAATATCATACTTTTTCTTGGTCTCATTGGTAAAGTCATCACAAATCCGCCTGAGTTCAACACACTTTGGTCTAATGGAGTCAACTGCATAATGGTTGTTTTGGATGAGCTGTTCTCCATGGAGAGCTAGAGACTGGGCCTTCTCCAAAGGTTCCTGCGAAATTAATGAGAAAAATACAAAGTTAGAATTACATGCATAATAAGGACATTCCACCTCTGTAACCCCTGCTGTAGCCTGGGGGTAAAGGTTTGGAATATTAATATAGCTGCTATGTCTTACTTTATATTTAAATTGATGGCCAACTTCAATGTCAATGAGTACACTGAAACTTGTGTGGTACCATCTGAACATCAGGAAGCACTTTTTTGTTGTGAGGGTGACCAAACACTGGAACAGGTTGCCCACTGATATTAGGGAATCCACTTCTTCTTTCTCACATACTGGGGACACTCATACAAGATTTTTCCCTACTTTTTTCCCTAGCTCTCCAAGTAATGAAATGGAACTACTGGGTCTGAACAACCCTGGCTTCTGGAAATTAGGATCTGTATTTTGCAATTTAAAGTAATGACTCATGAGAAGAGAGTAAATCTGGACAAAAAAAAAAAAACACCAACAAAAAAAACAAGGACAGTGACAAAGAAGTGTCTAGAATACCATGTTTATAGCAGCTAGAATACTAAAATGAGTGCAAACCTGTCCTTTCTCTTCCAGATGTTTCTGTTCCTTTAGGAGGTTCTCAACTCGAGTCACACTGTCTCCAATGTCAGCAAAACCTGCTTGTGTTTCCATGAGGTTATCCAATGTCAGTTTTACCTAAAAACCAGCAACAACAAAAACATCAAACCAAAACAAAATAAACCCACCCAAACCCCCATCACAAGATACTGACAAAAATTACAACAAACATTCACCTACATCCCTGGGAAGTGTCTGCATCTCAAGTTTTGTCTTTCAGTTTGTTCCAAAATAGAAAATCCAAGGAATAAATCAACAACCAACTATTCTTTAAAGAGTTTCCCTGCTTCTCACTAATAAGGTGCACAAAGTTTTGACAACCTGCAACTCCAGAGTTCATATTACTCCAGAATCTGTATTACTCCAGTCTCTGGGCTGGCTCTGTATTCCCTTGTCTCTGGAGGGATTGGTGACTTACCATCACAGAAGAATCTATGTTTGATAACTTCACACCTAAATGCAAAATTTTTATCAAGATAAATTTACTTATTGGTGTTCCACATTTTGGCCTCACAGTCTGGCACTTTCGTCACTGTGCCTTGTTCAAGTGTTGTAAGACATCTGAAAGCTGTCAATTTAATTTTTGAATATTCATTTCCTATTGCATAATTAAGGTCTCCTCTCCCAACCTCCTTTTTGGACTCTAAGTATGGGTAGAATTTGACCTCATTTACCAGAGAAGGCTAGACAGCATGAACAAAGAAATACCTCTCTAAAATCGTGTTCAAAGTGTCGAAGCTGCAGGCACTGTTCTAGTTTTAGATGATGCTTGGTCCAAAATTGATCAAAAGCCTTTTCTGTTTCATCCAACTGAGCCAACAACCTGTTAAGAAATTATAATGAACAGAATGTATTTATTTCCTCTAGTTAATTTCTTTTAAGTTACAGTAATTGATGGCAGAAAGCAGAGCAGGGAGATGGTGGGGAGCCCTACACTTGTGTAAGAGGGCTCTGTGTCAACTCTCCCATAAGCAAAAGAGAGTGAAAGTTGCAGTAGGACAGGCGGGAATGTGACAGATGAGTGACAACTACGTGGACCTACTGTGGCAGTTACAGTCCTGTAACTCCAGACTTGGAGCTGTTCCTTGTGCTGGCAGCCAAGGGCAGCTGTCACTCCCTAGCTTCCACCCAATGCTTCCAAGATAATTTATCCCCAACTGATGCAGATTGAATATGATGTAATTATTATTTTATGGAATGATTAAAACAGAACTCTATAACTTGTTAATTTTCTTCACCCATCAGAAATAGGCAAGGGCTGAATCACTTTTCCCAGTCCATTAAAAACAATAGATTAGAAGCTCATGACTCCCATGGACATTGTTTGACTTTGTGTAAATGATGAAACATTTATTTGCAAAGACATTAATCTCAAGGTGTCATATCTTCAGTAAAATATCTGACACCAGGCTAGTGAGTCATCCTCACAGTTTCTTAATGATCCATTGATTTCAAAGTTGAACAGTTTTAAACAAGTAGAAAAAATGAAAAGGAAGTGAATATCTCTGAATATCTTGTATTTCAATGGATGGGCATGCTTTGGGCAGATGAGGGATCAGTGCATGCTGAAATCATCAAGTTATTGGGGCAAATGCCAATAGTTCCCTCCTATTCATCTCGAAAACAAGTTTCTGTTTTCAGTCTGTCCCTGGAAAACTTTTTTTTTTAATCAAAGCTAGTTGTTGAATTCAAGATAAATTCACAAATTCCTTTTGGATGACTGTTCAAAGGATTTTAAAGTATTCAGTGAAAAATATAAGCTCAGCTTTACTTTTAGCACCTTTGTTCCCAGTGAATGCAGACACACTGAAACCCTAGCATGGCATTTCTCTTTGCTCTGCATCACATGGCACAGCAGAAACTTCTACATGGTGACTAAAAGCTTTATGGTAATAACTAGCATTGTAGGAAGGAAAAGGGGCTTCTCTCTTCATCTGTTCCTCCCCCAGTGTTTCCACAGACACTCACAAGCACACCACCTGCTCATCTCACAGAGACTCAGGTGCTACTTTCTAACCAGGCACAGAAGTTTGGAGGACATACATGTTACGGAGAAAATAAGTCCCACCTTAAATTTTCAGCCATGTAGTTAGTGGTCTGACCAAAAATTACCAAGAAATTCAGGAATTGTTTGAACTTGCCTCAACAGTTTAATCAAGTAACTTCCTCTAAGCTATTCCCTTCTCTGACTTACCTGTCCAATAAATCCTGAGTAGGTGAACCAGTGGTAATTTATAACCTGCATATTTAAATTATTTAAAATACATTTGCATATCCTAGGAATAAATTAGCAAGTTGCACACCGTAATCTAGCTCCACTGACCTTTCCACTGTGGCCACATTTTCCAGTTCATCTGGACTGAGTTTGCTGTTGGCACTTCGGGTGACTGGCTCCCGGATGCATGTCAGCAAGGTGGCCCCCTGCTTCACTGCTAGCTTCAGCTCATCCTGAGGGGAAAAAAACAAGCCAAAAACCAAATTGTACGTACTCCTAACAACACTCACATCTCTTAGATGACAACAGAGTAATGATAAAGGAGGATTCTTTCATAGGTACAAAGTACTCGAAACAAAATATAAATGCTTACCAAAGGTGATATGTTTTTCTAGCAAATGCAGAGACCTAAATATTTTAACTTTGAATAGTAGATCTATTTATGAGAAAAGGAATAGAGTAATTTCTGAGCAGATTGCTTTTCTGACCAGGCCACTAGCAGAATAAATTATTCTTCCACAAATTGAATGTATGCTGTAGACTGTGAGCTGAGAGACTGCACTTCCTAATGGAATTTCCTCAAACAACATTGTGCCATGCTGAGCCATAGTACATCAGCTATAAGTCATCCACAGAAGTGTCTTCCCAGCATGAATGATGAGCAATAAAAAAGACAAGGAGGCTCAAACATTAACTTGTCAGATGATGAATCCCCACATCATTGCACACTTCTTCCATAGAAATTGTTCTTGTGCTAATATAGCTTAAGTAGTATTTTTAATCTTGTGTTTAACCTAAGGTATTTGTTCACAGCAGTAATATTTACTTCTGATCTCTCTTCATCAGGAGGCCCTGCTATTCCAGATGTGATCCCATTACTCCCTCTCACACAGTGGAAGTGACACTTCCCCATTCTATCATTCCTGAAGCTGTAAAATGTCCTTTTCCACAGCTGAATCAAATTGACCTCTGAACCCAGGTGTCTGTCCTCCTCAGTGGTTTCCAGACAATGGACTGCCAAGTGATGGCAGAAAATTTTTTTAGATCAGAGCTCATGTATTACACTGCTGAGCCATCATGGGGCAACAATCACCTTCAGCTTGCTGTGGTGGTCGGTATGTGAGGAGAGAAGCTCCTCTGTGCACTGCACATCGTTGGGAAGTTCAGTCTCTGCTAAGTCTGTTCCAAAGGTCTGTAGCATCTGTGCTGTTGTTTTTACTGTCATTGCAAAGTTTTCAATAGCCTGGAAAAGAAAAACATAAAGTCACAGATTGGTTATTTACCCTTAGCCCTTTAACAGCACTCTGTGCTTCACACACACCGTGCTGCTAGTATTATTTGCCTGTGTAAAGCTGGCCGCATTGCCTTTTTTTGGGTGAATGTGATAAAAGTTACAAATGAAACCATGTGTCACAAATGACCTTTTCACAGGTCTGCACATATTGCTACCTCCATGAGCCATGGGGGAACTCCCAGAGCTCAGCAGACATAATGAAACCACAAAGGACATCAGCTTCAAAGCCAGGCCTGGAACTTCAGGTTCTCTGCCCATGCTTGCTGGGAAATTCTGCTGCGTTTAAAATTTTAATTAAGGCTTTATTTAAGTTGAGAACACTACTGAAATATATAGGGCAAAGCTTTTATATTTATACAGCCATTGTTCACTCAGCAGTAATCAGTCTTCCCCTGACTTATGAATATGTGCCTCTCCATCTTGCCTATCTGTATGAGATGCATTCTAGTCATTTCCTCCCATCTATCCACACTAGTACACAAATAAAAGAACAAGTAACTACAAATACAGTTAAAATGCATAAATTCATTGGAACATTGCTGTTTCTTTATCACTTGGGTGCAAAACTTGTCAGAAATACATGGTTTTAATGAAGAATGGGGAAGTGAGGAAGGCTAAAAAAAACCAATGCTGCCTTCTCAGAGAAGAATATAATATTCAGACCTGTGATATGTGATTAAAATCTTTATATCTAGTAGCAAGTAACTGCATGGGATGTTTTTTCATGATCATGCCCAAATTTGGGGGTGACTGTGTTGTTCTGTATACCTCTTTATTCTTTGTAGTTTCTGATCTAACCCCCCACAGGTTTGAGTCAATCAACAAGCAATGGGGATGCTCTTACCCCCAGACAAACACTATGTAGTTGTTGCACACTGCATTCCTTTCTCCAGCAATGATGGGAATTCATTGTTTGCAACCGTAACAGATGAAATTGCGCTGTGTGCTCAGTGAAAAATAAACTGGAGGTAGATAATTCAAAAGGTGTAGAGGGAAATGAGCCCACATTTGTGATCTCAAACATACCCCCCGTGAAGGAATGCTAGTAGAGTTCACAGCTTTCTTCCCTTTTCCCCCATAAATTCATGTCTGCTTTTTACACAAGCAGCACAGACCCACATAGGCTCTTAGAGCTGTGCAGCTGTATCCTGCTGTTCTCAGCACTGAAACTACTGGATTAGAGTTGGCTGAAATATCACACTTCTGCCTGCAACACAGACATGGCCATCCATGACCAAAGGGCATTTACTGAAAGCCAAAAATGCACTCTGTGGGCAAGAAAGTCCATGGGCTCCTGGCAGCCAATAGAGGAGAGCAGAAACAGTGAATGGTGCAAGGAGGTTGCTGTGTCACTGCCATTTAGCCAGAGTTTAAAGCTTTTTCAGAAGAAAAGCATTGGCAGGACAAGATATGAGAACAGTGAGAGAAGCAGCAAAGGGCATGAAGACCATAGCTCAGCAAGACTGGAAGTCAGATTGTTTCAAGGTGCCATGGAAGCTGACACTTCCCTGATGACAACCTTGCATCCAGCAGATATTCCTTGGCTGACTGCACCATGAACTTGTCAGTGTTTCACTTAATAGCATGCTTGCCCCCATTCTCTCCTGTGTATATGAGCAATAAATTGTTTCATGTACCTAAGTTACGTCTGTGAGTTGGTTTTTTTCCATTCTCTGTGCTTGGTAAAAATTTTTCCAACAAATTTAACCAAAATCTCTGGGGACTACATAGCCCTACTCCCCTAAATTCTTGGCTCATTTTTGTTTGCATATTTTACCAAACTATGTATTATTGCTTTATGTAAATCCCTGTCATTAATAAATAATACAACCTTTCTTGTGCCTCTTTTTAACCTCCTTCATATTTTCAAACATTTTGCTGTTTGAAAGCTTGCATAGATGACTCATTGCTTCACACTCCCCCTTCCTGCAAGGACAGTTTCATATTTTTTATACTTTTGACACATAAGCCTGTTCACTCATCTCAACCCTAACCTCATTATAGTCAACACAGTTATAAATGTAGAAAATCAATGTTAGATGAAATTCAGATTCTATGTTTGCATATTTAAAAGCCTGAAATATTTGGTGGTTCTCAAGGAGACTAAAATTTAATTTTATAAGGACAGCAAAGCATGAAAAAACTATAGCAAGGAAGTGACAAAAGTTATTTGACTTAAATTACCTCAGAAAAGCTCTTTTTATGAGTTAGGTGTAACCTGCCCATCAGCAGCAACAGACTCAAACCCAGGACTGCTCAGAACTTTGCAAAACATTGAGGCTCACATTAGATATGGGCTCTAATATACCAACCTTGCAAGTAGACCCACAAAGAGAGACACAAACATTCTATAAACTCTCTGTGAAATTAATTACTTTTCCAGGATCATGACCCAGATTAGTCCATTTTTGCTTAGGACGAATGAGACAATATTTTGTCTGCTAATGTGCCAGAGTTTGGAGGCTGTTTTTTGTGAACTGTCATCTTAACTGGGCACTATAATGAGTTGTTTACATTGTTTTGAAGCAGACACCGAAATGCATAAACCAGCCCCGAAAGGGAACAATAAAAACTTGTACAAGTTTCCTCAATTGAATAAAAAATCTTTTTGCCTTCTTACTAACAACTGTTCTTCAGTTACTCAAAATAAGGTCCAGCTGGAGTGCATGCTTGTAGGGTAGAGAAATGAAAAATAAAATATAGTGCTCTGAGTATTTCTATTCTCTTAAAAGCACAGACATAATTAATCGTTAAAGTGAGACTTTTGACCTTACTTTTGACCTTTGTAAAGTCAGCAAAGTGCTACAGCCTATTTACAATTTCAGCTGAAGGCCTATGAATCCCATCAATTATTTAAAAAGCAGGAGAATGTGCCCACAGGCCTTGCTGAGTAAGAACACCAGGACACTGTTAGGCCCTGTGCCAGGTACAAAGTGAGATACAATTACTGCTTCTGTGACAAACTTTTGGGGAATTTGCCTTTCTCTGTTTGAGTCATGGATTTCCTCTTTCCTTGAGTCCTTAACAGAATCCATAGGCTGTAATGCAAGAGTGGTGGAGTAGATGAGTAAGAACAGCAGCACTCACAGTTCGGTGATGGATCCACTGGCTGTGGCCGTACTCCAGGGTTCCTCCCAGCTCCCGGGTCAGCTGACTCTTGTCAATGTAGCCATGCAGATCAGAGACAGAATTTAACATGATGATCTGAAACGAATCCAAACACACTGGACTGAGAGAAATAACGAGCCTTTCAACCATTGTTCCTAGGATCTGGGTTTGCCTTAACATAGATGACCACTGCAGCTCCACCAGAGGCCATCAGTTCTCATTTTGCATTTTCTCATGCCATGGCCACAGTTTATTTTCCCTAGATTTTGTCTTCTCAATGTGTACATGGACATTCTTGAACTAACCTTTGTTTGACATCATCTTCCTTCTTGCTGGGCTGACTCATTTTGTATGTGCATCAAGACCAAAAGCATGGTATTGATAATGTTCACACAAGCTTCCATAAAATAATTTAGTCTCTAAATACCATTTATTTACAGAGAAATGGAGGCACAGGCAAGTTAAACAGCTTCCTCAACACCAACCACTTGATCCAGGGAAGTGCTGAAATGAAACCATTGAGAATAAGATTTTTCTTTCAGTTTTCTGATTTTTTTTGGCACTGTATGTTCACTGAATTCACTGGCATTTTTCCATTTAAAATCATAATGGAAGAGAAGGAGAAATAAACCTAGATCCATTTTTTTACTCTAGAATCTCCTTATCACTAGATTTGCTTGAATAAAGCCAAACAGGATTTGAGTTTAGCTTCAGATAAGCAGCATTGCTTTTGGCAACCACTGTAAATTTGTCAACACAAGTGGTTACACAAGTAACACACATTTATTTTTGTTCCAACAACTAGAAGATATGCCATGATTTCAGCAACAGAAGAATAAAAAGTTGAGCACAAATGACTAAGAATTTTAAATTAATTAATGTCAGAAATACATCAAATGTGTTACTTGACCCTATTTAAAGAAAGCTTAAGTGGCTCTGCATGTCAGCAGGCTCCAATGGATCATAGTAAGTACACTGGCAAACACTGTGGACAATGAGATGAGTGCAGATGTATGGAGACAAGAGGATTCTAGGCTAAGAGTGCCCTAAGAAAAGCCTCAAGAACAAACCTGAACAAGTTTTTAGCTGATCTTTGTTACAGAATCTTTCTAGAATAATTCAGATTGGCAGGAACCTTAGCTCTCTAGTCCAATTATTTTTTTTTAAAAGCTGTGTCAGCTGTGAGATCAAACCAGGTTGCTCAGGGCTTTATCCACCTGAGACTTAGAAACATCCAAGGATTGAGATTGCAGAACCTCTTTGGGCAGTCTGGTCTGCTGCCTATCGTTGTGGTAAGAAAGATTTTCCTTATGTCAAGCCAGAGCTGCCCTTGTTTCACTTTATGTCAGTTATTTCTTGTCCTACCATCATGCACAAGCTGGCTGCAGTGGCCAGTAACCTGCCTGGAGGGAGTGGAAAGCTGCTGCTATGTCAAATTAACCCTCCTAAGCCTTCCCTTCTCCACGTTAGATAAGCACAGTTCCCTCAGCATCTTCTTACAAAACACATGCTCCAAGTCCTGACCTCCCTGGCTCTCCAAGATTACTCCAGATTAATATTTTTCTTGTACTGGGGGAACCAAAACTCAGGGTGTTCTCAATGTGAATTAATTACAGCCAAGTAAAGGGGGATGAATGGTTGTCTCAACCTGGCTGAAAATTCTGAAGTAGGCCCTCACTCTATTCTTTTTCACTTCCAGCAGTTCATCTTCTCCTTGACCCCGTCTTTAAATGCAGAAACAAGATCTTGTTGGTGAAGAAATTGTGGCAAAGAAAGGTGAGTATCTCAGCCAAAGTTAAAGGAAAAACTATTCCCTGAATGTGTTATGAAACACTGTTCTGTTATGATCAAAGCCAGAAAGCTCAAAAAGCTGCATCATCTTGAAAAGGCCTCACACTGGAACCAAAAGTCTATGCACTAATTCTGAATTGGAAATCACATTTGAAAAAGTAAATCTTAACTGCTTTGTAGCTATTCCCCATCAGAGATGTTGCTGACAAGTTGGAAATCTTCTGATATTTCAATCCTCACTGAAACCACAGAGGAACACTGTCATGCAGTTTCCTTTTAGGAAGAATTTTATGTTTGCTTAAACCTGGTATGCTCAGCATGAGCCACAGAACAAACCTATTAATATTGCCAGCTGTGGTGCTACCCAACAGGGCGTGGGTCTTCACCATGCAGGCGTTCCTGCAGGAGAAAGCCTATGAGCAATCCAGCACGCATCTAAAAAACCCATCTAAGAGAGCATTAGCATCTCCCATGCTGCTTGCCAGACAGGAGACAGCCACAGTCAGTCAGCTGGAGAGTGCAAGGGAGCAGCAGTTTAGAAGAGAAGGGTCAGTGTGGAACGTGGAGCTGTGGGGGGACTGCTTCTGGATGGGTTAGGCCGTCAAAAAGAAGTCAGAACCTACAAAGCTCAAGGAAGTACTTGCTATGGATAGATTGCTCAGCCTTTTATGTACATTCTGAAGATGCTTTAATTCACTTCCTATGACAGGAGGTTCCTTGGGTACATCTCTGGGTGTTCCTTTTGAATTTACAGATTTTAATCTCAGATGAACCCTGCTGTGTCTCCTATATTTCTATATCTTGATCCTGGCTAACGATATCTAATCAAATCACTATCCCAATAGAAATTTACCTGATGAGGTTTTATTACCCACATTTGTATGTCAATGTGATATAAATCCTGCATTTCCTTTTTGTGTCTGCTTGGTTATTTCAGCCTTTATTCCCAGCTCCTGTTTGATCTTCTGGTTTCTACTCGTTCCAGTGTTGATTTAACCCAGGAAATCTATTTTACTGAACATATTTGCAGTCTGATAGCTCAAACTATTAAAAAATGCTTCCTTAACAAATGCACACAATATTCTTGGAGCTCCTTTTGAATGCTCATGTCTTGGTCCTGACTCACAGTTGTGATAGGAAGTGCCACCCATCCATGGGCCAATTATGACATGAATGTTGTCATAGGGCCAAACACACAACACGAACAAACAACCTGCAAACCATTTAAAAGATCATGGTGATATTGAAGATAGTTTCTGGTCCCTAATTCCTTGAGTAAGGACATCTCCAATGGGACAAGAACTCTCTAGTCCTGTTCTCCTGCTTGGCATTTAGGATGCTGTTTTCAAGGAGGGCAAACAGACATTGTCCTCAGTAACTTCCCAACCCTGAAACTGGGGTGTGCAAGGACATTTTTAGGATGGGCTGCAACACAGGAGACAAGCCCCTCCAGAGAGCATGACAGATCCCAGGAAATTATAACACCTGAAGCACAACCCTAAGCAATTTAGAATAGCATCAGACATATGTGGGCAGCCTGTATAGAAATCTGACAGGCTGTCTGCAGATATCTGGGCAGGAGGCAGGCAGATCCAGCAAGCATGTCATTCTCTTAATTTTTGTAAGGCTGCTCTCTAAGAGCTCTGTGGACATACCCAGGATGGCTCAAAATATCCAACACGACCCCAAACTAAACTGGTATCTTGATTTTCCTGCCTGTAAGAAAGATAAGTTGGCATTTCATACTTAATGCAGTGCTTGACCTCTGCCTAGAATTAACCTCCCTTCCAACTTTGATGCCTTCTAAGTTTTGACATGCAACTCTGATGTCAAATAAATTGCTAAAAGTACAGGAAATGCTGAATTGTTGGAAAATGCCAGTCCTTGATGAAGTTGTCCCTTTCTGGGCTGCAGCTACTGGTACAATGGTTGCTATAGTAACAGATTGTGGCATATTAAATATAGGTACATCCATTTTTTAAAGTACTAAAAATATTTTGGTTTGTATTCAAACATAATCTTTTTCATCAATTCTGCATTTCACCAAAAAGCCACACTTACCAAATGACAGTAAATGTTACAATTTAAGCACAGTAACCAAATATATATTCATGGTTCCTTTCCTGTATGCACTGCAATAAATAGCTGCTGTCTCTCACTTCAGGAGAAGCAGAAAGTGTTTTAAACACCTGAACTTCAAACTTGAGTTTCAACAGAGCTAGAATTTGTTGGAGGAGAGCCATAAGTATTTTGCAAAACAACATAAACCCAAAAGCAAAATCCAAAACAGTCATCTGAAATCCCTTCAGTAAAGTCACTGTGGAACACAGTATGAGTCTGATCCAGGATGAAATATCATCAATAATCATAATTCAAGTTTATTTATAAAACTTAAAAATTTTCTACACCGTATGCAAACATGCAGCTAAAAACAACTCCTAAAAGACCTCTCATAGAATAATCTTAAACTCTTTCAGGATTGATAACCTTCTTCATATCACAGTCTCATCAACCTACAGCATATTCCAAGTGCATATAAAAAAACTAAAACACAAACTCTGAATCTTGAGGGCATGGGAATCATAAAAGACATTTAGAATGCACAATGTTACAGGGACAGTCAGCACTCCCATGGATAACCCATCACATAGTGCAGAATTCAGCCCCAGGCTTTCGCTGCTCTGTAGTCCTGAATACTTATGTTTGTCACTGGAGTGGGATCTACCTCTGCCTACACATCGGGAACATCTCCACTGAGTTAAAATGCCAGTGCTTACAAACTGAGTCACATTTTATAGCTAGACTGGACATGGGAATGTGTCCATTAAATACTATGAACCATCCACTGCTAAATAACTCTTTGGCATCACCATACAGACCCCGATGAAAGGCCCCAGGTGCCATCTGGAATCCTGGGTTATGGGAAATTGCTGACAGCCCAGAACTGCAGAAATGGAGAAAAGAAAATGCATGGACAAAAAACTGCATGCTTACCGGTACCTTCATTTTAAAGTCATCTCGATAGAGTTTAATGCCAATGTCAGCGATTGCCCTTTGGATAAAGCGGGAGGGCCTCAGGACAAACACCAGCTGCAGGTTTCCTGGAAATGCTCCCTGCAAGAAATACAGACTTCTTAGAGGGCACATTTCTACCTTACAAGGGGATTTTCAGCCAAGTGTTTCCTCGCCAGGGCAAAGCACTGAATCTTTCTCAGTCCAGCTGCTCGTTGCATCAGCTGGTCCATTCAGCTCGTGCTCTTTGTCACTATTTCCAAACCCAACAGGAAAACTGACCCAGCCACATGTTGTTTCATGATACAGATTTATGACAAAGCTCCAACGTTCCTGACAAGTGCCTTTCTCCCCCAGATCCGAACCCCACCAAGCCCCATTTGCACCACCACATCAGAGGTTTTCCCATTTTTTAGGCTGCAGCCACTAGAGGGCAAAGCTGGCTGCCCACGTTGGACTGGTGAGGGAAGCTGGTAGCACAGATGGATTCCCCAGGCTGACCTAACTATTCACTCTGCAAAGGGTTTTGAATCTTTTTAACCTCATATATTTTTATGCACAGGCAGGCACTCAACACGTTCATCAGACATGGCCCTGCCTGCAACACCCAGCCTACATCTCTCACACTCCTCTGAGCTCATCAAGCATAAAAAAAGAACAATTTCTTGAAGAGAGCAGCAAAACAGCCTGAGAATGAAAAGCATTTCTGTCTAAATACCTTGAAAGAACTTAAAGTCACCTTTGTCATCCCGCCATCCTACACCTCTGTGTGTAAGTGCTTGGTCCTCACACAGTAAATGATCCTAGTAAGAGATGTATAAAACTAGCTGCTTTTCTTAGCACTGAAAACCAGTGCCCAGCTCTGACTTTTGCAAATGAGATATAATAAGCGATTAAGAGTTTCTGACAGAGATCGTTTACTACTGTGCAAACACAAATCCCTTGGGATCTATTTCTTTCATAAGCAGGCCACGTCATCCCTCCTCAGGGCACAGAAGGGGTACCTCTTAATACTCCTCTAGGAATGAACTTCAAATTACTAGAATTTATATTGCAGTCAACGCAGAAAATAAGGAATTTGTCCTAATTCAGCAGTAAATAAGACTATGGAATTTGTCTCTGCAGCTTCCTCCCTATCTTATTTAACACTTATGAGCTGCAGGGCCAGGGAGAATCTGCATCTGCAGCCAGAATATAGGAGCTTAAAATGAGCACAGGAGGCTGTATCGTGTTGTGAAGGTTCAGCAGACAATTTTAATTTCTAGAAGAGAAATAACAAAAGCAAGCACTTACTGCTATTCGTGTCAGGGATGCCTTGACTGCACTCCATTTGTCCCGTCGTCTGTCTATGATGATGATGAATCCGATGCTGGCAGCCTCCAGACTGCAAAACAGATGAAATAGGTGTGCTGGGTTACAGGGAGATGCTCCCGTTCCAAGGCAGAGAACTGCAGCAAAGCACAGCCTCCGTCACGCCACGCTCGGAGCCCATTATGAAAACACAACGTACAGTGGAAAGAATGAATATTTGGCAGAAACGCACATGAGAAGGAAAGCCAGCAAAATTTCTCTTTCCAGCATAAGGCTAGCAGCTTACACAAAACATGAATACTTTATCTGCTGAATCTCTCAGCTGCTGTGCTACTATGCTGCCAGTCTAGGTGACATGAATAGTTCAGGATCACAAATTACACTGTGCTCTTTTGAAGACATAACCCTCAGATCTTTCTTTTTTTCTGCAAAATTAGATACCCCCCCTACAGTCTTCATTCTCCAAGTATGCTGACACCTGACAGGGGCACTGAGCTCCAGGGCATCAGTATCCCCTGACTCGTGTACACAAAGCCCCAGGAATTCTGGTAGGCAAAGCAGAAATTGAAGAGCTCTATTTTGCCAATCACAAACTTGTTCTGGGGTTGCAAGTCATTCAAAACTATCCTTTTCAACATATTGGCTAGAATAACAGTTCCTATTCCTTCTCAGTCCTTTTCAAGGAGGATCTAGGAGGCAGTGATTTGGTGCTCCATTCCACCTATATAGACCTCATAAATACCCCATCCTCTCTTTCCCTTTCAAAAATACCACCTGGAGTGCAAGGTTTCAGTGGGACTGCTCTTCTCTCAGCCTTCCAAGGGCACTCAGCATTGGAGAAGCTAAGAAGTACACACTGAGTGTCCAGAGCCTTCACTAGAGTATAAATGTGACAATCAAAGGGCATCCTGCAATCAAACATCTAACCACAGATTAAGGAAAAAAAAAAAAAAAACAGTTTAAAGTATCTCCTTGATCCCTATTCCACCGTCCATACAAAGACCAACCCAGGAACACTGTTTCCATGGGTCATCTCATCTAAACTCATGTCAATAATCTACTGAAGACCATCAACACAGTAACAACTCTGAGCTCTTGCTGTAGGTCTGCAGGATCAAAAACTGAAAGCCAAAGTATTGTGCAAAATTGGGATGCCATGTGAATGATCCTAGTAGTTCATACTGCTAACAGGAACACTCACTGAATTTTCCAATTCAATACTTTTACAGCATTCCTCTGAGGATTACAAAATTCAGTGACAATACATGACCTTTCCTCTTTAGTAGTGCAACATGCAGCTCTCTGCAGAGGACAGAAAATGTGTTTGCAGCAGTGCCTCTCAAGCACAGGGAAGAGAATTCATCTGTTTTACCTTCTATAAATACACAAATGTATATATATTTCAGTAGTCTTAGATATACACAAACACATACATATCCTTCAGTAGCTCAACAAATATTCCACAGCATAAAATTCCTTGATAATGTTCAAATAAAAGCAACAAAGATATTATGTGTGTTGCAGATTGTTACAGAAAGGGTGAGAAACTAAACACAAAAGTCTCAACCCGGAGCCTTCACATTCGAATGACATTCAGCATAGCATCAGTTGTTGTCACTGAGATAAGCCAATGGTACTTGTATGTTTGCTTTTTGATGTGGAGGGTTTTTTGTTGTTTTGCTTGTTTGTGGGATTGGTTGTTTATTGTTGTTGGGGGGTGGGGGGGGTGGATTTTTTTTTTCTTTTTAGCTAGATAGGACTGACTGAAGTCCTAAATTTAACCAGGGAAACAGAGAGAATGTCAGCAAGTGATCCTATTTCAACCAGCATGCTGAAAGGCCATGCCAAGGTCTGAATGTCATTTGGCACCAAGGGATGGATGCAGGCAGACAGCCACGGGAAGAGGCCTGGCTGAGATGCAGCATCAGCACAAGTGGATGTACAGCTGAGAACCCCCACTCGAGTGTGCATCCACAGAAACTTTGTTAAAGAACAAACATACACATTCTATCAATGTTTTCTCAGTGTCAGTACAGTAATATCTCTACTCTCATTATGAAAATGCATTGGGGTTTCTCCAGTTCTCTGAAAAGGAGGATTTGAAGACAATCCTGAAGAGCAGATAAACATCAGGCTTACCTCCAAAATAAATTCTGGCACATTTGCCTAGATCTACAGATGTCTGGCAGAGAGGTTCCCTTTCCCTGAATGGGATATCTGCAATCAGCAGAACTGTTCCATCTTCAGCACTATATTCAGGTTAGCCCTTGAACACTGACTTGAGGATGCCAGGGGATGTTGAATTTCCTGACCTCTTTTGGAAGGAGACAAGGGCACCCATTTATCAAAGTAGTTAATCCATGTCAAGTTAAGGAGAAAGGAATTCTGGCCAAGGAAGAAAGCAAGTAAAAAAGGGCTTTCTGGAGCTATCTAGTGCATGCACAGAGGTATGCATGTGCATACACCATGTTACTGAGTGTCTGGATGTACTTGTATGCAGACCCCTTTGGTGGAGCACTCTACTGAGCAGGTGTTGAACCACAGGGAAAATGAATCAGATTACAAAAGTCTCACTGGACTGATCTTCAATCCTGCCATATCTTTTGTCATATGACCACATAAGATTAATCATTCCAGAGGGACTCAGAAAGTTACTAAGTGATGTTATCTGCAATCACAGAGCTTATCTTCACAACTAGCATGAACATTATTGTACAGCATATGCAAAATCAGACACTATAAAAGACAGATATTCTCTCTACAATTGCCTGGAAAATGATGCTGATTTCTCTGGTTCACTAAGCTCTGAAGAAGGAAACATTTTCTATGGTAAATAGGATGAACTGCTTTTCAAACTATCTCACCTGATTCACGGCCATACCCATTGTAACTCTGGAAGAGTTAGAGACTGTTCTCTGTTCTTAGTTATTTTGTTGGATACCTTCACATCTTTCTTGAGAATTAAAGTAAAAAGTGGACTACTAGCAGTGAAACTATATGCACAGGAATACTGTTATATTATACACAGCACTATCTAGTACAGTAATGCTGGCAAAAGTAACAATGCACACCCTTTACTGCTTGCTGAGGTACATGGCAGAGACACTGTGTGCATGGACCAGCCACCTGCAGATTGACAGGGCTCTGCTGCACCCAAACAGGTCCACTACTTAGGCCTCACTGAGTTTGAATTCCATATAATAATGTCATAAATCACACAAAGCTTGTTGCTCAGGTTCTTCTTCTAAATTAACATTTTTCTCCCTCACCATTTACAGAGATAGTGGCAAGTTTCAAACACTGACTTAAGAAATGCAGGCAATCTTTCTAAAAGCACTGCAATAAAGACTAGAAGATTCCCTGGAAAACTCATATCCCTACAGTGTGGTCTGTGATTGAACCCAAGAGTCAAACCAATGTGCTGGTATGCAGAAAATGTACCTTCAAACCCCAGCTTGTCACTGACCTTGAACAGGTCATTTAGAGCAAACTGAACAGTCACTTACTTAACACACGTTTTGGTGAGCCTGTCTGTAGAGTGAGATATTACTCACACATATCTCATCATCTGTAAAATAGGTACATCCAGCTCTCCTGACTTACAACGTTTTGAAACTCAATTCTTCATTCTTTGCACGTGGCTCTGGGATTCCTCAGGGGAAGAGAAAGCACAGAACTGAAACTGAATCAAAGCAAAGGTCCATCTAGCTCAACACCCTGACTCCAGTGTTGGTAGATAGAGGCTACTGAGACAAAGGCAGCAGGAAAATGAGAAGGCCAATATTTCTCTCGGTATTTTCTCCCAAGTCCCAGCATTAAGGAGTAAATTAATTTCTTCAGCCTGAGTTTGCATTTGAGCCATTGTGTCCAGCTGCCACTGATGGAGCAATCCTTCATGAATTTGGCTAATTTCTTTTGAACGCATCTGTGCTTTTGGGCTTCACACAGGCTGAAGAAGCTCAAAGCATTTCTGTCTATCATGTCGACAATGTACCATGCTGGTTCCCCAACATGTGACAAAATCATTGAGAATCATTTCCCTGCATACCAAGTACAAAGAACTGAAAAACTAGTTTTGTGGTTTTCTCAGCCACTGCTGCTGTTGTATATACCCTGAAGCTGGAAGCCCTCCCAGTTCTGAAGCAAGTAAAGAAATACCCAAAACAGAGTTTCCTCTGGCAGAACAAAAGACCCACAGAGCAGAGTGAAACAATGAAGCTGTTAAGTTCTCAGTATGCGGTTTCTCTCAGCTTCCTTTGGCAAATATGGGGAATACATGTAGGTGGAGCTGTAAAACTTCTCACTCCAACTTGAAGGAGGCACATTTTCTGCTGTGATCCTCTAAGCACCTTTTTACAGAAGACCACAGGAAATAATAAACCGTTGCTGTGCTTCTCCCTAGCACAAACAGCCATGGTCTAGAGACAGGATCAGGGGACTGAAAAAATATTAAGCTCTCTTAGATAAACAAAAAGTAATTCAGCAGTCATGCCTTAGCACATTTCCTCAGAGAAGGGGAAGTCAGTTTGTTTCACTATCCTTATAAAGCTGCAGGCAAAAAGCAAGGAAAACATCCTGGCTGTGGAGGAATCTCCAAAGAAATGAAGTACCAGAAAGCACATGGTGCTTGCCAGAATCCTGTCAATGGGGCACCTCACTTGCTTTTTCAGCAAAGGGAAAGCTGCATAGAAAGGTGCACTCAGAGAATAAGCAGTCATGGGACCTATGTAAGTATGGCTCCTTCCTGAAGCAGCCCTTCCCTGATTACATCCAGAGCCCCTGAGACTTTTCACAAACAATCCCTCTTAGCTCCCTTTGATCTGCCATCTTTGCTGCTGCTCTTCAGATCTATTCCTGCTCCAATTCAGTTCAACCTGCCCCATGTGAAGCTTTCTTTTCCATGCAAATGACACAATTCCTAGTGCCACCTGTAGATAGGGAAGTTTCATAATGCCTGGAGAGATGCAGAGGCACTGGTATGTCCTGGTAGCACCACTAAAATCAGCGAGCCACTGGGGAAGCAAAACTCTCTAGGAAATCAACAGAAATTTGTGCTTAGCCTCACCTGGGAATGCTGGTTAGATAAGTGACAACATTCAGAAAATCATCATCAGGTATCTCACTGAATCCTGCAAATTCTGGAAAGGTTATAATGGGTGCCCCATCCTTCCCTCTTCCTCCTGCAAAAGACAAGTCATAAAGTTTAGAAGGTGGTTTTATGCCTCTGGACAGAGTGGTCAGTACCCAAGTGGGAAACACTGGCATATTTCTCCTTGTAAAGCACCAACACCCAGTAATCATCATCAGCTCCAATCTGATATAACTCACTGTAGTTTCATTACCTCCATTTACTCCAGATGAGATTCTAGCCTTTGATATGCTCAGCTTTTTCATTAATCTTCTGCACAATTCTGATTAAGTGTTTTTTTCTCTTCTTTGTTTCCCATTTCCAAATAATTTCTTGTGGTAATATTACAATATTTCCCTATGTATAGGTACAGCACTCCCCAGTTCCTTCTAGACATCAAACAAAATGAAGTAACAGAGCATACAAGCTTTGAATACGCACATATAGTCCAAAATACAAGCCTGGGACCAATCCAGGCTTAGGTCTTTCCTTAAGAATGCTCAAAGTGCGTGGAGGAATTACGCCTATTTGCATCAAACCTCTATTAAACAGGACAAGAAACTGCAAAACTCGTAAGCAGTAAGGTTAAGAAGAGTCCCTGTCTGAGGGATTCCCTGATCCAGATTCAGGTAGAGCTACAGGAAGCACGGAGCCAAGCCCCTTGGAACCAAGCAGCCTTTACAGTTCTCCTGACACGATGCTCAGCTCCAAGAGGTGCTGTAGTCCACAGCACAAGCCCTGTTTACTTGTAGCACCAATCCTAACTTGGTTTCACTAATAAATCTGGGCATCGCTCCAACCACACAGAAGTTACAAGGGGTTTTCTCACAGCTTGGGCTCAAAGCTGAGAGCAGACTGAGGAGGCAGCAGCACATAAAGGAACATGATGAAACAAAGCTTTTGTTACAGGTACCTTATTGCTTAGTTCTCCTTAAACAGGGTATTAAGGATATGCTTTTCCCTGAGTCTTTCTCCTTTCTCTGCAATCTTTATGTAAACCTATTTTTTGTACCAGGTTCTAACAACCCAATACTGAGCGTAGTTCTGCTGTAGACACAGTTTTCTGAGTCATTCATCACACACAGAGGACTCTTGACCAAGGGACAGCCAGATTCTGGGCTTTTCTTTAGTAGAGAGGAAGCTGTGAGGCAGTAAATTACCTTCCTCGGGAAAATATCCAATAAATTATCCCATCAGGAGCATGGGAGTGGGGAAAAAAAAAAAACAAAACAAAACATTGAAAGCACCCATTCCTTGAAAGCACCCTGTAAATCCCCATAAATAATCCCTGTTTCCAGGTTGCTCCCATCCACCATTGCCTCTCCCAGCTGATAACCACAACCAGTTTCTCCTGCCCCTGTGTTGGTAGTCATTGCAAGGAGGTGCTCCAGTAATTCCTGGCTATTTCTCTGTAGAGTGGACAGCCCCTTTCTAGGGAGAAAACAGGCCTACAGAGACTCAAAAGTCTCTCAGCCAAGAGGGAAAGCAAGAAAGCCATTATTCATACTGCACTGAATTGGATTTCAAACGCTGAGCAGAGCCACGGCCTCCACATTGACCTCCCCACCGGCCTTGGGGTGATGCCAACTGCTGATGCCTGGCAGCTGGATCTCCAGCTGCACTGTCTGCAGTCAGCACTGATGTAGAATATGCTGTCTTGCAAATTTAGTCAGGCTTTTCCCAGACTGCTGCACTCTAGACCAGGAACTCCAACCAGCAGGTACCCAGTTAGGCTGGTTTGTTACAGATTCTCAGTGACATCTCCTGGACACAAACAGTAACAGCCAGGAAAATTTACTACCAGATTTGTCTGTGGTCTCTTTGTGCAGAGCTCAGTGCATGCCAAGGTATTTCATACCTGGTTTCTTGTGAACATTCACAGGATTTCTGGGCACCAAACTTTCCCATTCATGTATTTCAAATATGTGAATATACTTTAGGTGAGGGAGATGTAGTAACTTGGAATATTTCAGTTTAAAGCAGCAATCTTTGCCACTAGAGGATAAGATAGAGATTTCCAGGGATCCCCTCCTTCAACACCTGATAGTTTAGCTGCAGTTATACTCAAGCTTTGTTTAAACTTTGTTTAAACTTTGTTTAAGTTTCAAATGGTACTTCTAATGCTCCTGCTGACAAGGATCTCTTTGTGTCCCTTTTATTTCATCTCTTGCATCTCCATTTGCACATGTGCTCTTCTTCCCCTGGCCTCTTCCCTGAGCTGGATGAGGCAGGCTGATGATGCACTCTATGTATGTGGGTGTGTATTTTTGTCATGGGATCTTCTCCTATAAAAAGCCATCAAAAGAATAAATGTAAGCAGACTGAACACTGACTTCTTCCTTTCACCACTGGCAACAAATCTAGGACACTTAGGAGCAGCCTCAGACTGAACATTCAACTAAGAGTCAGCAGCTCCTGCCTCTGACTAAGCCACAGGCCCTTAACAGCTCCTGATCTCCATCTCATTCTCCAATGTGAAGGCAACACTTCCTGCTGCAACCACACCAGAACCCTCAGATGGTTCAGCAGAGCTGTATTTCAGGCAGGGAAATAAACAAGGAAACCTTCAGTTCCTGCCACACCAGGAAATTAGGGGGAAGTTTGAGGGAGTTTGGTATTCAGAAATGGTTAAGTACTATGATGAGAATAGAGCAGAAATGTCTGAAGTGTTGACTGACAAGAAATACCACAAATATGTTATGAACGGGTTTTTCCTGCCCATATCTGAACTTCAGGCAGTAGTTACAAGGAAAATTATTCATATCCATTTGGATAAGGGATAGAAGGGAAGCTCCTTAAATACCAACTCCTTAAATACTGCTCTCTCAGTAGGAGAGAGCAATTCCATACATCTACATGTTAATGCCATTTTTTTCCCTGACACTAATCCAAGAATTGCTGCAGTATGCAAATTTCTGCAGAATGTGAATTGACAAGCTGCAGCCCTTTCTTCCTCGGCCATCAACCTTTCTTTCTAGGGAGTTGCCACAAGATTTCTTCCAGTTCTTGAAATACTTTAGCTAGATACTACTCAATGTCTTGAAAGTGCAGACAGCACAAATTAAAGCCAATAGGGACAGTCTTCAGTCAGTTCCATAGCCATAAGAACTGAGTACATGGAATTTGGCCCCAAGAACTCTCTGTATACCATGCTTGTGCAGGGATTGTGCATAATCCCTACACTCCTGCACATCACTTGTGAGAAAAGTCCACAGCCCATCATAAGTAAGGCAGATAGGGACAGAACAAGCTCCAGCAGCTCCACAGAACACCAGAAGAAAAAATTGTCCTCAAGAGGGAAAAAAAAAGACACTATCTAGAAAGTGAGGGCACAAAGAGAGAGACAGAAGTGCTGAAGAGAGTGAGCCAACGAGCACAGCAGAGAGGTGAGAGGGGGTTACGTTACAGCTGCCAGAAGCACTCTGTGCTATTCAGCAGTGCCTGTGCAGCTGGGCAAGGGACCCAAGGACTGCCAGGAGCAAAGGAGCTCTGAAGGCATGAGCTGAGCTTAGGAGCTCCAAGGGAGAAGCAAGCAATACCTTGAGTGTAGCGTAGTCAGAAGCAAAAACAAAGACACACAGAAACAGGCATCAGGAGCGTGGCCATGCCTGGCAGTGTCTCCATGCAATGCACTGGCCTCTGTCTCTCTGACTTGCCTCTTCCAGGCACCGTTAGATGCCACCCTGCAGCACTCTCCAAGCAATACCAGCACCTCCTGGCAGTTCCAAATGCTGGTGCCCAGCCATGGAATCTGCAGCTGGTGGCAGTGGCCATTGCAAGCAGGCGCCACGAAAGCTGGAGGTTCAGCTGGCAGCAGGGAAGGTTCAGGCTGTCCCCAGCTGAGCTTACATGAGGCTCACTCCTGACTCTGCCTTGGGGCAGCCAGGCTATCCCACAGGCAGCCTCCTGTGGCTGGGTCGCTGCTCCTCAGTCACACCCCAGGCTGCTCCATCATAAGTAGCCACAAAATTTTGCCTGCAAAGGAAACCAAATCAGATTTTTGTCTCCTATGCAGATCTGAGCTCAACAAGCTGGAGCACATCCGATGCAAACAACAACAGGATTTAGAAGAGCCCAGAGCTGAACTGCCTGGTGAAAGGCAAGACTTCCAAGGAAAATATTACTTAACCTTCTGCTTGGTTTGCAGAATGAGAATGACAGCACCTCATTCCTCCTCTTTCTGGGAAAGCTCCTTAATTTGCTCAGCTTTTCCTCTTTACTTGTGGCCCAAGGGCAAAGGGAAAGGAAGAACCTGGGTGACAGGTCAGAAGTCAGAGTGAATGTGGAAGGTTAAGAAATTTGGAAGAGATAGCTGTATCAGGGTTGTACAAGGTATCCATGGTAATGGGACCTTCACTCACTCCTATGTGTGTCAATCCCCAAAGTCCCAGGACACAGCAGCATTCATAGCTGCTCCTATTAGACAGACTTTCCAGCAGCCAATGCAGCCTGGATAGCTGCTGCAATGAAGATGGGGCCAGAATTCAGCTGTGGAAACAAAACAGCTGAAGTATTTGGGGAACAAATATATGTGGGGGAGAAAAGGTTATGGCAGCTGAGAAAATTTAATTTTGCTTTGCAGTGTAAAGCGTGTGATTGACAAATGAGGTGTGAGTGCTGAATTCTGAGAGCTCTCATAGCTGAAGCTGTATGTTGGTATGACTGATGTAAAAGCAGAAAGCAATCACAACTGCAGGCCAAGACCCTGAGTACAATGAGGATCTTAGAAAATCTCCCACTCCTCAGTTCTAGGCCACCTATGTGTCCCACCTAGACACAAAAAATATCCATGGTTGAGACAATCAGGGGCTACACTGAAGTCCTATTCTATAGCCAGCAGCTCTTCTAACTAGAGATCACCAAATATACTGACTCCCTTGGGAAATAAAACCAAAACAAACAAAAAGCACTAGCCCAACAAAGGGGTTATAGTCAGGAGAAGTTCCAAAAGTTAGTTTGCAAGTTTCCAGAGCTCACCTCCTCAGCCTGCCACAGACACTTTACTCATCAGTTAGTACTGGAAAGTGTTCTCTCAAATGCTGCGGACACGAGCAAGCTTAACTGCTTGGGCCTGCCCACATGCAGTGATCTCCCTGAGTCACCACAGTCCAGCCCTGACTGCAGCTCATCTCCTGGGTCAGACAGCCAAAAAGTCTAATGATATCTTGGCTGAAGTTTTACTGCTTTGGTCAGGTCTTGCTTTTTCCAAGCTCGGTTGTTTTGGTTTTCCGTGTTGATTAAGGTTTGCAAGTGATGAATTTCTCATTAAATCATGCTTCCTGGGTCTCAATTTTTATAAAATATCCAAACTGTCCTTTTGGCAAGGTCAGGCCAGGTTTTCCAAAAGGCTCTGTTTAAACAGGAAGCAGATGGCCAAATACCCTCCAGGCTTTGCAAATTAAATAAACTAGCTTCTGAGTCAGTTACCATTTTCAGATATACTCTCCCATCCACTGAAGTCTGTTAACAGGAGCAGAACACAAAGAAAATTATTCTCTCTGCTAATACACTTCGTGACAGTTTGTCTAATCAAGTCGTGATTTAGCAACATGATCCATTATTGCTGCAAATGGCAGATTGGGCTCTTTGACAGAGTAATTACAGGTTAAGAACAGGTTGTGAAGCTGGAGATAAAAAGGTGTGGGGGGGAAAGGAATAGTAGCAGTTCCAAGAGTAGATTGGTACAGCAGTTTATTAGTTTGTCAGCAGGACAGAAAAAGTATTTTACTAGTGGTTCTTTATTCTTGAATAAAAACTGGTAGAATAACCAGGTTTTCAGTACTACTCAACTTTGCGATCGAGTTCTGTAACAGCTACAGGAAACACACAAACAGGAAACAGCTACACACAAACACACAAACAGGAAACACACAGCACTCCTGTGTTGTCACAGCTGTAGTCCCATAATTGGGAGTTTGGTTTTCAGGGAAAGGAAAGATGCAGTAGTGGTGTCAAAGCTAGAATTTAACCACAAGAACCAGATCTCACAAGCTAAGCAGGGCTAAATCAGCACATGGGAAAAGAGATGACTAAAGTAAAATTACATGATTAAGAACATTGTCACATTACACTGCAGCCTTTTACATAACTTCAGTGGACCAGGGAAGGCTTTGGAGAGTTTCCCTGTTCTTGGCATGGAGTGAGGTCTTGATTAGTCTGGTAGCTGGAGGACCAGGACAAACAGGAGGCTGTTAATAGGTAATACATTCATTATAACTAGACCCTGACACAATCAAACCCCAAACTCATTAGACTTGTTATGTAATTCCTACCATCTGCTCAGAGACCCCAAGACAGTCAGATCCTCTTAAGAAGTTTGCACACAGCAATAGTGGGGAGAAGTGTTTCTAATGAGTCATGTCCAGAGAAAACAAAGAGCCTTTGATTCAATCATTTTCCTCTTTCTTTTCTGCTTTACTGCAAGGAAACATTGTGAGTTCACTGCATCTGTCTCAGCTGCCAGCTGTTACTAAAAAGGTGGTGTTAACCAAAGAAATACTCATTTATGACAAAGTGCGCAACAGTCAACCAGTGACTTTTGTTATCAAAAATATGGACAAATGCATTTGGACTGAACAGGAGAGCTTGACAAAGCTAGAGGCTGTGGAGTAACACAAAGCAGACTCAGTGCTACATCCTTGAGCTCTGCACAGGCATGGAAGAGGTGACCGGCTGCACTCTGGGGGGGCTGCAGCCTCCAGACTGAAAGAAATAACCCCATCTAGAATAAATCAGTGTACACAACTGTTAGGGAGTTGTTCAGAGAAACATAATTTATGTCCATAACACTCTACAAGAATGTTGGAATTGCCTTTTACTGCCCATGATAGTGACACCAAAGAACAGAAGGGGTTTTTTTTCCAGACAGTGGTTACTGAGCTGCAACATTTCAATATGGAAAACCAGGAAAAAAGGCTAAGTATCAAATTTTCAGCTACCACGTAGGCAAGTGCTGAAGCACCAAAATACTTGTGGTTGCTCGTACCTAATGAAAAGCAGCAAATAGCATGCTTTGAGGAAAAGCTACAGAGCCATCTGGAAAAAAAATCAAAATGAGGTCACTTACGTGTGAATTACTTTAATAAGTGAAACGAGGCAGAAGAGTGCCCAGTTTTGTTTTCATTGCATGAAAAAAATGATCTTTTGCTAAAGGAAAAAGTAAGTTACATTATTTTGAGAAATGCATTTTTGAAAAGTATAGTAATGTCTGGCTGGCACCTAAAGTTCTCTTTGCAGGAGGCAATAGAGGGAGAGTAAAGAAGATTCCTGCTATGTTTTACCTATGATTCACCAGTGGTCACCAACAGAATAAGACACTGGGCCAAAGGGGTTTCTAAGCCTTCCTTATCTTCTTCACATGCTACCATGGGGATTTTGGAGTGGAGGCACCCAGGTTTCCAAATTTAGCTGTAAACTTCAGACTGAAATCAACATAGAAACTATGAACTACACTGCCCTGTTTTATAGTAGGATACTGTTTCTGGACTGTACTGAGGAAATTTTAGATACACCTGAAAATTCTTAAAATGTGATTTGTTATTTAGGTAGATGGGGGCATGAAACACACCTTCTCACTCTCCTTTGGTATTTGTTATTAGTACTTCTATGTTGATGAAGCAGATATTTGCTGATTCCTAACAAAAAAGCCCCCCAGCCTTGCCTTCTATGAAGAGTTATTTTTAAAGTCTTTAAGCAGCTCACATTTAAACAGCCTTATTTAAACACCTTTCTTATCAACTCCAAGATAAATGTGAAGAGTTGAATTTGCTAAAATAGCAGGTGAGAATACAGGCACTGCTGAAATTATGAGTGGATAAAGGAATATGAAAATTCTTTTTTTATGTTTACCCTTGACATTTTTATTTCATGTTTAATGTTCTAGCTGGAACTGGAAATGGGTATTTTCTTCCTGTTTAGTAAATCACTTTCCATAAGTTGCTCATTACATGCTGTATTCAGCTTTTGCTGTTGGTCCCAAATGTTGCAAGGTAATGGGGTTCAAAACTAGCAATCCTCCACGTTTTACTGGGTAGGCAATTGCTTATGAGGCACTCAATTCTCAACAGTTCCTACTAACCCTGCACTGAGCACAACAGTGGGATGAAAAGGGTTTGAGCAATTTAATGCAGTTAGAGACTCTGTCCTGCTCAGAGGGCTGTGTTCATTAGGAATTCTAGGAAGGAGGGACTCTGAGATGCTTTACTGCAGATGAGAAGGCAGTTGGCTCCACCTCTGCTCAGTCAGTACCCTCTATCTAATGCAAACCCTTTAGTTATTGAGCTTAGGAAATTGCCACAAGATCCTACCTGGAAGCCTCCACAATCAAGTTTTAATACTCAGAGCCTCATAAAGAATTCTGTGTAAACTAGGTTTGGATTTCTTTTGCCAACTTGGAATGTATTTTAAAATGCAAAGACACAGCAAGGACTGGGCCTGCTGAGCCGACCATTTCCAGAGCTGGGTTGGTGCACTCTCTGCACTCTATACCCAGTGTTCCTCTCCACCAAGAGGGACAGGCTTTTCAAGAGGACCTTCTTATAATCTCAGCATTTTGTGCAAATTCATGCTACTTCACTGTTTCTATGGGGAAGATGATAAGCAAATTCTGAATTTTCTTATTTGAAGAACAGGCAGAAATAGAGACAAAAGGAGTTGCCAGAGGCCATGCAGTCAACAGCAGAGACTGTTTTAGGACCCAGATAAGATTTTATCATCTACAGTATCCAAAATAATGTATTAAATAATTTGCCAAATATTTCAGTATCAGCTCTTTCTTTGGGGAAGGAACTGCGTCACTTTGTGTGATTGCAAACTTCAGGCAAACAAAGGACTATGTAATAATCATATCTTTTAAAGATTAGAACCTTACACTGTAGCAATGAATCATTTCAAAAACAAAGGCAAATGAGGAAGAAGGGGGAGGTCACAAATAGATCCCTGATAGACCAAAATCTTTTCCCACAAACAAGATGCTTGGACATTGTGCAAAGATATGTAATGAAAGTTTTGTTTAATTTCTTGCCCTCTAAAAATGTTCCTCCCAGCCCATTGTGGAGAACATGGAAAATTAACTTGCCTCAAAAATACAAGTACAGCAGTTTGGCATTTATCTGTTCCATACACCATGAATATCTGATCATAGCAGCACTTTTCAGGAGCAATATGAAAATACTATTGCAACTGCTGTACAGAGCTCAAGGGTGACAGTCAGCATGACACATTCCAATATGTTTCCAAGAGAATCACGGAGTGTCATTACCAGCAACTTCTTACCTGACAAGATTGCAAATTGCCTGTGGAGCTGTTCTATTATATCCACTGCTACCAGCGGCCGTATCTCCTGCTGCATGATTTCATCTGTGCAAGGGAAAACAGAAATCTTCAGTGAGTTCATAAAGCCTCAATGACAAGTTTTTCCTCCTTTAACAACCCAGCAAAACAAAGAGGACACTCAAAGAAAAGAGCCTAGCCAGACTATTGCCTGAACTCTTGTATGACTATCGTGGTAAAGATTATGATACTTACAGAGTCTCCTCTTCAGCCTGTAAACTTCATCTATTGCCTTGTGATTTCAGAGAGAGCTTTCCATAAACCATCTCCAGTAGATTTGCCAGAGCTTGCCACAGGTTTGCTCATGCTGACAGCCTGCTCCTTACCACTTCAGGTTCCATATTAAGTCACTGCATTTGGCCTCTACAGCAGTTTTTCGGTCTTTGAAACAGTGAAGTCTATTCCACATACATGGCCCTGTTCCACCCTGAACTCCCCGAACTCTGCTGGAGGACTTTGTGTAACCAGCCAATCCACAACAGTTTCCTTTCCCGATGCTTTTTCCGCTACAAGCAAATACATAGTAAAAGAAGGAAATAAGGGGCTGCGAGACTTTCTTCTCATGAAAACAAAGCCTGTTATTTTAACTAAGCCTGTAAGTTTAAACACTAAAAAGTTAAAAAGTAACTTGGCAAGTAGCTGGGTAAAAAATGACCTCAATTTTTGTGTGTGATCGATGGAGTGAAAAGTAATTATAATCTCACATGGAGCTAATTTGATCTCTTTTTGTAACAGGTGCACCCAGTTATTTTCCCCACTTTTCACACCAGTCTAAGGCAGCAACATTTATGAGAAATATCTGCCTACTTAACTAGCAGGATCAAGGTTTATGTTATAATAACACCTATTGGAACTACTCCTTTAGCCACTGTACAGAACAACACCCAGTCCTGATGTTGTACAGATCACCCCTAAGAGCCCAGACAACAGGTGGAAGGAAGGAGGCTGGGTCCAGATAGACCACAGGGCAGGCAGTTGCCCCATTTAAGCACCAAGATTTTAACTGATGTTAAATTCAACACAGGCACTGAAATACTTTTGTGCACCTGGTTTTAAACCAACAGTCCAGAAACAGAGAGGGAGGTCAGAGAGGTTAGAGATCAGCTTCTTTCTCCTGCATCCTAGTCTGCTGCCCAAAATGCCTTCTCTGTCTTGCTTTCAGACATCCACTCTGATTCTTTCCAGAACTAGGGATTCTAGGTTTTAAATTACACAATGTCATTTGGAAAGTTTTATGTTAATTTTCAAACACTTCACTAATGCCTTGAGACGAAGCAGCTGAAGAGCTTGTGTCACAGCTTGTGACCCTTTTCACACAATGTGAAAAGAAGTTGCACAGATTTTGGCTGATGCACAAAAAAGGCAGTAATTCCAAAGAATTGGGGGTGGGGTGGGAGGAGTCAAGGAGGATGATTCTGCAAATCCTCCTCTTTGAACTTAATAGGAGAAAATGCAAACTTGAATGATGGTTTTGATGTGGGACCTTCTTTTCCATCCTGTTTATGCAGCTCAGTATGAGCTCTGATTCTTGACATTGTAGGTGGCAAAAGCAGCCAGGAATCACTAAGGAGCTTGATGTCAGGGATTGTTATACATTCCCAAAGCAAACAAAAGTATAGTAACCCATTAAGTTTTCCTCTTTTACTCTTCAATTTCTTCCATGCATATCCAGAATGGACCTGGGGGGGGAGGGGGGAACTGCAGAGCAAATAAAGGAAAGCAAACTAAAATATTTTTGAATATAGAAGGTTATTTTTTTAGAAAGTAGAGAATAATATAAGCCTGATTTCTCTCTCGCTGCTGAAGAACAGCTTGTTGACAGCCCTGTTTGGAGTCAGATAAATACTACGCTCAAGGAACCAGCAGCAACAAGGTCCTGTAAACCATCCTTCAGAAAGTACATGGAAGTATTTCTGAATCACCAGAATATTAACAGATTTGCCCTTTTCAAAACAGGTGTTGGCAGCAAGATGAAGGCAGAAGAGGGGAAAACTGGTGACTGTAGCTGATTGTAACAAAAAACAATCAACATAGAAGTACAGGAAAGGAATATCAAATTAATAATTTAAACAAAGCTTGGATTCTCAGAATCAAGAAAGCTCAGGGCATCATCCATTGAAGGAAACACTGTTGACTTCAGCATCCAGAAGGTGCAAAGTTATTGTGACATCTGTGCAGTCCCACAGGTGGTCAGGTGGACTCAGGTTTGACCAGGACTGAGATTATGCCAAATAGTTGCAAAAATAGAAAAAAGGTTTCTACAACGGATGACAGAATCACAAGGAGGCTCAACAGAAATGGAAAGTTAACTAGAAAAGGTGCCACCATCTCTCACCTCTCAGAGACTTGCCCATCCCTCCAGGGTAACAAACCTGCCAGTATTTTAGTTTGTGTTTGGTGTTTGACAATGTGAAGACATCATTAATATCAATATCAGTCTTGAGTAAAACAGAAATTCCACCACCCACCCAACTCCTATTTAGCTTTATTAGCTTGGTCTAAACATAGCTTGGTTTCTGCTTTCTAAATATCCTTTTAATTTCAAAAGATTTATGTGATGTAAGGATAAGATGAAGCAAAAGAAACAAGAACTGCAGAGTGCCAGGTAGCTCTCATCAAATCCCCTGCCTGGGCAAGACGAACCACACGGGATTTGCTGTAAAACCCACACCCAGGAGGAGATGTTCAGATGATGAGAAAGGTGGTACAAAACACATTCGGTGACTAGGATTCACACATTCAGTAAGTCAGTACAGTTCACACACTGACATGCTGGAAAAAGAAATTGCAGCAGAAGAATCTAGAAGGAGACAGAGAAAATCTGAGAAAACAAGGGAAGGTGCCTCATGAGCCCAAATGGCAAATCAGATCATGTGGCTATGAAATGTCAGCAGCTGTAGCCAACAGCACTCAAGGTTCCATTTGCCCATTTGTATCTTCCTCTAGGACAGTGTTTAAAGGGAGTTACTTCCCAACATGGAAGAATTTGTAACACCATCACAGCACAGACCTTGCAGTAAAAGTCCCAGTCCTTGGAAACATGATTACCTGGGGCTGCTGGAGGAAGTTTTTAATCTTTGACTAGAAGAAAAGCTTGAAAATAATGTTACAAGCAAACCAAAAGACACAAGTCTAGGTTTGTTTCAAAGCTATGACATTTGCCTAGCATCAGTGAGCATTAATCATTTATATCTTCCACTAGCTTTATCCCAGGAAGCTCTGAAGCCTCTCTGGTCTGTACTGCAAGCCAGGAGGCAGCAAGAAGTGCTGTTCACCCTCCTGGAGAGAAGCAAGGTACCATTTTTCTGCGGGACTGATATTCCAGCTGAGAAACCCCTTCTTCAGGGGGCTTCAGGGGGTTGGGACCTGGTATTGAGCTGACAGCTACAGGTTTATAGACACTTCAGAAAAAGTTATTGATGGTAGGCACATTTTACATTACATGGGGTCAAGGGGAAGGTTTCAGGAAGCTGAAAAGCTGCAGGAACTTGACAACTATCTTGTTTCATTGCACCCCTTGCTAATATCTACAGAGGAGATTGGACAAGTCCTGGTCACTTCAGAGCAGTCCCGTCCTCTGATAAAATCTGTATAGGCATGCAACTCATGATCTTATCAAAACATACACCAGCCAAGTGTCTGGAACATATTTATTTTGGGAAACTTGACTCAGACATTTCCCACCTTCTGTGTGATTGCTGTTGTGGTCTTCACTTTTTTTTTTTTTTTTTTTTTTTTTTTTTTTTTTTTTTTTTTTTTTTTTTTTTTTTTTTTTCCTTNTTTTTTTTTTTCTTTTTTCCCTGAAGAGGCAGTTATTCATAGCTTCTAAAATTTAAAAAAGAAAAATTTAATTGTTTGGTGTTACATGAAACAATGCCAATCCCCTACACAGGTCATCAAAGATGAACATTTACATATACCATACAGTTCTTCATTACATGAATTAATTGAATTTGTCAGGGCAATTTAAATATGAATAAGGCTGTGATGAAAGAGGGAAAAAAAATAAAAGAAACAAGTCAGTTCATCTACTCTTGGTTCTCCTCTTAAACTGCTATGAATTCAATTCCTAGCAGAGGCCAGTTTCAACACAGAAGAATTAGGCCTTACAGTTTTGCTTCCCAAGGTTTTCTACCAAGGGGGAGAAAAAGAAAAGCAATTACTATAGCCATCTGTCTGGCACAGCTTCTCCTCCTTCCCAGCTCTCTAGGGAGGCTCACTGCAATTGTGCTATGTGATCCTCAAGGGGAAAGCCATTCAGTTCTGCTTCATAATTCCTCATTCAACAATGAAACCTGCTTGGGCTTGCACACACACACTTATTCCGTGTCTCACCCAGCTGTTTGTGCTCCCACAGCAGGTCTCGAGGAGCTACACCAACAGCAGATGATAAAAACAACAAAGAATATCTTCTTGTTCTTTCCTCTCTTCTCTGAGCAGACACAAGTTTACATGCTAAAGGCAAATAATTGTATCCAACAGTGCTGGAAAGGTGACCTGCTGGAGTGAGGGACTGGACTGCACTGAGCAGATTGACACAGCAGTGCCTGTTGCTCCACCAAGGACAACTAAAGGCCACCAGCCACAACAGGACACTGGAGCTTCTTTGTTTTGAAGTGGCTGAAGGCTACAACTGCCTGGCCTTCTGCTGACTGCAGGAGAAGATCGCTTCAATCCCCCATCTAAAGTCACTACTTTTGGAAAAATGGGTTATAAATTTCCAGAGCAAAGTTCATCTCTTCTTAATAATAGCCTAGTATGTAATTAACAGGGAAGGAGGACAGCTGGAAGTAAAAGAAAATCTTTTCTAAAATAGTAGAGTACATCAGCCTACTTCTACTTTGTGCAAGCTCTGTCAAAAATTATACTCAGAGATTTCAGAATTGTTTGGAGACAAATCAGATTGCTGGTGTGATGGAAAACAGTCAGACAGGGTTAAGCATGAGGCCAGATATTTCATTTTAAGAACATGAAAGGACACCTCACAGTTTGTGTTCTTATGCTCCTTAAAAAGTACCAAAAGGCAAATCCAGAGTTTGAAAGTTTCAGAATTCCTACAGGTCAGAACTTCTCCCAGGTCCTGAGTCTGCTTTACTTGCCACCAACAACAGCAAAGTCTAGCAGAGCTAAGTTAGATTTCAAGAATTAAACACACTAAGGAAACAAATTTTCATGTTTAACTGATAAGGTTTAAGCAATCTAAAGGATTTGAAAATATTCTGTCCCACCAGAATTCCCAGTTCAAATCCTTAAGCAAAACATTCCTTCCTGAAGGTCAAAAAAAACTTCAAGATTATTTCTTCAGAGAAAGAATCTTTTAGTTTGGATTCCTTTTTTTACTTATTATTTCTATTTATTTTTCTTTCTCACCATTTGTGTCCCTTGTTTACTTTCTGAAAAGGTTTGTTTATTCTCTCAGCCCAGGCAGACAAACAGCAAGGCCAGTTACTGATATAAGCTGCTGTGCTACAGATTGCTCTAAAGAGGAACTAAAAATCCAGCTATAAACAGAAGGGAAATCCCATCCTTTTTCTTATTCTTCTGCACATTCCTGCCGCCTCTTTTTTTGCTAACCCATGTTGAGTCAACTGAAAACTAAGCCAGGAATAAAGTTATGGTAAATAAGGTGAAGCAATCATTTCCTTAGTGATTGCTTCTGATCTGGGTTAGTTCTCTGCAAAGCTGCTTGAAGGGTACAAGTGCTGGTAATGCATAGGAGGGGTGGGGGGTGGCAAAGCCAGGACTACCCCTTCCAGGAGAGAATCAGACTTAGGTCAGCTCAGAGCAAAAGCCAAAATGAAGCACAGGTGACTGGTATCAACTTTTCTTTCAGATCAATTTTTCACCAAGCACAACTGTAAAACCTACAAAGAGTATTTGTTTAAATGCAATTTCTCTTCTCATTAAAGCCAAGTTTCATAGCAAAGTTTGGTAGTTTGGTAGCCATCTTCCAAAGACTGAAGATTCTTCTAAAACATTTAAGTAACTCTTGTTCCTGTTGGGAAGTATCTGTTTAAGTTGATGGATTTTTAGTTGCAACAGCAACCCAGTTTTGTGAACACTAAGCTAGTAGAAATCTGGAGAAGCAAGGTAGGAGCAAGACTCTGTCTTGAGTGATCCACTGCCAATGTTCCAATGTTCCAATCCCTTGAGAAGGGGACAGATTGAGGCCATAGTGTGAAAGGAATTGCCTTTCAAAATTTCCCAAACAATCTCCACGAAAGGTTAGAAATGCACCTTTCTCTGAAGAGCTCAAAAACCTGTGAGTCCCAGTGCCTACCTGGACAGAAGCTGAACTGGTGCCTGGTGGGATTTTCTACCATGCAGCAGATCCGTTCTGAAGTTTTCTCCTGTCATTACACTGAGCCATGATTGGTATTTCCAAGGCATTCTGTGCAACTTAATGATGCAGCTTTACCTGAGCCTGGCTCTGCAGGCACATATTTCTGCTGATTCTAAGTCTTTCAGGAAAGACTGTTCAAATTCTTTGGATCGCTGATTAATTTTTCAATTAATCTCATTTACTAAATTTGATGCTCATTTTAGCATAAAATTACAAGAGTGGAGAGGTCACAGATTGAAAAGACCTGTTCAGAGGCTGTGTTTTCCTGTGCTCCAGGAGTGGTTACAGACTTTAATAAGTTGTTTTTACAGGCAGGCGCAGTACACATTAGGAGTCTACTGTGGTTGACCTATAAGGGGAAGAAAGTTAGAGCTGTTCACGTAAAGAACTGAAATCTTGCCCTCCCAAATGGAAATGCGCCCTCTAGGCATTATGTCAGCTTTCTAAGCCCATGTCAAAATGCTTTGGAATAAACTTCCTTGGATGAAGAAACAGATTTTGCTGCTTTTTCTATTTAACCACTTCTTCAAAAGCAGACTTTGGATGTTCTTGTCTGACTGAGATTTTTTTGTTTGTTTTCAAAGAAGCCTTAAAATTGATTGGTAAATTAAAAAAAAAAAAAAAAACAAAACTAAAACCTTTCTTCTGCATAGGTAAACTGTCATTTTGATTTACTGTTGGTACATTCTGCAAAAAATACATTGGTGTGTACAAATTTATACTTATAGTCACACTTCAAGGATTTCAATGACTACTTACTGTCAGGACGCACCATACATTTATGCACACATCTAGGAATTCCCCATTAATAATCCCCATAAAAGCTAAATGTACAAACTAATATAAAATTCTCAAAGCCATCTCCACTGTTCAGTTCAGGTGACTTCATATCCCAGCCTATTATGAAGATACTTCTTATAATACTGCTGTAAAATTGTAAGAGATAAGAAATTATTAACAAATCTTCACTCTACATTATGTATTATCCATAATCAGAAAAGATCTAAAGAAACACACCATACCACATCATGTGCTCAGCAAGATATTGCTTGATTTCACAAACCACCCCCTGGTGGGGGGATGCTGCATCCTACTATCCACAAAACTGAAACTAATAAAAGGTATTAAGGGCAAAGGTCTAATCTCATCATTCAAGAAATAAATCCAGATTTATAGCAGCATGGGAGAGCCTCTTGCCTAGTGCCTCAGTAGTAAAAACTTTTTGATAGTTTCTGATTTTTGCCAGAGAAAAGTTAATTCATCTTCTTCCCAAAATCTGTCCTTCACAACAATGCTGGATTGCTAGAATGCAAATTCCTACCCAGAGAATAGAACAAAAGAACATTTCCATAATGTCGTGTTAAAAAACATCAGGAATAACAAAACCCACATGTGGCAAACTGGAAAGCTAAAATATGCTCACTACAATGCCTGGACACTGAGCTAACCAAGAGATACAGCAGACTGTACAGCAGACTTCATTCCTTTCTCCCAGAGCTTGCCAGCAGACAGTTTCATGGCTGAAACTGTATCTTAGAAAAATTCTATCCACTGGCTCTGCCCTGAACTATTGCACCCAGCAAAATAATTTCAGAGCCTATTCACATAATTTCTGAGCTCAGGAGCTGAAGGACTTGTTGCTTGCTCACTGCTGAACAGAGGCCAGTTAGCTCAAAAATATTTCCCTGGTTACTGTCATTGGAGACAAACAATGAGCCACAGCAGCCACCAGTGCTGCCAGCAGCACTCTGAGTGTATCTCCGGGACAAATACTGCTCACAGCCGACCTCTCTGCCCAAGAGAGCTCCCAGCCCCCCCTCCTGCAGTCTTCTCCAAGCTGTCGCCAGCAGCGCAGCTCAGATGTCCACTAGAAAAGCAACAGAAAGACACCGCAAAGAGCGATGCCTCCCCTTCAGCCCCCTGAGGCACTCACAAGCCCGTGCCCTCCCTGGTGAGGCAGCCTGGCTTCTCGGCAGTCCCGCCGTGGCAATGAGGTCACCGAGGCAGAGGGGAGGGATGGAGAGAGGCAGCACTCTGTGCAAGCAATCCTGGATCCAACCAACAGTGCACCCAAGAGCTGACGCTCTCCTGGAGGAGTCTGCACAAATTGCTTAGTAACAGCTTCAAGGCAAACCTCAGCAGAGACCTCGCACCATGGCCAGGCTTTAACCCTGCCCGAGGTACAGCTGCCTCTTCCCGCCTGGACAGCTCTCACCGCAGGCCCCTCCAGAGGGACATTTTGGAGGCATTCACAGCTTGGCACAAACAATAAAGGTACAGCCCAACAAGCAACAAAACAGATTCACTTGCTCAGACTAAGGCATGGAAAGGGCTTTCATTAAAATAACTTTAAATAGTAGGGTATTCAGGGCCAAGGGAGACCAGCAGTGCTGCTGTGAATAGCTGTCTCGGAGTACTATCCTGAAGGCACACCCACACATCAGAACATAGTGCTGTTATTCAAAGACAAAGGAGAAGACTGCACGAGACCTATGAATTTGGTAGGAAACATGACCTCAGGTTTTGAAAAGGGGAGTGATCACTTTTGCATATTTAGTTCAATGAATACTTCAGGACGCAAGTTTTTAGTGCATGAAGGGAGTACACATGTACAAAATCTGTCTCCCATTCCAAACACGTTTTGCTCTCCTGAGATCTTCCCCTCCAGCTCTGCTTGTGCAGAGCGAACAGACCACAGCCCTGTTAGCCACCGAGCCCAGCCCAGCCCCGGGGCAGCCGAGCCAGCAGCAGGCGCCTGTGCACAGCTGGGGCCCCAGCCAGGTGTGAGGTAGTGCACGGCCCCCTCCCGGCACCATCCGTCACCTTCCTGCCGGGGCTGGCCTCCCTGGGAGCACAGAGGGACAGGCTCCACAGCATTAAGGACAAGTGTCACATCGGTCCCAGCGCCTGACAAATGTGCCAGATGATTACAGTCTAAAAAGCACTTTAACCCTGAGCGTAGAGATGCTGCAGAAGTAGCAGATCCAGCCGTGGAGTTAGAAGATTAAATGCTATTCTGCAAGTGAATGTAAATTACTAACCCAATGTGGATTCAGGATATAAGGAGAGGAATGAATTCACCATGGAAGTGGCACCAAGAAACTCCTCTCAGGCCACTGCATTCTCCTCTGGCAATACTTTAAGTTTCATAAACTAAATTTACAAATCAGACATTTTTTCATTTAGGTAATTAGTACAGGTAATTTCAGTATGCATTGGCAAAATGTCTTTGCCAAGCTGAAAAGTGTTAGTTGTGCCCCCCTCAGCAGAACAGTATTTTGTACTATCCAAATATTGTCCCACCAGCATACAACCCATAGAATAGGGTAATACTGCCGTTTCTGGTTTTGTTACTCGGAAGCAACTGTACTACACATTTAAGTTTACTTAAAAAAAAAAACTTCAAGAACATGATCCTTTCTGGCTACAAGACACCCCAGTTTCACTGAAATAACTTGCACCATGTCAGCATCTGTCTCCACACGTTCATATGTTCATACCTGTGGGTGTGGACCTCCAAAAGCACGACAAGGAATTGCTCATACCCAAGTGCTTCTAACTCAGAGATTATCTTCCCAGACTGTTTCATTCCAGGACCAGAGAGGACCACTAGGTTCATTGTGTTTGACTTGTTGAACACACAAGATGTTCATGGAAATTGGATTAAACCAGCATTTTAGAAAGCTCTTTAATCTTATGTTAAGGACTTCAGGCAACTGCAAATCCACCGTTTCCACTAGAGATGGCCCAACACAAAGAAACTGGCTTGTGTTTCATAGCTCCCACTTTGACTTACAGCCCATTGATTTTTATTGTGCTTTTGACTTGAAAATTTAAGTTGCCCCCAGTTTCATCCATTCTCTGACAGATGTCACTTCTTGAGTCTGGTGGTAAAGTCAAGGGAAAACAGAACACAGTATCCCTTTACCCCTTCCCATTTCACCTCAGCTTTTCCCAATGCGCGCAAATGATGACCTTACTAATTAACAGTATCCCAATTTAAAAATCAGGTCTTCACTCCCGTAGACCTCCTCAGAGGTGCCCCCAGAAGCACACTGTCTCAAGGTGGTGACTCAGGAGTTTAGGCAAGTAGCCTAAACTGAGCAATCCCCAGTATAATGACTCATAGGCACAGGTTCTGAATATAAATAAGGCATTGACTCTGTGCAAAACAAAGATGCTGGCATATTCCAGCTTAGAAAAAGGTGAAAAAAAAAGCTTGGTCAATAACTCTTGTCTGTTGTAAAAACCTGCAGGATGTTTTTTCCCCTTCAAAAATGGAATTAACTAATAGGATCAGAAATTTGAGCAACAAGACTCTTGGCATAGTCCAAATATTCATATATAGCTGGGCTGCTCCAACCAAGCATTTATTTATCATTCCTTTAGACTTGATCCTGAGTATTTCTAGTAGATAATGTGCAGGTGGTGAAGAAGGAAAGTCCATGTCTTAGAAAACTCACTGGTCAGGCTAATCCACAGCAAGATTCAGGTAATAAAGCTGCAGTACAATTTGTACAAAAAAAATCAATACATTAGCACAGCAGAATTGGGTCTTTAAGTGAGGCTTGAGGCAGCAGAACTGGCTGAATTTGGAGAACAAGCTCTGTGGGCATAACCAGGGTGAGAGCTCTGCACAGGCACTCTCCAACCTCCCAGCACACTCAGCACCATTCTCCCCTGAAATCTTCTCCCCAGACAGTTTACACTACAATTTAGGTAATTAAAAAAAGCAAACTGTGCTATTATATTGTGGTAATAAGTCCCACAAGTTAACAAAACATTGCCAATTATAGCAATCTGTCTATCCATGTTTAATGCTTTTCCACTTTGATGAGTTGTTTCTTGTTCTGGTATCATGGGAGAAAGGGAGAAACATAAATACCCACAAGGCCTCTGCTGTAACTTGCCCTCTGAGAATTTGTTCTCTTGATCTTTGCAGTACTAAATCTCTCTCAGAATTCTTTTAAATGAAAATCAAGCTGTGCCTTCCCTATTTCTCTCATAATTGTCTGGACTTTTCTGATTAGGTAAACAGGGTTTTAGTATTTCTCAACCACAGCAGAGCACGCTGCATATGAATGGGAACAGGTGAAAAGAAACACAAGCACCTAAGATAATCATCTTTTCTCAGAAAAACCTCTGTGGAAAACAGAATATTTTATTTCAGCTATTTTATATGCAATGAGAGCCAGCTGAAAAAAGTTATCCCAGATCCCCTAGGTAGCATTTTATATTAAAGAGAAGAAGAAATACTGAATGCAAATAGAACTGGGACAATTTTGAACAATACACAAGGAGGCACTGTGACTGAGTCTCAAGGGATTTAGAAATACCTTCCACTTCAGATTTTGGTCTTCACATGAAATAGTCACTTTCTCCAGTAACCAGCACCTTTGTGGAAAGGTCAGTCATTTGAAATAGGAAAGCATTTCTCATTTATTTTACTACTAAAGGTGGAGAAGCTCCAAAAAGTCCAACAAATTTCAGTCCCTATTTATTTCAGATGGGATTTCCTTCCAGAGATAGCACCATAATTCCTTAACTGCTCCAGTACTTCAGTCCCTTTTCCTCCCTGAACAGATGGATCTGAAGAATTGGTTTTCAACTCCAGCAGTAAAAGAGACACAGCAGTAGGACTGAGAACAAGCTCCCATAATTGCTGGACAGACAAAACTGCAGCATTCCTCTGTCCTAGAGAGGACAAAATCAGAAACACTGCTAGCACAACAGACTGGTCCCCATCCTACTGGCAAGGAGCCTCTTGCCTGGTTTTGCAGAAACAGCAAAATCCTGAAAAGCCTCAGTAATAAAATGCATACTCCTTAGTGTCTACAGATTCACTACCCTGATTTAAGCAGCCACCAGCCTTGAGTGCAGATGAAAAACACACAATTATTCCCTTAAAAATAGATAATCCACTTGCAGCCCCAAGCCCCACAGCATGCAGAGACATAGTCATAGCCAGCACAGGATCATTCATCCATGTAAAACCCCTGTAGGTGTATGATCCCATTGGAGGACTTGAGCATCACAACAACACAGGCTAATTAGGAGCATCTGGGGACAAAGGGGCCGGTTTAGAATGAGGTGTCCTCAAGCCTTGAAGATGTTCACCAGCCGCTGGGTGACATAAATAGTCAGGTCCATGCTGAAAAGACACGTGAGCCACTGTCCAAGAATGATGTATTTCATGGCAAGAGGCTATGCTTTGCTTTCAGCCTCAGTATGTGTTTCATGAGGAACTGAGGGCATTCCAACAATGATCAGCCCTGGACTGAAGTCCCTGCCACATCTCTGCCTGGCTTTCTGGGGGCTCCTTCCCTTTGGTTCTCATAGCTGTGCTATAACCAGCACCTTGGAGCTGCAGCTCCCAGAGTCTCAAGGTCACACAGTGGTATTCAAAATACCACCATTTGTACACCAGACCCCAGAGGGCCCTTCAGCACCTGTAGGGAGCTCATACAGCCTGTTGCAGGGAGCCCGGGCTGTGGAGCTCTGAGCAGGCATCACGTGGCCATAAGGAAACTGCCCTTCAGCTGGCCCCTCACAGCAGCACTTTCTTTTTGTGAGCATTCACTATTTTATATCCCTTTACCTGAACAGAAGCCTACAACCACACCTCTAACCACTCATCAGAACAAATCGCATCGATTCAAAGAAAGCCTTGAAACTTGCGTGATCCAGGAATGTGGAAGATCAGACTGGAACTGGAACACAGGAACTGGAATGGCTTGGCACAACACTGCTTGCTGTGGGGTACTGCTAATAAAAGGCAGGTAACCTGCAGGCCACTGCTACCATGTGGCCTCTATTTCTGCTGTGGTTACCTGCATGCCTTCCATATCTTCTCATTATGATATCTAATAAACAAGATAAAATTCCCAAAGAAAATTCAAAAGGCTCCATAGGCATGGTCTGTATATGTGTCTTGGGGATGGACAAGGTAAAAATTGCTCCATATTTTAGCGTGCTTGAAGTACTGAGTAAACATCAGCCAACTGGACCTTAGCAACACTCCAGCTCGATCTTTAAACTGCAGAAAGGGTACCCCCCCTTAAGTGATGGTAAGTCAGAACATGCCACAGGGATCCTGCATTGCCACTATGTTCAGAGAAAGTAAGCCTGAGAAAAAGGCAGTCACTGAGTCCTTGCTTGTAGGACTAGGTGGGGTAGACAGAATCCAAGTTCTCTGGGACAGATAATCTTTCTGCCACTGTGTTTATGCAGCACAGACAACTAAGGGAAACTGGTCTAGTAATCAAAGTAGTAATATGAAGTAGTCATAACTACATCATCAGGATCCACTTTTTATGGAGGCAGGTAATTCCCACTCCTACTTTACAGATAAGAAAACACATGCCAAAAACCCCCCACAATGAACACAAGGTCAGAGTCAGTTCAGAGCAGGAGAAAACAACCCAGGCAGTGTTGTTATGAACTATTGTGTTACCTTGCCAGCTCCTTAGCCCCATTCTAGCACTGTCAACACACACAGAGCTGCCCCAGTGTGTTCTCACAACTCACACAGCTCCAATACCTGCAGTTGAAGGCACCTTGTGCTCAGGAACTGAACTTTTGCCCCTCTGCAGCTTCACTGGCAGAACTTAAAACTAAAGCAGCGAAGATGCTTTCTGCCTCACAAAATGACAACAGGCTCAGGCTGATCTCACACACTCTCTGTTTCCTAGCAAAAAATTATTTTTGAAGGGATTTCCGCTCATAATACTATGCCAGGTAGTCTCAACATGAGAGGCAGAGGTGGTGTTTCCCTGGGAACAGTAACCATGGCAAAGCCCTTACCAGTCTCTTCCCCTCTCTACTACAGGAAGAAAAAGAACAGCAGATGCCTGCCTCCAGCAGGTCCACAGGCCCACAAAGCCATAAGCAACCTGATCAAACATTCAGGAAGGAACTTCAATGAATTCCACTGTCTTTTACTGGATACCAGACATTTCTGCCTGGCTGCACCGAACTCGGAATGCCTCAGTACAAAGAGTGCAACTGGAAACATCAGTGTTACTGAAAGGTCAGCCAAATACAACAATGCATAGGTAGGCAGTGAGCCCAAAGATCAGCATGGATGGATCACCCACAGAAGCAGAGGTACAATGGACAGGCTTTGCAGTTTTCAAACCCTGACATTGTGTGTTAGAGCCCTATTAAAGAAAGCATCTGCAAACCCCAGTTTGTGAGCAGTGGCTGCAGCCGATATCCTGCTTGTGGTCCACCTCTTTTTCTACAGAATATTCTCGATTTACCAGATTGAATGCAACTCTCTTTGCTGAAGGGCTAATTAAATCATAGTGAACAATTTAACTTCCACTTACAATCATATTGCATGCTTTTGGGAATCTTCATCATGCACTAGTGAACATGTTATAAATTTCTGGATTTGAGGTTTACTAGGTATTTATTCAAGTTTACAGGGCAAATGAAAGGAGGCTCTTTGAAAAATCTTCCTCTCAATGACACAGAGAAAAATGTTCTATGATTCAGCAATCTTGATATGTGAATAAACAGTCAACAGCCTAGATTTCAGCTACATCACTTCAGAGTTAACACACGGTTAGCACAAATTGCTAGGCACCAGTACCTTATACTAGCAACCCCCTGAGAGTGGAATACTGCCCTGTACCTGGGCTGACTCACACAGAGCTCCGTTGTGCTACTTTCTGAATACAGTGAAACCAAAATCTTTACAGAGAGGAAGATATTGACCTTCTACATAGTAATTTAGGAGCACAGGGTGACAGGCTCAGCTGGGTCATGACTCACTGCTCCAGCTCTTTACATTTATTTTTAAAAAATATTTTCCATGCACAACAGATACCTACTCTTGACATACAGAAAACTCAGTGTCTAGCACCTGAATGAAATAAATATTTATTCAGAATGAGTCTAACGTTAATTTTAACCTCCTTTAGGTCAAATCACTGCAAATATCCTAGAAATATACAGCCAAGTCAAACACTGCAGTCACACCTGAGTTAATACCCAAATCCAGTTGCTTTAATTATCACTGAGTCCTCAGAGAAAGCATTAAGAATATAATCTCTTTTTGCAAATTGCCTGGGGATGCAATGCAATTACCACTACAAGAAGATGCTGTTTTGTTTAAAGATGCTACACATACCTTTATTTGCCATGCGCTCCAGTCTAATGCATCCTCCTATAAAATCATGATAAGATTTCATTTCTCCTTCTGTTATCCGGACAGCAGTGAAAGGCAGATTCCTGGGTACCTGTTGTCCACATTTCCGACACCGAGAAGCCATTGCCACACCTCAGGAGACTCTTGTCAGGAATCTGCTCTCTGTTTGCTGGAATCCAGCCTGATTCTTCAGCTGTCAGTCCAGCCTGGTGACTTTATCCCACTTAGTTCATTCAAGGTCACTCTCGCCAGCAGGATGTTCACCATTGCAATTGGCTAAGACTTTTATAGGCTTACTGACTGTGTTTGTTTCTCCCTCCTTGCTTTCAATATCAGTTTACTTTAATCGCTCATTCAGAATGAAAGCTGTGAACCTCAGCACAGCCCATGCCCTGAATGGCTTCCTTATCATTAATTTAAAGCTGTCTTATAAGCAACAATGAAGAGAGAAGATCCCAGAAGCACATTGCAAGATCACAGAATGACTCTTAATGAGCATGCCAGATATGCTCACAAAGAATTTTTCCTTGAGAAAAGGTTTTTCTTCATGATTTTTGGTCCCTTTCAGGCATATGACTTTATGATTCTTCATCTCTGAGAATTAATTTTTTCACGTCTGCATTTCAGCTTGGACAGTGCAAGGAGACTGCTCTGCAGAGCTGCTCAACCAATTACTCACACGTCTGGCAGTGGCACTGGGAGGCTGCAACTGTACAAAAAAGCCCTCTGCTGCTGTGCACAGTCCCTGCTCATAAGATCTGATAATCGAAATGAACAGAGTAGCAAATGGAGGACAAGGGAAATATTGCTGGCAGACATGGTCTGCTAGCTGTGCAACCCCCCAAGTAATTTTTTTTAAACAAAGAAGTTGTATCCATTAGTTAGACACCAAACTCAGATATTTGAAACATCCATTTAGAAGTCCCCCTTGGAAGGGACTGGATATTTAAGCAGAATTTTTTTCCCTTTTAACAATTACCATAACACAAATCACTGGTTAGAGAGCGTTATGAAGGAACTAGTTATTGGGGAATTGAGTGCAGAGAACACTCAATCCTGATACAGTGAATTTAAAAGGAGCTTTCCCTAGTATTGGCAGGGGACTGCACAGGAGATGCATAACAGGCACAAGGCCAGCACTGGTGACAGTGCAAAGAATACAATGAGAACCCACTGAATCAGGGCTGAGCTGCCATCCAGAGCTCAACTGCAGTGACCTGAGCACAGAATGAGTTTCCTGCAAGGATCTTACACACAGATCGAGAACTTTTGCCTTCCTCTGCCTCAGTCACTAACACCTGTTGGCACTTTACATAGTGCCAGAACATCCAGCACTGTTCAGCTCATGGCCTGCTCAGATCACAGCTGATCCCTAGACACAGAGTGGGAAAGCAGAAGGCTAATTAATCCAAATCAGAGAACAACCTAGAGGGGACAAAGATGTCCTGGAGAAAAAAGCCTCCTATGGTGCCATTACTAAAATGCTGAATAATGGGCTGGACTGTATTGAATGCCTGTAGGCTGAAATACACAGAAGTCAACTCACCCACCCCTAATTCTTTCCCATTCCATGAACTTGCAGCTTCTCCCCAGCCAGCTCTGCTGCCTCAGCCACACAGGGAGAGATGTTTAAGCTTCCTAACCCAGCACACACAAACTGGCCATGTAATCAAACAGCTACCAGACTTGAGAACTGAGTCTCAAAACCTCTTCTTTTGATGAAATGAAGCTATAAAGGACATTTCCACTCTTAAAAGTAAATGATTTTACTACCCTCACCTCAAAATTTGCTATGTAGCATGAAGTTGCTCACTCTCCTGCTCTTTGCCTTTGCCAAAACCCTGCCTGCAAAGTGAGAACATTGATGTACTGAGCTGTTGAATATCCTGATTCATTAGCATTTGTAAAATATTTATTAGAGCTTCCATAGAGAAATCCCTAGGGGACAGCAATATTTTACAGATAGGGAGAGCAGTGGCACAGAAGGCAGAAATACTTTGTAGAAAACTGTCATGATAGATAAGAAAACTAGAAACACAACCCTGCAGTTTTATCTTTAAACATTTCCTCCCTCATTTCTTTCAGTACAGGGGCTCAAGGTGTCCTTCCTTACACAGACAAACATGATATACCTTGGCAAATAAACTTTTCTGACAATATATTCATGTCTGACATACTCAGAATAATTGCACTTCAACCCTGCACACAGAGTTAAACAATGAGGGAGAATCCAGCATTTGTGGAAATACATTTCTGTCTGCCACCCTTCCTCATGTACGCTGTTCCCCACCAGTATCCACATGGCTTAGCAACAAGAGGATCTGTGATATGCTGCATTCCAAGGGGGAGACTTGATGCTGGAAGTGGATGCAAGGAGAAATCTGCCCTAGGTGTGAGCTTTGGAAGTACAGGTAGCCACATGGCACACAACAGGGAAATGATCTAAAATAATTTCCCAGTCTTTCCCTAGGAAAGCCTGATCCATTATAATGCTAAATACAAACCTCTGCTGCCTGGGGTACCACTGCCATCACCCAGCTCCAGACACAAAAATAAGCTGGCTGAAGCTGCTACACATTTAGCAACAAGGCAAGTAAGGGTCACCTCAGGGACTGAGTGCTGGGATGCAAGGGCTGGGATGGATGGACAGAAGGATTTGTTTACTCTACTGTAAGTTTCTTTGCAGTCCCATTCACAAGCTGGGCTAGCTTCTCCTGACACATATGGAAAATCTGACATGGGAGGACCGAGACCTGCCCTGTTTCCTACCACACAAATGACCTCTTCTATACTGCTCTGGATGTATCTACACAGGAGCTGCTGTGAGGGCTGCCTTGCAGAAATTCTTTTATGTAACAGGTTACCAAACATACACACAATGTGGATGATGGAGAATTCACAGCTTTCCTCCATTAGCTGAAAGGTACCTGTAGCTGAAAGTCTGTTTGAAAGAAGGTTACTGTTCTTTGTGTGCAGAAGGTTGTAGTGCAGGGAACAGGTACAGAAAATGGTAGGCATGCTTCCCTGGGTGTTCTCCATAATAACACAGAATGGAAGGGCATTACTTTCCTGCTGCTCCAAACAACCATAGCAAAATGTTTTGAAAGTCTAAGGAGGAGGATACTTTCTGGTCATGTATTGCCAGCATTGCCTAGCAACATAATCTGGCTTGGTCTATCAATGAATAAGCAAGTAAATAAATGTAAGAAAGTGTCATCAGAAATCAAAAATTTTTAAAAATCACACAACAAAAATAAAGAAAGAAAAAAATTCTACCCTCAACCCATGACCCAGATGCCCTTGGGATGCCATTACCCAAAACAGCCTGCGGAACTGCACTAGTTCCTAGTTTCATTAGAAATACCAGTTCACCTTGGAATCAATGCTTGCTGGGAAGTGCTTGCTGCCATGACTGTGTGGCCAGAGGATGGCAACAAATCTAAAGTCAGGTCAATTGAATCTGTTTAAGCCCCATATCTCTTCTCATTAAACAAGATGCTTCTGCCTCAAAAAGCAGTGCTGTGGTTGGTTGGTATCACTGTTAAGCACAAAACATGCAACAAACACATTAGAGCTCAATGATGCTGAGCCCAAGGGACATAATTTCTTGTGAAGAATCAAGATTTGAGTTTGGGAACAGCATTTATGTGTCAGAGGAAGGAGGAAAAGAAGCCTGTTTCTGCTGCATGTGTAAATGAGGCAGCTAGAAAACACTGTAAAACACTTGCTGTTTGCAACTTACCCCACACAGTCATTAAAGCAATTGAGGGGAAACACGCTTTTCCATCAGAGCCTTGTAAGAACCATTAAGAAAGTTTAGTGTAGAAGAGACTGAAAAAATTACCGCTCTTATCCACCAACATTTTAGAAATGACAAAACATAAAAACCCAACAGCAAAAGGTATCATATTTATTCATGAAGACCACCAGCTCCCCCACCTATGTATGTAGTATTCCACAAATCTAAGAAATAAGTAATCTAAGTCCAATGCCCCTATACAGACTGATACACACAGAAGCTAAGAAAATAATCCATATTTCTTTCCTGAAACTCCAGCTTCACATTTTCCTGTTTCATGATGTTTTATCTGATCTTTGAACTAATCTTTGATAGCTATGCTGAAACACATTTTCATTTTGCATATAGCTCAATAACCTTCCTTTTACCTTCTCATCTCCCAGATCATTAATCTGATAAGCCACGAGGCATTTCAGTAGTTTGACACAAAGGTTTCTTTTCAGAGCACTCTTGGTGCAAGGGTAGCATCCATTCCAATGTTCAGCTAGAAAACAGAAACTAGTCTTTTTTATTAACTTTCATTTATTTTCTTCCAACTAATAAAAAGCAGACCAGGACTTCCTCTCTCTCCTTTTTTAATAAAGGGCTACATCCCAGGCATTGTTTTAAACCCCAAGGAGTTAAAGGAAAAAGCAGAGGAAAAAATATCTCTGTTCTTGAAATTCCTTGTAGTGTGCAGCACTGTTGCAATTGCAACATGCAGTTCCTGCACTAGAAGGCACTAATTCCAGTGCCATATGGCTTCAGAATCTCATTACACTGATCTGCTTAAAGTGACTTCTTAGCAGACAAGCAAAACATTTTTGGTCACCTTCAGCAGAGGGAAACAACAATTCTGCCACTGTTGACGCACATGAACTCCCACGCAAACTGCCAAAAGCAGGAGTGAGTAGTGAAGATCAAAGGACAATCTTAGCCAAAGAACTTTTGTTGTCATCTCCAAACTGTGAAGACATCAAGGTTATTCAAGGACTATCACCATCATTTAAAAAAAAAAAAAAAAAAAAGGAAAAAATTCAAAACAAACTAAACTGCAGACAAAAAGAAACCCCCAAGCCAATGACATCACTGCTGGATTAGATCAGATTCTCAGGAGATCAGGAGATGAGCAGAATCTTCACAGGCCAAGCAGTGGCCACGAATTGCTGCTGCACCTGCAGGGTTTATTTTACCTGGCTCTCTTGCTCTCTGCAACTAAGAGCAGATCACCAAGAACAGAAGGCATTTCTGTCCTGCTAGGCCTCTGCTTGGCAAGATAAACAAACAGATCCCAGAGTTACCAGTGTGTAGCTGTCACAAGGGTAAAGAGTAGCTAGATCCAGAGTTTAGGCTTGGATGCAAAGTTATTCCAATCTTGATAATGAAAATGCTTACAGACCTAAGTGAGACCAAGAGCCTTTCTGAGCAATCTACCCAAAACATAAATAGCTCTTGGCTTAAAGTCGCAGGAATACACTGAGACACAAGTAAATGCAAAAGAAATACATGAGAGAGACACTGGGTAACACAGAGAAGGTTGTGATCTATAAAACCAGGCATGTCAGATCCCCATTCTCCAACTCCTAAACCATATCACCAGTGCAGCACCAGTGCATGGGCACAGTCTTTGTGTCATGGCCCTCCAGCAGCACCATGACAGGTGGAAAGGACAGACTCTGGACATTAAGAAGGGAACATAATTTCTCCTCTCTGTACTCTGCCACTGACACACTGAGTCACCTCCAAGGCATGCTAACCCTGATCCTTGCTGTCATCCAGAGCACTGTGCTGGATTAACTGCACTATTCCTCTTTCTGTCTCCCTTCACCTTTTTCTCCCTGCAAGGAACCTCTGGAGTACTCCCAGTGCAGAACAGCTGCTGGATCCATGCAGCCAAGACCACCAGGACAGCTTCCTTCCCTGAGGAGCAGCTGTGCACATTCCCTGATGGAAACAGCTTTTTTTTTTTTTTTTTTTTTTTTTTTTTATTTTTNCTTGCAATTCATAACTTGAAACACATAAAGGAGAACCAGAAAGACACAGGGATAAAAATAGCATCTGTGAGCATCACAAGGGCTGTTGATACTCCAGGCTTTTGGACACATGCCAAATGTTAGCTGAACACGAAGAAAGAGCTTCTCACATTACAAAGTACAGTAAAGGCCTTTCCAGTGTTTTCTTGCCATCTCTCAAGCACTCAACATCAGTGACCACAAGGGGTAAGAGACTGGGCCTTAGGGACTATTGATTTTTCCCCGTTTGCCTGTCTGTGCACTGAGGTTCACTCAGTCGCTCTGTGCAGTCCACAAGGAAAAAGAAGCTCCTGTAGAGACTTTCCCAGACACCGCTTTGCCTGACTGGGCTCTCAGCTGGCAGATACACATCAAACACACTCCTTTAACATCCCCAGGGGAGGGATTTTGATCATCTAGGGAACCAAGGATAAAATCAGTCAAAGAGGATTTATTCTCTCTGCTCTGGCAAATGTGAAGCACACCTCCTTGTTTTTTCCCCAGGCTAGGACTGCTGTCAGGAACCAGAGGTCTGTCCTGAAGGACCTGCCCACACAGGCATTTCTCCGTGCTGCCCACCAGCAAATGAGAGGCTGGAACACTTTCCTCTGTGTGCATCCACAAGTGCAACCATACAGGGCAGCTGGATGCTTGCACACACCTACACCCATGTAACAGGAATTTGTCCTGCTCAGTGCATTATACTGCAGAGCTGTTCCTTCCTCATGTCCACCCACAGCCTGAACCCCTGTACCATTCCCAGCCCAGTTTACCCCAGCTTTGTCTCTGAGCCACCAGCTGTAACAGATTTAAGGTTCTAGAAAGGCACAATCTATGGGGTGATTTCCCAAGTCACACTAAAGCCTGGTGTGAAGCAGGAAAATAAAGGTATGGATAACCTGCTAGCATGTGCACCGTGTGCACCATGTGTACAGTTCCTTCACCTCTCCCCACCTGCAGCACTGCATCACACACCAGGCACTGCAGGGCAAGACGCTACCACACACAACCACACCCCCACTCCTCTCCCTCTCCTCCTCAGCCAGCACAATTATTGGGTTTTGTCACTATACCCAATCTCAAATATGTAAATAGGATACATTTACAGGAAACCAAGAGTTTCAATCTTTTGTCAAAACCAAGCAAGAGCTGCTAAAATTGTATGGAAAAGGGCCAGCTGGGATAGAAAAAGCATGAGCATGAAAGCCCATTTCCTTTCATACCAAGACTAAAATTATTCATGGATCTATATTAACAGGCAAGTATGCCCACACTGTAAAAAAAAAAAAAGAAATCTGTAAGTCAGCTTCAGGTGCAGAAAGAGTATAGAGCTACACCTGAGTGAACCTTTCCCACAGGAAGCAGCACAAAGGTTTCTCTGCAACATTACACTAATGTTGTGACCTTCCCTGTCAACTCCAAGAGTCCACATGCAGCATTCACGTGCTGGGAGGTGCTGAGCACTTTCTGCACAAGGTTAGACCTCCAGCCCACATGAAATAAGGACAGTGCTTTGGCTTCAACAGCACCATGGACTTAAATTGCCTAAAGCTGAGTGGTGCAGTGTTCTGATGAGATAAGAAATTGTTATTTTGTCAGTCAGGAAACCTCATTACAAATGCTTTCTGCTGACCAGCAAAGATTAACTCAATAAAATGTATCTAAATCCCACATCTGTTTATGGACCTTAGTCTCAGTAGGCCTAAGTTCACTTCATGGCATGTAGCATTAAATAATGCTTTGTACTTCTCCAGTGATTCTCAGCTGAGAACTCTGGCAACACAGAGAAATTGTTACTCCCATGAAATAGACTATTTCCTTTCTAATTGCCAATAAAAGGATACAGTTTAAGAAGAGTATTTTTGCTTAGATATATTTGAGTATGCATCTGAGAACTATTTGAAGAAAGCTTGTGGGAAAAGGAACAATTTCACTTAAAGTTTTGCCCCATAAAAGCCTAAAAATGGGGAGGAATGTGCTAAAAGCATATATCCACACATATCCCACCGGCTTGAGAGCCCTTTGAATTGGCTTAACAATAATTTCACCCTCTCTTTAACCACTTCTTTGCTGCTCCTTTGTAGCATAAATGCACATAATTCTACACAATATTTTCCTGTCTCTTGTTTAATTATACTTGCTTCAAGAATAGCAATCAATTGTAAAACAAACCAAAAAAACCCAATATTTTTAATTGTATCAGAAGCACTGTAAGAATCCACCAGTGAACATTAAAATCTCAATACAAATAATGAAGCATAAGAAAAAAAATTCTTCAGCTGGGAACTGAATCCCAAGGTATTCATACAGTTTGTCTAAGATCAATTGCAATTACTGCAGTAAAGCTAGAAAATAAAGAAATATCTACTAACATATTAAGAAATATCTCTTTCTTGGTTGTAGCCTTAAGCATGGCACAGAGACCATTTCTCTGTGTTATTTTATACCATTTGTAGATATCCCCATCTTTCCAGCATTGAATTTAAAACAGAGTTCTGCTCATTAAGATTTTGCAGCATTGTCTGTATCGTTCTAATTACTACTATGCATGCATTCAGGGTCAGCAGTTCTCATAGTGAAGGCTGCTGAACTGAAACTGCTAAGAATGAACTAATTGGGTAAAATAAAAACAATATGCTAACAAGGAGTTTTAAAATCAGGCTCAGTGACTGATCCCAAATATCAGCACTGGCAGTGGACATGCCAGGTATTTTAGAGCATGTGAGCTCTACTGAGAAAATAGTTTGCATTTGGCAGCAGCATAGAGTCAGGGTCCTGAGTACACCAGTCAGCCTGAACTGCCAGAGCATTCTCACCTGAGGCTTCCACCAACACAGCCTCTACCCAGTGCTTCAGCTACTGCATTTAGGAGGGTCCCCACTCCCTTTCCCTTATGCTGTGGGTGATGCTGTTTTCAGCTGGTTTCTCTGCTGTTCCTGACCTGCAGTTTAGACTTGTTAAATTAATTTAGACCTGATATATCATTTGAATGTCTCCATCTTTGCTCAAGTATTGTAGGACAGCTCTCTAGGGGTGAGAATGAACATACTAATGCCAGTCTTATTTTCCTGTAAGGTATATTCCTAGATTTTATATTTGCTGGCAGATGTTTCAGACTTTTAATGACTTCTGTAATGTTTAATCAAGTTATCAAAATCACAACAGATTCTCACATTTGCTGAAAGAGCTGTTATAAGATTAGGCTTTCCTATATTTTCTACAGATTAAAATGAACAGATATGTTTAGTCCTAAATAGGAAAATGGATTTTATGTGAAACTTAAACTGTTGTTCCTAAAAATATCAAGATTAGCATACATGTATGATGTCAAGTGATGTCCTCCTATAGTATAACCCAGTTTGGATGAAAAGCTTAAATACAGAACTTGGGCACCCCATTTTCAAAGGTTCAGCCCCCATCTCGCTACTATCTCTGGTGACCCCGGTTCTCTCCGAGTTAGTGTTGTCGGTACTTTGCATGCTGATGCTGTTGCCGCAGGAGCGGGGAGATGCGCCGGTTCTGCGGGGCTTGGGCCGGGAGCGGGTCCCTCTCGGGCCCGGAGCGGGTCCCCAGCCCACGCCCTCCAGCGGCTCCTCCGCAAACAGGCGGCGCTGGGAGCGCCTGGATCTCTCCAGCAACGGAGAGCAGCTCCTGGGTACCAAACCCGGCAGAGCCATCACATCTCTTGGAAACGGGGCTTGAAGGACAGAGGCTCCTCTGCCCAACTCCGTAACATCCTGCCTTCCAGCTGATCCGAGAAGGGTCTGGCCATCTCCTTGAGTGTCTGGGGCAGTGGAAACTGCAGTGCCAAACAGCGCTGCTGTGCCCTCTGCTGCCCTTTCCCCCGCGGTGGAGAAGGCTGCTCCGGCACAGCTTCTTCCTGAGACCAACACAAGCACACACCCCTTCCCCAGGCAGCAGCCTTCTCTGCTATCCTGCTGCAAAGAGGATTCAGGGGGTGACTGCTTGTGTTTCATTTCTCCATCCCATTGCTGCACTGGGAAAACCTTGCACGGTGGTGACATCTCAGCTCTGAAGGGGAGAGCGAGGCAGGCAGTGTGTGGCCTGTACAGAGCTGCTGTTGCAGAAACTGGGGTAGAATGGGCACAAAATATCACTGACAAGCTCCTCTTTGCTCTGTCCAACCAGTTCTGCTCCTCAGAGGGCACTTGCTGCCAGCTCTCTGCTCCCATTCGAGATAAAATTATGCACAAGGCTCTGCTGTATAGCCAGAGTGTAATTCAACATGATCCAAAATGACAATTGCACATTGCTGAAACTGCATTCTTCCCTAGCTGAAAACAAAATCAGGAAGATGGATTTTTATGAGCTATTAGCAAACATTACTAAAAAGTTTACCTCAAACTGAACTGTGACTTCAAAGCCAGCTGTGAAGCCTCTCCTGGTTTCATCAATGTGGAAGGGGAAGAAATACTAGACACAGATAACAGTACAAATACCTAAGACAGATGAAATGGTAAGAATAGTTTAGAATTTCTCACTTAAAAAAAATAGCTTAAAAGAATAAGCTGATCACCATAACAAGGATTAATCAGGTTTTGCCAGGAACCTTCCTGCACCAAGAACTGGCATGTAATCTGCCAGACCTCTCTGATCAGTTATGCACCTGCTTACAGCTCAGGGTCATGGTAAGGCCACAGCTATTTCAGTTTGAAATAACCTTTTCTCTTGATATTGCAAGATCAATAGTATGGCTCCTATGTATGTCATCAGCTTTGGCTTTTACGCTGCAAACACCAGTATTGATCCCTTCAAAAATTAAGCCTTGGCTTCAGAGACCTCTGAACCACAGTGTAATGGATAACAGTGAACTTCAGACTCATAGGGGGGAAATATTTATAGTCATGCTTTGTTAGGTGAAGGATTATTGATTGATAACAAGAAGCAAGCTCTCCTGATAGTAATTCTAGCCATAGCAATTTGGTGAGAATATGAAATCCATACCAGACAAAAATGCATTTGAAGTGTTAAAGTAGTAACATATATGATTAACAGGCAGCATATTCAAACTTCTCACATCCAAATCATCCAATTTCTGTTTATCGTTGCTACTAGAGCTGCATGTATTTGCTGCAGTTCTTTCCTTGATACCTGTCTGTCAGCACATGCACATCCTCGCAAAGTCATAATTAAACTGGAGATATTGCAGTAATAATAATTGGAGATGCCAGTAACTGTGGGCTAATTGCCTATCTATGTATAACTAAAATTCTTATAGGTCTTGGAATTTAAAGGCAAAAGTCACTCTCCTGAAATACTGAAAGACGCCCTCTCTGGTTTTAGATTTACTTCACCTCTTCACATTGAACCCGGCTTTACAGTGTAAAATGCGAGTAACTCCTACAAAATCTCTGAAGCTCAAGGCATCTAAGAGGAGAGTCAGATTGTATCAGCAGCTGTTGCCAGGCAGCCCTCAATGCTGTACATCAGCATTTTTTGTCTTGTATTTGTGTCTTGGAACTGCAGATAACTGCTCTTGTATTTGGGGCCAGCTGTAGACAATTCATTGCCCAAGGGAAACTGGAAATCATACAGCTCCTGGTCATGCAGAGGAAGCAAGAGCTAAATGGTTTGCAGCCCCTCATATCTTGTTGCCCTGGGCAACAGTCTGCACTGTGGAAGTGGCAGATCCAGCCTTCCTCATATGAATTCTGTAATTTATGGTGTGAATATATGGATTGATACTATGACAGCCCCACTGTAGTACTACTGGGGTGCTCACGTTTTAGGTGATATGGGTGGGTGCATAAACAGGATAAGAACTGCTGGTTTCCATCCAAGATCTTTGAGACACAGATGGAGGCAACTGGAAGCACAGAGATTACAGGTTGCACTCACGGATGTGGGGAATCTGAATCCATATCCTCTCATCCTGGCTTTCCTTGAACTCTAACAAACTAACTCAGGATCCTCATATGAACCCAGGACACTGCTGACAGTAGGTGCTAACTCTGTGCTGCCTCTTATACCTATTTGCAGCAGGGGCTACAGCTGGGTCAGCTACAGCTGAGTGCACTCAGACAAAAATATCTGGTCCCGTGGAGTGCTGAGTACCAGCAGTTCCCCATATTCACACAGAAATAAAGAGTTCTTTGCACCTTTCTGGATCAGAGCCACTTCATTGTAATATTGATGACAGATCATTTCCCATCACCTCTTTGCAATGTTTCAAAGGATTTTGGCTTCTGCAGAAATTTAACCTTTACTCCCATGCTTGAGTAATCCAGGTTAGGAATCAGTGACTTTTAAAATCAAAATAACATTGGACTAACATTCCAAAAAGGACCTTTGCGTCTCTGTTTAAACTTCCATAGAGTCACCTTTGCATTCACTGTAAAAGTCCTGCACTTACTGCAGCCGAAACCCCAGAGAACTTCATGTGTGTTGCATTCGTGTACCTCTGGAATCAGAGAAGCTCTGCAGATACAAGAGAGGGCTGGGTTGGCTGCCTTGAAGGGCCAAACAAGCCCCTGTGTGCTCAGAGCAGGACAGCTACTATGAGATGGTAGTACCTTACACTGGAGCCAAACCGTGGGCACGATCCACCTTTGAGACAGGCAGAGTAATGATACTGAATTGCGTAGCAGTCTCCATGAAGGCATGGACACTCGGTGCTTTGGCTGTGCTTGTTTAGCTCCTGACTGCCCAAAAGACTAAGGACTCAAAGGTCATGACAGCAGTGATTTTGGAACAATGCTTTTTCAAGAACATGCCAAATACAATGCACAGCAGGTGCAGAGCTGGTTTTGAGCAGGAGTGTGGGTGTGGGTATATGTGCATTGTTCTGGCAAACAAAATAGACAATCATTTCATGACAGCATGGATTATTCATCCTGGTAGTCTGTCTTTCCTGTGGCCATTTTTTGGGGAATATTGTAATGTGCTGTCAGGTCCCTGCAATGGCTAGAAAAGATGGGGACAGAACACAGCAGCTTTGTAAACTAAATCCTAGGGTCCACGGAAAGTTATGATTATCTGTCTCAGTTCAGGACTTCATTCCGTACTACACTGCAGGAAATATTCTAATAGAAAACAAGATGAATGCAGAATTATATTCAGAATAATTCATTAATGCAAAATTATTTGCAGGCCTCTGCTGAAAAGGCATCAGCATTCTGCAATGCTGCACTGCAAAAGACAAGAGGTAGGTGCATATAAATGTAATGTACTTCAACCTTGAATGAATGCTGTTGCTTCAGACTTTACCAGCCTGAATTCACATGCTGGACATGGCCCTCCTCCAGTACATGAGCTCAATCATTCCTCAGAGGCAGTTATGCTTTTGGACTCACAGATGTTATCTGTGTTGTGCTTACATGACAGTGGAGCATGACAATACTGTGATTTCAACACAACTGTCCCCTACACGTCTGTCACCACGCCAAAGTGGACCCTGCTGTCCTTTGCTCCACTAAACTCAAGAGCTTTTTACAGTGTTCCTGCTCCCTAAGAAGTACCTCCTTCCATGCCATGACTTACAGAGCACTTAAGGTATTTACAACTGATGTTTTATCACCTATGCGTGTAAGAGTTGGCTGTTTCTTCACCCTGTCTCCCTTCTGTTCCTTGGTTTCAGTTCTGGCAGCATCTGCTGCACTGGCTAGTGTGAGTCACTGATTAGCAATGATCCATGTGCCATGTTATCTCTTTCACATCATTCTCCAACATTTTCTCACGTGAGCAGAATCAGGCAGCTTTGCAGAGAACTTAGATTTCTCTCATTGACCCACTGACCACTTGGGGCAATACCATATTAGTGTGCTGAACTCTAAAGGGAGGTACAAGAAGCCTGGCCAGCCTGGCCCTTAGCCAGGCTAAAGCACAGCATTAACACAAAACATGTATGGTTTCTCTTCTCCCAAACACTTAGACACAAGCCCAGCTCTGAAGAACAGAAGAAAATATACAGACAGGACTAGTATCATGTCCCAGACGCCGTGCTGTCAAAATTATTTTAGCAGTGACCTGGGCCCCATTCAGAAAAGTTCATCCTAGATCAAACACTAAGTCCAGCCTTGGGAGTAAAAGAGGCCTCAAATGTGGTACAGAAGGGGGAAAAGAGTGACAGCAATGGAATTGATTAGCTTATTTTCTACTCACTGAGATGACCTGGTGCTGAAAGTACCCTCCCAAACCCTGATCCTGTTTCCCTCAGGGAAATGTCCTCTCAGGGGAACTCTTGGATTCAGGCACCATATGGAAGGGGAGAAAAAGGAATTAAATAAAAGATGAGGCAAGAGGTGGAAAAAGGCCCTTGTATTTAATGAGCTGCCAGGCAATGTAATAGATGTCAGCTTAGTTTAATTTCCAGGGAGGCCATCTGAGCTCCCCTCTGCCACAGAGATGGGAACAGAAAGGGGCTCCTCTCTGCCTCCTTCTGGTCCTATTTGCTTTTTAAGCTTGGGCCTTAGCAATGCAGAATGGCAGCCACTGCTGCCTGAGCTGTCAGCAAGCAATGACTTCTGCCAGCACCAGCATGTCTCATTGTGCCTGACTGAGAGACTTCACACAGGAGGAAACCTCCTGCACTTGCTTTGCCCTGGAGATTCCTCCCACTTCCTCCTTCCAGGTAACCCTGGGCTTGCCCTGGAGTGTTTAAGAGCAGACCGGGAAGCGCCACAGTCTGACTAGCTCATTGAATGATGGCGTCATTTTTCCCTTGCTTTTGACCTAAGCTACCTCATTCTTTTTTAAAAAATTTTATTTGATATCCAACCCTTTCCCTACCCCCCAAAAATAAAAATGTGCCAACCCCCCCCGCCCCCCCCCAGCATCCAACAAAAGATTACCATATAGTGTTAGCAAGAGCCTGCTCTAGAAGTCAGAGGTTTCTGCTTTCTGCTCCACTAGAGCTGCCAATAGAGGGCTAACAGGCCTGAAACATAGGAGGCATCAGGAAAACCATGAGAAGAGCTGACCCAAACAGTGAACAGACAGACTTCCTTTCGGCTGAAGCATGTATCCTGGAATAACTCATCTGAGTTTCAACTATTTTCCAGGCACTAAAAATGAACTACAGAAGCCAGTAGAGCTTCTAAGGATGTACAGGATCTGGTGTCTGGCAAGCACAGCTGTGGAAGGGACCATAGGCATCAAAACCACTAACAGCTAAACTTGGATCCTGCCACCTGACTTTCCTTTACTAACTTCCTTGCATGTTAAACACTCCTCCATGCCAACAGACACACCCACAAGTCATTACTGAGGTAGATTAGAAAATAAAGGACAGAGGGAGACTGCTATGGCATTCGATTTAACAGCAGCAATGTGGAGGCTTCTGAAAGAGAGAGTGACTTACAGATTGACAGATTGGATCACACCTCAGTTCCAGCCAGCCTAGTTCCCGGTCCCCAACAGCTGCCATCTCAACATGCATGAGTAGAAAGTGTGAAAACCTTGCAGCAAGCAGATGGTGGATAGCTACTCCTATTCCCTTTTCTCCCTAACATCGTGGTCTCTTACTGGCATGAGAATGAAAGCTCAGGGTGTAACAGCCAATTTTGAGGAGGGTATCAATAAATGAGAAAATAGGGCTGTAAGCAGCCTTTCAATTCTTTGGGTCTCTGCAAGGCTCTCCTTAGTGCACACCTCTCTGAAAGAAATTAGCAATAGTATCACACCTTGGTATTGCAAGGTTTTTCTCAAATTCTGTCAAGGATGCCAGGATCACATCCCATATGAAAAAGTATTCACCTAAAGTAAAAGATGGAATGTAGAAGAGGCACATCTCTGAGCTGTTCTCTCCTGAAACTGAAGCAGGCTTAATGCATGCTACTGTTTCTGGGAAGCTCTTTAATCACCTCTGTCTTCCTGAACATGAGGCCAAACTATCACATAAATATTTTGCCTTGAGACAAACTAGTGTTCTGGATCCCAACTCATAGCAGTTTCTTATAATCTTTATTTCTCATAATGTCTCTGCAGACCAGGTCAGAATGTGAGCTTTAAACAAGTCTGTGATACTTGCAATATTCTACATCTTGGAAAGTGCACCAGGTACATCTGCACATTTTTCATGGATTTCTGTGAGAGCTTAGTTTCCACTTTTTATAGATACAAAATTTGCAGCATTAGCAAAACACTTTTAAACAGTTCCTTACTAAACAGTTTCCAGTGAAACAGCTGCACAGAATAGACCATATAGAATGGAGTAAAATTAATAATCACAATCTAGGAACAAAAAAGTAAACAAGTAGCTTTTTTAAGCTATGAAACTAAAAAAGATAAATTGCTATTATCTCTCGTTTCCCACATTCTACCCTCCCACATGGAATCTCTGAGGTCTAATAGAATGAGGTTATTTGCCTTGTCTTCAGTATTTTTCATCTTTCTCTTCAGATACTATTTTTATACTTGGCATGAATTCAGTATTTTTGACCTTTGTCACTTCACCAAGTTTGGCAAAACTGGCCAACGGTTCAAAAGCTTTACTGGGGTACAGAGACAAAGATGCAGAGAACATGATCAAAGCTCAATTTTTTTATAGAAGTAGGTTAATGGGAAAACTTCAACCTACCATTTCTTGTAAGCATGAGATCCCAAGTAAATTTACCAAACCCATTTCTGCAGTTTTCTATTGTCATATTTCATTGGAAATGCAGTGATAGATGCCCCTCCCATGCCTGTATATTATTTTGGGTGAGGAAATCTGGCCAATGGAAAGACCACTTTCCCCTTGCTGTGTACCAGAAATCCCTAAGTAGGACAGAGACGCAGAATCTGTGGTTCAAAAAGAGTTCCTGAAATGCATGAATGCTCTAAAACAAAGGCAAGAATTTTATGTTGCAGAGGAATTTGATTTGATTTAAGCCTTTGCATAGGAGTAGCAAAGGGCCTATTTGATATGGTACCTCAGAAGTTAATTTCTTAAAATATTCCTTTTTTGTGTCCTTGATGTCCACAGACACATATCAGAAACATCGCAATTGTCTGTCCAGCTGTGACAGATTATTGGTGGCTTTGTACATAAAGCAGATTCTGTGACTTGTGATGCTTCGCCACTGGCCTAGGACAAGTGCCAACTTGGGTTATTCCATTCTGTTGACCTAAATTCCTCTCACACAGTCAGGTAGATGCAGTATCATCCTTTACTTCCTGTCCCAAATTATAACACAGATTCTCTTCACACACACAGGTATTTTACACTGCTCCTCAACTCTGATGGTCAAGCCAAGAGTGATAGGAATTGACACACCATGGTTAACAGATAGGAATTTTAAGTCCAGAGATGTCAATTGTAAACTAAGTTTGGTCACTGACTTTCCTTTTGATTTCCATCAAGTTGCTTAAATTCCTTTTTTTTGTTGGTTTTTTTCATAAAATGAGAGAGTGGGGAAATACGAGTGTGTAAAATCAGATGAAAGCTGACATGAATGTATGGGGTTATTTTCTGTATGTAATATTTGTGCAATGTAGTACTTTCTGCAATTGCACATCTGTGCCTCTCCTACCAGGGACACTGACAATCAGCTCATCTGGGTCCAGTTAACATTTGAAGGGGAGGAGCTCTTACAATTTCATTGAGAATTACGGGGAGCCTCTAACAAAACCCCGTCTCCCGCGTGCTGTGGAATTCTTTATTGGCAAGAGAGAAGCCAAGCTTCTGGCCATTTGAGACAGGTCATGTTGGTTCTGGCAGCTACATCCTATCATAAAAGCATTTGAAGAAAAAATCTGTGGAAAACAGGGCATTGGGTGGAGGTGCTTGTGTGCGCAACTGTGCCCAGAACGTTGCCCACAGATAGCAAAGCTGGCATCAGACTTCTGGGGGCCAGCTGCCAAGTGTGGGTGGGTAGTGAGAGCACAAAAGCGTATTCCTGTGGGCTTTGCAGGCTGGAGGAGCTGTACGTGTTCCCACAGGCAAACAATCCTGCCATCGGCACCAAGCATCTCACCCTGCAAAGCTCTTCCCTCCCCACCACAGAAGAGCCGCCACTTGCCCACCTACCCAAAGGACACGCTTTTTCCAAAATTGATGAGTGTTTCCCCAACACCTCCCAACAAACAAGTTCAATGAAAGTAGGGTAGATTTAAAAAAGACTCTTGACGCAGTTTTGGTAACAAGATTGGGTAGTGGTGCTGCTAAATCTCACATAGTAAGCAGAAAGCCTGCTAGCATTCACAAACTACTCCTGTCCTAGGAACCTGTGGTGGCCCCATTACCTCACCCACACCAGGACAGTCAGGAATAATCCCAAGAAGGCTGAGGGAACACAGGGCTATTTAAGAGATCTAATTTGGTCCTCTGTTGTTTTACACTGTTTGAAGATGTGCTACTACGCAGGTTGGTACTAGAAAAGTACCAAGTTAAGAGAGCTACTGGGAGCAGGAAAATACCTTCAAAGCTTTGATTTTGACCCAGGTGAGGCAGGTACTGTATGTATGAAGTCTGTCGCAGGATAAGAAGCTTTTTTTGCTAGCACATGAACTATGTAACACAACATGAGTCAGCTAATGAGGGATGAAAGCTTCTGCCCAGGACAGATAAGTTGAGCCCCAGGCAATTAATTATGTGACACTCTTATTGACACATTAAAAATAAAATGGTGTGTCATTATTTCACACAGACCAAAATGATCTCATAAAGGTTTTATTGAAAATGTAAGGGTCTTTCTTCTTAACGTTCCCATAAAGTTCTTTTTTGGCATTTTGCAAATTTTGTGAATAAATTTCTTCTCTCCTGCTCTTGGGTGAGCTGGGAGCCGTGGTCCCAGCCAAGAGCTGGCTACATTCTAGAGTGTTTGAATCCCCCCAGTCCAAGTGGCAATATGAGGGTGAGAGTTGTAAAAATAGTAAGTACTATAAATGGCTAGGGATCCCATCAGTTTGCTAAGGCTGAGAGCCCTTTCACATGTTTGAGCTGTAAAGATTCCCAATGAACAGACAAGAGACCTCTGCAGCTTCCCAGGAATTACTCTTCCAATAAGCTACTGCTGATTCAGCTAAGGTACCCATGTTACAACATGTGATTCATAAACATGGTGCATCATCATCATGGGTTTGGAAGAAATGCTTTTCCTTCAGCCAATAACAAATGTTTTAATGTTCCTTTCTTCCATTTTTGCACAACTGTTTTTGGCACTTACATGATTCAATAAAAATTGAACTCTGCCTAAAAAAAGGCAGGCAGACTCCACAAGTAGGGTCTGATTTGTAGGTTTCAAATGGCTGGGGAAATGGTGGGATTATCCTCCTCTGATGGAAGCTGAACAGCTAGGCTCTTGCCTCAGTGTAGAATGGAAAAAACACCAAGATCCGTGACCTTTGCTCCTCTCCCAAGGACTGGCCTGCTGGTTGAATTCCGGGAAACCAATAAGACTCTCTAGCATCAGCCTCATGACCCAGAAACCTCTCTTGAATTTAGCAGAGAACAGGGGAAAGGTTCATCAACATTTCTAGTGTCCAGAATGACTTCCAATTAGACAATAGTATATTACACAGTAGGTAACATAATGCCATGTTGCCTCTAACAAATCCCTTCTGATATCAAGGAGAGTCCTCAGTATGGATGATGGGGACCTGCATTGAGTTTAACAAGAAAACCAGAAGATATACAAATCTTTTTGGCTTTCCAGAAATACTCTTAAATAAAAAAGAAAAAGGAATATGCCTCACATTGAATTCCAAATCTTCGTTAAAAAATGTGAATTCTTGTGACTTAGTGTCAATCTGAATTTGCACAATTGCAAAGCAATTCATGTTGGCATTACTGGGTCAAAGAGCCTCCTGCTGCAAGCTCTCCTGGCAATCATACTCTCTCCCATACCAAGCTCCTGCTGAGGTTATCCTGGAAAAGATTTTGGAGAAATGAGGCCTGGTCTTAAATATTTTATTGACTTTGAAACTGCTTTTGTGATATTTCTTTAGGCAAGACACTGATTGCATGTGCTCTATTAAACTTAGTTCAGCTGCCATAGCTAATATCAAACCAAAGAATAATGTTGGTCTAAAACCTTACTTTTATATTCTCTAAAGGCCAAATTTTGGTCACACTCTGTTTCATACACAGATTGAACAAAGCCAGTGACAAAGGCATTTCAGGAACCTGTACAACATCTTTGGCATTCACAGCACACAATCCATTGCAAACACTAACAGATGTAAAATTTGCTCCTATGCAACTCAACTAAAAATGTTCTCTCTATGTGATGCAACAAAGCTGCAATCTGCATTAACTCAACTGTAGGTAACAAAAAAAGGGCCACAAAAGCCTTTCTCAGCTGATATTTTAATCACCAGCATCTCCTACTGTCTTGCTAGTTTCAGGTTCCTCAGTTCCTGGTCGTGCAGTCCCCAGTGCCAGCAGGTGGGTATCCAGCGCAGATGCATAAGGATGTCAGTGCCAAGCATAGGGCCTCACCTGTATTCACTGGCATTCTAACATTCTAACATGAATGTTAGAAACAGTAGAATCAAAAAGCTTTTGAAATCCTGTCCCTGTCCTAGCACCCTCCACAAATCCTGAAACAGCAAAGGCCATGACAAGATTCTCTGGGAATGGGTTGCTATTTCAGTATCACAAGCAAATGCACAGCACATTAGCACTGCCGTTGCTCCAGCATCCTCCCACACCCCCTCTTCTCCACCACCTCCCTGCAAGAATTGTGCTCGGGTATTTTACACAGATCACTTCACAGGTAGGACACACTGCTCTTACTGTTCCTGCTTTTCAGAGAAAACATGCTTGAAAAACTAACCATCAATAAAAGGCTGTGTAATTGCCCAAAGCCAGGGATTCAGTCTGCTGACGGCTCCTATTTCACACACAGGTGTGATATTGTCACACAAAGGCAGCAGCACCTCCTGGGGGAACAGGGCCCCCAAATCCACACATGCAATAAGAAGAAAAATAAAGATGCCTTACCCACATGGGTGATAACTGTAGTCAGTCGCTGGGTGAGCTCCTGATGTGACATCTCTTCTTCTTTTAGCCAAAAAAGCATTTCACACAGAGAACTACACAGCATCCAAAAAAAGATGCACCCAGAGTGGGAGGCTGCACACTCACTGCCTCACTTGCACACAAAGCAAGGACCACTCCCACGGCACGGCCCTTCCAGCTCTCACATCTTCTCTCAGCTGCTCACCTCTTCCAATTTGCTGCCATCCATGTATGGACCTTGAAAAGCTCCTTCGAAACGGGGATTTTACCCCCCCTTGACGGAAGGAAGGGAGCAGGAGGGGGGAAATATAATAGCGGGAGAAAGCAGACGAGTTGATTGCTTATGGCTTTTTTCCTCCCTTCTCCCGCGGATGAGGCAAAGGATAAAGAGACAAACCAGCAAGCAGATACCTTCCTCCAGGGAGACTTTTGGATGGTGATGTTGCGAGTGAGGGAAAAATCCTGGAGGTAGGAATGGCATCGGGAGGAGTGGAGCTGGCAGGAGAGCTCTAAAAGCCGCAGCTGCTCTGCGACGCTCCCTTCAGCAGCGTGCCTGGGAGTGGAGAACAACACGCTCACAGCCTCCGATGCTCCCCCTCGGCCCCTGGGGCCCGAGTGCCTTGCAGGCTGTCGTTGAGTGGAACCCCGCAATGTCTCCAGAGACCCTCCTCCCACTCCCTCTTAGAAGCCCCTGCCTGCGGGGCCACCGCTTCCATGGAGGGGGAGGGGGGCACTGGGCGTTCTGTGTGCGTTGTGGCCAGAGGCTTTGTTGCTCCACCTGCACGGACAGGATCCCTGGGATCCTGGCTGAGCCCAGAGGACCCTCTCCAGCTGCACTTGTACAAGCAGGGTGAAGTAAGTACTCAGCCGTGGGTGCTGGGCAGGGCTCACCTGCCATCGTGGCCACGGAGCTCAGCCGTGCCCGTGGGCAGGCAGGCACAGATGGCGTCCAGTGGCCAGAGCAGGTCTGTGGGGAGCAGCTGCCCCTGGGTGCCTGCGACACAGCTGAGCCTTGCCCGGATGCGTGGCTGCCATGGGGCAACGGGCTGCCGACCAACGGGAAAGCTTCATCAACCCTGCCGGCTACAGATCCCAGCTGCGATCCGAGAACACGGAGAGTAAGGCAGGCAAGGAAGCAAGAAAGGGCAGGACAAGCCGGGGACTTGTATGTCTCCATTCCATCCCTCTTTGCACCTCATCCTTGGAAGCCTACCTGAAGCTCCACACAAGGTAATTCCGGAAACACGGAAAACTTATTGCACAGCTAAAATGGAAGAAATAAAAGAGAGAAGGGTGCGGCTGCCTGCAAGAGCTGCTCTATTCCCACAGAATTAATTCAGCTCTAAATCCAGATCCCTACCCATCCATAGAGTTTTGCTTAAGTTCACCTTTCCAAGCACGCCAAAGAACCTGACAATACATATGCCCAACTATGCCAAGAGGTTCCTTGCATACTCCCGTTCCGTTAGTTTAACAGCAAATCTGTCAGAAAACATGAGAAGGATGACTTCAGAGCCACTTACCTGCCAACATTTGGGGATTAAAGCAAAAGCCATTTTTTTCTGAGATCCAATTTTACTGCCTATCTGCGCAATAAAGGTCAAACTGCAGAAACCTTGACTAATATTAAAAGGATTCCCCCAACCAGGGAAGAGATGCCATCACTGGGGGAAGAAAAGTATGTGGGAAGCAGACTGACATCTAGGTATAATTTTTTGAGGGATTTGAAAGGGATGCTTTATTTTTTTCTTGAAGGGTCACAGATGGCAGGTAGGAACACAGCACTAGAAAAGTCATCATGTTTCCAGACATTTTTTTTTTTCTGCAGACACAGACACTGTATAAGCCCATTCATAAATTAAATACACTGAATAGCAGAGTAGATGAGAGTAGTGCTCTCACTACTCCTACAGCAAGGCTGTTCAAGAACATCAAGGATAACTAAGAGCCTTTGTCTAATTTCTAGCTAGATTAGTTCTCAGCTATTTTAAGACCATATGCTCTTATACCAACATTGTTATTCAGCATCAGTAACTGCAGACTTGTGGATATTTGCTATTTTAAGATCCCTTTTCTCTTATTATTTGTTCTTGCTATTAATCTGCTTTCCAGCTTTCCAGCACACCTTCAATAGCTTTTGAACTTGTCGCTCAATTGCAATCCAGTTCAGGAGAGAGGAATTCTCACAAGTTCACTGAAACTCAGCCAGGTGCACAAAGTCTGAAAGGGGGAAGGATGCAATAGGGACTCACTAATTAATCCTGGCTGCCCCCTGCCCAGCTAAAACTGCGGGGTGGGTTACATGGGATCAGTTCAATGCTAAATGGGATTCAGTCCAAGTTGAGGATGCTGCCCCTCCCTTATGATGTGAGTGATAATAAACAAAAGGGGGGAATTTTGGTGGGAAGGTTTGGGCAGCAGGACACAGCCATAGCATAGCAAACTCCAATAGCTTTACCAGTTACAGGATGATTTCTTTACACTGCCAAGATTCAGTGGTGCCTGCATTAAAAAAAGGCTACTGTTCATTGTGTATATTGCCATGAGAAATTCCCAAATGGAAGAGCTACAGGGGACTGAACCAAGTCAAAAATATTGCAAAAGCATGGGTGATCCACAAACCCAAATTGAGAAAGGGAAAAAATGGGAGCCTAGACTATAGAGATCTCTTGGAGACACAGAGAAATGAAAGCCCTGTATCTATCACTTGAGGAATGTTTGAAAGATGCTGAAGTAACTTAGTCCATCGATGGGATGGTAACAATTTCCAGTACTGGCAATTTTTTTCTGTGAAATTGAGACAGTACTTTTACAACAAATACTGACTTCCCCCCTGAAGGATAAAAGCCCTTGCTGATAAACATGTGGTAGAGGTACAGAGGATGATGATTCACATTCCAGGCAGGGATCTCAGTGAAAGCAGAATCAGGGGCTGTGCAAACGCCACGGTTTCACTGCTCAGATGATGGCCAACAGGCAAAAGAATTTGATTTTTCCACAGAGTGACAGCCTGACAAATCACCAGCTCTTTATTAGATCCTGAATCAAACATCTGAGACCAAAGCATTGTAAGCAATTGCAATAAGCAGTAAATTGCACACTGCTAACACAAAGTGTTTATAAGACTCTATGGCCTGATCGGGATAAGGGGAAACTCTCACAGGGGGAAAAAAAAATATATTTTCTTCTTTTTCATCTTATACAGCTATACATCTTCCTTCAGTCACTAAAAAACACTCAGCCAACTGAGCCTGAAGGGCTGTTGGGAATAGAAATGAGATCTGTCCCTGAAACTAGCCTATCTTCTTCACTGTCTTGATTATTTCCATTTTCCCAGTCCTATATAACCTTTACAGACTTACCCATCTTTCAGTTTTTCATGAAATTCTCCTTCCAGAACAAGACTACAACCTTCTGGTGTACAGAGTGCATCAGAAGAGATTTCCATAGCAGAAAAATAGGCAGGTTGATGGAATAACAGAGAACCCTTTACCAGGTTTCTTTCTTTGAAAACTTTGGTACTACTTTGGTATCATATCCCTTCCGCCTTTAACTTTTGTCTCTAGACTGGCTGATCCCTGTATCAAAGGCTGCGGCTCTGTTACTTGCTGGGAAAAACTAGAATACTTTTGGCACAATTGGGAAAGGTAATTACACTGTCACCACTTCCGACTGGCTATGGCAGTACCTCAGATCTGCAGCACATCTCCGTCAGTAGAAGAAACTGTTAAGTGAGTCAGATACCTCTTTGATTCACACACAAAGAAGGCACACAGAGTGCTGCTTCCTTTCTGGGACATCAGTCACATAGTAAAGGAAAATAACACTCCATATTTTAAGTTTTCTTACTTTTATTCTACTTGGAACACTTTGGCCAACAGTGCTTTTGTTTGGCTTTTAAGAGAGTCACAGTGCTAGTGCTTCTCTGCTGCTCTCAGCTTTCCGCTGGCCTCTCGGTCAGCTCCTGTGACAAATCTGGGCTTCTCTGCCAAAACTTGCAGGGACACCTTTTCTCCACACACAGCTCCCCTGGCAACGCCTGATGCTCTATCCTCACACTTAGCCTCTCACCTAAGCTCTGCAATGCCTGACTTGCTTTGCCTCAGATGCTGTTTCAGCTACTTGAAAAGGAGCGCAGCTTCTTGTAAAATCCATTCTGAAGAAAAAGAGGCCACTGAAGACACAATACTAGTTTTAGCAAAATTCTCTGTTCCTCTCCCTGTCTTCCTTCCCAGTCATAAACCTTTTTCTCACGATCATTTACATCAATCATTCACTTTCTGTGCTCCAGAACAACTGTCCTGACACAGGGTGGGCAGTGGCCCACCTGTGAGCAGGACTATTAATATACCCTCGAGAAAGAGTGCATGAAACAGGCCACTTAAAGAGATTATCCCTCTCCAGTATTTCCCTGTCACATTGCAGTGATCTCTGGTTCAGGGACTTTCTGAGCTGAAGTCTGCATACGGCTGATAATATTTAATACTCTATTTCTTCAGGAATCTGTCTGGCTATTTTTTTAATCTGCTTATAATTTTGATGGCCATGAAGTTTGATAGTAACAAGACTTGCAATTTAAATATACATTGTGTGAAAAAAACTACTTCTTTTGGTTTTAAATCTGAAGCTTGATAGCTCAGTTTCAGGCCTCTGATTCCTGTGTCTTGAGAAGGAATGGATACCCTCCTATTTGCAGTATCTACCTTAGCCATGACTTTTTATACAGTGATCATATCCCACAGTTTCCTGAGCAGAGCTAAATGCTGTCCTAGTTATTATATCTACGGGAATAAAAAAAAAAGCCCATTGATACCTTCAACGTTCTTGCCATGTTGCTTTCAACCTTCTCTTGTTTATGCAGCCTGGACAGTGAAAACTGCCAGTGCCAGTCTGCTCTGTGTTGCTCACATAATTCTGGCAGAAGTCTTCCAATGCTAAGAGTTAGGAGACAAATGTTTGCTGTTAAATTTTCACAAAAATCCATATGCCTATTTTTATTGTATTCATTTCTTTCAACTCTTTCCTCTTTTAAAACAAAGCCTGGATTTTAGACAAAGCTGTTGAACAGAAGTGATTCTGTAATTTTTAGGCCCAGCTTACTTTTATGAACTCTATGTAGTTTATTTTAAGGAAGCCACTTGTCCACTTTCAGCATCATAAAAATCCCTGAGCTGATCTCCTAGGAAGAGATCATGTCAACTGACTGGAGGTCTAGATTGATGGAGGCATGGGGAGGTCTCCAGAGCAGCAGGCAGAGTAACTTATAAAGACAAATGTCCTCCCCCTAATCAATTCTCCTGCCCTGCTACTGTGACTAGCCCCTGACACATTGGTTTTCTGTCAGAGGAGCTCTTGAACCCTCATTCTGTGGCTGTACATCTGCAAATGGCTCCCATAAGACTGGTGTCCTGGTTTCAGCTGGGATAGATTTGGTTTGCTTCTTAGAAGTTGGTACAATGTTGTGTTTTGGATTCAGTGTGAGAATAATGCTGATATGAAACTGATGCTTTAGTTGTAGCCAAGTAGTGCTTACCCTAAGTCAAAAACTTTCCAGTGTCCCATGTTCTGCTAGTGAGGAGGGGTACAAAAATCTGGGAGGTAGCATGGCTGGGACAGCTGACCTGAACTGGCCAAAGGGATATTCCATGCCATAGAATGTCTTGCCCAGTGTATAAACAGGGGGAGTTGGCCAGGAGGGTCTGATCACTGCTCAGGGATGGGCTGAGCACCAGTCAGCTTTGTGTGAATCACTTGTCTGGGGTTTTATTTCTCATTCTGTCCTTGACATTACAATTATTATTGCTAGTTTTCTTGTTATCTTCAGTATTATAATTATATTTTACTTTGTTTCAATAATTAAATTGTTCTTACCTCAACCCACAAGTTTTACTTTTTTTTCTGATTCTCCTCCCCATCCCATCAGAGGGACAGGAGAACTATGTGAGGACCGCATGGATTTAGTTACTGGCTGGAGTTGAACCACAGCAACTGGGAAGGGTCCCCATTTAGGTCAGCTCAAGGAGCACTGACTAAGCTGGTGTAAAACACAATCTTTCCCATGGAAAAAGCCAGACAGAAGCAAATGAGAGGACATGGTAACTGAGTTTGATCTGTTGGACCTTACGATGGCAAGTGAATGCAATTCAACAGAATAGAGGAAGCATAATTTTCAGTCCTTACATATGTGAGGGAGAGAGAGAAAAAAACAGGGAGCAACAGAAGGAAGCTTGGGCTTCATTATTCCTTTTTGGAATTTTAAACTTTTCTTAAGGTAATGAAACGAAAAGTTGTGTTATGAAGTTCAGTTAATGTAGCAGAAGGGAAATTCCACTGCTGATTTGAACCTCAGGCTCATCCAGAGTTGACAAAATGCTGAAATACAAGATACATTTGAGGTGGCCCCATTAAGGAAAGTGGATTGAATAGAGACCAACAAATAGAACAAAGCTTCAAAAAGACCGCAAAGCTTTAATACACTTGCAGAAAGAAACTGATTTCAGAAATCATTTGTTACCATGACTTGGAAGTACCAAATATAATCACAGTGGGGAAAAAAATCATTGCACTTTCATCTAAAACAAAACAACTTCAGTAATTATATGTGTGGGCATTTCTTGCTAAGACTACAATCTGGATTTCATTCTTCAAGAGAACAATGCCAGATGAGAGGAAACAACTTATTTAAAATTGCCCAGACAAGAACTACAGGTTTGACTCACTGACAGATTTATGTATTTTCAGCCTACATTTTTTCCTACATCTCCTTTTCCAAAGGCTGTTCTTCTGTTGCCATAGAGACCATTTCCAGTCTCTTTTCACTTCCACAGGGTCTATTCTGGGGGATCATTGCTGCAGCTTCCCAGGCTTCTCCGTCCGTGTCTCATGCCCAGGAGTAGCCAAGGGACAACAGTAAAGCAGAACATCTGCAGCCACACAATACCCAGCTGCTGGTAGCAGAAATACTCCCATTTTTTTACCCACAAAGCTGACGTGTAATTGGAAGGATAAGCTACAGCCACCCAGCACATGGAAATGTGGGCGTTCTTCACGACTGCCACATCTACCAGGATGTTTTTTCATCATTTAAAGGGATCTGTCACATCAATCACAGTCCTGAATTTACTTTTTGCCTGGCTTAGCTGTGATGGATGTCATTAGAAATAGTGAGAAAACACAAAGGATTCACTTTCACTTCACTCCACCAATAACCCTGAGCCTGCACACCTCGGGGAGCTGTTCGCACGGCAGCAGCGAGGGCGGGAGCAGGTTTGAGCATGGACGCCCATAAAGGCGCAAATGTCTGTCCCAGGACAGGCCCTGACCAGCCTCGGGCTCACCTAGGTTTCATTTCACTTCACTCGGGGGCGCTTCCAGAGCCCCCAGAGGCACCTCAGCCGTCAGGGGAAGGCAGCAGGTCCCACTGCACAGAGAGGTCCCTCCTCCGCTTGCTCTCGTGCAGCGCTTGTTTTTTGGGGAGATCTTTTTGCTCTTTATTTCACGTTCGGGGACGCGCATTTGTGAGGCGGCGCGCGCACCCGCCCTGAGGGACGGCCCGCTTCCCGCCCTCCGCGCGCGCTGCCCCCCTCACCCCCGCCCCTTCAGGTACGACAGCGCGCGCAGCGTGACGCCAGCGCCCGCCCCCTCCCCGGCGGCGCCGCACTCTGTGATTGGCTCTCGGCGGGCGGAAGCGGCCCTGCCCCGGTGCGCGGGCGGGTTGGCGGGAAGGGTCGGCGGGACCGGAGTGGGGTCTGTGGCTGACGGGGCCGTGAGGCGGCTCGGCCTGGCATGGCCATGCAGGCCTTCCTCAAGGGCCCGGCCTCTATCAGCACCAAGCCCATCGCTGCCAAGGAAAAGAGTGCGGCCGGGAGCAGCGGGGAGGGCAAGAGGACCAAACCGATCCCCTGGGTGGAGAAATAGTAAGGGATGCTCTGGGGCAGTGGGAGCGCTGCCCATGGGAGGGGAGGTTGGCTCCGGAGGGTACAGAGAGGTAGTTAGTGCATAGCAAAAGGGGGTCACAGGTGTGGGTGTTCCCACCAGGGAGAACAGCTTAACTTTCCCTGTTATGGGGGAACTCCAGGTACTGGGTACTGTAAGTGCCCTTTGTGGCTGGTACTGAGCAGAAAATCTTGGCCATGTCAAGCGGTGCTGTTTCATCGCTGTGTTTTGGTGCGTGAATGCATTTAATGCTTTGGTTTTTTGAGAAGCCTTTATCACAAAGTGGTAAAATATTGCAGTTCAGCTTTTAAAAACATCTCAGACAGGTGTTTACGATACAAAAAGACAAACAGCTTCCTGAGGAATTAGATCTCTTCAGTAATAGAGACCAGAGGCATTAGACTTCCTGTTGCGATTTTGATTTCAACTACCAAGTTCACTGTAATACTTCAGTACCTGATGTAATCAGAAGGGGGAAATGTTGTTTTTCTCAATTTTAGCTTTCCTATGAAACTTCGTTAGCTAATAAATTTTATTTAATGTCTTTTTATTTAGTCGCCCCAAAAATGTGGATGAAGTCGCCTTCCAGGATGAAGTTGTAGCCGTGCTGAAGAAGTCCCTGGAAGGTGCTGATGTGAGTGTAATGACAACATCTACCTAATCAGCACTATTAGATAGACACTTGAGTCAGTGGTAACAAAACTTTCTCTTTTCTAACTTAGCAATAATCATTTTTACAGTGGTATTTCATGAACAGGCTAAGTGATTCCTCGTGATATATCCTGTGTGATATCCTGTTGTGATATATGTGTAAAGCTTCTTATAATTCCAGTCCTCTAAACACTGTAGCATTGTAAGTTCCATGATGCACTTTGGAATTTTTCTGGGAAAGCTCAAATGGTAAGCTACTTGTTAATAGTGTCAAACCTGGAATAGCTTTTGGTGTCTCCACTAGTACTTGTGACATTCTTGTTTAAGACAAGAGGATAAAGTTTTTCATTCATAGACAAGTCTGGATTGCCAGTCACTCCTAAACACTTCTAGCAATCTGTCAGTGCTACTGTGAAACTGCTAAGCACTGCAAATTTTGGCTAATAAGAGAAATTTAATTTATAAGTGCCAGGTCTACTGCTTGGACAGTGATTCCCAAACTTTTTGGGTTAAAGTTTCCAAGTAACTCTCTTTGGCTTTAAAAAGCTAAGTATGGCAGTTGCAGGGTTGGCTTTCGTGACCTAAGAGTGTAGATGAGCAGAGCATTTGTAGTTGTATTTGTTTACTCTTGCATTTGCTTTTGGATAAAAATTTAGTAAATATTTGGTATGTTTGATGGTTGTTTCTTCCAAAGCACCTGACGTGGAGGTGAAGGGGCTGAAGGGAGAAATAAAGTACATAGCCAAGAGATGGCTCTGCTTTTTTCCAAATTTGAACAATTCCTTCTTTTGTACATACTGAGACTTTTTTTTCCTCCTCACCTAGGACGATCACACTTGTGCTTCAAAAGCTGTTTTCTTGGGCTGCAGCTTTGGTTTGCTCTGCAGTGATATGAGTCTGTTTATCTCTGAAAATAATAATTTAATCAGAGCTTGCAAAGCAGATGTACCTCATTTGTTTGAGCATATGAAGCCAAAATCAAACTGGTACAACACAACTGTGCAAGATTTGCACTTCTTTCTTTAGTTCCTTTCTCCATGTTCAGTTTGCTTTGAAAATGCTCTTGTGATGTGACCTTGTCATGTATTGTTGTACCCCAGAAATCTGTGTTTCAACAGCAATGCTGCTGGATTACAGTATTTATAGAGTTGAGGTAATTAGGAAGGAACTGTTAACAGCAAAGGAGAAATGAGCTGCTGCCACCTATTCTGTCTGGACATATCAGTTGTGTAACATTGCTTAGGTGATGGGTTGGGAAGTTCTATTTTGAGCAACAGTTATTTAAAACCCTACAGCTTGTGGATCAGCAGTGTTTCTTGGATTCTGAGCCTAGTGCACTTGTGTTGACTTTTGGCCTCCTGAGTTGAAAAGACAAATTATAATTCCTGTGTATGATTAGAGGCTCTGTATTTTGCCATAGCTACCCAAACTCAGCAAGGCATTTGAGACCAAAATCATGCAAGTACTTTAAAATATTTGGGTTTTTTTAAAATTTAGACATTTTTATTAGTTTCTTGAAAGGACTCGTTGTGTCAAAAAGGCAAAAATGTAATTGAAACTCTGAGGCGGCTAGTACTGACTTCAGTAAGTACACATTACTGCAGAGGTTCTTACTGAGTTTGGTGATCTGGTGAGATGAAAGAAACAGCTGTGACAATGCTGTAGGTTTGAGTAATGTGCTTTTTTAAACCATAGTGTGGGAAATGGAGAGTCAGTCCTCTGTCAATTGGCCTTTATTTGTGGGCCTTGATTTGGGAGCTGCTAAATGGAGCAGGACTTGTAACTCCCTATAACTAATACAGGACTTGTAACTCCCTATAGCCAATATAGCTCCATCTGTAAGAGCACACATCATCCTGTTATAAACTGGAGACAGCAGAGTCCCAGGGGGTTTGAACTAGAGAAATTGATTTCTGTCTGCCAGGAGTGTTGATTTGTTGTTGTTTTTTGGCAAAGAAACTGAAAACGGTCATGGTATTCTTTAGTTTTAATTTACTTCATGATACCTTAATAACCTTAAAAGAGAGTGTAGGATTATCATTGCAATTTACATCTTCACTTGTACTGAAAGTTCTGGAAAAGCATCTGAGATTTGCACTATATGAGGTAGCTTTCCCATGAGCAGAGTGATGCCTGCAGGTATCCTGCTTACTCCTGACAAGCGTGGAAAAATGGATAACCAGATCAGGTTGCAGTTATTTAAAATTAGTGCCACAGTTACATAAAGGATTAGGTTGTGCTTGGTGAAAAGTGGTGTAAATACTTCAGTGAGAAACCAGCATAAATGAGGTTGAAACAGAAACAGTGATAAAGTTAGGGTGTAATGGAATTAGGAAACATTCTAATTAAAACCTTTTACCTGCTTATGCTTTTTTTTGAGGACAGTAGTGTGTGAATTAGCACCAAGGCATGAAATTATGAATCTCCTCACAAACATCTACCCTTGCAATGTGCCAACCCAGCACAGAGATTGGTGAATTTTCAGCTGTCATTCAGCTTTTCATCTCTCTGGCTGTCATAAAAGAGGGGGATAATACTATTGTGGTATCTAAACTTGAAAAGGTGTTTGTTAGTAGGGGATGCTGTTTGCTTATTAGTAATTAGGGAAACAAGCAACAATTGATTGGCAGAAAGAGCAGGCAAAACTTGAAATTCATTTATTTACTAGAAATTGATTGAAGATTGAAATTCTTCTATCTCTGCTTTAGGATACATACACAGTTGAGTCTGTGCTCTGTGTCTTGTCTTAGTTGTTAAAATGGGATGTTTGTTACCAAACTGATTGTCTCTATTTCATTTTCTGATTATGGGTTGTGTACTCCTGCATTTTTCTCTGCTCTTTGGATGATTTTGGTTTTGCTGTTCCCATTCTGTCTGCATTACATGCTATATTCAGCATAGAATTCTCTAATCTAATTTTAGTTGACTCTTTAAAAATAGAATGCTTATTAAGGGCTAGAAATCAAGTCAGACTGAGAGGTTTGTCTTTTTGCTCTTGGTTGGAGGGAACTTTTGGATTCTTGTTTTAAGAATGTAGAAGTGGAACATCCCCTATTGTCAAAGACAGCAGTTTTAAAGTGATAATTTATATAAGTGATTGCTTGAAATAGTAATATAGAAAACTATCACTCCTGTGTCAGCTGGAAAACTTCTTGATTTCAGCCAAAATTCAGTCGTGGCTTATACAAATTTTGTTTATGCCAGCTTTGTTCTTTGTGTTGCTCAGATGTATTTATGGAGATCAGTCATGTTCCCTCTCAGCTTTTGTTTTGCTGAGCTAAATAAATCAAACTCTTCAAAAAGTCACTTCTCATAAGATAGGTTTTTCACTCCTTTAATCAGTTTTCCCAGTTTGGATTCATTATCCTTGTCTAAGGATGACTTCAACTGTGTGCAGCTCATTACTTGTTAGTATTAATAATTTACATCTGTATTAAAAGTGCACAGTTTGGACCACCACATTACACAGGCTTATACTGCTCCTCTGACAGACAAAACAAAACCAGCTTATGTTTCATTCCATCTAATGAATTTCAGATATTTAGCAGATACTTAGTTATGTTCTCAAATTTTTTTGCTTTGTGCTGCTGAATGTCATCCTAAAATTACTGCTGCAGTCTTTGCTGTGCTGCTTTGATCTTCCTGTGTCAGCATATCTCCTTAATGCAGTTGTATTTCTCATGCTCAACTCATCACTTAAATTATTTTAAAGATCAATTAACCTAATTTCTTTAAGAAATGCCAGTGGTCTCCTTTGAAAACTCCTTGGATGGGTGCAGGGATTTGCGGGGGCGGTGCAGTGCAGTGAGCCCTGCCCTGTCCCCGCGGTCGCTGTTGGCGGCGTCCGCGCTGCCCTCGCTGCAGTCCGGCCTTCCCGGCTGCCCTGGGCTCGCTGCAGTGCAGTTGGTGGCAGCACAGAGCCCTCAGCGTGGCTGGACAAGGCAGGCTGGGGAGCTGAGAAAGCAAAGGATGGTTTCATCTGCACTGCTGGTATTGCCTAGGCTGTTTAAGGGCATTCTTGGATAAATTTGGGTGTCACTGCAATCAGAATAGTAAGCTCTGTAGGCTTTAGTGATCTCAGACATGCCCTGGAGTGTATATATAAAAATAAATATTGATTGGAATATCAGTTTGGATAGAACATGGAATGGTGCCACCAAATAACACTTGTTCATGCTGTGCTATAAACAGCAACTGTTTGTCCTCCTTTGGAGACCTAGAAGTGAAAGACTTGCCATTATTTCCTGTGAGGAATAGATAGTTTCTCTTCTTTTAGGTGCTCAGATTGTCAGTAGGTTTTCCTGTTAGTGCATTTTCTTTTTTGCTTTTCTTACAAATGATGCCTTGCTTTTTCAGCTTCCCAATCTGTTGTTCTATGGCCCACCTGGAACTGGAAAGACTTCCACTATTTTGGCAGCTGCTAGAGAACTGTTTGGGTAAGCTGGAATCGAGTTGCTTCAGTGTAATCAACTGTCACATGTCTCCTAACCATGTGATAAAGTGCATCTGGTCCTAGGCTGCTCTTAGGTAGTTCCCAGCACTTTTTCAGGAATATCTTCATATTCTAATTCAGCTCTAACATAAGATGTCTTTCTCATTTGTCCTGTCACAAGTCACTGATTCCTGTTACCAGTATAGACTTCAGATTGGCAGCCATGTAACCCCCTAACAAAGAGTATGGAAAGAATATGGCTTGCATCTGCCTTACTGAACTTTGTAAAGGAATTCCAATTTTTATGGTTTATTTAGTAAGTTGTTAGCTACATTTAGATCTTAAAGTGCTTCATAAAATGTCTGACTTGTAATCTCTCTGTTACGTACCATTGAATTGTGTCTGGAAAGTAGTATTGGGACTCAGACTAAAATTCAGCATGTACACATTCATTAACTCACTTGTAACACTTGGGAGTTTTTGAGTAGTAAACTCTGATCTCTAAGCAAAAAATGGACGAGAAGGTGGTTCAATGCTATGATCAAATGTAACGCTGAATTTAATACCTCCCCCCATCCCATTTGTCATCTTTAATCTTCGACTCACTGTATTTTGGAGAGAACCATTTCTACTTTAGTAGGAGAAAGACAACTCCACATTGTGAGTCCATTTTAATTCCTAGGCTTTAAAATCCGGTGTATTAATTGTTGGTTTGTTTTTTTAAATTGAGTATAATACTGCAGGTAAATAGTGCATGTCTTTTACTTTCTGGATATTTCATTCTGATAGTACTGCTAGTGACTGTATTGTGGCACTTTACTTGTTATTTCACATTGCTCACAGGCTATAAGTAAAAAGGCATATAATATAGTGCTCTGAACGTATGAAGCCAACTTCCTACTTTTTTTTTTCCCGGTTAACTGATGTAATTTTATACTTCATTGTTTTCTGTAGCCCAGGATGAGATTCTAAAAACAGCTAATGGAAACTCATACCTAACGTTTTATGATCTCAACTTAACTGTCTTTTAACAATGTTATTTAGTAATGCTGATAAAAATAATCCCTGCCATTCAAAACAGCCAGAAGGGTTGTTGTTATATTTTATAACATATCATTACAAGGGTTAGCAGCTAACGTGTTGTAATAAAAATTTTGCAGGCCTGATTTATTCCGGCAAAGAGTCCTTGAGTTAAATGCTTCTGATGAGCGTGGGATACAAGTGATTCGGGAAAAAGTGAAGGCTTTTGCTCAGCTAACGGCGTCTGGAAGCCGTTCAGAGTAAGTGCTGGATCAAACCCCTCCTGCTTAGGACAAAGCATGTGATTGTTTTTGTTTCTGATATAAATGATGGGTCAGCACTGCCCAGAAGTTGGCAACACACAGTGCTTTGGCTGAGCTTTTACTTCATGGAATTTCACATTGGGGGTTCGAATACCCAGGAGGATTTTTGCTGTTGCTGTCAGCATTAGAGGCAGACAGCAAAAACTCCACAAGGTCAAGACTTCTGAGTTTGGGCACATGTTGCTGCCTTTGCAGATGTTGTCTGACTACCATAGAAAAATATCTTCGGGTAAATTGTGCCAGAAGTTACTTCCCTAGTCCTTCTAATCTGCAGGAATTTCTACAACGTGGGTGCTGGTTTCTAAAAGGATTCTGGTGTTAGGGATGGGAAGCCCAGTGCAGGTCAAGCCATTTGTATGGACTGTGGAAAGTAGCAGGAAGAAACTACATGCCAAGACAGCCTGGCAAAAAATGGTATTGTGTACTGGAATCAGTCTGTTGAGTATTCCTGGGAGTTTAGGGAATCAGGAAGCCTGTAAAAAGAAGAGCTACATGAGGTGTTAAAAGAGGTAGCTTACAGTAAGAGTATGTATTTTAGAGGACTTTTGCAGTATTCAAGGGTTGATCTTTCTATGGGAACTCAGTCCCCACCTTTATTACAAATATTAGTCTTTAAAAATAATTTTTAAAATATTGAACCTCTGAATCTCTTCTCTTTTTCAAGGATGCATGCTATTTGCAGTGATTTTTCTTTTTATGTTTTTATTTTTGTTTTTCCTTGGTCTGTACATTTCATGTCTGCTGAATAACAGATTTCTAATTTTTCAGTGGTAAAATGTGTCCTCCTTTTAAAATTGTGATCCTGGATGAAGCAGACTCTATGACTTCAGCAGCCCAGGCAGCCTTAAGACGCACAATGGAAAAAGAATCTAAAACAACACGTTTCTGTCTTATTTGTAACTACATCAGCAGGTACACCTGGAATTTGTTGCTTATTTGGATTTGCTGTCCAGTCTGTAGTCTCTTTTTTAATTTTTCCCTGCTTCAAAGTTGATATCTAATTTTCATAATTTTCAGTTAATCGAGATGTCACAATGTGCATGCAAACCTGAAACAATACTTAGATTTCACTTTTAATTTTTACAATGTTGCAGTTTTAGCGTTATTTAAACCTTAAGGTGTTTTAAACCTTTTCTGCCTTTGCTAGCTTTGCCTGTGAGAACTTGACCCACGCATTCATTTACCACTCTCCTTCCTTCCTTTCAGAATAATTGAACCTTTAACATCTCGATGCTCCAAATTCCGCTTCAAGCCTTTGTCCGACAGTATCCAAAAGCAGAGGCTGTTGGATGTTTCTGAGAAGGAACATGTGAAAATCAGTAATGAGGTAACTTTGTGGTTGCCATGTAATTTTACTGCTTAATCCAGTGCATAATTGCATGGCAGCAAAAGAGGCCAAGTCAGCATACTTTTCCAGGCTGCTCAACTGTATGAAAAAAAATACATAAACTCATTTATTCCTCTTCCAGAGATGAGATGAATTTTAAGTCATCCTAAAATCAGAGAGATGTCCCCCAGTGAAAACTGAAGCCAGACTGTAGGGCTTTTTGTTCTCTGCTGAGTGTACTGGCATTAAACGGTGCTTCTTTCTCAAACTGCCAGCACACATTTGTGTTAGTAGAGAGGTTGTTTTGTAACTTCTGTGTTGTGCTTGGCTCTGACAATCTGCTTGATGCACTAAGTGTTTTAAAGTAACTGCCGAAAAAGTGTATTAGATTTCAATTAACAGTGAACATTTAACTTAGCATTTTCTGACATCATTTTTCAGGCAGTATCATACCTGGTGAAAGTGTCAGAAGGGGACTTAAGAAAAGCAATTACTTTTCTTCAAAGTGCCACTCGCCTAATGGGTGGGAAGGAGATCACAGAGAAGATAATCACTGAAATTGCTGGGGTAAGATGTGCCTTACAGTTTCTCCTGGAATTACTCTGAAAAGCATTTTTCCTATCTCTATCTGCCATTGCTCAAAGTTTGGTTAAAAAATAGTTTTATACTCACTAGTATTGCAGCATGGTAATGATACACTATCTTCCAGAATTTTAAAGACTGCCTGATTCCATACACTTATTACATAGCAGGTTTCTAGCAATTTCTTCTGTAAATCATGGAAAACTGTAAAACAGTCTTATAATTCAAACTGAAGTTGAAATAATCTGCCCATAAATGCAAACTGTGGGAGGTTTTTGTGGGAGAGTAGATTACAACGTTTTTGGTGCTTTTCTATATGTGTGTGTATATAAGTATAGATCATTGCAATATTGGTTTGGAAGCACCACAGGGAAATGACTTTCAGTAGCAGCTCATTTTCAGCTTAATGTTCACAGTGACACTGACAAGGATCTGTGTGGATCCTGCTTTTTAATGAAACAGCAGTGGTTTGTTCTATAATGACATGGGTAATACTGAGAGGCACAGGAGAAACCTGAGAGAAAATGCACTTAATAAAACTTGTGGGAAGGTGTTCCTATAGCAACAAAATACCCCTGAAGAAGGAGAAGTGAGATTAGGAGCTGAGGAGCTGAAAAATAGATGGGCTTTAATGATGGACACACTTTCATGAAGGCACTGCCATAGAAGCTAATTGTAGGGGTTGGGAGGTTCTCATTTTGATGAAACCAGAGGCAATTGCTACTGTGCAGTTTTGCAGAACAATTTTAAACCATTTTCACAGTCAAGTCATTGTTCAGCTTTGTGTATCTGTAAACCAGGTAGTATCTGAATAGATACCAGACATCTGAAACCTGGCAGAAATTGACTGTAATGATAAGAAAGAGAATCATGACATTGTTATTGAATGAATAATGCTTGTTTAAAGCAAAGGAACCCAACTTTACATCTTAATAAAAACTTGAAGTTCTTGGTCATTCACAACTTCTGTGATGCTGGAGTGACCTTAGTGCAAAAGCTTCATAAAGAAGCTTTGAAACCAAACTGTCTAGGCACTCAACTGACAGGAATGACAATGAGTGAAAGGAGAAAGGGGCAGCTCTTCTCTGCACAGGGTGCCATAATGGCATCTGTCAACTTTTTTCCTTCTGATTTATTGTCTGATCTTGTTGCATTGGGCTTTTTTTGGAAGTCGTTTTTGTGTTACTGAAAATAAAACCTATTTGCTGTGTTGTTTAGGTGTAGAATGGTACAGAAAGCGTTGGCTGATCTAACTGTTGAAGAATGTCCTCCTCTTAGTCAGTGTCCCAAATAAGTAGTTGGATTTAGGAAGGTGACTTTGACAGTCCATTGTCATGATATGGTTTTTGCTTAAATGTCACCAGTATAGGACAAATACCACAGCCTAGTTCTCACTTTTAAAATTTATTTTGTCTGTCTCTCATACATGCTAGAAGTGGATGGGTGTGTAGATGAATGAAATCCTGAAATGGCCTCTACCATGAACAGTTTGTTACTGTAAGCACCAACACCGATTTTAAGTTTACAAAGTTGAAATTAAGAAATATCACTTCTTCTTACAGGTCATCCCCAAAGAAACAATTGATGAACTGCTATTGGGCTGCCAGAGTGGTTCCTTTGAGAAACTGGAAACACTGGCAAAGGTAGAGTTCTCTTAATGCTTAACCTGAGTATTTCTCTCAGTCAAGGCCCTGTGAATCCTTTGTTCCCAGGCTACTGCTGAAGAACATTTGGCCTCCATTAATTTGGATGGACATTTGAGAAGTGTCTTTTACCAGTCTGAGGACTCCCAGACTTTCCTTTCTGAAGAAGAGCTGTCAAAGTTGCAAATAAATTTCCCTACCAATGTGACTCTGGCTTTCTCCTGGGTTAAACTGATGGCATGTAGATCTGTTCGGGTCAGCAGAAAAATAAGGTTGCACCAACGCTGTTTCTATTCTCATAAACTTCTCCCTCCCTAAATGGCTTCACTGACCATTGTTCTCAATACTTGACGTTTTTGTAACTAGGCACTACTTATTTTATCTTAAAGCTGTCTTTAGTTGCCAGGGATTTTATTTCTTTAAGAAGTTCTGGTCTTACAGATCTCTCAATTCCTGAGACTAGCAATGACCAGATGAAGAAAATAAATCCTAAGTAGGTGGCCCTTTAAAATGTGAAGGCTGTGGAACTGCCATCTGATGCTGTGGATGCCAAGCCCTCCTAATTTTAGAATAGGATTGGACAGGTTCAGTGGAGGTTGTTAAATGTTTTAAATGTCTCATAAAATTTCTGAGATGTAAATTGTCAGAAGCTGGAAGAACATTTGGACAGAACTACTGCTCTGTGCAGTGCTTGTGCCTGCCTTGCTCGTGCAGCCTGCCTGAGGTGCTCACGCTGGGTCACTGTCGGGCAGGATGCAGGGCAGGGCTGTGCACAGGCTACTGAATTGTCCTCTACAATGTACAAGTTCCATACTAAATTGCAGTGCAGCCTCTCAGTCCAGACAGAATTTTTCAAGATTGTCCTTCCAGTTTGTGGTGTTTCTGCTGCTGAATTACTTCCATTTTCCTCTCTCCCTGTGCAGAATCTCATCAATGAGGGGTTTGCTGTTGCTCAGCTTGTAAACCAGCTACATGACACCATTGTGGAGAGTGAAGATTACAGCGACAAGCAGAAATCTGCAATAGTTGAGAAACTTGCAGTAAGTCTAGCTTGAGTGAAAAAAAACCAAAACACATTAATCTCTACAGATTGATTTTTGTTTGCGCAGTCACTCCCAAGAAGTATGTGTTGATTCCTTGTTCTGAATGTTTCTTGGTAGAATGCAAACTTCTGTCCTGAGAAATTTCATGAGAAGGAATTGAAATCTAGTTAAGTGAATTAATATCCATATTATGTTGTTATAGTGGATTTGATCAAGAGGTTTGTAGGTTTGGGGTTTTTTAATATAACGTGGGAGGGAAAATTAAGATGCGAATAAGTCAGCACTTAAAAAAACTTAGGAGCTGCAAAACGCAGGTTTTTGTTCTGGTGCATAAAATATGCCTTTCCAAAAAAGAGAAGATTCGTTAACTTGCTCCAGTTTTGATGAAGAAGGAAAGCCAGCTGTGGTGGAGGTTTTGCTAAAGTCACTGCAGCCAGGCAGGTGGTGTGGATGCCCTGGAGTGATGCTCCTAGCAGGGGCTTGCAGGGACAGTGCCACACCCCTTTGTGTGTGGAGCTTTCATGTGGTGGCCTCCTGTAGGAGATGAGATGGAGGGTGGAGAGCTCATGGTTTCCAGTCCAGTTGGAGGGGGTGTGATGTGGCTGCTGGAGAAATCTGTGCTGATTAAGAAAACAGCTGGCAAACTTTTTGTTCTCCACTGTACCCCAAGACACAGCTGCCTTGAACATCGCCATTTTTAGAGGGTTTTCCCTTCTCTGTTCCCTCTGCAGGAAGTGGACAAATGCCTGGCAGACGGTGCTGATGAATTCTTGCAGCTGATGAGTCTCTGTGCCCTTGTGATGCAGCAGCTCACACAGAACACCTGACTCCTCCAGCGGCCCTTTGTTCCAGGGGTGGCTGGGGCTCTCAGAGCAGGGACCTGTGTACTTTTGTACTGTTCTCTTTATTTTTGCAATAAAAGGACTGCGCTGCAGTTGGAAAACCTGAGGCTGGCATATTTTGTTCAATTTTTTTACAGTGGGTAAAGAGCAGAGAGGTCTGTAATGCTCCTACTATGAAGTTCTGTGTTGTGCACTTACACGTGGAAACAAATATATCAGAAGTGAGCATATCCATAGTAAGGTCTTCATAAGTTGCAGGCAGACACAGAACAGACATTATTCCTTGTTGCCTATATTGGCTTGGAATAGGCTGACTTGGCAAAATGATCACATCCCTGTAGAACACAGCTTCAGGCTGAACCCAGCTCCTGCAGGAGCACAGCCAACACCTCCACCGTCTTGTATCTGATCCTTTAGGGTTAAACATGGCAAAAATCACTTCACTAGTGAACATACTGCAACTTGTATTCCATTCAAGCTCTCCAAAAAAAAAATGTTCAGCAAAGGGTAGGTCATGTTCTGAAGGTGTCACTTAAGACTTCCTGTCATCTCCCTCTGTTCTTGCTAAAAAGCCATTTTGAAGCTGTGACTTGGATGAGCATCTTTGGGACATTACCCTTTCAGAGATGTTTTGACCACCTGTCCCTCCTTCCTGAATGGTTTGGGAAAAAAAAAATACCCTTGGACAGGTATTAAGCCTAAGTGATGCAGTGCAGAGCTTTTTCATCAAGCCAGCACCCATTATTAAGTGAGCAATTTCCTACTCTGATGAAAGGGTGTTTCAGTGTCAAGGACACAGGTGCAGCACACCAGAGCTTTGTCACCTACAAGTGGCACTTGAAGCTCACCCAGTTCTTGTGTCCAGAACCACCCCTGCAATTAATGACCAAGTAGTACACAAGCTGTGGGCACAAGCACAAGGCTGCAGCAGTTGCCACCTTCAGCTCCCACCACTGAGGCAGAGCAGGTTGCTTCACACTCCCATCAACCCAAGAAGCAACTATTTACCATTTAAGTGAATATAGAAGTATTTTATTGAACATTCAAACTTCATTAAGACATGTGCAATATGGCAAATTTTACTGGGTTTAACCCTAACTAAGACAATAGTATGATTGCTTGCTTGCTGGGGCTTAGCAACAGGGTCCAGATCACACTTACCACTAATTAAATACTTTATTGAATAAATACATATGAAACAAAAATGCATTTTAATGCTCTTATAAAAGTTTAGAGATTTTGAAAGGCCTTTCCAATTTAATCTGAGGTGTAAGTACATACAATAAAGGAAGGTAGGCTAGTTTAACATAATTGGCTGACTTTATACAGCACTTATATCTTTTAGTCCATAAGTAAATTATTAAATGATAAAGAACATCTAATACAACCACTTCTATGGAACTAGGAAATAAATTTCTAATAAAGAAAAAATTTACAGACCCCATGACTTTCCACCCAACCCCAACAGTCTAACCCTAAAGTGGACAAAGCCAATGGCTTTCCCCACAAGAGCTCACGACAGAAAGTCGCTTCTCTTATCAAAAATCTGTATTTCTGATCCGTAATGAGCATTGAGACAAGATTCAATATATCCCCAAAGAAAGAAGCACAATGCGCGTTGTGAATCGCCTATTCAGCAACAGCGAGCACTGGATTCACAACCACCTCATCCCGGGGACTAAATGAGATCAGCCACATTCATCGGCATCTCCTCCACTGTAGTATTGTAGAAAGTCTCAATGTCTCGCAGGATCCTCTTGTCCTCTTCAGTGACAAAATTGATAGCCACACCTTTTCTGCCAAAACGACCACCCCGGCCAATTCTGCACAAAAAGAAAACACATTTACACCAAAGTTAACCTCACCCATCTGCTTTACATGGCTGCAAGATCCATTCTTGACAGCTCCTCTTATCTGCCACTGGCCCATCTATGCTGCCTGAAGAGGGCCAGCTGCCACCCAAGTCACATCTGGTCAGGAAAACCAGCAGCTGGTGGCAGCAGCACAGCAGGTCCATTCCGTGGCAGGCAGCAGGGCACACACAGTTACTCTTTGGCTGCAAAGTAAGATCTTTATTTAATGCTTGGTGCTGCATTCTGAAGTCCTGGGTCAGTCTCTCTCCCCTCTGTTCAACTATGCACCCACCCCTCATGCATCCACTCCAAAGCACAGAGCACACACTGTTGTTTAACAGTAAGACTAAGTTAATCCAACTTTATCCAATAACATAGAACAGCACACTCAATTTCAGAATTTTAATCCGACCTAACTGTTTCCAGTGGGAAAACTTAGGGTTTGTTGGTTTTCTTTAGAGAGTAAAATTCAAGTTCAACATTTCTGTCTAAGCCCACATCAGTCACTGACACATCAGTGCATGCGGTTTAGTTACACCCACCGTGAGCTCCACCTTCCTACAGACTGCACAATAGAGCACCTTGCCAGCAAGAGCTAAATACACAGAAAGGGCTCACAAAACTTAGGGGGTAATCATGACAAAATAAATAAATAAATACCAACTCGCTCTTTATTCAAACTGTGCCGCTTACGAATCCACGTCCTAAATTACGTCAACGTCGTTTCTGAGCACCATCTTGTGTCATCAACTGCTGCTATCGACTCCTGTATTTTTTTATATCAAGTAACAAAGCACAGTTTACTTAATTTAGGGACAGTCACTAGAAGCAGTTAACTAAACCTAGGGAAACAAACTCAAATTGCTACCAGAAGAGACACACCACAGAGAAGAATCCCACTAAGGAGCCACTAAGAGCAAACATGGCACACACAACATGGACACAGCTGAACCTCCACAAATGAAGGCAGCCCTACAAGCTAGGATTAAGTAAGGTCTGTCCTGTCACTGAGCAGCAACAATTCCAGATCAGCCAAAACCCAGATCAAGCGGACCCTACTGTCAAGATGCTGCACCAGTAGCGGTGTCACAGTCACATGTCACAGCCTACATGGCAAAAGGCAATTCAGTTGCTGGCATATTCCCCACAACTCCAAGGTTTATCAGTCATCACTGAACCTGTTACATATCTAAGTTTTCCCACTGCTTTTTAAAGTTTTCAGAAGTTCTGCTTCTCCCTCATTTGAGAACCACTGCTGTGCTGTGCTTTTTTAAAGCCAATCCACAAGTGGTTTTATTCCCTGCTAGCGCTGAGAAGTTTATGCATGGATGCTAACACCTCTGGTTTGGTGAGGACTACAGGATCAGGTGAGGAGGGTGTGTGCCAACGCCCACATCCAGCACAGCACAGGGACTGACTGGGGGGCAGAGCCAACTGACCTGTGAATGTAATTCTCACGATTGGTCGGCAGGTCGTAATTGATAACCAGGGACACTTGCTGCACATCAATGCCACGAGCCTGCAAAGCAACACCGAGTCTTTAATGCAAGTCAGGGGCTATTTTCAAATTTATCTCTCACAGGCTTTTGTCAACCACATCATTAGTTATGAACTACAACTGCGTAGTCCACAGTGGAGCATGGTCTTTGCTGTTCCAAAAAGCTCCCAACAGTTCAGGTTACAAAAACCATCACTCAATTATGAAGCTTTTGGGACAAGGCTGTAACAGGAACATGTTCAATGGAAGACAATACTCACCAGCAAGTCAGTAGTGATCAGGACACGGCTGGACCCTGATCTAAACTCTCTCATGATAACATCCCGTTCCTTCTGGTCCATGTCACCATGCTGAAGAGTTAAAACCAAAGCTGCAATTAGTACAGTTCCAATGCTCCAAACCACAGTATCCCTTAAAGAACAAAGCCATGTATGAAACCCAGCGTCCCTACCTGCTGTGGGAACAAAGCAGGTAGGGATAGAAAGGAAACATTTTACTTTAAGCAGGGGGAACGATAATACAGCACTGCACAGCTATATTATAACTTTCCTGCTTTTCACTAATATCCCCTCATCACCATTTCTTGTCCAGTAAATACAAAGTATTTCAGAAGTCATTGGAAGTAGCAATTCTTACCAGAGCTGAGACTGTGAAGTCCCTGGCATGCATTTTCTCTGTAAGCCAATCTACTTTTCTCCTTGTATTCAGGAAAATAACAGCCTGTGTAATGGTCAGTGTCTCATATAAATCACAGAGAGTATCCAGCTTCCATTCCTGAGCAAAACAAAGACCATCAGGAAACACATCATGACACAGACAGCTCAGTTTATAACACAAACTTGAAACAAAGAACAGAACTCAAATACAACAACCGACTAAGCATACTCTAGCACACAATTACATTTAGTATAACCTGGAAACTGAGTCAAGTATTTACATCAATTGTTGCACCAAATCTTCAGACACAGGACACCGGACATTAAGAAAGAGGTCCACCCTAGTCCTTTTCGATTTAGTGCATCATTATTCTTCTTCTTGCATTTACTCTACTAGCATTATTGCAGAAACTAAAGCTCAGCCTTGGTTTCTGCAATTTTAGCACAGTGCTTTAACAAGAAGGTAAGAGAACCTAACTCCTCCTGCCGGAGCAAGTATAACCAATACTAACCTCTCTCTCAACATTAATGTAGAACTGCTTGATACCCTCCAGAGTCAGTTCTTCCTTCTTCACCAAAATACGGATGGGATCTCTCATGAACTTTTTGGTCACTTCCAACACATCCATTGGCATTGTAGCTGACAGCAACACAACCTAAAATATATTACTCTATGTTAGCACATACCTCATACAACAATGCTCATTTGTGCAATTCAGTTCTCAGCCACACCATAACCAAATCCGCATGCATTGCTTTACCCTGTAGAAGCTTTTTTACCTGGATGTTTGTGCTTAGTTTTTGAAAGATCTCATAAATTTGATCCTTAAATCCACGGCTCAACATTTCATCAGCTTCATCCAGAACAAACATTTTGATCCATTTTGGTGCTATTGGAAAAAGAGAAGCATCTCATGAAGTTTCAGAAATACACAATCCCTTACAAACATCATGCTTCTGTACCACTAAGCTTTCCAGCACAACTCTCTACAGCAACAACAAATACACTAAAGCTCTTTGCGGGTATGAGGCTTTCATTGGAAATTTATTAGCAAGGGCACGATGAGATTCATACTTACAAAGATAGCGCCTGTTCAACATATCAAACACACGCCCTGGAGTTCCCACCACGATGTGTGGAGCCTCAGCCTGCAGTTTCTGCATTTCATTGCGCACATTTGTACCACCAATACAAGCATGGCATGTTGCTCCCATGTAGTCTCCAAGGGCCAAGATTACCTTCTGAATCTAAAATAGAACCTTCCATTAGTAGTCATGGGACAATAAAGCTTAAGCCCCATTATCCCTGGCTTTTATGGACTTCGGAAGCCAAGACACCAAACAAGGACTAAGGAGCGCTTGGAACTGAGGGCTGCTAAAAAGACTTCGCCCAACTTCACAGAAGTCAAGTTGCTAACTAGAAACCAGAAGGCAGAGGAACAGTTAAGTTACATTTTTGTTCTTACTGGTTGAAATTGTTGATTAAGTGACTGCAACGAGACAATTACTAAGCTGAGAGCAGGGCCACCAAAAGTGAGCTCAAGCTCTCAGCTGCTCGGCCTGCATGGTAAACAGTTGCATACTCTTCTGTGAATGCTCTTCAATGGCACCACTACAAGCCAGGTTTCAAAAAGAAGTCTCACCAAAACAGCTTTAGAGTACAACAAAGGCGTAACATTCTGATCAAAGGCCCTTATTCTATTTATTTTTTGTTTTCTGACTGATTTCATATGTTTACCTTGAAGAATTAGTTGTCACATAGCACTGGCATTTCAGTATAGTCTAGTTGAAAATTATAGTAAGTTTTCTACTTTAGAGTTGGTTCACCATTGCACTTTAACACCCCACATTACTGATACACTTATACTAAAAATTCAAGCCTTCCTGACATTATTACCACACGCCCACTTAGCGTAACAGAATACCAAGCCTTGAAGGTGAAAGAGACATGCAATTATGTTGTCAGGAAAACATACAAAGATACAAAACCATTTAAGAAACCAAATGTGCACTGCAGTTTTCATGTTGCACAACTGCATTTAAGTTTAAATAGCTTCCAAACCAGCGAATTTTGTTTCCACTCAGAACACTGTGCTTCAGTAATTGTGTTTTTCTACTAAAGATGCTCCCTCCTCCACTTTACCCACAGCACAGCAGCTGCCTCCTGCACCGCAGCACACCCTCCATGTGCATCAACTCTGCTCTTCAAGGAGGCAGAGAAACTTGTGGGACAGAAGCCAGTTTGTATCCCCCATTACTTCACACAAAAAGGGTTCTGAATGGATGTAAGTTACAGCCCCTTAGGAAGTCTGGTAATGTCTCACAGTTGTGAAACCTGAAACCTATGCAACACACAAAGTTTGTTTTTTTTAAACTACACTATCAATACCTGTTGAGCCAGTTCTCTGGTAGGGGCCAATACTAGTGCCTGGGACTCCTTGAGATCAATCTCCAACTGCTGCAGGATGGAAATAGCAAATGTGGCTGTCTTGCCAGTACCTGACTGAGCTTGAGCAATCACATCATACCCTAAAAAAAGTAGGATACACATTTACTGCTCCCACACGGGTCAATCATGTTAGTTTTACTTAATTCCCCTTGAAGTAAGTGATCAGTACTAAAGAGTTCTCTCCATTTCAGGTCAGTCCCGAAAGATGGTGTACCATCATATCACTTGTTCAATGAAGATTAGAATTAGTTATTACTGCACACTAAAGAAACAACGTATGTATTTTACAGTGCTCTCATAATTATCTGGTGTTGGTATTAATAAATCTACTGCGTACCTTTGATGCACGGAATAATAGCTCTCTGCTGAATAGCTGAAGGCTTCTCAAAACCATAAGCATAAATGCCCCTTAGAAGAGATTCTTTTAAATTCATATCATCGAAATTGTCAACAATCTCATTCCAATTGCTCTGTAAATAAAGAAAAAAAAATAAATAAATCCAATACCCCTGTCCACCAGTGATTAAATTCTCAGGTCAGTTCGTAAGTGCTCACCTCGATGACACCATCGGGCTCCATTCCCTCTGGGCCGCCATGGTCTCTGTCACGAGAAAGAACATGCTGTTAGCACAGGAGCCACCACCATGCAGACGCGAGCTGACATCTCGGCTGGGAAAGCGGCGGGACCCGTGACAGATCATTCGAGCAGGTGCTCTGAGCTTCTGCCAAGGGACAAACTCCTACCCCTCTTCCTCACCGGCCTGGGCGCTGCGGGCATGGGCAAACCGAGCGCGCGCTCCCGCGGCGGCGCGAGGGGAGGGGGGGAGGCGGGCGCGCTCCCGGCGCTGCAGCGGATCCCCCCGCCCCGCCCCGCCGGGGAACTCTCGCGAGAGCTCCACCCCTGGGATTGCGCAAACAGGGCGCTGCGGGCGGACGGCGCCGGCCGATCGCCCGGGGGGGGCCTCCCCCCCTCCCCCCGCAAAAAATATAATGGTCTCGCCCTAAGCGCGGCCCGAAAACCCGGGGCGAACCAACGGCGCGAGGGAGGAAAGAATATAAAGAAAAAAATTCCACAGAAAAACATTTTCAACATTGAAACTACAACACAGCTATAAGCGATTTAATTTCGGCAGAGTCCTTTTCAGGGCTGACTAGATTGCTAAGAAAACCAATAACAAAAACTGAGCCCCGAGGACTAGCGCTAAACCGTTGCTGAACCGCGAGCAAGGGGAGTGCAGGGACCGAAACGTCTAGAACGGGAGGGGCCAGGGCGCAAGGCTGATTGATCACAGCGCCCCGGGCTCCCCCAGGGCGCTCCAGCTCCCATCTCTCCACCTCTTTCGACTTTTCCTCTCTCCCCGGCCGCCCCCGCATAACCCACGAAGACCCCGAATGAAGAAGGAGCCCAGGCCCCCGCCATACCTGCTATAATCCGCGGAGCCCCCTGACATGTTCCGAACACCAGCTCTGTCCTCAACTGAAAAGGCAAGCCCTCCGCGGCGCCCGCTTTATATACCCGCCCTGCTGCCGGACTCGTTGCGCTCTGCTCTGCGCATGGATATAGACCTTATGCCACACGCAAAAAAGCACGAATCCCTCCGGATTAAGCCCTCTATCCCAAGATCTTCCCGTCACGCGACTTCTTCAGTTAATCCGAAAGTTCTGTATGAACCCCTGGGGTCTACGAGGTTACGTGGATTGTGGAACTACTTTTTTTGTCAGATCGCGGAAGGATATTGCACCATTGAGTGCGTCACAGCACCCCACTCCTTCCTCCCTCTGCCTCCCCTTCCCCCCCGCGTGCACGGGGTTTCCCGTCCGGTCCCTGCTGCAGCGCGGGGCAGGAGGAGGCAATGGCGGCGCCGGCTTGGCCGGCGTGAGGGGACAACACGCGGCCCTGTGGCAGCGGCTGGGGCGGCATAGCGGCCCCTTTTCGCTGCCGCGTTTTCCCCACCGTGTTGGTTGTTTTTAAAGCCCCGGAGTCGGAGGGTGACAGGAGCGAGAAAGAAGCTTCCTCGGGCGGGGGCCGGCGGCCGCGCATCCGCCCCATCCGCACACAGAAATGGCTCCCGCGTCCTCCTCCTCCACCTCCCTGACAGGCGAAACACACCCCGAGCTCTCCCCCTGCCCTCCCGGAGCCGAAGCAGCGTTGGTCATGAGTGGGCAGCGCTGGGAGCTCACGGAGAGGCCCTGAGGCGAGGGGGGCCGATGGAGGCGCCGCTGAGGGCTCCCCGGCCCCTCGACCCCGGGCTCACACCCAGTGCAGGCCGGCGGGCCCGTGGCTGAATCCCGCAAACTTGTCCCGAGGCGTTAAGGGTGGATCATTCCTGACGGGGATGCAGGAGTATTTGTAGGAGATAGGTTAGGTGGTCCTCGGGGTGCTGCTGAAAGCACGGTGCTGTGGCATGCTGCAGGTCACAGTACAGCGGTGTCCACGAAAAAACCTGGCAAGAATGATTTAAAGGTTAGTGTAGTCCAAAATAAAGTATTAAGAGAACTGTTACTGTGCAAACCGATTGCATGATCATGCCCAACGCTTCCTACTGAGGTAGAGAAAATATCAGTCATTTTAATAGTCTTTTAAGGTTTCACAGTAATCTAATCTATTCATCAGTATTTCTTATGGAGGCAAGTAATAACGATTTTAAGCAATAATTTGTGCCAACTTTGTATGGTTTATGTGTATCACTTTGCAATCTGTTTCCATAGTGATTATATATGAAGAAATGGAGGCAGTGCTTGAAAAACTCAACCCTTTACTTGTCTAGAATATTGTAAATTGTCTGGAACCATCTAGAATATCCATAAAGGGAACCTCTCAAAGACTGTATGTACCTTAAATCTTCTTATGGTGGCATTTACTAGGACAATATTATCTGTAGAAATAGTACAACCTACCACTATCCCAGCAAAATTATATAAATGCAGCTCCACTGTCAGCCCATCCTAATGCTCTCAAGTTCTTTCTGTCCACCCCTGCTGGGTAGAAAATATTGAGGATATTTCTTGTGTTTGCGGTTCAGATAGACACACAACAATAGTCAGAGGCCTTTTAAATGAATGATGCCAGTTTGTGTGGACTGTTAACCTCTGGTTGAAAAACAAACAGGATGAACTGAAGAAAGAACGTGAGCACAGTTTTGGGCTAGCACAGTTTGATTTCCCACCACATTAAAAGTGATTTGAGTCTAAATGGAGAAATAACACTACTGAATATTTGTTAAGGATCTTGAATATTTATTAGGAAAGCTGTTGAATTTGATTTGATGAATATTTTTATTCAAGCACTGCATTTAAGTCTTAGTAGATTTGCAAATCTGAGAGGAAGAGATTTCCAGACGTGGGAATTTCAGGAAGGTAATCCATCATTCTTCACAGACCTGAAATGGCATCTCAGAAACAAGTATCTACTTTATCTTTTCCAATAAAGAAATCAGTGTCATTTCAGATTACCCAGGTATTCGGATCACTGTGAGTGTTCAGATTTGACAACAGTTTTCTAGTAACAAGGCTTTCCTGGCTTTCTTTAAGGAGAAATTGTTCTCATTGCTCTAGCTTGCTGCAAATCTTGGCCAAACTTCATTCTACTAAAAAAATAATCAAAAAAACCTTGAATTTTTTTTTTAAATTATTATCTTCAATCAAGGGAGACAATTTTTAAAAATTGATATTGTCATTTACTAGCTAAAATAGTGGGGGCGTTTCTTGGCATTAGGCAACTACAGAGCCGAACAGATCCCCCCAAGCTCCTGGTCACTTTATTGAGGAGCTTGAAATATCTCTGTCTCTGAGGATTTTGTTCATTTCTGATTCACCTAATGCTTAAATATAAAGAAAAGCCTGTGAGCAGACTGGTTCCTGCTGTCACATGGTCGTGGCAGAGTTTGGCAGAGTTTGATCAAATTATTTGGTCACGTTACTTGCTCTGGTTCATGGTTGTTTTAATGCAGTGACACTCCTCAATCCAGTGGCCCCTTGGCAGATGCTCTATTTGCCTCAAGTGTTGTATGACTGGAACAATGAAATTATGGTTTAAGAAACAAATCATCAGTTCCCACGTGAAAGGCATTTATTCATATGGATGTTGCACATCCATATGGTATATTAAGGTATATGAGAAAAGGAACCCAGTGTTTCCTCCAGTGGAAATCATCGACTTCTTTCACCAAGTGAAAAGATGAAAAAAATTTGTTTCATAAACTTCAAGCAAATGGTTGGAGACACAGAATCAGTCTTCTCTTTTTTATGAAACAAGATATTCGGGCTTCTTGTATTAGCAATGGCCCCTAACCGCACTAGAGGAAAAAATCCTACATTTTATACCCTTTAAAACCCCTGTACAATATTTGAGAAATACCTCTTTGGTTACAGTAGTGCAAACAGCCTTTTCATGTGTGTTCATATCTACTTTGTGTATTTTTAGGCCAGTGTTAGCCATACTCTGCCTGGAATTATTAGTGTTCTGAACAGGAAGCATCAAACAGAGAGGTACCAAAAGGTCAGATTTTGTCACTGACAAAAATCTTGTAATGACACTGGGATTTCTTGTGGTCCCCTGGCTTTAAATCTGATTAAGCTTTTTACAGCAGCCTGAACTGAAAACTTGCTCCCCAAGGACCAGGTTCATGTTATCTTTAGGCAGAAGGGATACCAAGAAGACACTAAATAATATGTCTGTGCTGCTAAAGATAGGATCCACAGCCACATATATATGTACACCTAATATACATCTGTAGGTGTTTCCCAAAAAGACAATCCCAGTGAATCATGAGCTCTTTAGTGAGAGTGAACATAATAATATGTTTATTAACGGGGGTAACAGATGGACTAGCTGGTTTAGCAGCTGGGTTTCCAGTGATTATTCATACAGACTGAACTAAGGATTGACATATTTAAAGAAAGCAGTAGGAGCTGACACCTCCTGGAACTTAGCTCCAGTTGAGCAATCCCTGCTCTCCACTGTTCTGGTAAAGGCAATGGTACAGTTTGCATCAGGAAATCTCAGAAATCTCCTTTTAATAATCTCCTGGCATGATTTGAATTTGCCATGAAACTGCCAGGTACTTCACAGGAAACCTGCAAGATCCCAAAATTATTTTCCTGTATTTTTAAGTCTGGTGCCAGGGTTCAGACTGTGTATTATTTGATTGCCATGACTGGCAGGGAAGGAAGGCAATGGTAAACAAACAGAGTTTGCTCACAGGAGGTCATGTTAAGGATCAAGATGATTTGTTACGGTGTTGCTAGCAAGAAGTAATGTTTTCAGTTCATCAGTCCCAAAGGATCTTGCCTAAAGAAAAGCATGCTTCCTCAGATGTAGGAGTGGATAGGTTCTGGAAAACCTCCAGAGGAGAAAGAAAGTCCAAATACCTGGAGTCCCAGGCTTGTTATTTAAATGCAGTCAGGGTATCGTTAATGCTAACAAGCAGTTTTGGTCACTCCATTGAAATTACAATCTAAAAAAGCTGAACAATAAGAATTTATAAGATACAGTGTTTTTAATGGATTGAGAATGCTGGCTTTGTATTCTGTAGTACCTCAGTGTAATCTGAAATGCACATTATGACTTTAGTACATTGGGTTGTTAGGCTTGCTTTGTCATCCTTTTTTACAGCTATTTTACAACTTTGTTATATTTTGACAGATATTTCTAGTCTTTGTAACTGTAGTCAAATTTGTGTTGTGAAATCCCAGTGATGTCCCTGTTGAGTGAATTGAAAGTACATCCAGAATTTCTTCTCTCTGTCCAAGTTCTGTCTCACTGAATAGTTGTGCACTAGGCCAATAAGGAAAGTATTCAAAGATGCTTAAATTATCTAGGTGCCAAGAACTATGGAAAGGCAGTGGGATTTAAACTGCTTTGGTTGATTTAATTGTCCCACATGCTCAGTCTATTCAAGATATTCAGGCTTGTGCAGAGGATGTGGGGTGGACGGGGCCTTTTGCTGGCCAGCTGACTCACTTGTCTGAAATGTATGTGAGGTGGTTTGTGGCTTGTGCTTCCTAATTGCTTGGAGCACATGTCTCCAAGGAGTGTTCCTGCTTCAATTATGCAGAATTTTGTTCCTTAGCTTAAGTTCTGTCATTCCCAGTTAGATTTTTTTCTTGATTATAATAATTTGTTAGACTATTTAAGACTAACTTACTTGGGTTTGTTTTTTTTTTTTAAGAAACAGCAAAGTTGTGTGAATTTAATCTTTCAGGTTATTCATCCATTAATTCATCTCTTCTTAGAGTTTGGAGTTTAAATTCGGACTCGTGATGACCCTCCCACCTTCAGGGGTTTGGAGTTATTTGTTACTTATTTCTTACACAAGAATAATGAAGTCCTTGCTGAATTTTTAAGAAAGATGGTGTTTCTTTTATACAGTGGGACAGTTCTTGTAAACTGCTGCTGAAAAGTAAGCAGCAGAAGTGCTCTGGGCTCTCAGAGGAACTTTGGTTTCTCAGCCCTCTCCCAGGGGGCCAAAAAATCTAAAGAACTAAAGGAAATTAATTACTACTTACTTTTATAGTGGTTATAGTTTCATCCAAAACTTCAAATTTGTGAAAAATTTTACTTTTACTTTGGTTAGAATTTGGTTGATCTTCTAATAAAAAACTAGGGTTAATTCTAGAAAGTCAGTATTTAATTTCTTAGTGGAAGTATGTAAATTACTGTTAATTCTTTAAATGAGTGTAACATAAAACTGTCATATGGAATCACTTAGGTGGTCCTGTAATTTTAGTAATGATTCTGGTAATAAGAAGAATGTTGGCACAATAAAATCTTAACCCAAATACTTGAAACAGAAATATGCTTTTCTTTCTATGATTTTTGTAGTCATCCAGCCCTCTGCATGCTATAAAACTCAATAATTTCAGTTTTACATCATGAATGTTCTTCTTGATTGAGCACTTCGATTCTTTGTTTCCAAGTTTTCAAGGTTTGTAGTGAAGCACAAGACATGAAATCAGCTTAGGTCTGTTCCTCCATTGTGTTAAGGACTCCTAGTGTGACCACAGACTGGAATTTTAGCACTAAAATTGAGCAGATGATATTTATTAGACTTGCCATTGACTTTTATTGGAATGAGAGCTCTTTTTGCACTTCAGTTTTCTTCTCTGTAATGTGGGGCTGATATTATTTGCCTCAGAAGTTATGTGTGGGCAAATCCTTGAAGAATGTGGGGATCAGTAATGGAAGGAGGCCTAGAAATCCTTGATAGAAGTTGCAGGCTACTTTCAGGGTAGAGTTTGTTCTTCATATTACAAAAGTAAATAAAGCTGAGAGATGAACCAGGTTGCAGATGATAACATCCTGACACAGTTGTTGTTACATTTATTTTTTAAGCCATGAAATACATGCATGTCATATATTTCTGTGAGACAATCTGGAAAGAACATTTTTTCCAGTTCTGAGAGAAAGGTAAATATAAGCCTGTGCATTATTTTGAAGAAAACTGTTTTCCTTCTGCTATTGGTTAACCATCTCTGCATATTATTTATTCTCATGATTATACAAATTTGCAATCCACTGACATTGCTTGAGTGTTTTAATTGCTGGTTTCAGTTGGTTAAGTTTCAGAACAGCCACTACAGGCAGACCTCTGTCTGTATTTAATTTGGGTACCTTTCCTTATTGGTAAAAACATTGAGTGTTATGTGCTTAGTAGGAGGACATAATGCATGGGAACCAAACCCAAGATGAAAATACCAAAAAGGCCAAGCGGTTCTTTGACTTTTATACGGGTAAATTCATGGGACCCATTGGTGGTAAAAAAAGTACTCATCCCTAATGTATGCTGTAGGTATGTGTAGCTTGATAGGTGCCCTGTGTCCTGACTGGTGACAGCAACGAGCCATGTGACTCTGTCTGTCCCCATCCCAGTCACACTTTCGAACGTCTGAACAAACACTGTGCTTTCCAGAGTGTGTGTGCAGCACTGTGAGTTACAAGGGCCTATCTCTAATTAGTGACAACAAAATGTCTGGTGTTACCAGCTGATACAGCACTGCACAGAGAGCTTTTCTTTGAGTGTATTACAGGCTGTAATACACTCTATATTTATTGTCAGCATATTTCAAATGTGTACCTCCCTAAGCAGTAAGACACCACAGAAATAATTTCATTTTTCCCTAACAGAAGCGCTTTCTGTCCATATCCAGCATTTCATATTAACAGAATTCTCGTTTCTTCTCTATCAGGGCATTTTAACCTTTATAACAGTATTTTGCAGTTTATAGAGCTTGTTATAACATGTAAATGTTAACAATAAAGCTAAGTACTTTGTCATTAATAAAATGAGCTGTGTGATCAGAAGTATTGGCCTCAAGGTAAATCTTAATTTCTACAAACTGAAAGTTTCCTACTGAGCTTTACTTTTCATAAGAAAATTGAGACTGTTCATTTCTTCAGGTAACTATAGCTCAGATTCCCCAAGTTTTACTGGCACAGTTTGAAACTATAGATGAGTAGTTTCAGCTTTGTGCCCTTCTTTCATCTCTTTGTAAAATGGAAATGATTATCTTTCTTCGAAGAATCTCTTCAATTGTAAACTGACTGAAGCTGAGGCTGATTGCTTTGTGAGCTGTGCTTCAGCCTGCAAAGCAGCCAGCTCAAGGTGGGGAAAAGTTTAAAAAAAGTTAAAAAAATTAACCAAGATCAACATTGTGACTTGTTTAATCATTTTATTTGTTTGTTTTCTTAATCCTTCTGAGATTTTTTTGGATGAAAAATATAACTATTCCAAGGCTTTTCTCATTAACAGTGTTAGAGATGCATGTTGTTCTTGTAGCTCAGTCTGAATTGTGTGCCTATTAAGCTGAAGTGCCAAGTGAGCTGCTAAATGTAACTGCTCTGATTCTTGGGACTTCTGTTTAGTGCTAAGAAGCCTCTGTAGGCCAGTCCTTAGCCCCAATTGTTTGTGCTTCAATCCATCCCAGAATGCTATTCTATATTATTTTGTATGCCAACTGAATATTGCCAGATGAGACAAAAATGAACATGTGAGGTGCTGGATTAGTAAGGAATTCAATTTTTCCTCTCAGGTTGTGCCCAGGAGCACCTGCCCCTGTTTTCCACGTTTTCCAGCAAGCGTGGACATGGGCTCATGCAAGCACAGACAGGATGCAGACAGTCCCTTTACTGTAGCCTGGAGTAACTGTGGTGTTGCTCATGCCAATCAAGGACACGCACTTTAACACATCGTGTCACAGCAATTGGCAGTGGCCAGAAACCTTTGTTCTTTACACAGCAGGAGAGAAAAATGCGAATTCATGCTGAATTGCAGGAATATATCGATTCATTTATTTTGTGCATGTGATAAAAGTGATTAGATTATAAAATACTGGCTGGTTTTTGCAGTATATAGAGAGAATGTATGTGCCTCTATCCAAAGTATTTTTATCTTCTGCTTTAATTTAAGAGCTTCTGCAAATAATTGTTTCTGAATCTTAAGTAATTGTGGTTTTGGCTGTCATATTCAGCATTTATTTGTAGCTCATTGTTCTGATTAATTTAAAAGTAACAAAGTAAGAAATCAGGAAAATCCTGATTTTTGAAGCAGGCAGATAGTACAGTACTCAGTAACTACCCAATTACTGGTCATTTTTATTTTGTCGCTTTTTGTTCTCTAAGCTTTGTGTTACCATTTCGAAATGTATTCTAATATATACTTTTCCATGGGTTACGAGACTACAAGATTTTGTATGCCATTATTGCCTTTATTTTAGCAGGATTTTAACAAACAATGTACTGATTTAATTTATGTGTTGGTAACAAATAAAGACTCAGTCAAACAATGATGAATTCTTAGAGGACTTTATTTGGATGTAATACTGTGTATATCTTAAGCTCAGTATTCTCTATTTTCACCTTTCTGTCCAAGAAAGCTGAGTTATCACAAAGATGATTTTACAGTTTATTACCCAAAAAGAGTTCTCTGATTTCCTTTAATATCATTAATTTGCATTGCTAATATTAATCTCTTCTAGGAATACAACTTTGTATGCCCTGGAACACACTTTTTTTCTTAAATAATTGTGGAATTGTGTTTACTAATTTACATCACATCAGAATTGTCTTGCTGATTTCCTGGGCTAACAGGCTGTGTATCTCTATGCAGAAGGAAGGAGAATGAAGTGAAGGAGAATGAAATGTAAAGGACTGCTGCCTCAGAACTGCTGTTGCCATAGAGCTGCTAACAAGGAGAAAAACTGCAGTGTGGATTTCTTGTGCTGTTGAAGGTAAGATGAGGGCACAGCAAAGATTGTAGGAGGGGGAGGGGAGGCAAGGCAGAGGGAGGGAGAAGAGGAAGAAAGTCTGCGTTCTTGCTGTCTAAAAAAGGAAATTCAGTGTCAGTGTTCATGAGCAGAACTGCTGGTGCAGAAGAACAAAGCTATCTCAGTTGTTTAGGATAGCAGGAGTGATGAGTAAGCAAGCAAGCACAGTCCCATGCTTTAAGGAGGAAATGCTGCAAAGGAAGGAGGGAGAAAGAGAGTGACTTTTTCCTTTAGAAAATACTCACTGCTGCTTCAAGGTAGCTGCTTTTTGATACTACTTGGGCATTAACGTTATTACCCTGGGTAAAGACAGCCATGACAAAACTCAGTAGGGAGATAAACAAGAAGAAAAAGTGGTGGTAAAAAAATTCAGCATAATCTTGAGCTGATGAATGTGGTTTGTATGTATTAAAATGTCTCAGTTGTTACATTCAGCTGTGCAGTGCTGTCAAACCTTTCAAAATGCAAGTGGTATGTTTTTTGTGGTAAGATTGTTGTGATATGTTGATGTGTTATCAACCTTTTATCAATGATCTTTTGTCTTCTGTTATCTAAGTAGATGTCTTTTGAGTGGAAATGTATAATAAATAAATAAAAATTAATATTAGATACTCAAGCATACTGACTATAGAACCAACATCAGACATGCTTTCTGTGGGATCTCTTTAATGGGGTGAGCTTTGTAGTAGTTTAAGACTTCAATATCATTACAGGATTATCTGCAACACTTTCATGCAAAAGCTGCTGCTGCTGTTTCTACATCTGTCTATCATGTTACATATTTTTGCTATCCTTCACCTGCTCCTTCTCCCAGTCATTAGGATGTTTCTGAGGTGGCTGAACCCATGTAACCTGCACAGCAAACCCAGCACACCTGCCATGTTTGCACTGTGGGGCCTTGAGGAGAATGAAACAAACTGTGGAGGCAGTGATAACACTGTCTTAGCTATGTTTATACTCCTGTGTTGATATTGCTTAACCATCTGTGTTGTTGAGTGTGCTTGGATAGATCAACCCTTTCTCACAATTCCTTGTTTTGCACTTTATCACCATTTATCAAATAGTGTTTGACTGTTCTCCTGTTGTCTGTTTGCAGCTTGGGTCAGAGTGAATTTTTTTCTATAGCAGTCTGGTAGTAAGACTGAGTAATTGAGGCTGTAAATGTTAGGGATTCAGATTTTGATTTTTAGTATTACCATCTCTCACTGTGAAATTGTTATTCTTTGCATGTATAGAGTTTAGCTCATACATTTCCCAGTCATGAATGGCACTGGGCACGATCTATCAATCATGAATACAAGTTTCCATTTCCAAGGTTTGTCATGTGGAATTGGATATTCAAGTGTGTTTTTACTAGCCAGACTCATTTTTGATTCAGACTAATTTTGTCAAACTTGTAAGCTACAGAAAGTTCTTCTGCATTCTTTAGAACCGTTCTTTTGATTTACTTTGTTCCCCAGTGCACTTGGGGTTGATAAACATCCTGTTAAGGTTTGTGGGGGTCCTCTGAACCAGTGCATGTGAAGTTCAAGTCTTAATCCATGACTGAGGCATCCCCTGGCTGTACAAGTGATGGTGATTTAGTTCAATGTCAGCAAGGGATTTAGTCTCCTTCTCTGAACAATTGCTAGTGCCTTGCTGAGTGAATAATTGTGTTAGGACTGATTTCTGCAGAGCATTGGGTGCTACATTTCAGAAGAGATCACTGAACTTCTGAGTCAAACCATTTTGGGTTCTTCAGAGACATGAGGTGATTATTCAAACACGTATGTGCTAGACAAGGAATGGATGGGCCTTATCCAGACAAAAATTTAGTTGCCTTAGAAATACTTAGTGGACTGTTAGTGTTGCAGTCTAAGATCAGTGTAATAGCTTTTCATTGGCAAAGGGGTGGGCAGAAACACATTGTTGCTCAATGACAAGCTATTCTGATGAATTTCCAATGGTATGAATATTTATTGATTCCAGTTGATGGATTGATGGTGGCTAGTATGTATTTACAGTGAAGAAGAGCAGAGCTACAGTAGTGCTGATACAGAAATGTCTTGAGTGGAGTGCACTCGCATTGTAACCTTCATATTGCTGCTGTCCCTGTGCCAAGCTGTCAGCTACAACCCACAGATCTATCAACTCGAGTCAAAGTTTCACAGGTATCTTGGTTGTCTTATGATAGAAAAGCAACTTAATGAAGCTGAACAAGACAGAGGAGTTGTTTTTAATTCTACTAATCTGTCCACATGTTTGCACTGAATTCTGAAGAAAGAGGTGGTCTTGTAGTTTATGTTTGGTTTGCCTGCTTCTTCCACCTGGTTTATATTGTGGGAGTGATCAAGAGAAAAAGGAAGTACGGCAAACATTGCCTGTAACACTCTAATCTCTGTATTTGGGCCAGGAAAAAAAGCTGTTAAGCCACTAGTGCTGCTGTGGTTAATGCCAGGACTTGCACCAATTCCCAAAACACTGTAAAATATAATAGCTACTTTGATGGCTAATGCTGCCCATAATTACCTTTTTGAGGTGCTGCATTGCTCAATATCCATCTCAACCACTCCAAGTAATATTAGCTTTCCACACAATAGGCTTGGGTCCAAGGCCTCATTTTTGAAATGCTGAGTACCCATAATGCTATTTAAGGTTAATAGGAGCACAGACTTCTAGGCAAAATGTAAAATCAGACTTCTGCACTCAAACAGGAGATTTTAGTTTAGCAGTCACAAGACTGCTTAAATGATCAGTCTGAATTCTGGATTCCTTCTGGAACTGATTTTTTTTTCTTTTGCAGAGCCAGAGCTGTGTCCCATTATTCCCCTTTGTTTTTATTAATTTTGTGAGCATTACTACTCTTTTAGTCAGTATACAGCTAGTAGAACAACTGTCACATGAAAGGAAGATAATTCAGTTATAGTAGATTTACTTCTTCATGTTTTATGGCATTAGTCTTTTTTCTATTGGATTAAATGGCAAGAAATTAGCTTCTGCTAGCATGCTTAAGGGTTAGAATAAGAAATAAAACAATGTTCCCTTACATGCATCTGGTGGATTTTTCAAGGCATTGAACTATAGTGTTTTGGGCATATAGGACAAAGTCTTTAAACATGCAATAGCTCCTGTTGATATTCCTGTTGACAAGCATTATGTTCCCCAACTTGAAATCAATAATCCTCAATTATTGTCCAGCCCAACTGTTTGAGTTTTCTTACAGTAATCTAAGTTTCAGTTAAAAATACATCCTTGTTCATTCCCTGCCTTAGTCAGATTTGTTTTGTTCCCTTGTTTTTCACTCAAACTATAGTATTTCTTGTGTTTCAAGCCAAGTGGTTTGTTGGATCCTGTGGTAAGTGCATCCAGTGGAAGGTGGAGAGGCATCCACCAAATTCATACAGGGCCTTTCATAAATATATTTTGTCTCTGCGTTTTTAAAACAAATGATACTCTTTTGGCATGACTCTGGATTCTGTAGGGAATTCTGATTTTCTGTGGCTCAGTTTGAGTAAGGTGAATATTTTAATACCTAATCTTCAGCCCTCAGATCAGCACTATCAGTAGCCATGGCAGAAGAGGAAAGAATTACTATGAGGTTTCTAATCCCTGTTACTCCATAGTGGGAGGAGTTACTCCTTTGAAGGTTATGGTTGGGTTTTCAGTGGGCAGCAGATTGAAACCATTGCAGGTGCTGCAGTATTATGAGTATTCATTGTAGCAAGATGCCTTACCCAGCTAGAAAAAACTTCATTCTTTACTCATTAACGCACCCTTCCTCTTATTCTAGAATGCAATAGAAACATTGTGTTATTAATTACATTTTCCCAAATGAACTTGCACATAAAGCTTAATTAAAACTCTGGGAGCTGCATTACACTAATGTGGTCTTGTAAACACAGCAGAATTAGGATTCATGGGCGAGTAGCTGGTTACAGAACTGAAAATATCTGCCCCCATTGTTACTTTTAAAGAATATTTGAAGAATTTGTACATTGGATTTGGTACAGCTCTGTCTACATGACAATGGCCATGTAGTAGTGTCATTTCTAATTCTGTAGCCACTTAGACTCATTTATCCTCAGAGCTGTTATTCCTAAATTGGGAGCAATTATCTTGCAGGCTGAGAGACCTGAGAAAACAAGAAAAGAAATGGGTTCTTACATCCTATCAAATAGCAGTGTTCATCATTAATGCTCCACGTGTTCTGATGTCAGGTGTTTGCACAGCTCTCTCCTGTGGCTTACGCTGTGTGAACATAGCACTAGAGGATGATAGGAACTGCTGAGTGTGATGAGAAGGTCTTGTCTGAATTATGGCAAAAATCCAATAGTCCATACATAGTAAAGATGAGAAATTTTTCATATGGTCAGTTAAAATATGTGTTTTGTCCCATTGTCACAGACAGAATGAACAAGGGAAGGAGCACATTAAATTCAGACAGCTGCAGAATGGCCATCATGTGGCTCTGGATGTCAGCAGTATGAGTAAACAGAGGTTTAATTCAGACATATTTTCATACCCTAGACTCCTACTTCCGATTATCTGTATCAGTAAGAATGCAATTTTTCTGGTGCAGGAGCAGCCCTTATTTTTCATACTCATGAAATTACATTTAAAGTGTTATTTATACGCTTTGCTTATAGAAAGTAACTGGCAACTGTTGAAGCTCTATTGCTAGAGCTTAATATTTAAAACAGATTGCAGAGATGGGGCGTTTTTAGCTACAGTGTTACTCACCCAGAAGAAACGCTGAGTGTTAAGCCTACTAAACCGTTCCTGGCAATGACAAAACCTGACAAAATTTGGCGATCATAAACCCTGTGACAAAAATTGGGCCATCTGCTGGCCAAGGAGGAAAGTGCTCATTAGGCGCTGCGGGCCCTGGATAAAGCGCTCCAGCGTGATTCCGGCAGGAGGAGAAGCTGAGAGTTTTGCAGAGCTCTTCAGCAGCTGAGCTCGAACAGGCCTGGTCAGGAGTTTTCTCACAGCAGATTCTTCCATCCGAAAGTGCTGTTTTGTGATAATTGAGACTTTCTGAGGGAACTCGTCAATGAGAAATGGAAATGTTCCCTTCTAAAAATATCCAAACATTCTGTTTCACAATTTTTAGACATGGAACACTGATTTTTATTCTGGAACGATTTTTTAAAAGTAATTACTTTTGTAAATTATACAAACAAATTGAAATTGTCATCTTTGTGTTAAACAGTAATGAAACCTCACATCATCACAGTAGCACATGGTAAACGACCACTCAGTCCTGTGTCTCACTACTCATGGTTGTGTATGTGTGCTCTGTGGGAAGAATACACCAAGAGTGTGATGGTCTTTTCATTCAGATCAGGGAGACTGGAAATGGGAAGAAAACTCTGTTTTTCTTATATTTGCATCTTTATGTCTTTATTGTAATTTTGCATTGATTATTAAATGGCTACTGTAATTTAAAGAAAAACTGTTTTGAGCTTATACTCCTGTTAGTACTTCAGTATACACAAATAGTTCCAGTTACAGCTAAAATCATACCAATCAAATATTCAGAAGAAAAGAAGCAGAGAACTAAAGATAACGCTCAAGGCTTTAATTTGCGTAGCTTTGTAAGTTTAGTTCCTGTCAGAAGATAGCCTTAGCATATTATGCTTCAAGGAAAGGGATGAATTAAAAGGCTGGATTTGATTAGTGATGGATCCACTTATTGGTTGGATGAGTTATTATTATTGTATGTTTCTTTAAAATTGGGGTCCAGCTAAATTGTGTGACTTCTGAATTATTATTTCCAGTAAGAAAGGAAGTATAATGGTTCTGATACCATCAGTCATGACATGTATCTGTCTGTCTCCATCCAACCCTATATGGCAGCCAATTACACTGTGTAAAAAAAAGTTCAGATGCACACAACCATGCTAAATTTATACTCACAGGCACTGTTTCTAATTTTATATTTCCTTACTTTTTCGATATATTCTAATGAATTTTCTAATGCAATTAGAAGAAAAGGAACCAGGCATTGCAAACGAGAGGTGTGCCTACACTGTCAGGGAATGCTTAGATTCAGGCAGTATGAGTTCTGTTCTGTGATGTGTTGGGGACTCTCCTGCACAACCAGAGAGACCCTTTTTTTGCTTTTTATTTTTGTTCTTGGCCCCCCTTTTTCAGTTCCTGTCTTTTATAGCTCCTTGACAATTGTACCTTCATCCACTTTTCCATCCTATTCACTCTGTTTCAATTTTTGCCACTAATTTGCTGTTTTCTTTTGTTCTTCTCACCCCACCCATATCATGCCACCCTGCCTCTGTTCTTTCCATTTCAGTGTCTTCTGACCTTTCTTGGTAGCTATCTCCTCTCTGCAGATCAACCTTTGCCTGTTATGCCAAGACCTCCTGATCCTGTTCCCATCTCTTTTGCATTCTCTGAGTAGACTTCCCCTGTCAAGTTCCTCTTCACTGATTGTAGAAGCACAGCACACAAAAGGACCTATTCCCAGCTGTTGAGTATAAAGTCTTGATGCCAAAGCAATCCTAACAGCTGTGATGACCAGAATTGCAGCTGTGGTGGAGGGCATTTCCACTGTGGTTTCAAGTAATGTGGTCTTTTGCAACAAAATCAGTGAAGTGCTACCATTTGTAGGACCTCACCCTGTCAATAACCCTTTACAAGATGGAGTAGCATTTCAAACTGGTGAACTGATCTGGCATTAAAGTATTTATTTCTTTATTGCTGTGTGGGGTTTTTTTCAGCTGAATAAGTTATCGCATCCATACAGAGGGAAAACATATTTTATTTTGCAAGAAATATTTGGTGCTTTTTAGCTAATGCATTGCACCAAAAGCTGAACCTTTGGAAGAATAGAAAAATCAGTCCAGTCTCAAAATTATGCACAACCTAATAATGGAAGAAGGCACACAAATTTTAGGTGTCTCAAGGGTTTGTAATTTTGTCATCTGATCTGTAGTATTTGTGCATCTCTGCTGAATGAAAATCTGCCAATCAGTGTGCTTCTCTAGGTACTTAACATAATATGTATAGGGAATAATAAACGTGCTTTATTTAGGATTCTCTCAGCTGTCCCTGTCATCTCATCCAACAGAACCGCTAGTGATAGACTGATAGCGATATTGATTTGTTTAAAGAAATTAACAGGTAAAAAGGTTCCTTTGTTTTATTTTGTTCATTAAATGATCCACTCCAGTAAATTAGAGAAAAATTATTTCACATATCTAAGAGAGGCTTCCTTGTTCTATGTTGTCTTGTTTTACCCATATTTTGTTGAGATTCATGTAATCTGCAAAATTCTTTCTGCCATTATTTTAAATATAATACAGTAAGATTTGACGCAGTGATTCAGTTTGTGCTTATAGAAAATTGAGGCAGATGAGTTACCCAGATTTACATATTTGCAAATATATGCAAATACACAGTATTGCCATATGGTCTTAGGTCTCCAGGAGTGCTGGTGACCTACTTGAGTATTTCAGTTAACAGAATATGAGCTTTTGCCTCTTCGTGTTTTATACATTTCAAAAGGGAGTATTCTTCTTATTTTCTATGTAACATTTCTGAAAAGGATCCTACAATGTTTGAATTATGCTAAAGCATCTGTGAGATCAAAGTCTTCCACGTTGTTTTCTGTAGCTGGAGTGATGTTTTCTGCTGCAGAAGGCAAGAGATCCTCATTTGTGAATTCTCTGGGAAAGCTAGGAGGGGCTGGAAAACCCACAAGTTGTTTCCATGGTTTTCCAGGACATCTGGGGCGAGGAGATTCTGGGCGATCTGGCAACCCATTAAATAAAGAAATATCAGGAAGAATTAGTGGCTCTGTAGGTCTACTGGTTTCCTCCCTTGCAACCCCTGTACTAACCAGCTTCAGTGCAGTTTCAGCACTGGATGATGGGAGGGTTTCATTTTGATTAAAACCCCTTTCATTTGACTCCTCGGAAGATTTGGGGTTTGGATGTTTATGTTTATTCTTTTTACTGTGTTTTTTATGCCCACACCCATGGCCACTTCTGTGCCTACAACCAGTGTCATGTGTATGCCTTTTGTCATTGTCATGATCCTTTTTAACTCCATGCCTGTGCTTATGCCTGTGTTTGTGCCTGTGTTTATGCTCAGGTTCACCTTCACCTTCTGGTTCCTGTCCATTGTCTTTCCTCATTTCTGTGCTAGGGCTTTGACTTTCTCCTTCATTTTTATCAGCATATGAATCTGCATGTGGCTGGCTTAGCATCACAGCCGTCCGGAAAGGTGTGAATCCAGGAGGCCTTCTTGCAAAGAACACCTAAAAAACATTGCAATAGTAGGCACATTTGTTATGTGACACAGAACAATTGCTTCAGATGTGGGAAATTCAGAAGCTGGTTCATTGCAGTACACAAATCATTTAGCAGATGTTTGAACTAAAATCTAAACCAAACAATTCTCTTTTCTGTGATAAGCATAAACATCCTCCCAAATAATTCTGGAGTATTTTAACAGCTATATGTGTAAAAGAAAAATTTCTGTATCACTGAAATTCTGTCAGTGTAAGGGAGGAAAACACATGCACTGGTTTTAATTTAATAACAATACAGTTGGATTCTAGGACTAGATTCCCAGCACTTGTTAGAGTGTTACACTCCCATGTATGGAACCAATTTATGCTGAAGGTTAACACATCTCTGAATAGCATCAATGGAAGAATTTACAGAAGAGCTGTGTCATTTTGTTATATAAAATGTAACTATTCAATTTTTTACTTCTAGATTTGACATATGCATTTCAGAATACTGCCTGGAAATAACACACAGAGATCAAAGCCAATAATATCAAACATTCTGTTGTTATTGAGTCATCTCTACTCCCTCATAAGTGTTCAGCTGGAAGACAAAGGCTGAATATGTGGTGTACAGTCACTGTACAACATGAGTTTCATTTCTCTCCACCAAAATCTGTGGTCATTATCTAGCTGCAAATCAGTTATTTGGGTTGAAGCTAAATTTGAGAGTTGATATGGATAAAATATTATAGTGAAAATAGAGAGGAGAGACGTTAGTTGATACATAACAAATGAATATGTAGTTATGAAGGTGCTGATGTAGTTATGAAGGTGCTGAGCAGAGTGAAGTTATTAGTTATGAGGGCAGGGTAATCTGTCTTTATTCAGTGTCACACTGGAGTCTCTGCAATCCTCAGAAATATCTGATAATAAAAAATATTTGTATTCCATTGTGAGATTTGCAAACTGACTTGCATTCAGGACTAGTTCATTGTGGAGCTGAGTAGGAAGAAATTGGAAGATCCTTGTGCAGAGACTGACAGCTGCAGCAGGTGCCACTGACTAATATGGAAAGGTTCACAGATGCTTTGGAAATCTGCAGAGTATAATTATTGTGTCAGCAAATACATTTCTATTTCAACTTTTAAACCTAGTATGAGTAACAGTTTGAGGGATTTGATGGGGCTTGATACTCCAGAGCTTAACTGAGAATGCAGAGGAGCAGCCAACAGGCAGAACTTCTCCCTGTCCCAGTGTCTTTGTTTGCATGATCACCTTGTTGGCCATTGTCTCACCTTGTGGTGAAACTGCTTTTATGTAACAGGTTGCTGAGGTTAGAGGGTGAGAGAAAAGAGTGTGACATTAATGAGGCTGTTAAAGGAACTGTGTTCCTTTATTTTTGGTATAAAATATGGGATAGTTTGGAATGGATAAAGAATTTATTGACTGCCCTTGTCCTATGCTCTACTTAATAGGATGGGTAATGAAGAAGAATCTTACCACTTGATGCTCTTCAGAGCAGTTCACCTGGGGATAGATTTTATCCTGCCATGGAATCACGTGAATTTGTGCGTCGCATGACAATGATGCCTGTTAACAAAACAGAAACCAACACATTAAAGCAACAAAACTTCAGAACAAAGGAAAATACTTAGGCCTGAAAAAGAAACATTTTTTTAAATAATACTTTAAAATCCTTGGAACTTTAGCCAACTATTTATGAAATCTATCTTAATGATGAATACTTCTGTATTGGGACACATCACAGCTTAGCTTTTCAAGGTTATAATATGCCTCTGTGATCACTTTAATTCAACTTTGGATTTCAGATTGGATCTTGAAAATTGGATTTTTCATCTCCATCACTTTTGGAGCACTACCTGCATAATCTTCATGATATTCCTAAGAAATATTTTTTGTTTATGGTTTTTCTCCTACTAAAAATTGGGAAATTGAAATAAAGCCTTATTTTTTCTTTTTAGTGCCTGCTGCACTAACAAATTTTAAAATCTCACAGGTAAGCACTGTTCATATGGTGGGAAATGAGATGGGAGATAAAAGGCCTCTCCCCAAATAACTCCCCTGGCAATGGTTTCTGGCCCTATCAGCATTCCTTTCCAGTGTCCAGAACACATTTTCCCACTATCAACAGCATGGCACGCACTCCAGAAATGTCCTTCCTTTGCACACAAGTAACAATCCAGTCTCGTATTTTCCTTAGCTGCAAGTCCACAGAGTCAGGAATATTGCAGCTATTTCATTTGGCAGCAGCCTTCTCCTCTCCTTTCTTTGATTGATTATTATCAAAAGAAAGTTTTGGTTTTGCAGTGAACACTGATCCTGCAGCTGCAGTTTAAGTTTCAGGGTTTCTTAACTTGGGTTACAAACAGTGAAAGTTGCCCTTCTTCTTGGAACAAAAGTTTACTGAAAGAGGTAACAGAACCCAGGATGTGATTTTACTTAAGCTTTTACAGTTTCTGATGCAAATGAATTTGTCCATTAGAAACATTACAGTTGGCAAGATTATAATTACTTACACTGTTTGATGTGGCTGTACAGTCTTCATTAAGTTTTTCAAAGTCACTCTTAGAGCAGTTTGTCTTCCAGACTGTAAATTTTACTCGATACTTTTTTCCTGCAACCACCTGAAAAATTAGCAAGAAGGCTTTCTGTGCTAAAGGTGTTTTATTGAAAAGGTTTCACAAGAAAGATGATTTTCTACAAGCTGATACTACTGTATTCTACAAGTCCTAACCACTGGGCCAACATATGTGAAGAGCAACATTAAAATATTTGGCAGTAAACTTACCTGCTTCTAATCAAGTAACTTACTTAATTCCAGTTCCTATTCTCAAAAATTCTAGCATTGAAGCTGGAGGAAACAGAAAAGGTCAGAATAATATCAGGCCCACAATTATTAAATGTCTGTAGTAATTTCATTAGTAACAGATGAAATCATTAGTGATAGCACTGTAGAGAGCCAGATATTATGTCAGAAAAGTGGAATGTGAGTAAAACAAAGTGTGTGATGAACGGGCTCAGTTGAAAATGAACCTATTTGCCAAACGCATTAAAGAGAGAAACTGCATGGGTTCAAGAATGTGCCTGCTATGAGTTCTTTTGGTATTTTTCACAGAGCTTGAAATAATATATCTTTCTTCAGGGACATCAGGCAAGACATGAAATTCTATTTCCCTGAAGTCTATTTTAAAGGTGTATGCATGCTAATATCAGTCATGATAGGGAAAGTCAGAAGGAAGAAAAAAGTTTGAAAGAAGAAAAGGCACAGATATTATCAGTAAGATAATATGAGCTATTTGGAAAAATTCTGGTGTGCTTTTAGTGCCTTCTCCAGTGACACCTCATGTTCAGGAGTAGTTATGACCAAGTATTTTCTGAACTACTCCACTGTCAAATTTTGAATTCTATCCTAAACTTCTATTTTGATGGGACAGTAAACAAGGCTTATGCAAATGCTGACCAATATTATCCTCCTGATTCCTCGTGCTTTATCAAGCTCTATTTATCTGTATGTATTAAATTATGCACAGGTGTCCTTTTCTGAATCTATCTAGAGTATTATTAGCAGCACAATCAATATATAAAATAACAGATTTCTAAGGGAAATTAAGACACCTCATTTATTGGACCATACAACAACTGTAGGGTGGACACTGCTTAAAATAACGTGGATAGTATTGGTGTCGTGGATCAAGGAAGTAGTCCTATCTAATAAAACTTTTATACTTTGAAATCTGAGGTATGTTATGAAGGTAAAAAGTAGGTAGATACACAGAAATCAAATGCCCTGAGCCAACCTTCTTCAGATCCTTTTAAAATCATTTTGTTTTAAGAAAAGAAAATTCAAGAGATGGGAAATTTTTGAATTCAAGCCAATATGGATTAGATTTTACAGGAAAAATTGCATGGATATTTCAGTTACCACATGTGTCAGGACTTAGACAAAGACATTATTTCAAATCTAAATACAAATTTTTGGTAACATTCAGCTCAGGCCAATAATAATGCCATGTCTATTCCTCGTCTCTGTGATATATCCCAACCTGAACTGTTGCTGATTGTATTTCTCCACCTTTATAGTAGAAATCATCATTGCTCTCAGAATTGTACTTGTCCATAGAAACCTTCAGTAGTTCCTTCAGTTCTGGGCTGTCATTTGGGATAGTCCTTGGACAACCTGGGCAAATGGCAGCAACTACCGTTTCTTCAACTGAAAGAGAACAACAGGTGTCAGATCTAAGAGACAAAAGATGCAATGTAGATAAAGCCTGGGAAAAACAGTTATAAAGCCCTGCTTTCTGAAACTCTTCATGTTTGGGTCTATGAAACAAAAACAAAATATATTTGAATTTTATATGATCAGCAATATCATATCTTGGTTATCTAAAAGAACATCAGCACCTACATGGGACACTTAACAACAGTTTTGTCATAGAAACAAGAATCGTGTGTGCCAGTTGTAGGTAGCCAGAAAATATGGAGAGGGAACAGCTCCATGTATGGAAAGACCTGATTTGGGTGAAGGAAGAGGTCCCTGTAACTGGCAGTGAATTTGCGTGTTGAAGAAAACCTAGTCTGAATGGGTGAGAATGCAGCACTTGCTACATGGAACAGTAGCTGTGTCCAGATAGGCTGGAGGAAAAAGTAACAATACATAAGAATAAAATACACTGAAAACTGTGGAACTTTCAAAACTGATAGTGCCTAAGACATACCTGGAAGCTTGCAGTCGCTGGCGGTATCTACGATTTCTGCCTGAAGGTTCTGAAATGCTTTGGCCTCACATTTAGCTACACGCTGGAGTCAAAAATGCAAAACAACTCCTTGTTATTTAGAAATAATGAACAAGCTCACATCCTAATACCTTCCTGCTAACAGAAGAAGTCAAGCATGCTTCTAATANCCTCCCTCCCTCCCTGACAGTCTGCAGAGGCAATAAATAATCAGAGTTTAAAAGGACCACTCAGAGAAAATAACACCCTAAAAAAGAAGCCAAATTAACTATTTGTATATGTTCATTACAGAAAAAAATGAGGATGTCTACATGCCAGAATCTTATTTTATGGAGAACTCCATGGAATTTGTGTCTCAAACTGTAAAGACCAAAAAGAAAATTCAAATCAAACATTACTGAGTTTCTTTTATTTTCTCAGGTCTTCTAAAGGAAATGTGGTAGATAACTTGCTTAAAACTGCCTTGGTATCTTAAAGCTGGAAGAAGGCAGATATTGATCCTGGGTTTTTTTTAAAGATTATAGACCCTAAAACCAATTCCACCATTCCAGTGATTTAAAGTGGTAATAAGGAAAGAACTAGGGTCAATGAATACATCCAGGAGAGACTGAGGTTTTGTGGTAAACAGAAGTCAGATTTTGCAGATTTGTCAAAGTTCTACAAAGCATCAACAAAGGTGAGTCAAGAGACCTCTTGATGTATAGAGATTTTAAGAAAGGTTTTGGTGAAATCCTTTATCAAAGACTAAAGAAACCCAATTAACTGTGGAATAAGAAGGAAGACTTAAAATTCAGGATCAAGATCTTAGGTCTATGACAGTTACTTGAAAATGTAATTATACAAAATCTACTTAGTAGTATTTTAGAAAAACTGATGAAGAATAATGTCAAGGCTTATTATCCAGGTTAAAGGGACTGATGTAATGTCCCAGTATAGCTCAGTGGTTCATATGTGCGTTGAATACAAGATGCAATTCTGGCCCTCCCATTTAAAAATTAATAGTACAGACCTAAGTAAAGGTATGAGAAAACTTCCTTGGATTTTGGTCATTCCAAGGTATGGAATATTCTTGGAATATGGTATTCTAATAATATCTGTCAATGATCTACTAGCAAGTTCAGGGGATAAGTGCTTATGATCTAATTCCAGAAGCCCTGTGTGACCAAAGCAGTATGTGAGTGAGGCAGTGCTCCTGCAGTAGGTGAGGTGACAGAAGTCATCACCTCTAGGTGACAGCTGGGGAAACGCAGACTCAAGCAGGTTAAGTAACTTGCTTAAGGTTTAAGGGCACATGGGTAATGGAGGGATTTGCTTCAGCTAGTCTGACTCAACGCTTCTGTTATTTACCAGTGTTGTCATTCTTTCCTTTTTTAATCAATACTTCTGAAACATTCTTGAGATGTACAAGAAGTAATTTTTGAACAGGAGAGGCTCTTGAATGTAACAGTCAATGGTGCATTTCCTCAACAGCTGAAATGGATGCCAGTCTGTCCCCTCCCATTTACCACCACTGTTCATAGTGACTCTGCAGTCCTGCTCTCTGCCTTGTGTTTGCAAAATCATTTTTCTGATCCCCTCATGAGCTGGTTCAGGGAGGTCAGTTGAGAGAGGAAGCCTCTGTTTTTGGTGCAGCTGCTTTAGTTCCAGGTCAGTGAAACCAAGGGAGTACCTAGGTTTGCAGCACTGTTTAGCTGGATTATGTATAAATGATCTTAATAAATTTCTTTTGAAGCTATTATTTGGACTGTGGTAAAGGTTAAGTAATAATTCAGCTACTGACTTTTCTAAGAAAACATGTCTTAGGCTGGAAATTGTGCTAATTTAATTTTTGGGCTGTACATGAGTAACTCCTTGATTATCTGGATAGAAACCTCTCAAAGGATTTATTATTTAGGTAAGACTGGTTAGATTCTATAGTGTAATCTGTAAACCTTTCAGTGGTCCTCTTCGTCACTGATTCAGAAGACATAGATGTCCTAGTTGTATTAACATATAGTTATGTATAAGAGGATTTAAACTCTGTTCATGAAGTGAAGCAAGACTATAAATATTTTCTTGAGTCAGATCTCAATGATTATTTGTTAATGTGATATTTTCTTGATAAACAGATCTTGAAGATTACTTACACCTCTAGAAGTGATTTTGCATTCTGGAGTTAAATCTTGAAATTGGTCTTTGGAGCAATTAGTCTCCTCAATTTCATATCTAATTATGTAATTCCATCCAGCTACCACCTGGAAGAGATATTTAGGTTATACATTATGTAAAACAATGCAAACTTAAAAGTTAAACTATTAAATGAGATTAGCAAAGAATGCAAAACTACTCATCTAGTGCCTTCTATCTGTCAAATCACTTTGCACTCATTAAGCCATAGATTGTTCGTAGGCAGCAAAAAAAAATCTTGTACTTGCAGTACAAAATGTAAACTAAGTCCTCCTTTTGTTAGAAGTGCACTTTGTATTTGGTGTCCACTTCTGGCAAGCCTGCAGGCTCACACTGCTGCGTTTCTTGCGCTTTCCTCCAAAGATCTGTTACTTATTACTGCCCGTGACAGGAAGCTGGTCTAGATAGATGACTACAATAACACAGCCTGGCAAGTCCTGCATTCCTGAGCATGGGACACAATAAAACAGTATCTGAGTAGTGTAACTTTATACTGCTGGCATAATTTTTTGTTGAGTGTTACACATTTATCATCTGCCCATAATTGTGTCTGTCCTGGGCTTTACCTTCCCACACACACTGTTTTGTCCAGGTTCATAACCCTTGTTTAAAATTTTCTCTCTAGGAAGCTGTTCCATTTTCCTGACAGTGGCTACCTCTTCTCACCCATGAAACCTCTCCAAATCATAGTGTTGGGCCAGGTAACACTGGATTAAAGAGGAAAACCAGTCAAATATAAGAACTTTTTATCCCAGATCAATTTGAGAGCTCTGACTTTTCTCTATTTGCCAGAGGTGACATGATGGTTCTCTTTCCAGCTTTTGGATTGCAGTCTGTCTGCAACATTTTGTCATGTGGCTTAAATGTTGTGCAAGTTTGTCTTTCAGCAAAGAGGATTGCTGCCATCAGTAAATATAAAGAGGACAGTCTGGTTTAAATCACGAGTCAAACTGACATGAGACTAAAAGTTGTTTTTTGGCTAAGTAAATACATACAGGTTCAAAGAAAAGGGTCTGTGTTTGCTGTTGGGTTGTACCTAGTTAAAAATCAAATAAGAAGCTTTACTTTCTAGCAATGTCACACCAATCCATAGGAGAGCCTTTCACAGGGAGGAATTTTTGCATGGAATACCAGATGACACAGAATTTCTGCAATCTGAATAGTCATTTCTTGCAAAGCAGATATTGCCATGAGCAGAAATCTTGCAGCAAGTGGCATGTTGAGTTTTTGGCTTCTCTTAACCATTTTTTCTATGTGGGGTTTACGTGTCCTATAGCACATAGGAGCTGCTGACAAATGTGCCCTGTTGCCTGCAAAAACAGAGATGCCTGCTGCTGTTTGAGAGGCTGGGGATTGTGTGAGACATCTGTGCCGGCTGGCAGCTTTGGCTCAGTCCCTAGGAGGGATCTGCTCCTGCTGGAGCCTCAGGGCAAGGCCAAAGGAAGTACCCAGGAGGATCTGAGATGATACAGGATACATGTGCCAGCACAGAATGCAAATAAACTGGTGCTAAACACTGCTTAAAAGCAACTGCAGATAAAGAAAAAAAGGTGTATACTATCAGTTGAGAGTTCTGAAAATCTAGTAGGTAACTGTTGATGATTCCTTGTAAATGAAGATAACTATTTATTGAGTCTACCCTCTATATGCATTTTGTATGCTTTATTATTAAATATAAGCCATTTTAATATCAGAAACATACACAAAACAAACAAGGTACCTACTTCGGGTTGGATTATTTTGGTAAAATTTAGAGAAAAATCATGCACAAACCTGTCTCTTAGCTTCTTTTATTTCCACAAGCTTAAAAAGGGTAAGTTCATCACTGTGTTTGTTAAACTTTTGAATGGCTTTTTTCAGAATTTCTGACACTTCTGAACCATCACTTGATATATGATGAAAGCATCCAAGACATGGAGCCTCAGTAAGTCTTATCTTTGACACATCTGGAAAAGAAACAAACCAAAAAACATGGCTTCATGCAAAACAGCCTTTGGTTTTCATTTTTCCTATCTGGGAGTGAACAAGAACCTTTCCTGCTTTTAACTGGTGTGATAAGCAAACCCTATATTCCAGTTTCAGGGCCTACAAAGACATTTTTATATTTAGGAACATGCTCTGGTTGTGGTGGCAGGGGCCATCCGTGACCTTGGGGTCCAGGCATGGTTTTGGCAGTGAACCCCATTCCAGCAATTATGGAATTTCAGAAAAGCTTTGTGTGTAGTTCTGACACCATTAAGGAAGGCGCATTACTCATTCAGCCAGGGAAGAGCCAGTGGAGGCTACAACTAAGGGGATGGTTTTCAGATTCTTCAAAGCTCACCCACAGTGTGCAGCTGCTTGCTGTCCTCACCACGTTTCAGGATGGGGACTTCAGCAGAAGTGTTTTGGCTCACCCCTGTGAGCTGCTGTGACTCTGAGTGCCCCAGGGACTGTAGTTGGACTATTCTGCTGTCCTTGCCAGTCATTGTGGTTGCCAGTTACCACTTGGTGCTACCTTCAGGCTTAACCAGCTGGATTGGCTGTGGATAGACAAGCTTGACAGGGATGCTCAAACTCCTGTTTCCTACTACTAATCCTATTAACTCTCTTTCCTTTCTAGAAATCAGGGACTGGATTTTCATAAATTAATTTTATAGTTCACTACATAAATTAATTTCACAAGTCAGTGAGCTTGAGAATGGAAGTGGGACAATATGTGGTCTCTGTGGAATTGAAGTAAAATTTGTGTGCCTGATCTTCAGCTGGCATAAACTGGCTTAAATGAAGTTATGCCAGTTTGCACCAGCCAGGAAACCAGTCCAGGGTCAGTTAGATCAAACTGTTCCACCAAAGACGCTGAACGGTGTGATACCAATATGGTGGTAAATCCCTCATCTGTCAAGTGTGACCAAAGCCTGGCCCTTCATATTTCTAGTATGTCTTGTTTTGATTCAGTAATGACAAATAGATACCTTACAGAAAAGTGTGACCATGTTTTCAGTAAGTAGTCAAAAAGGAGATAATGAACCACTGCTAGACCAACTGAGGTCTCAGCACTTTCATAAAGACTATGCTAAACAAATGTATATTCCTTTTTCAGAGTTGCTATAACTTGGTAGGAAAATATGAGTTCCTTAGGTTGAATATCGGATTTTTTTAATTTATATGTGAGGATTTTTTTGCTTCATAAGCAGAGATTCAAATGCAAATTTCCCGTGTGTTCTCTGTGGGATTCACACAATTTTTGTTGGCAGCTAGGTGTCACCATTGCCCTACAAATGCAGCATTTGTTCAGTGCAGAACATGGAGTTTGTGTACTGCAGTTCCGAGGACACTGGCTGTAGGTAAAGCCATTTCAGCTTTAAACAAGATAGCTAGGAACAAAAGCCAAATACTGGCTGCCAAACATCTCAGAAATTGGGGGAAATATTTCTGTACTTAGTAGTTAGATGGATATTTTAAAGTGAGTTTGGGTATGTCTTTCAGAACACCAGGCACAGAGATCTCAGTAGGAAATCTTTAAAACAATGTGATGTCTTTTTAATAAGGGAAATTCCTATGTGAATGTAATAGTCATATATGAGTGCCTTATAGGTGAAAAATGTAGTACTGCTTATTGTTAAGGTCTAAAAGATCAGCCTCTTACATAATTACATCACTGCCAGATTTCTATTTTGTAAATGAATTTTTTTTCTTTTATTGTTTGGGGTAAATATTGGTTTCAGTAAACTTTAACAGAAACAATTTAGTCATTTTCAGTTTGGAGAAAATGAAGGCGCAATTTTGTCATACCAATTTTTTTCCGGTAATTCCTGGGACAATTTTATGCTTAAATAAATAAGGACAGAAAGTTGAAGTGTGAGAAGTTGTATCTAGTCTCTTAAGTTATTAGTATGCTTTTGGTCTTAAGCAAACTAGTTTTAACTTGGCATAATTCTAGTGCTTGAAGAAACTTACTACACACACATGTGCTGGTTTTTATTACCCTGGGCAGAAACTGCCTGTGCTTCACTGATTTAATCTATATGTGTATAACAATGAAGTGAAATTTTATCTTTAACCCGTAGTTGCTTACAAAAGATTATTTTTAAATGTCTGACTAGAATGATAAGGGGCTTCTACCTTTAAAATGACCTGAAAGTCTCAGTATCATATTTATTCCATTTTTATTTGTAAATGTATTTGTTGAATGCTGTCCCAAGTAGTTACATACCTGAGAAAATTTTGCACTCTTGTGAAACATTAGTTGTTTTATCAGCATCATTCATATGAACTCGAGCTGTGCATTCTCCTGTTTTCTGCAAAAACATATGGCAATAATTGTCTGAAACTTGCTAAAGAAATACAGTGCTTTAGCTATTGATCACAGCTGACAGTTGCAGCCTGATTTTGGGGAAGAGGTTCATGTGTATATTTGTAGTAATGTCTAACTTGCTGTTTTGTTACTGAAAAAGGACCAGTTTTGTTGATGGTGAGGAAAGTAGGGGACAAACTGAGCAGATAACTTGAATGATTGCTGTGTATTTGTATGATGTGCATTGATTAACTAAAGACTTTACAGTAAGAATAATAGAAATGAACACAAGCCCATGAATAAAGACTGTATAAACTATGTATTTATCCATTTTCCTCTCTGCTAGTACAAGATATGCAGCAATGACCCTGGCATTTCACATAGATTTAAATAATATTGCCACCATCATCCCTTCCTGTGCACTGTGTGAAAGAGCAGTGCCATCCCTTGGGAATGTGCAGTGTTCCTGCAGAGTGTACCCCCTTTGTACCTCCCCCGGGTGCCCTCTGGTACCGCAAGCCAGACATGCTTGGCACTGCTGAAAGCCCTCTGCCAAAATTTCTGCCATAGTGTCTTCCATGTCAGTATTTGGTTGTGCAAGTTTCCATTATACATAATTAATACCAAGTTTTACAGTCCTTACACCCTCACAGTGCACAAATCTTATGTTGGGTTTATTGTGAACCTTCATATTGAAGCACTGAAATGTTCCTTTCTGCATATATTCGGGATTGTAACGGAAAACTCAGGATTATAATGGTTAACTTTGGGGTTGTAAACATTTCTGTACTGTAGTTATATAAGGTCTCAAAAGCAACACAGCTAAAAAAGTTAATTCTTCTACTGTATTTTTCCCCAGGCAATTACAGTGCTGGTCCTGAGGCTGATGTTTCTGCACAGAGAACTTGTAAAGAGAACAGATACTTACAGCCTCTGCAGATACTTTGTAATGACAGTGTTGCCAGTGTTTGTTTTCCTCAGTGGCACAAGTGCTTTCAAGTATTCTGTATTTCACATAGAACTGTGGGTCAGGACCTGCCTGGATTAAGACAGTATACATGCCATCATTTAATCAATCAAGTGAAAAGATTAGAGTTTCAAAAAAGTAAATGCTATTCTTTGGTTACCTTAAATTTTATAGTATGGTTTCCCATTAGCTGCTGTTGTCTCAGATCTTGGTAGTTCAAATATTAACTTACCTAATTATATTACTTAGCCCTTACCTACAATGACAAGATGTTGGTATAATGGATACAATATGCTTAACTACCTTCATTTTAACTTCTAGTACCAGTGGGTTTAGAACCAAAAAGAGGTGGTTAGGTTTTATACTCCCATTCAAATGTATTCCAAAAAAGTCATTTTGGGTGGCTTCTTGGGTAGTTAGCATAATTACCAGCTTGGACTGTGCTCATGTCTGACTCCCTCGCTCTCACTCTTGGCCTCCTCCCAGATCTGTCCTCTTTCTTTCTGCACAGCTCCCCTGGCAGCCCCGAGGCAGCCTGGCTGTGCCCAAACAGCCTCTGCTCAGTAGTGCCGGGGAACTTCAGCTGCCTGGCCTGTGCAGGAAGGGGTGAGCAGGGATGTGCTCTGGAGACAGCCTTGGGCAGTGCCTGCGGTTTTCTACAGGCATTGAAGGCTGGGCTGCAGGGCAGGACAGCCTCGGGAATCCCATAAGATGAAATAAAAAACATTAAGCAAAGTTTGGCCCGGCCAGTGTAAGTATTTCAGAAGTTGGTAAATCAGTAGTGGGCATTTTCTCCTTCCCATAAACCAAGTAGCAGGGCTGTGCCTACAGGTAACAGTGACAACACTGTAAGGTTTGTGGTTCATCCTTTAGAGAAGATAAAAAGTCAGAAGTTACTAACCTTTTACAGCCACTAAAAATGCTCTGCCAATGTGACTTTTCAAATACAAACAGGCAGCTTCTGTAGTTTAGCACTGATTGTTCTAAAGTATCCAGTTATTGTTCTCTGTCTCTGCTGGGAGGATTAAATGATAATTCTTGCCTTAGTGCTACCAAAAAACTGAGGCTGAGCTGATGTGGTTGGCATATACTGGATTTACACTGATGTAGTAGACACAGAATTATATTCTGCCTTCTCTCAATTCCTGTTGGATATTGCTACAGTTACGAAGAAGTGTAGAGGTACCTCATATAATGGTTGTAAAAAAGGATAAAAAAGGCTCTAGAAATATAATAGACTTAATCCTCAGCAGGTAGAAATTGACTTTTATGGAATTACATCAGATTATACTATTTGGGATTTAAAAAGAGCCAAATTCTGTTCTCTGTTACAGTGTTCTAAATCTGCAATAAATCCGCTCAGTAAGTAAACAAAGTAAGACATTGTTTCTGTATTATCTGCTATTAGTTTATTTCATTATTATTATGAACAGCTATGCCTTTAACTGGGGCAGGTTTAGTCTTTCACTAGTCAGCTTTTATGTTTTATTAACCTATCAATAATGAATGTACATGAATATGTAATAACCAGCTATTTAATTAATGCATTCAACATTGTGAGACTAGCAAGGAGTAAAATCTATACTCTTTTTGGAAAAAGAATCTCAAATATGAGGAAATTTCAATTGCAGATTCCTTTTCTGTTTTTTACTTAACATCATAATCAGATCAATGATTCAAAGTAATAATTGATTTCCACTTCATATCTTTTAAGAAAAGGAAAGATGGATGTCTAGAGAAGGAAAGATGAATAATAATTGCAATAAATACATATTCTTAAAAATATATAATTCTTTAAGATAAAATTCTGAAACTCCTATCTCTCCTTTGGGAACACCATCAAAAGGAAGGTAGGTGGTACTGCAGCTCTGATATTGAGATATTTTCATTTGGCTGTTGTTAAGGATGTATGGAGTTCAGTGAACAGTGAGACTGTTCATTTACTTAATATTAATTATATAGAGGGTTTTCTGATTTTACTCTTTGTCTCCACATGCTAAAATCTCCCCTGTGTGTAAACAGGAACACTAGAGGGCAGGTGCCAGGAGATGTGGATAGTTTGCTGTAACTGTTTAGCAATGCATGGCTCCTTTCCAAGATCAATTTCTGTCTGGGTAAAAGAGTCTTGTGATTTTGGAGTGCAAAATATTCTCTCTAACAGTGGATTTTTTGTGGTTTACATCTGAAAATCCAATCCAGTAGAAAAAAGATGCTAATGTTATTTTCAAGTAAAATAATGCTTGTCATTATTATGGTAATACCATCTTTGTATGCTTCTCCGAGGTAAATACTCTTTTGTTAGATTAAAGCTATATAGAAGGGCTCCAGGCAAAGGATCATGTTGCATTCTTCTTCCTTCTGTAATTTTAGCTGTCACCCTATTTGACTAAAATACCACCTAGTGCTTCTAGATAGATCTGTGACTTAGGACTGGTGTTAATCAAATAATATTCACAAACAATTCATAATATTGCCAAACTTTATCAGGTGATTCTTTTGTATGTACCGCACCAGCTCTTCCCAATATTATATTCATATTTTTTAATAAGTGTGGTTTTGCCATTGGTCTGAAAACCTTACAGATGATGGAAAGGAGTAGAATTCCCAATAAAGAAAAAAAGAGAACAGAGTAGAATAGTAAGACAAATGGTATTGGTGATAGGAATTTTCTTTTCTTTAGTCCTTGCATTAGGAAGCAATTCACCAGCACAGAGAGTTCTGCTGATAAAAACATAATATACACCCCTGCTTGTCATGGGAACAAGTATATAACTGTGCAAGTCACTTTGATTTTTTAAAACATTTTTGGAAGACACTGTGCTGTCATGCTTGCCCCCTTACAAACGAGATGGAGATAAACTGATTCAGAGTGCATAAACATTTTCAACTTTTTTTTTTTTTTGCAAAGTCTACTTACAGTTCTCTTGGCTTCCATCACCACGTATAGAGCAAATTGGTTACCAGTTGCTTTGTCTTCATTGTATTTCTTCAGTGCTGCGTCAACAGCTTTAAAGACATCAGGGTCATCACAGTCCGAAAGCTCAAATGCAAGAGGAATGGCTCTGCTAGAGAAAAAACTACAGCAGAGTGCTAGTACAATGAAGGCCTTCATAATTGGATGAAAAAGGCCCCCTGAATTAGAAGGCTCTTAAAAAACCAAATGGAAAAGGAATGCCTGACAGGATTTTAGTCACCTCTTCTGTTTTTCAGGAGCAATAGTTAAGTCAACAATGAGTGGCTTGCTGGGGTTGGTTGGTTCTCATCATACCCTGTTTATACTGCAAATAAACTTCTGAGTTTATCTAAATAAACTTTATTTGTTCACCAGAATGACACTAAGGTTATCCACCTGCCATCAAGATAACAGGATAAATGGCTGCAGCTTGGGACCTGTTTAGGCAAAGCAAAGGAGAAAGAAGTGTCTGTAGCTTTCTGACTTCTTAACACCTAAACTTCTACTGAGAATGAATTTTACAAGGCTTAAATAAAACACCCAAGAAGGTCACAGTGGCAGTGAAATTTTGGACAACAACTTTGTAAGTTTTATAGATCTGTTTAGTGTTCAGGCTGCAACAGTTCTGAGAACTGTACTACTCAGAATGTGTTTGAAAAGTCTTTGGAGAGATGCATATGGTTGAATGTCACGTAACCCTTCAATAGCACTTGATAAACCTTGTCCTTCGTGGTCCTATTGGAAAGTCCATCTCTGCTGCCATGTGGAGACTGCCTGGCCTATGGATTAGTCAGTGAACATTGTGCTTTGTTATTGTTACAGATACATGACACCCAAGAACAAAGGATTAAACACTCTTGTCTGACTCTGGCCAAGCATTAGAGATGGCTGAGAACATCTGGTGCTTGTCTCCCATGTTTGGCACCAGACAGCTTTGCTTTGGGTCTGTGAACACCTTGGGATTGCCTTGGCTCCTGTGTTCCAGCTGTGTCTTGCTATATTGGGTTTGTGTGGCAAGGTTTTGATAGCAGGGGATTACAGGGGTGGCTTCTGTGAGAAGCTGCTGGAAGCTTCTCGTATGTCTGACAGAGCCAATGCCAGTCAGCTCCAAGATGGATCCAGTTCTGGCCAAGACTGAGTCCATCAGTGCTGGTGGTAGTGCCTCTGCATAACATTGCGGAGAAGGGGAAAAAATTAACTGCGAAAGAACAGGAGAGAGTGGGGTGAGAATATGTGAGAAAAACAGCAGTACAAACCCCATGGTCCATGAAGAAGGTGTGGGAGGAGCTGCTGTGAGTGTGGAGCAGAGATTTTCCTGCAGCCTATGGAGCAGACCACAGTGAGGCAGCTGTGCCCCCACAGCCCCTGGAGGTCAGTGGTGAAGCAGGGATCCGCCTGCAGCTCATGGAGGACCCCATGCCAGAGCAGGTGGATGCCCAGTGGAGGCTATGACCCTGTGGAAACCTGTGCTGGAGCGGGTTTGCTGGCAGGACTTGTGAGGGCACCCATGCTGGAGCAGTTTGTTCCTAAAGGACTGTACATCATGGAAAGGACCTACACTGGAGCAGTTCATGAAGGACGGCCTCCAATGGGAGGGATCCCTGGCTGGAGCAAGGCAAGAGTGTAAGGAGTCCTTATCCTGAGGAAAAAGGAGGGGCAGAAGCAACATGTGATAAGCTGACTGCAACTCCCATTCCCATCCCCCTGCACTAGCTGAAGGAGAAAGTAGAGAAAATCAGGAGTAAATTTAAGCCTGGGAAGAAGGGAGGGGTGAGGAGAAGGTGTTTTAAAGATTTCTCACTTTATTTCTCATTCTTTCACTCTGGTTTGGTTAGTAATAAACCAATTTCCCCAAGTCCAGTCAGTTTCGCCTGTGATGATATTTGGCGAGTGATCTCTCTGTCCTTACCTTGACCCATGAGCCTTCTGTTAAATTTTCTCTCCCTGTCTGGCTGAGGAGGGCAGTGACAGAGCAGCTTTAGTGGGCGCCTGGCACCCAGCCAGGGCCAACTCACCACACTTGCTACAAGTTTTGATTAAGGAAAATGCTCTTTAGAGACTGTGGATAAACTACACCAGAAATAAGTTTGTTATGATAGCATGATAACAGACTTTTAAAAATTAGTCAATCTTCACTCAGTCACACTGAGTCCTCATTTTGTTTCTTTTTCTTCAATGTGGCCTTTGCACTGTGTTTCACTTTATGCCATTAAAAGCTATTTGGGCAATCAAATTACTAACTTTTTTGAGATTAATCCCATATTCTTGCTTATGACATAGCTGTTCTGAACCAGCTTGCTGGTCCCCGGACAGTCTGAATGGACTTGACCTTGATGGGGCCTTGATGGCTCCTTGATGGAGTATAAAGAGGCACCACTATTCTTTCTTCCTGCTCCTTCCAACTCAGTTTCAAGTGAGGAAGGTTCAGCAATAAAGTAAACATTTACATGAAAGAGTTATTACATGCATCTGCTTTTCTCTTCCCCTGAGAGCAATTATAAACTATTTGAGAAGGGCTGTCCTTGACTGCAATATTTCTCTGTATCACCACCAGCAGCTGTAGCGATGGAAGCACCTGTGCAGGCCACCCTGCAGTGAGACAGCAAAGTCATTAACTGTTCTCAGACCTCTTCTAGATAACAGTGCTAACCCAAACACCATTAGTCAATTTATGCTAGAGTTTGCTTTGTGAATGTTTAATACCTAAATAGCTTAATTGTTTAATATAATTTCTAGTTCAATATCTAATAGCTAATTACATGTAGTAAGAAAAAAACCAAAAAAACAAAACAGACAACTGTGTCAAGAAAAAAATGCTTTCATTTTTTTTTCTTTAAATCTGTATAAAGTATGGATGCAGTGTCATACTTTTTATGGTAAGCAGTCAAATTTCCTCTAGGTCAGAGTCCTTGGAGAAGTACATTATAATTATGAATGATGAAAAAATGAAATATTTTAGATGGTAATATGCACTATTAGGGAATTTTCCTTTTTGTTAGAACTGAAGGATTGTTTTCTGGGGAGATTTTTACCCATTCACATTATCTGAGGGATTCAGAATTTTGAACTTTTCAGTTACAGCTTGAGATAGCCAGGGTTAAGAAGCAGGTTGAAATACTTAATGATTATTTTCAGTGATTCTCCTTCCTAGAAACGAAATGCTTTTCCCACTTTTCCATGTGCTGTTTTCATTGACTGTAGGACTGGGGTTGCCCCCGAGATTATCGAGCCAGGAACATCTTTCTCTGGGGTCATATAGAAGAATTTTCTGTTCCAAAGCTATGAGGAAATAAAGGCAAAATTTTTGGGAGGTCAAGTTTGGGTTTTCCGGGGCATGATTTTGGTTGTGTAGGGTGATCTGGAAAGCCTGGAGCTTCTGCCATCTCTGTTGGTTTTGAGCCAGTGCTGGAAAAGTGAAGGTTGCATTGGTCAGGAAAGTTTGCAGTGGGAGGTGTGAGAGAATCTTGCTGATTTAGAACTGGGATGCGATAGACAGCTCCTGTTACATGGCATGGAAAATACTTTCCTGATATGCTTGTCTTGTGATGTCTGTGATAGTGATGACAGTGATGAGGAGGGTGTCCTGGAGGAGGGGGACAGCATGGTCCGTGATGGTGAGGAGGATGGTGGTGACCTGGTCCATGATGAGGAGGACAGGGTGGTCCGTGATGGTGAGGAGGGTGGTCGTGATCTGGTCCATGATGAGGAGGACAGGGTGGTCCATGGTGGTGAGGAGGGTGGTCGTGATCTGGTCCATGATGAGGAGGACAGGGTGGTCCATGGTGGTGAGGATGATGGTCATGATCTGGTCCATGAGGAGGGGGACAGGGTGGTCCATGGTGGTGAGGATGATGGTCGTGATCTGGTCCATGAGGAGGGGGACAGGGTGGTCCATGGTGGTGAGGATGATGGTCGTGATCTGGTCCATGAGGAGGGGGACAGGGTGGTCCATGGTGGTGAGGATGATGGTCGTGATCTGGTCCATGAGGAGGGGGACAGGGTGGTCCATGGTGGTGAGGAGGATGGTCATGATCTGGTCCATGAGGAGGTGGAGTAGGTTGGTGGTGATCTGGTTCATCATGGGGAGGAGAGGGAGAAGGCCCTTCATTGCTGTCTTGATCTTCCTTGCTGGATTTGGGGTTATGCTCAGAGTCTTCAGGTCTGGACTGAGAAGAAGGGGGACATTCATGTCTGTGGTGATGCTTATGGCGATGTCTGTGACCAAAATGATGATGACAATGGGGATGTCTGTGTGGATGTCCCAGAGCTGAATATTTCCCTCTTTGCCCACAGCCATGGTGCTGTTTATAAAACACCAGGGAGGAAGTATTCATCAGGTGTTGATAGGACAGAAGAAATTGATGAGAAAGAGAGAGGTGGGAGTTAATAGGTTTGCATTCATAGCTCTGATGATCTTTAAGGAAAAAAATCTGCATTTTTTTCACGATGGAGGAGAAGGAGTAGATAAAAAAATGCCAAGTTACTGAAAATCTGCTGGAAACACTACACCATGTCAAAATTATATAACCAGCTGAGAAGTATTTGTGATACATCAAACCAAAATAAGTCCATACTGGAGTACCTGTTGTGATATAAACTGGAATACCAAATGTGATAAAGATCATCTCCCCTCCTCTTGCTTTCTAAAATTTCTTTGAACTTTTTTGCCAATCTCTACTCAGTCAAGTGATTGAACTGAGAGAAGACACACTTGGAAGGAGTAGTAGGGACAGCTCAATTCTGATTCATCCTCTGATTGACCTAGGACTTGCAGGTCAGTCTGTCCTGACATGCTGCATCACACCCAGGCAATAGAAAATTGGCATAAATGTTAGGATGATCTCCCAGTCTGGACTAAGCAAGGTTACTGTATCCTGCATGAGGATACAGCCAGAGATGTGTCCATAACTGAGTACTTACCCAGGGATGGTAGATTTCACAGCTTATATCTGTTCCATCAGCTTCATCTGCATCACTGATAATTCTTGCCTTGCAGAAGCCAGTGTGCTAAGCAAAAGACAAAGAAAAAAAATGCATATTTGGATTCTTGTGAAGGAATTTATACAAACTACTGAATGTTCAGCATTTTACAGGTTTGGCTATTCCTTTGACACCTAAGTGTGTTCACATGTCTTAGCCAGATCCTGAGCCTTCTGACCAATGGTTACCAGTGATTAATAATGATTAAAATATGTGCCATTTTTGAGGGTTCTTAACTGTGATGCACTCTAGATGCACTACACCATGTGCACGTAGAGGGCTACTACTCTGCATCTCACTTCCCTTTTGATGTCTGAGAGATTGGCCAGCTACTAATGCCTTCAAAATGAGTACCCTTGGGTGCCTGATTTTTCTTCCTTTTTCTTTTTTTTTCTGTCTTTGCTTGTCAAACATCTGTTCAGATTGGACTATTCTGTAATTCTGCTCAAAGCTCTCAAAACCTGGCACTGTGTAGATAAAGGCAAAGCTCAAGGCAGAGCTTTCTTCCATTTTTTTTTTTTTTAAAGCAATTTGTTGTAATTTTTTTGCATTACTTCCCTTAGCATCCAGTTTGCTGTGACTTTCTCCTGCTGTCCAGTCGCTGTGTGTGGAATTGCTCATGTGAAAGAACACAGAACTCAGGTGATGGGTTCTGTGTATGCTCTCGGTACTGGGTGCTTTATCTCGATATTTGTTTGGGCCATTAGTAGCCCATTACGATCAGTGACTACAAATGGCAATGTAATTTTACACACAAACAGCAGTGATGGCAGCACTGAGAACAGAATTCAGACCCTCGGTTGCCATCTGCCTTGTGCATTGTTCTAGTGAACTTGTGGCTCTGGTACCAGTTAATTCACAACCTTTTCTAGTCTTCTGGAGTATAAAACACCAGAGAAGGTGATGGATATATATAAAACAAAAGTCTTACATATTTTATTTTTTCCATGTTTTATTTCATAATTTCAATTTAGTTTCTGGGGAATAATTTATTCTGAAATTATGAGATCTTGCCTAGCTGTTTCTTTGGTGTAGACTATAATAGTAAGGGAAAATGGGGTGAAGAGAATACTTTCATAGTTTTCTGCTGATGAGCTTGAATTATTCCACTCTCCATTCCTCTGCGGCAGGGAAAAAAGTGACCCTGAGCTCACTGGGATAACATAAGACATATTTTTTTTCAGGATCTATGACTCATATTGGTGTAAAGGTTTTTATGGACATAGCATGAATGATTTGCTAGGGATTGGCCACAATTTGAATGCAAAAGCCAGATACAACCTGAAAAACTCTAGGCATATAACATGCCAGATTGCAGTTACATTAAGATTTGAGAGTTCAGACTGTTTCCTTATGAAAGATAAAGGAGCAGCTGTAAAATTAGGATCTGGGCTTGGACATTCTGGATTTTTAGTTTTGAGTTTGAGTGCATGCTTATAAATAGACACTTGAAAATATATTGGTAGAATCTTCCTGGTACCACCCATTATATCAGTTCTCATTCTAAGACTTTACTTACAGCATGCCAGTCATGCAGAAAATCACATTCCAATGCCTGATCTGTTTCCTGCATAGATTTGGAACAGTTGGTCTCTTTTATAGAGAATCCTAAAATGTGACCTTCACGGGAGGCAGTCTGAAACCAAGAGGTCAAAAAAGAAGTGGTAACTAGATGTATTTAAAGTCTTGTAATTTTCAGAGCAACCATACATCATCTTATTGTCAAAATCCCATCTACCTCATGCTTTCCTTACCTGTCCTGTTCACATGTTCATGCACATACACATATTCAGCAAGGAAAACAGATTAGATAATTTATATCTCACACCCTTACAGTTTCCAGGAATGCTTGCTTTAATTCTTTGTTTAATATGTGTATGTTATAAAATCTGCTATAGCCTGTGTTTTTCAGAAGTACTGTCCTTAGAGTCTTCTCCCTAAACTGAACTGCTGCTCCTGTGAAAGTAGAGATCTATTTGATGGCAACCATCTCTTTCCAGTGATGGGAGTGCATAGTATTACAGTGCTGATGTTAATTTGAGGTGAAATTCTGCCAGTTACTGTGAGAATGTTGCTTTCTCTGTTGTCAAGGGCATTAGTTATGGAGAAGGCCTTACTCCATATGAACGTGGGAGAAAGCCTTTGTGATCCTATTAAAATCCATAAAGAGGTGTTTCATTTTAATTTCCAACTATAGCTGTACTCTTATTTCAAGTCTGTGTGGAAGGTGTCCTTAGCATATGTGTGCACACGAGTTTCTCTAGTTTAACTAAATTGGTTAAAAGTGCATGCACATACTTTATGGTATGTTTTTTTATTGTAATTCATAGTTTCTGAGTGTTAAAATCCAGTGGTACAACGTAAAATGTTGCTGTAGCTGAAGATGGTGAAGTGTGAAAACAGAGTGTTTGGGGAGAAACACACGATCCCAGGCAATGTGAAAACAATCCCTTTCTAAATGGCAGTAGGGATACATCATGCACAGGGTTACAGTGTGGGACACTGTCAGGTTTCTGAGCGATATTAAAAGCTGCAGGGAGGTGGGTTTGGCATGCTATCATTTAGGCAGCTTCCAAGATCAACATGTATTATGGTGGGAGCCATGGGACCTCATTACAGAGGTGTCCTGAGCTGACACGTGTTGGCAGAATGGTCCCGTGCTGTTTAAGTGAAAGTCTCCAGTATCTACCAACAAGAAATTTTGTTATTAATATACTTCAAATCGCCCAAAGGATAAGCCTTCATGTTGATGTCACTTAGATATGGAGATATTTATCAGAGCCAGTGGTTCTTCAAGAGTTACAGCACAAATTCACCTCCCATCCTCAGTGCTGCTTTGCTCTGCAGCAAGTCAAAATGATGCTGAGCATGTTCCACTGTTTGTTGTACCCATGTGCTAAATACTCGAAGAGTAAAAAATTATCTGTCTGCAACTGACAAAACTTGTGACTGTGGTGATACATGACTGTTCATCTTGAAGTCTGCTGAGTAGTAAATAAACTCATGCATGTCATGATAGGTAAATAGGCATTCGAAATTAAAATATGTAAACAAAGAAGGCCTTGAATTCTGAATGCCATCTCACTGCCATAGTTCTTTAGCAAATGAGAAATCCTTTTGCTTTCACACACCTAAACTGAAGTTGATAACAAGTCTTTGCTAAAGTAGGACCTTCAACTTAGATCTGATCCTAGAAGTGTTCGAGTTCTAGTCCCATGGTCTTGGAGTTGCTCACAAAATTGTGTCATTTCTAAGTAATTCTAGGAGAAAATGCCACTTACCATCTTTAAAATTCTTTCAACTTTATCCACAGCGAAGTTGTTTGTGTGATTACCTTCACTGTTGAATTTCTTCAGGGCCTTTGCAGCAATATCTTTATGTTGCTCAGTGACTTCTAAGGCTTCAAGTTTCACAGGACAGTCTTTGCACTCTACTAAGTCAGGTGGAACTGTGAAAAGAAATAATTTACTAATATTACAGTGGATATTAATACTCTTGGGAGTGTGCCCATGCCTTTAATGTGAACTCATAATGAGAAACTTAAATGCAGCATTTCCTTGGAAGTGAAATACCTATCCCTCGCTCAACAAATAAGGGTTTGTCCTGTAATGTGAAAAAAACCCAAACCCATGGAAATGAGTATTCTTATAAATCACCTTAGAATCTTACCACCCCAAATGTGCAGTCTTCCAAAGTTTACATTTGTTCTGATATTCATTATCATATTTTGGTGGACTGGAATGGTGATATCATCTGACATCAATAAAGTCTGGTTTAGAGGGGTAGGGTAGCCTTAATTCTATTACTCATTCTTAACATTCCATTTGGATTATCTAAAATATGAATTACAAGCAGATGAATGAATCTGTTACGGTTTCCATACACTGGTAGTGTACAGACTTTGGTACGAGGGCTGGTTTGAGGTATGCATTGGCTTACAGCAGTGGTTATTTTACCTGGACTTAATGTACAATTAAATCCATATAGTTGAGGTTTCTTCAGCAGATGGTTTGTATATGTGATAATCTTACATTGCCCAAAGTCCTGAGAAGAAAAAAGAATACATGATTATGATGTTATTTTCCCTGGATTTAATTGGATGTAGGCGATCATAGAAATTATACTTCCTTTTAATGTGCAGTACCTCTAAGAATAACAGATGTGGTCATTAATGGAATGTTTGATCAGGTATCACTCAAAATTTGTCTTCAGATAAAATGGGATCTCTCTCTACAAGAGCCTTTATTTTAATTCTCAGTTTGCATGATTGAGTAGTCAATGGAAAACTGAACCAGCTTTCTTGGTCATCCTGATACTTATTTAGTGTAGGATAAGACAAGATGGCAGGGAAAGTTAGAATGCCATGTTACAGTAATCTTTGTCAAAAGTGGATGGGCCTTTTCATCCATTCCTTTTCTCCATTTAAAAATAAAGAATAAATGCTTTCTCTTCTCTCCTCCTGGCCGTTCTGCTTTGTCCTTTGTCATAGTATCACAACTCTCCTATTTAAATAAAGTTTTGGACTGGGAATTCTCATCATTGGAGTGCAAAAGAAATGACAGGTATTGCTGTATATCATTCATGTAATGACACTACCAATATTTCACATTGTCATACCACAAATGTTATGACAGAAAACTGACAAAATATAGCACTGGTATTTCTGGCTCATATACCAGGAACATGCTTAAAAATAATTTCTAGTGCCCTTTAGTTGTCAGCAAATTACCCTTAAAATATAAGTTCTGCTACAAGCAGTGGAATGTGGAGTATAGTTCCTTTGAGACAACAAGTTAAATAAAGCTATACTTATTTGAAGAGTCAATCCTTTCCCAAGCCTTTCGAATATGCTTGACATTCTAGCATTAGATAGATTTTGGGTTAGAATGAGCCATATTAAAGCCCAGTCTTCCATGAGAGATTTTGTGACACAAATTTCTGGGCAGTTCAGATGAAGATCAAGTTAGTGCATTATTGGTCTATGAGTTGGTGCAGATGCCATTGCTTACCATTGGATAGGTGTCACTGTATTCACAGGACTCCCAGTGTCTTCTGGATAAGACAGAGCATTCAGTTTCCAGCACATCCAAAGTTAAGTAGAGAACCGTTGAATTTCCCTGGAAGAAAAGTGCAAGTAAAAAAGAGTTTGTATACAAGAAGTTTGATCTGAAAGAAACTTTTTTTGAGGTCGATATGTTTAATCTTTAACGAAGCTTCTCCAGTTCTCTATTAAGGTTTTTGAGAGCTGACAAGCATAGAAGGGGTTCAGGCTGGAAGGGACCTTTGGAGGTCATCTTGCCCAGCCACTTGCTCAAGGCAAAGCTGAAACTTCAAAGTTTCAGCTGCATTCTGTGTATCACCAAGACAGACATTCCACAACCTCTCTGGGGCATTCTAGTACTTAACAACTTTCTCCATGATTTTCTTTAGCCTTATATGTAGTCAGAATTTCCCTTCCTGCAACTTACAACTGTTGCCTCTTATCCTTTTGTTGATAACCTGTGAGAAGTGTCTGTTGTTAATCTGACATTCATCAAGTAGGGGAAATGCCAGTGTTAAAAGGTTGCCATTCCCTCTTTCTGATTTTCCCATAGAACATACTGTTCTATTAGGACATCAGTTGTCTAGGCAGCCAATTATGTATCTACATCCATTTCAAATTACCTTAGTGACCAGATGCTCTTTCAGAACGTTGCTTCCTGCTCAGTTTATTCAGGGAGTGATGCAACAAAACTCTAATAATCCCAATCAGAATTCTTAACTCTGAAACTCTTCTAGTATGTTCTGTCTCCTGGGCAAATAGGATTAGGAGAATTAAAATTTGTATTTGGATGGCAGTGTAATGGCATGTAGTGCTAAGAATTTTCTGTGTCCCACAGAAACAGTTTTGGAATGGATTATTTAAACTTTATTCAGCCCTTGTATGGACATTCAGAATAAACACATATGTATTTTATTTTGTCATTTAGATAAAATCATGCAAAGCCCTTCACTGTGGATACGTGTCCTTGTGTTTTATGAAGTTCCATCCATTCAGGTTCCTTTTTCAGTGGTTCTGTATAGATGAGACCTTGTGAAAGAATTGCTGCAGTCTAGTGTAATATTTTCATTAGTGAGAGTCCACTAATGTCATGTTAAACACTGGTTTTGCAATATTTGTATATCTTAGCATTGTCTTTGATTTTAAAATAGGGATTAAGTGTCTACATCCAAATATGCAGTAGAAAATTCCTCTGTTCATCTGCTCAATAGCTCTTGGGGAAAAACATGGTAGCTTCTTGGTTGCTTTAAAAGCATTTTGCTCATTACAGTTCTGCACGAGTCCAGAACTATTTTGTTGAGGATACCTGAGTATCTCATGCTTCTAGAACTCCTGTGTAAACCAAGTAGAGATTTGGCTAGAATTTCTCTGCTTAGGTTTCTGAGGGGGCTGATGTGATAAACCTGTTGCACACTATTGCATGGAGAAACAAAAGTAATGTTGTAATGTTTTTGTTTGGTTTTTTTTTTTTTTTTTTTTTTAATATATACATATTCTTAATGCTATCTTGGCAGTGGAACCAAAAAAAGTTCTTGCACAATAGTGTACATGATTAGTGTGCAGGAGGTCACATCTGGTGGCTTTGGGTCTGAGAAGGTACAGGGACCTTACAGGGAGGATCCTTTAGCAGTCAGATAGATAGAAGTGTCTTTTCTGTTCTTGTAGACACTGTGTGGCAGCTGAAGCTGTGGCCCTGGACTGCAAAGATGGCAAAATTCATTATGGGTACAAAGCAAAACATAAATGTGGTAGTCTAGTGCTTATAGCATTCATCTTGAAGTATGAATTCTCAGCACTAGTCCATATTGAAGTTACAGTTTATACTTTATATAGTCAGTAGTTGCTTAAAATGTAGAAACACTGAGATTTTTCTTTTTAGACACAACTTTGCTTTTTATCATTCATCCAATGAATTTTGCATGTCTTACTGCCTGGTGGTTCCACTTCAGAGGGGTGGCACACACATAGCTGCATGGCAGCAGAATTCTTCAAGAACAGAAGACTTCAGGGTTTAAATCTCTTAATGCAGAAGAGATCCTTCCTAGATGAAGCTCTTTAAGAGCCTGGCTACTGTGTAAAACCCAGTGGTGTAACTTGCTGCATTTTTGTCTTTGAAAAGCAAAATAATCCATCAGGTTTTTTTGCAGGTGTCCTGAAGACCTGTGACAACCTGGGCTTTGGGTCACTTTCTGAATCGGTACTTGTCCTTACAGGCAGTACTAAGCAGCTCCATCAAAAACTAACCTGTTTGTTCTGTTGCCATATTGAGACTTCTGGGAGGGTGCATGTGTGCCTGGATACCAGTTTCGTAGTCAAGCAGCTAAAAGCTACCAGGTGGATTAGTAAATCTGCCTGTCCTTGGTCTCTTTTATGTACTAGTTAAAGACATTTTTATTCTATTGTTTTTTTCTGCTATTGATTTGTTTTGGCATTTTGGAAGTCATATGGCTTATGTATCTTCTCTAGGAAACAAAAGCAGAAATAGGAAGGAAATAGGAAATGACCAATAGAGATTCTCTATCCAGTCCCTCCCCTGTTTTGCAGAGTAGCAACTCCTTTGACTTCCTCTGCCTTTTTCCCTTTCCACCAGTTTATTCTGCTATCTCTGAAATTAAGATAATAACAAAATACCAATCTTGCAGGATATATTGGTTTAATTAATGTTAGACATTCATGGAATAAAGAAACCTTCTGAATATAAATTTTGAGTATAACATCTGAAACCAGACAGCAGACAGGACAGATTAATTTCCAGAGCTGTATAAAGCTGTTCAGAGCATCTCTTACGCAAACATCCTGCTGACCAAGAGAAGACAGGCCATTCAGCATTGTTTGAAATCAAGCTTACGTGCAATAAATCAAATCATACACAAATTAATATTGAGGTGATGTAAATCACAGCTGATTCATTGGATTACATCAACATTGTTCTAGTAAAAGCAATAAACATAAGCTCTTAATGACCTGGCTCATTATTTAAAAATCATAGTCTTGTATAAATCAGCCTTGAAGTTCATACTTACTAAATGTAGTTCATATGCATCAGCAACACGGAATAAACCAAAAACATAACCATCTCTGCGATGTCTGTTGACCAAATCCAGGGCCACTCCTGCATCTGTTTCCATGGTGTTACAGTCTTCAGGTGTAATGCTTGTTTCATTTTGGGCATTGGAGCACTGCAGTAGTGTTAGAAAAAAAGCTGAAGCTAGAAGCAGCATTTTGTTTGCAGTGTTAGGTCACTTGTACCCATGCCCTGATAAAGCCAGCCTGCTTTTAAATCAGAGCAGCCCACCAAAGTTATAAATGAATGCTAGAAGGGCATGGTTTTATATAAATTTAAGTGTCATGTCAGACAGCCATTACCTTGACCCCAGATTAACATTTGCAAACAGCAAGTAAATGATTATATAGTGATTGAGCAGATTTTGAGGAAAGCAGGGCCAGTTTATGATTCTTTAAGCAGACATTGTGCAATGGTGCTTTACCATGGAAATTACACTTCTAACTGTGTAAGGCTGAGCCTGGCTGTAGGAAGGTCCAGTTTATGTGTGCAGGTATTACACAATCTTGGTCTTCTGTTTACTATTAAAATAGTTGAACTGAAAAGACGCTGAAATATTTGTGGTCAAATTATGGCTATATCCATATCCCTGTTTTTAGAGATCCTTAACCACCAGGCAACTAGTGAAAGGGAAATAAGGAATTCACTCAGATTGGAAAAGGGATATAGCTCAAGGCACACTGCAGGCTGGTGGTCTGTAACTGCCACATGAGTACCTGCTACTGCTGCAGCTCAAGAAAATTTAGAGCAGATTTCTATCAGCTTTACATCATTTCAGACTGGTATTCAGAAAGGGACTGACTGGCCTAATACCCATGTAATCTAGGTATGGCAAGAAGTTCCATAAAGCTGCCTTTGCATTCTCAACCTGAGCAGTTTTGTGTGCTTTTTGGCTGTGGTAGCCTTCATAGACCTCTTTAGAGAATTGCTGGTAATTTTTCTTTTTGTATTTAATAAAATAATGCAGTACCTAGTAAGATTTATACCTTTCAAGGCTATGCCAATATCCTCTCCTAAGCAGAAAGGATGAGATGTTGTCTCATTGTATTCAAAATCTTTTATTCAGGATAGTTTAAGAAATTCTTAAAAGGCAGTAATTGCTTGTCAGGGAGTGGCTGAAGATAGAATACAAAATTCAAACACTGAATAACAAAATACAAAAATGCAAAGTGAGTCCAAAATGACAAGGTCAGATTCAGATGAGGAATTTTCCAAATCTAGGTTGATGTGAAGATTGGATTAGCTTCTCACAGAAAAGGTGCTGGCTGTATAATTGACTTGGGGGCTGGAAGCTAGATGATCTTTAAGGTCCCTTCCAACCCAAAGCATTCTATGATTCTATGACTTGGATTTACATGTTTGACTGTGAAGGGCTTTTTTACTTATTTTTTTGCGAAACCGTCAGAAATACAGTGGATCATCATCCTTAACAATTACCTCATTTCATTAATCTTTATTTAAAAAATTCCACCTCTTAGCATGTCTGTTGTCTAAGAAATCATGTTTTAAAATGAACTGAGCTGAAGCAGTATATTTCATTCATAGTTAGTTCAGGACACATTTAACAGTTCTCTGGTAATAGATAAGCTAGATGGAGCATCTTACAATATTAGAACCAGGGGCACCCAAAACCATCATGAGTAAGTTTAAAATGGTTAAAAATAGTCCCCCCACTTGTGGAACTTGTTGCCACAGAAAGATCTGGATGCAGATACTGTCATTGGGGGCAGAAATTGCTTAGAAAAGTCCATGGGCAGGAGGTCCTTACCTGGATACTATAAGGACTCAGCAGAAGAGTACCCTTTAAAGTCCCTGGTACAATGATTCTGGGTCCTGGAAGAGTACAGGGGGAGTGGTTTGCAGAGAGGGGCGTGTCATAAGCTACTTCTAACCACAATTGTCTTTTACCCCTGGGAGAGATGGATACTGGCCCGGATGTACAACTGGCCAGATGAAATAGGGCATTTCTTTTGGTCTGGTTTCATAATATTTCATTATAATTACTCAGAATGTCTTCCAGAAGATGGAAAAAAAAAGCAGTGAAATAAATGTTGTGTAAATAGTCAAAGACATTTGAAATATATCTCATCAGTTAAAAATAAAATTCCTGTTACTGCTGTGTTCCAAATTGCACCCCAATTCATTTATTACAATACTAGTTAATTTTTTCAAATGGGTAGTGATACTGAAGAAAGGCATTGGATTAGGTGATTTATAACATAATTCCCTCAGCTGTCTGTTGTTTGAAGATTGTTCTTTTTTTCCTCTTCTGTTCTGGGTTGTTCATTGTGACACTCATAATTTTTTGACCATAGCTTATATATATTTTATGAATGAAATTGAAACAGTATGAATAAACACTGGAAAATGTGCAATTCCTGCAAAATTGACTGCAGAAGTAAGGTAAGATTCTGTTCCCACTCTAGAGAGTTTTGTCCTTGATTTCTTTGGAAAAGAAAGATTGGGCCCTTTTATTAAAGTACAGCATTGACAAGAATTCCAGGCACAGTAAGAGCAGTTAATTAAATATTGGTTGTACTTAAGTCAGAATAATGTATTTTTATCACTTCCCCTTCAGTTTGATATACTTTTAAAAACTTATTTTGTTTTTATATTTATTGCTTTTAAGTTTTGTGTGTTGCTTTAATGAAACCATCTTTGTAAATAGATTGCTGGAAGGAACAGAAATATTTATCCAAACATGGCGTTTCTCTTGCATAGTGTATCAAAATCTCATTTATGACTTTTACCAAGGCTTGACTTGCAACAGTAAGAGGTGATCCACTTTCAAATTTTAAGGATATGATAACAAACATCCATCCTAAACCTCTCCAGAGCACTGGGAGAACACATCAAAGAGGCTTATCTTTCCCACTTGAAAAACAGTGTATGAAATGTGTAATGAATATAACTTTAAACTAGAGGGATAGGATAAGGAGAGCTGACACATAAAGGAGATGATATGCAATAACCAATTCCTCCTTTCCTGAAGTACAGCTGTAACTATTTACAGGTATCCCTGGTTTCTTGGGAGCACAGCTGCTATGAGCAGGCTGTTCTCTGCCTTCTGCAGGAGCGCTTCACGCCCAGGCTGGTGTCACCACACAGCACAGCTCGGTCACCTGCGCGGGCAGCAAGGCCTTTCCCGTCTCGTACTGTGCTGCTCTGGAGCCACTCCTGTTCCTGCTCCCAAGCCAGAGCCCAGCTAACACAGACACAGGTGGCTCCAGTTGCTTAGAGGTGAATTCTGGGCTGGCTTCTCTTTTTTTTTAGTCTGAAATTCCCCAGAGCTTCAGAACTTATTGGTCATGATGCAAAAACCAAAAAAGATTTGCAGTTCTTGGGGTGGCTCTGCACTTAACAGGAATGCCCCCAAGTAGGATGGAAAAATATGTAAATGTGACATGTCTTATTTTTATCTGCTGGGTGTAAACAAGATTCCCCCAATGCAAATGTAATGTTAGACAAATTTGCTTTGGTTATGGTTTCAGAGCAGCAGCTCCAGCTCCAGCTTTCCCTCTCTGCCTGAAGCTTATTTTTCTTTACCAGTCACCAGTTTTTTATCAAACTTGTAGAAGTTTCATCACCTTGTCTATCAAATTTCATCTGAAGAGACCTTAAGTTCAAAAGCTATTTGGAGGAGACAAACTGTCAAGTGAGCAGGTTGACCATGTAGTTACAGAAGTATTGTTGCTTAGTAGGCCTCAAGGACTAATACAGAGAATAAAAAGGGTGTCAGTGTTCCTTGTCTTGTCCTCAGTGTCTTTGTCTGCAAATTGCTTTTCAGAAAAAAGCAGTCTAATTGTAAATTGATGACTGTAAGGATATGTTGAAAGACTGACCTTTTTTTCAGAGGGGCTTGAGAGGCTGGAGGAAAAGGTGAGGTTAAGAATTTGATGTTAAGAATGGAATCAGAGGGAGTTCTACATCTCAGATGCAGAAGACAATGCTTAACTGTGAAGTGTATGCAATAGGTAGGTTCTGAAGTCACACAAATAGAATTTATACTTAGTTTATTTTATAAAAACCTTGTTTTTAAAACCCATCTTAAGAACTTTGATGTCTCAGTCTTGCTTTTTAAAATCTTCTGTTTCCTTTGAATATTACTGTTCCTATTTTTGCATTCATGGTGCCTCGCCTGTATTCTGAGGTAAAGGCTTGAAAATATCAGATAAAAATGTCAACAGTCCTGGAGGTCATTGACCATCATTTATCTGTGCCTGAACAAAAAATGTTGTTCATGTGAAATTGGAATATTTGCTCAAATAAACATCAGACCACATTTTAGACCACATATTGCCCAGATAAGTTATTAATGGATGATATTATATCATAAGATCAATAGGTGTTGAAAAACCGTAAAACAAAATTGAAAAGTGAATTGGGAATTGTCTGCCCAAATCCATCTTCTCATCTCCAGTACTGGATGAAGGGCTTCTTTGTGTCACTGGACTGTTTTCTGCTGGACAAGGACAAGCAGCACATAACAGTTCAGAGTCCTGGGAGGAGGTGAGGAGCACTTGGAGTGTGGCTGGAGGGACACAGGGTGTGTTACTGCCCAGCTGCTTTGTTCGCATTGGCTGGAAACTGAGACCAGGCCAGAAGATGGAGAGGTTCAACACGACCTGGGCATGTTTTCAAGAGGATTTTCTGCAGTCCTGTCTCAGAGAGTCACTATGTGGAGACAAGCTGCCCATGTGGGTATGCTGGAGGGAGAATGCTGCAGTGCTGGCCCACTCAGAGATTGGCATAAAGGTGCTGAATCAGCAGCAGGATTTGAAGTCCTGATGATTAAATGCTACCAGCTGTTAGTAATATCAATGCCATATGGGAGTGCTGCAGTATCCAGGTATGTCCTGAGGACAAAGGAAACACAGCAACTATACAACCTCAGACTCCTTCTTGTAATTCAAGAATTTAATCTTGGACATCAGTACCATTATGGTAAACACTGGCAGTGGCCCAGGTGACACTGAAACTGGGTATGGACTCTGTGCTGGAGTGGCCACAGCAAATAAAGAAAATGCTCATGACTCTGCACTGACCACTGGTGTTTCGTTGATCTGTGCTGGAGGTACAGTTACTGCTCAGATAAACACCCCTTCTGTTTATTTTTAAATCAGAGAAGTCTTTGAACCTAAATCCCAAATCCAAGTTAGGGAAATTATTGATTCAAATGTCATTTCTGAGCCTCATCTGCAGAACAGGCTACACAGTACCCAAATGGAATGCTCCAAACTGTGCATCCAGACTTTCCAGGTTCCCCCGCTTATGTTCCCACCAACTCCACTCCATTTATCTTCACTCACTGTGGCTGTTCAATTACTGTTGTAAGGAGCCATAGTCAAGAAAAAGAACTGAGTGAAATGGGATATTCTTGGCTGTGACTAGCAGTTAATGAAGCTGATTTCTTCCCCAGTGCTCCTTTAGGGGAAGAATCTGGTTGTGTATGTTGATAAAAGTCTCAGTAGTGTCATTAAACTGATGGAGCCACAGTGAGAATAGAATCAACATGTAAACAGTTAATAAAAAGGACTGTGCAGCGGAAGTGAGAAGTGTGGTGATTAACTGAAAAGAGAAGAAAACCCAGCATTTTTAAAATCCCTGAAGTGTGACAGGCTGTTGCCCCAATGCTCTGTTCCCTGACTCACTAAAGGCAGCCATGGGTGCTCTGTGTTAGGGCATGGAGCAGTGCCTGGGATCCCAGATTTTGGCATATGGCAGATCAGTGGTTCCTGTCCAGGGAAGGGGAACACACTGGTTGTGGTAGAGAAACCTGAGCTGGCAAAGATGAAACTTCCTGAGGGAAAAACAAGATGCTGTAATTCGCTGACTTGATAAAAAAGGGAATGCTGACACAGCCTAGAGCTCCTACTGCAATAAGAATTAGTTAAAATTTGAATTTTAGGATTTTTCAAGAACTATCTGATTTTGGAAGTTTTTCTACTCTAAAATGAATGAAACCAAAATATATTGAAATTTCTCATAATATAGGATTAAAATGGAATTATGTTTGGCTCAGTTGATATGTTTCACACATCAGTTTTTGGCTTATGTTAATCTTTGAAGCAATTAAATGACTTCTTTATATCAAATTTATGTTTGTAAGAGTTTTGCAGACTGAAAATGCAAACATAGTTTCTGTGAATATAATTCCACACAATATTTCAATATTATTTTGGCCACACTCAAAATAAAATAATACTTTATATTTTATTTATAATAATAAAATAATACATTTTAATCAACTTGCATAATGCCAGGATACTTTGACAAAGCCATATTTTTTTGTTGGAAGGCTCTTTAAATGTAGAAATTATCCAGGATCTCTAGGGATGATACAGTATCATAAAAGCTTCAGAAACAATATTTTATTGATTTTGTTTTGAACAAATGATTTTACAGATCTGGTGGCAACTGGAAAAAGGCATTATGGTCTCATATAAACCCCTTAATTATTGCAAATATCTGTGTACTCCTAGCCACAGATGACATTGCTTTCCTGTGTTCATTCCTTTTCTCCTGTGTTCTCATTTATTTATATTTGTTTTTGTCAGTACAATTACCATGTCTGACTTTAGTGAAATCGATTTTTCTTGGCTGCAGGCTGTCAAGTGTCCCTGTGGCTTTTATTATAAAGCAGTTAATATGACCTATCTCGAGAAAGAATTAGGCTGATTTTTTGAATCATTGTTTTTCCAGCACAGCAGCATCACTAGAGCATAACAATCTCAATAGCCTGGATTTGATTCTTCACCAGCCAGAATTATGTGCAGAGGCTTCACACGTGGGTTCTTCCACATGCTTTAAGTGAGCTATGAAGCATTAAGAAAAAAACAATCTTTCTTGAGATTTCCAGGGGGAAATAAAAAAATAGGCTAAGCTCTTCACATTATAAGTAAGAAGTTTACCCACAAAATAGCAAAACCTCACTAGCTTTTAGTGCTAGGCACAGCTGCGGTGCTGTTCCCTGTTCATGCCCTGTCACTTGCTGTGACACTCTAAGGCCCCGAGAGCGCCGGGTGCCAGGCTCAGCGCACCGGGGCTGTTCCTTGGTGACCTTGGGGACAGGCTCCCGGGCAGTGCTGCGGGGAGCCCGCGGCCAGGGCTGACCCGCCCCGCTTCCCTCAGGAGCTGCTTTAAGCCGAGGCTGCAGCGTTTGTCCCCTGCCCGAGCCGCAGCTCCTGCTGCGTCGCAGCTGTGCCTGTGCCTGGCCCCAGACGCTGCAGGTGCAGAGCCAGGTTCAGACCTGCAGCCCCGTGTCCCTCACACTTGTCTGGTCACTGCGGGCTTGCTGGGAGACCGCTGGGCTGTGCCTAGCTCTGGCTACCGTAACCACACCAGCCCCTGACCGTGCCTTGCTAACTCACGTTCACAGCTTGACCTCAGACCTGCCTCCCTGCCCCTGGATTTACGTAGTGAACTGGCTCTTTCCTATAACCTGACTTCCACCCCTGGGTGTGCCCTGCTCGCCTCCCTGAAGGCACCACAGGACAGGCCCCTGTCCCAGCAGCCTGGCTGTCACACTTGGCTCCATCTCCCACCCCCTGGGGAGCAGCCATCCCGCACTGGGCCCTGACAGATTTTGCTACCAAGGATATTTTTTCCTGATGTTTTTGGGCTGTCCCAGCCCTGCAAGTTCTTTTATCCTCCACAGTTACCTTTCCTTCGTGCTCTGCCTGACGGGGAGAATTTGAGAACAAAAAGCCAAATACTTTTGTTGGAAAATGCCTCAGTTAAATTTCTTTTTCCCAATCTGTTCTTGTGCTTTCATAAAACTGAGAATGCCAAATATGAAGACTGAAATAATTTATTTATTTGAAGGTGTTACACAAATTGAAAACCATGTTGCCATTTTGGCTGTTATTTTGTTGCAGATAGTTAAGGTGCTTAGGTGCTGTCTAGACTGTAGTAGGCTTTCTAGTTATCAAAGGATGGAGGATGCCTTCTGTCTGCTTTGCTTCTCCTGGACATGAATCTGATAGAGAAGGTTCTTCAGGAAAAGGGAGAATAACTGGTCCAGTGACTGGTTTGGTCAAGTCTGGTTTGTTTACTTGAGTCTTTTCTCCATCATGACTGTGGGCAGATCCTACAGCCTTAGGAGCAACTGGCTTTCTGTCTTTATGTTCATTTTGACTTTCTCGTAGGCTATGGAAAGTGATGTCCTCATTTGAAGGGGGTAGAATTTTAACCCAGCCCACTGTTTTTTCCAGGTGTAGGGAGAAAGGATTGTCATCTGAAGGGGAAGCCTGTTGATCCTGCATGGATTTTCCAGGTGTCTGATTAGCTTCCTGGTTTTCCTCTTCAGTGGCAGGATCCTAAATAACAAGGAATAAGCATGATCTAAATTGAAGCAATTCCAAGTTCCTTCAGATATGAAAATTACCATTCACACTAAGGATCTGCTGCATCTCTAGTCCTCCAAGACCAGCTACAGAACAGAAGCTCAAAGGATAAGTGGATGTAACTACTTCTTGTGCCAGTGGAGACAGGTGCATGAAACTTGGGTAACTACAGTAATATCCCTTTGCATTCCCTTTGTGATTTACAGTTTCAGTGTAGAGCATTCTGAACACATTCTGCAGGATTGTCTCTATACTCACTCTATTGCCTTCTTATCCAACCAACAAGTCTGTTTTATCACAAGAGAGATTTCTTCCTGATCTGGCCTTATCACTTTCTTGAAGCACGTCTTTGTGAATAAGAAAACTTAAAAATGGCTGGGCTTTCAAAAGTTCAATACTTGTTTTGTAAAGGAGTATTACTCTTGCAATATTAAGATTAGATTAAGAAATACCTGCTGACTGTAGATTTCACAGGATATTGTGACAAACTGTTCCGCACGACTGTTTACTACAGAGCCTTTGCAGAAACCGATTTTCTGTAAGAAGAAAATACAAGCATTTTTTCACATGGAGCCCTGATACTAAGCTCCTATCTTGTTAAATAAGTGATTATGAAAGGCTGAATAGTTATTGCTTCTAAGTGTATTTGTAGGGATAACAGCTTGGGCAAACTTTTATTTTGGGATTGGCAACCTCACAAGGCAGGCAGTGTTTTGATAAAAGCCTTGTGTTTGCAAAGGAGGGTTAGGTAACACAATAGCAAAACTAAGCTGGCTACTTAAGGCCAAACTACAACAGCTTGCTTAAGTTCTCCTGCAGCAGAATATCCCTATGCAGACAAGTTGTGTGTGGAACATAAGATAATTTTCCACACAAAACCAATTTCACACCATACTAGTGAAAGAAACAGCGAAAAATATGCTGTTTCTAGTAGTTGTATTTGTACTGGGCTATAGGTATCACGACTTGGATCTCACTTAAGATGGGGCTTGAAATGTTATCTCTTGACAGCATGCCCATTTAGTCTTCCAGCCTCTCTTATAATTTTTTCCTTAGTTCCTACATGTTTTCCTTAGCTGACCTAATTGTAGTATGAATATAGTCTTCATGCATGGTTTGTGATTTATTGTCAATGTCTGTTTCTTTGGAAGAAATCCTTTAGACTCATTCAGTTTTGTAAGGCGATGGCTACTCCACCTTTTTCTGGATGGTATTTCTTTGTTTTCTTTGCTTATGGACTTCTGGTAAGAATTCAGAACTTTTGCTGAAATGTTTCTCTATTCTAAAGCAGTCTGTAGAGTTGCAAGACACTATAGAGCTACGATCCATAAAAAGATGACTGTGGGTTTTGGTTCTTGTCTGCAAGGAGCCAAGGAAATAAATACTAAATATTCACTGAGGAATCATAGTATCTGGAAAACTGGTGTTTATACAAGGAAAAGTACTTACAGCTACTTCTGGTGGAAGTGGCTCACACATTGAGTTGTCAGCAACCGTGTCATCTTTGGAGCAAGATGTCTCCTGAATTAAAAACTCCACAAAATATGCAGGACCAATGACCCACTGTAAATGAGAGGCCAGTGGCAATTAGAATTTGTGCATGTGTCAGGAAGAATAAAGAATTCTACTGACCTTGAAATATATGAAAAACTCCTGCTAGGTCTGGAAGGAATAGGTGATACTTGGGGCATTACTGTTAGTTGTGTTACAGTGAATGTTTTTTTGCCAGTGCTGCTTTATTGCCTGGTCATTTTTACTACTTATATATGTACAATCTTAATAACTCATGGATTGGCATAGTGGAAATGGGTTTAGGTTTTGTCATAAGTTAGCATCCATGTAGAACTACATAGCCAAAAGACCCTCTTCAGTGTCTTTTTGACAATTTCTGGTTGTTTTAATGAGCAGGATCATTTTACTATTTCTGAAATTGGGGTTAGAAAATTGAAGTGATTAAAATAGGATATTGTAGTAATATCTGAGGGTTTAGAGAAAGAAGAAAAACCACTTTGCTATCTACACATACTGAATTTTAGAGAGACTAGATAATACTGTGTTAAACAAAGAGGACTTAGCCATGAGATCACGAGCTCTCTGTTAGTCTAAAATTATTTCCAAACCATACTTAGACTCATTCAGTGAATTACTGGTATGTGTTGGAAGGTATGACTGTGCTTTATTAAGTACTTTCTATTAGGGAATTGCGAATTCATGGTGGTGGAAGAAGAAAGAGTTAACAGTTAAGCTATTCTGAACTTTGGAAGCAAGTCTATGTCTTGACTTTTGTGTAAAGCCCTTCTTTTTGCTAGAAATGGAATCAGAGTCTTGAATCAAGAAGATCAGGAGTATTCTGAATAGAAGGATTCTTGAGTGCGAAAACGAGTCAGATGAGCCTTGGCTTACCTGCATTGAAGCTCTTGTGACATTGAGGACAGAGAAGTAATGAGTTTGTTCACTCTCTCCATTGAACTTGGCAAGACTTCGAACAGCAGCCTCCAAATATTCAGGCTTAGTTGGAGAATCATCAACTGGGCAGTCAGGACATATTGACCAAATATATCTGCGTGGAACTTTTTATTCAAACACAACAGTGTCGTTAGAGAAGGCATAACCATAAAAGCATGTTGACAATGTAGGTCACTGTAAATGCATCTATGCCCCCAACCCTGCCCACTTGTCCTCCACTCCCCTGGAGTAAGAATATGTGGTTTGCACCCCTCAATAACTTCGAATCTTTATGTATTTGCAGACCCATAAAAATGTTGCAGTGGAGGCAGACACTGAAGGAAAAATTCAACCTATTTACAGTGGGCTTGCTGGTTTTCCTTGCCTTTCACAAACCCACAAAAATGTTTTTTGGTTCAGAGGGTAAAAGCCCATATAGAAGCTCTGCTGAGTGTCCCAGAGGTTAAAACAGTGATTACTGAACTCTTTTGAGCTGCAGCACCTCCCTGGCCTTATGATCACTGACTTGAGAAAATCAGGGCAGCTGAAGCTAATGGAGATACTGCAGTGTCATAATTACATTTAAAATTTAAAGTAATGCTATTTGGCAAAGAGTTTTTCCAGTTCTCTTATAAAGAGCATGTTAAAGACATACCTGGTTGTAAAGTGCACTCATAAGTATTCAGATGAGCAATATTTCTTGCCTGATTAATATAGATAATTGCTTTGCATTGACCGTAAACCTAAAACAATATAAACATTTAGAAACAATTAATATTGCACCCTTTACTGATCATCTAGTACCTAGACCGGAGTGGTTCATTTTCTTCTTGCAATCATGGAATTCTTCTCAAGTCAGAAGTTTTGTTAATACTCAAATGACAATGAAGCACATTTCTAAGCATCTCATTTAAAAATAAAAGGCCAGCTCATCCCCTGGTGTGATTCTGGGCTATACAGTTGCAGTGCTTGACTGCTGGGTGGCCTGCCCAGGGTCACTCTTCTGGCAGCTGAGAAGTGTCCAAGTGTTCCTGGGTCTCTGTCCTGGGCTGGATCTATGTCTGGAACCCAGAGAGTTTAAACCCAGAGATCATTCAGAGTGTCACCTGTCTTCCACCTTCCCCCTTTTCCCTAGAATCATAGGGAGAGTGGTAGGAAGGACCATAAGTTTTGTGGCATAATAGGGTCATCCTTGCACACAAAAATCTCTGACTGTATGGTGAAGAAAATACTGATCTGTTTATAACCATTGTGCTTTTATATTTCAGAGTTGAAAGTATATTCTCTGAGACCTTCTTAGATATTCCTACATGTGTGCTCAAGGCCTCTGGACATGCATTTCTTGGCTTCACTGAAGCCATATCAACTATATAGGCTTTGTGCCCTTTTTCTGCTGAAAACACTGCAATGAGAAATGAGTAGAATTCTTTTAAATTTTTTCTAGTTTTTCATTGAAAAGTTAAAATTAATTTGCCTTAGAAGCAGTCCAGGACAATTTAATAATAACTTTTTTTTTTTTTAAATTATGAACCTAGTTTCTCATTTTCTAAGAGTTTTTTTCACTTGTTCAGAACCATTTTGGTCACCTGTAGCAACAGTCTTGGACCACTTTCTGTCTTTGCAGTTTATCTTGCTGAGCTTTCCTTTTTCTCCTATTTCAGTGAAATTTCTGCGAAGTTGTCAGAATAAAAGTGGAATTAAACTAAACCAAAAATCATGTTATATAAAAATGTGTTTCTTTTATTCACTCCTTGACAGGCTGTCTTTAAAATAAACTCTTATAGTGTTGCTATATAAAGTAAACCATTATTCTGAATAGTGTCCTAGCATGGCCATTTAGTTTTGTCTCTTTATTAGCTCTGGTCAAAAAAATTCTTTTAATTTTCAGTTTTTAAAATAAATCTTACCAGTCTATAAACTGACCGGAAGGTACAGAGTAAAATTATGGATATTATAAAATGGGCTTTGAGTTTTTCTAAGCTTTATTTCCCATTAAAAATGCAAGTGTAGGGATTTTGCAGTCATCAGTAGTACCTGAGTAACTCATCATATGTGAGATTAAATAGAAAAATAAAATCCTTACAGTTGAATGAGCAGGTCTGGTGTTACAGTTCTTCCACAACTTTTTGCTGAGTACATGGCATTCAGTATCTACTACATCCAAGATGAGATAGAAGACAGAACCCGTGATCTCCTGAAAACAAGAAACAAAAGGGTCACATCCCAGTTTTGTATCAAACAAAGTAGGGACTCATAAAAAGGAGAGATGAAGAAATGGAAAACACACAAGTGGAATGCATAGATACCCTGAAAACTGAGCGCTGTTACAAAAGTGGCAAAGCAGGTGAAATTCAGGTCCTGTTAGAACAGGCTTGGTCATGCAGCTAGCCAGCTTTATATAAAGAGCAGTCCTTTGGTCAGTTTTATTCTTCTGATTCTGGTACCAACCAGAACCCAAGAATAAAGACTAAACATGTTGATGTTTTCACTGTCAACTGCATTTTATTATCAGATTTGAAAGGTAGGTTATTTTGCCTGAAATAAGAATGAGATTGTAAATACCACAATTAATAAAAAACTGCTAACATGGAACATTCACAGTAGGCATTAGAAAGAGAAATATCTTATTTCTTAAGGCAGTGTCTTCTTCAAGTGTGGATGCTTTGCATTTGCTGTAAAGAGGCAAAGGCTGTGTTGATAGAGAAGCTTAAATATTCTCTCAGCTATCAGGGAGACCTGTGAAAAACCTTGCAGAATCACCTGGATGTCTCAGACTCACTTAAAGCTTCAGTCCAGTGCTTGAGTTCTCACCTGTGCTTAAGTCCAGAAACCTTTATTCAGTTCACTGCAGCACAAGGTGCACAAAGCAATTCAGGCTCAACTTTTGGCCAAACATCTTTCCAGGCAAGAAGTACAAGGAAGGACTAAAAGTACAGCTCTGTGTATTTAGTGCTTATGTCATGTAGTGCAGGAAGATGAGATGCTGCATGGTTCAGCTCCTCATTCTGCTTCCGCTGTAGATACGGGTAAGCACCTTCCCAGCACATTTATCAAGGATACAGCTTAGTTTGGGATCATGTTTTATTTATATCCTTAGTGGAAAGCTGGAAAGAGGGCAGCTGTCATTTATACATCCTAAATAACTTATATGTGAGCGTTAGCTGCGTGTGTAGACTGAGATTATGTCTTTGCTGAAGGGGGAGATAAACCAAAACTGAATGGCAGCAGTGTTCATTCATCCCTGCTTGATTTCATTGGTTTGTGGAGAAAACACTAAATGGGGCAGCAGTCTTGTGGAAGTCTGGGGCCGATATCTGTATCATTTTGGCTTTAGTTTTGGCCTCTGTTTAACAGTGACTAAATACCAGTCCATAGGGCCTATAAAGCTGGAGTACTGCTGACTTTTTTGTCTCCATACTGCTTAGAAAACCACTAAGTGGTATCTGCTCTGGAGTTCTGAGCAGATCGAGAGATACAAACTACTCTGATCACACCCTATAGAGATCTGAGGGATGGTGATTTTATGCGAGCTCTACCATATGTACTAATAATACTAAATGCTTTAAATATGAAAGAGCAAAACTAAAATAAAGAATGATTGTTTTGTTACCATTGTCTCTTAGTTCTAGTCTTACATATACAACCTCTCATGCTTTCTACTATTTTTTGTATTTTCATATTGTCTTTTTTTCCTAAGTGTTCTATAAAGTGATCTGGTAATGCCTTGCACTGAGATCTCAGGGTTTGCTTACGCTAATCCTGAGGTTTAACTATAAGTTTCATTTTGAAAGCTGTGAAAAGATCAAAAGTTATTTTGACAAAGAGTGACGCTGAGGTGCAGCAGTGCTGTTTGTGCAGTGGCACAGCAATATCCCCACACCTGGCTTCAGAGATCCTTCTGTGGAAGGGACTAATAATAATTTTCTGTTTACATACAAGATATCTAAATACCATGATGATAATTCTCTTTAATATGATAGCTAATACAGCTTAAATCAGTAAACACAAAGTAAGACCAGTCAAAGAGTAATTGTTATTTGCTGAAAATGTGTTTTGGAGTAGTGCAGCATTTGGTCCAAGTTTGTAACTTTAAATATGACTTCTATAAGAAAAAAGCCATCACTAAGACTATCCACATGAAGAAGAAATAGCCAAGAAAAATATGCATCTTTAAGGAGTCTCATATTTGGAATTGGTGACTTGAGCTTTCAAACTGGTTGTTAAGGTATTCTGGAGGCAAAAGCACACAAATACCTCATTAAAGTAATGTTTTTATAATCAAATGTGTTTGGTGTTAGATGGGTTTCCTCAGCTGAATCATGAATATCAATTATAAAGCGTGGTGATCTTAGAAACACTAAATGCAACCAGGACAGACCAAACTGTATTTCTTGTTGCCTATAGGTCTCTTGCATAATACCAGCTCTAATAAGCAGATAAGATTATGACAAAATCTACACATCTTTTGGTCTACCTGTTTCTGTATGTATCATTCCTCCCTAGGGAAAGGATAATTTGGAGCTTATTCAGAGCTCAGCAGATCACTGGAGGTTTAATCATCCTTATTTTAATTTTCATTAAAAGACGGTTATGCAAAGGCCTTTTGGTATCTGCTTAGTATTGAATAAAAAGTTGTATATCTTTCCATTGCCAAAAGGATCCCTTCCTCAGCACTGCTGGTGCCAGGCTGCAATGTGTGCTGGGCAGCCTGGGAGCCAGAGGAGGTGTGGCAGCTGGGTGACCTGGTGCAAGGGAAAAAAATAAAATATTTTGGCATGTTTTGAAATTTTGGTTAAGTGCCTGTCAGTGAAGCTAATCATGAGTATCTTGTATGAAAGCAAGCTCTGTCCTACTTGCATGTAAGTTAATAGCAGATGGCTCATTAGTTTCAATTAGAGCAAAGCTGAACCACAGGTTGCTTAGGGGCAGATTTGAATTTGAAGTAACTTTGAAAATGTTTTTATCCTCAGTACTGCTTAAGAAAGTGAGAGGAAGGACCACTGACTGGTGTGGGGGAAAAAAAATTTCTTAATTTTTTTGAGAGGAATGGGAGGTGGCGTAAGGCTGTTACTGTCCATAAACCCCTTGATATTGCTGACTGCTCCTTATGTACTCAGTCCCAGCAGCAGCAGCAATGGGACAAAGGGCTTAGAATGTCTAGTTTGTTATTGCAATGTCTTGAAACACCTTATCTACAGGATACAACAATAGGTGGGAAAGAAAAGAAGAAATAATGAAAGGAAATAAGTAAATCAAACCCCCAGATGAAAAAAGTATGCTTGCTCTAAAGCAATAAGTTAAGTCTTTAGGAAATTGAATGACAGACAAATCACAACCAAGGACCAAAATTCTCCTGTGCTGAGATATCTTTGGCACAGGTGAAGGGAGAAGTAGGGAGATAATTGAGGGGGTTTACCACATGTCTGCACCCACGATGCTGCACTCCAGGGTGGTCATAGGGGGCTCTAATTATTGTCAATAGGAAATAGCCCCAGGAGCAGGGGGTCTGAGTACTGAACTCCATGAAATAGCCCCAGGAAGGGGTCTGAGCACCTAACTCCATGCCTGGTGATGCGGATTCTAGGCCATCTAGGCTGCTCTCACATGCATCATGTGGAAAAATTCTGAAAAGACCTGATCCAGTTGCTTAGTGGGCACATTCTGTCACCTGAGCAAGGCAATATGGAGAGCATAGTGCAAAACACAGCAGAGCGTCTTTGGCTGTGAGATCTCGGATTGCTGGAGTCCACAGTGCGTCTGCAGGAACCGTGTCCTTAAAGGAGCAGCAGGAAGAAGTGCCATATCCTCGCCAGCACAGATCTTTAAGCATCTGGCAATGAGCCTAATTTTCTTTAGTGTTCAGAGCTCAGCCTTTCAGGTAAGCTTATGGGAAGTGAGCAGGCATTGCAGGGAATGCTAGCAGCAGGCTTCCCTAGTACCTAATCTGCTGCAGGCCCTTGTGAATTCATTTCAGGCTGTCCCTAGTTAGTGCCAATAGATTCAGTTATTGTAGCACAAAATCGTCATAAATTAAGCACACACAGAGAAATACGATACTTGAGGAAATGTGAGTGATATTCTATAGGTATTTCCAGTGTATTTTTTGCCCTTGAGCTGGTTTCAGGTTTCTTCTGGAGAATGAGTCATCTTTTAGAGGTCTGTAAAGGAATTCCTTTACAGGTCCCAAGCAGGATGTGTTTACACCTGTTAGTGCTCATATCTTTTGTGCAAAACACACGATGACTTACTAGCCTTTGCACTCCAACTGCTCAAGGCAGTGGGAGGAAGGTGTAAAATGAAATTAAATCAGAGTAGTGGTGTTTCATATCAAATTTGAACTGATGCCTGGAGCTATTCCAAGGGCCTGCAGCAGAGAGTCATGACTGAGATTTGCTCTCTAATTGCCCACAGTGTGATGAAATTGTTTCTAGTCTGTGCATAAAGTTGACATGGCCTCTGGAGTCCTGTGAATAGAGCTTTACATTTGCCTTTTGAAATATTTCTTCATTCAAATAGATATTTCTAAGAAATAGACACAGGGAGAAACGTATATTGAGCAAGAGGGTGACTTACCTGCGGCTGTTCTCGGGCGCTGACCATTCTGTAGAGGCTGAGTACGTAGCCCTCTTCTCGGTCAGCATTGATCTGGCGGAGAGCCAGGTCTGCAGCCTCCTCTGCTGCAGCGTCATCGCAGCGGGGGGAGAGCAGGGCAGCCCCTGCTCCTCGGGCTGGAGGGGCAGCAATGCAGGAGCAAAGCACCTGGATGCCAAAGAGCATCCAAACAAGCCAAACCATTCTGCTTAGAGAGCCAATGCTGCAGTTCAGGGTGGTCAGTCAGGATGGAGGGGCTGAGACCTGAGTGAGATCACAGACTTTTATAGTGGAGCTGTGTCTCTTTATAAACTTGTGCCCCCATTTTATTGCACACTGACCATCACCTTTAAACCTATAGCAGCAACAGTAAACACTAAGTCAATGATTACAGGGTTTTACAGGAGTGTTGGTGCTCCTTCTGAGACCAGAGAGCACTTTTTCCTCCTGGCTTTCCATTTCTAATTTGTATTTCACTGGGCAGATCATGAAATTTTGACCTCATGGCAAGGGATAAGAATACACACACAAAACTGCTTCCTTAAGAAACCAGATTTGCTTGAATAGATCTACGTGCAGAACAGGTCTGGCTCCAGTTCTGTTCTGTCAGTGATCAGTTCTTCTGCCAAATAAAACAAAGGCAAAGGTCTCAGTAATTTGAACAGAAAATGGATAAATGCCACAAGGTTGACTGATTTTGCATTTTGTATTTGTTAAATGACAGTTTTAAACAAATATATTGACTCTATTATATGCAGTCTGTTTGGTTGTGATAGAAAGCTCAGTTTGGATTCATTCTGTGAGCATTTCTACTCATCTGGATACCTACAGTTGAATGATACCCCTTAGCCTGGAGGCATTGAGACCCCCCGAGGGTCATAGAAAATTCTTCCTGGAGAAACTAGTTTGAAGTGACAGTGGCGTGCCTTGTGAATAACCTGTCAGGAACTCCATGCTGGAGACAAGGGGGAATAACTTTACAAGTAGCTTCTATCTTGAAGATCTGGAGGTGACAGTGACCATTACTTGGGAAGGATCCCAGTGAATGTCACTGGTTTTCTAATAAGGGGCAATTCTGCAGCATTTCACCTTGAAGGATACCAGAAGCTGGGTAACCACATCCCTGGCTCTTATTTTTTGTCATGGGTCTCTGTGATTGCAGCTTTCTGCTGGAGGACACCAAGTACCTTTAGGTTTGAAAGTTCTATTGAATGAGGAAGAAAAAGTGCAAGTGACAGACATAATTGTCTCTTCAATACTACTGTGATGTTTGGAGTAGTTAAAAATTTCTATATTGTCAGTTTTTTTACTGGCTGTGTAAAAAATCTTAGCCCAGAAGTGTTTAAAGCATCTGGGAGACAGCAGGATGTGTCCCAGGGAATGTCTGCAGAAAGCTGGGATTGCAGATACAGCCAGAAGACCTGCAATAGCACTGGAGCTGAAACTCTTCTAAAAAGACTTTGTTTGGTGGCAGAGGTGCAAAACTCCGATAGGAGGACAGAAGGGGCACATGGCTGCTAGAATGAGCCCCTCACGTGTCGGGTGAGGGATAATGCGCGGACTGTGTCCCAGAGGGATGGGATACAAGGGGTGAATGTTGAGAAACACTGCTGTAGCCATAGTACAGGAACCGCAGAAGCAGCAATGCAGACTCACTCACATTGTTCCTTGTGCCTGGGGATGCTTCCCCTGCAGCTAAAGGATAATAACTCATTTTCTTTATCCTTACAGTGCGTGGCATTTCTATGGAGATGGGTGCCAGTTAGTACTGGCTGTGTCGGTGCTTCTTATAATAGGGGATTGTTATATCCCTGACTCTGTTCTTTGTACTCTTCCTCTGCCTGGAAAGGAAAAATTTCTCTGTTGAAGTAGCTGACCTCAAAACATGGACACAGCTGGGAAATCCGAGCATGTCTGGCCAAAGGAGCACATGAAGTACATGGGCTTTTGCAAAACAGGGTCTGAAAAAGCTGAAAAACATTGTCAGCCAGCGGTGCAGACTGGGCAAAACTCTTCATGCTGCATTTCAAGGGAGGAGGCATTTGTATTTCATCTACCACCATTTCATATATCTCATTGCCCAGAGAATCGACTGTTAAATACTTAATCTGTTACTAAGGCCCAGGTGCATGAAAACAAGGCTATACTGGTGGGAGACAAAATGATTGCTTCAAACCAGTCATGGAAAACAGATCTGTAAGGGGGCACAATGTGTCCTTAAGAGGACAAGTGTTAAGGAGAAAGAAGATGAAGTGCAGCTACCAAAGTGGAATGCACAGAGAAAATTGTTTTTCTTCCTGTTTTAGAAAACAAGGGAGTGGTTTCACCAGGTATAGGAGAACATCTGTGAAGTATGGAGCCTGCAGATGTTTCTGCTACATATCTTTACTTTGTGTGGTTTGAAAAGGCAATAAGAAAATGCAGCATTTCCAGATTTCAGGGATCCCCAGGAGCAGGGATCCCTTCTATCAACATTGTTTCAGTCATCAGAAAATTTTCTAAGCTTGGAAAACACTCTCTCTTCTATAAATTAGTTTGTACTTCATTATATAGAAGACAATTTCTATCGTTTAGTAATGGTGATTTCTAGTTTTGAAAAGTCTCATGTACAGTCTCATGTCTCAACAGAATAGTTGCCATTTCATTAAATCCTGTACTGTGTCTCATGCAATGAGATAGGAAGACCACCTATCTTACTGCATTAAGAGATTTCTACAGCTTAATACTAGGACTTTTTGAAGGAATGGCTGCATGCAGGATATACTGCAGTCACTGCTTTACAGAGAAACAAAAATTCCCTGAGCCACTGACTGGCTGTGGCTGGTGCAATTGCCCACAACATGCTTCCTGCAAAACTCAGCATTTGCTTGAAATGCGAGAGCAGCTGCCTTCACAGGCAGAGCTTGCCCTCACTGTGCTGCCATCACATTAGACTGGGGTTTATAGAGTCTGGCCTGATTTTCCTTTTCTTTACACACCCAGCTGAAGCACTGGTGCAAGTGCCAATGACTTTTCCCTTCCCCATTGACACAGCAGAGCAGAACCTTTCTGTATGGTGAGCTGTTGCACTATCACCAAGAGCAAGTGTTAGTTGTGTTGCTTACTGAGTACTGGATGGTTGTAACTAGGAGAACAGGACAGGTTATTTGAAAGGGTTCAGAAATGACATGTGTTCTGCAATTTTTTGCTGCCTGCATGATAATTATCTTGTCGCAAGTGCTGTTCCTGGTTAAACATTCATGACTGTCTTTGAGACTGCTCCCCAGGGCCTGCAGAATTCCAGTCTGGCTGGCAGTAAAGATCCTTCTGGCCCCAGCCCCTTATTAATTCTCTACCTAGAATAGATTCTGCCTCTAACATGTGCCAGAAATTCAGGGAAGATTTGACTGCTAGGACAATGGTAAATTGCCATCACTGTCAGGGTTTTGTTATATGAGATACATGCCAGTCATATATTTTTTATTCCCTTGAATTGGCATTTTCTCATATGCACACAGACCGTGCAGGACCCTATGACTGTAGTGCACGTGTGTGTCTGCTGGAAGACAGACAATGCACATGTATTTGGCTGCAGGGATTGATGCTTTCAGCCTGCCAGCAATGAGTGTGTCCTGACTCTCTGTTCTTTTCATAGACACGGATGCTCTTGTGCCATGTCCAAAAGTTTTGAGGTACGTCTGGTGGATATCAAAAGTAGGTACATGGTAGGAAACATTATAGGTGGAAGGGAAAAATACTTTTTTTCCTGCCACTTCTTTAGTGTTATTGGTGTGTGATCAAAAGGGGGAACTGACCTGATTTTCCACAGTGCTCAGCACCCACACATCACAGTGAAGCTGATGAGAAGTGCAGGAGCTTAGTGTTTTTGAAATTAAGCCCAGAATATGACTCATAATGCTGTGAAGGAGATACTTGACAACTAAATGAAAATATATACAGATAGAAGGTAGCAAAGCTTTGAACATTTTATTGTGAACTAACCTTTCAGGTGGTGTTTCTATCACAAAGCTACAACTGTTGTATAGCTCTTACAACAGTTTCACTGAAACAATATTTTCTGTATTTTAACTAGAGAATCCCTGTATGTAAAGTAAACTACTGCTGTGTGTTGTAATCATCTATATTTTGGAGCGGGCCTTTGCAAGACCCTGACCATGGCTCTGCTCTCTGGAGGGTAAAAGCCATTCGGGCTCAGAGTCAAGTGTTCTCACCCAATTGTAGTTGATGTTGTGGTCTGTGTGTTGCTGCTGCTGCCGCACTGATCCCTCAGTTTGGCTGCACTGAGTGTCTGAAACACAGCCTAGATATCGAAATGGCGAATCTTCCCAGGGCAGGGAGGAGGAGGAGGCACAAAGCCAACTGGGCGAGGTACTTTGTCATGCTGAGCAGCCTCTGCAACTGCTCTCTTTGTTACTGATTTTGCTGAGAGCACGGAACGCAAAATTTCTGAAGAGCTGGATTCAGATGCAACAGGGTTATTGTGGAAAAGCCCAAGATTATGGTTTGTGACGCCTACAGCACTGGGCGCCAGTCCTGCTGATGTGTCTTGACCTGGATGAGCGTAGGTAACTCCAGGCTGGAAAAGAAAAACAGGTCACATTGCAGTGATTTGGGGCTTGTGATGTGCAGGTAAGTGACACCTTACTAGGTACCCTGCTCCTAAATAGCTATAGGCATGCAACCCAGGTTCAAATGTTCCTGACTATCACAGAAGCCTGATTTGCATTGGGATACATGCACAGGAACCGAGGAATAAATTTTTTACAGCCAGTGAATCATTAGGACCAAATTCTGTGCTATATGATCTCCCAGGGCCACCTGCACAGCTAGCAAAACATTCAAGACCAGCTGTCTCATTTTCATATACCTCTTAGACAGCTAATTACTGTTGAGCTACCAAGAGCTGTTGTCCATAGGAAGTATTCAACCACCACCTAGTCCTCCTGAGACCAAATGTAGGCTAAAATACCTGGAGAGTATTCAGGTCAACTGCATGTTTCCCTCCCCTTGCTACAGCAGTGCAGGACAAGGTCCCTGAATTCAGTCATGTCTAAGGACTAAAAGCCTCCAGCCTCACAGTGCTGATTCCTGTTTTACATTTATCTGCCCCATCCCTTTAGCTGAGCAGAGTTTGGTTCCCTTTGCCCTGCTAGACATGTCAAGAGGTCAAAGGGCCAGATGGTCAAGAGGGCAAATTGTGTCAAGCATGGATGGCAGACATGACTTAATTCCCAGCACAGAAATCCATAGGATAATCAGGAGCTACCTTACCTTGGCTTTTAGGATACAAAGTTAAGTTATCATAGGTGGCTAATGCAGTCTAAAGTGAAAGAAGTAAACTCAAGATGATGGCTTGTAACAGTACCAGTAAGCTAGAATACCCAGGAAAGCAAGGGAATGTCTGGAGTTGGTACCTGATGTCCGTACAACTGGCAATCCACCTGAAGGTCTTGTGAGGGAAGTTTTACCATCACTGCTGTGCAGAAACCAAAATTCTGGCAAAGCAGAACATAATTGAGAGAAAATTGTTAGAAAATAGAGGGAGGCTGCATTAGAATTTTTAATTTCAGCATATTTAGAAATGGCTACTTGTTCTCATGTTTTATCTGAGCAGTAAAGGGCTTGCTTTTTAGCCTGCTGGGCTCAAAAGCCAAGCTCTTTAAATGCATAAGCAGCAAATACAGGAAACTCCTGTGTTCTTCTATAGTAAGATCCTTTGTATGTCTGGATATGAGGGAGGGAAAGAACATATAAGAATCTAGGTAAAGAGCTCTCATTCCCTAAAACTGCTTAGAACTCAGTTTCATCAGAAACAGAAGAATTTTAACATGGTAAACTATACAATATAGTTCTCAAGAGCATATATATCAGAACTGAGTGTACTGGAATTATAGGAGGGGGAAACAGTCTGCTTTTTTTTTTTTATGTGACTGTGTACTGTCCAGTACAAAGAGCCTGATTTTCTCAGGCACTCATTTTAAGAATAAACAGTAATATATATTCCATTGATTAAAAATATTCTGACTCTGGTCCTCAAGCCTTTTTCAAATGTATTCAAATCCATTAGAATTCAGTCCAGATACCTCAGAGAAAAGAGGAAGGTGTGATATAACTTTAAGAATGATATATTGAAAAACGTATCATGATGGTACTCATCTCTTGCACTTTGATCCCCACAGGGGTCTATTTCTGCTCCAGTGCAAGCACATCCCAGCATGACGCTGCTTTTCTGCCTCAGAGCTGGGGAGATTGGGGCTGATGTGCTGCCATACTCACAGACTGATCCTCGGGCAGCAGCTGACAAGCCCCCACATTGGCTTTAGCTTCTTCTGCAGAGCAGTTCGTGGCACCCACAGCAAACTCAGTAACAACAACGTGCCCTGGGTGATACTGATAAAACAGGAGAATTGTTTAACTGACTTTGCACTCAGAAACTGCAGAGCTGCTGAGAAAAGATAAAAGGCAAATGTTGTGGCTTCATCTCCCACTGGAGTGAAAGGGAATCCTGTGGCTAAAATGACACATAATAGTTTGGAAATTAAAAGCAAATCAGGAGGGCGAATTAAAGCAAGCAAATTGTGTCTGTTTGCAAACATAACTAGGTAGCGGTGCACAATTACTGTAGATGAAAAATTATGTTTACATGAAAGGCTAGTCATAGCTCTAGAAATTACCTGTACTTTGGCTCTTCCGATCTCGAGGAGTCTGAGGTAAGAATCAGTTGTTTTGCTATTGTAGTCATTGAGTGCAGCTGACACCGTTTCTAACACCTCTGTGTTGTTCAGACTTGCCAGCAGTGGACAGTCAGGGCAGACTTTGAGAATGTCTTCACTGGAGTCTGCAGGAGGAATAGATCATGTTTTGATCAGATTGTGAATTGTTTGGAAAGGCATTATAGACCTATTCAGTAACAAAAAACGCTGTTTAAAAGTCTGTCCCAAATTAAAGTGGCAGGAATTTTTCCCATTCAGGCTATAGATGGCAGTGTGTCACACGACTTGGCCATTCAAATCTTTCTGCAAGGAAAAGTGCTGTGGACTTCAGTAGTACATTTTATATGTTCTTACTTAGTTTTTAGAAAATTTTCGTTCTGGAAACCTCTCTATGACACCAGTGAAAAGGTGCTTCAGCTCACACAAGGAGTGGTAGAAAACTGAAAATATTTTAACTTACTGGAGTAATGTTTGTGTGTGTTAGTCATCAGTTTTGACAGTAGTACTGAAGACATCTCATACAGAGCAAAGAGATCTCACACTGAGCATGCAGAATAGACATTCTGCTTTCCCATGGCAGTATTGAAAATGCTGGATTTAGTAAAGAAGCTGCATCTGCCAATGGGACTCTGATGACCAACAAGCGCAAGTAAACTCAGACCAACAAGGAATCAAATTCTTAAGGTTAAACTGCTGACTGAAAAGATTCAAATCTGGGTCTTGCTCCCCAATTAGTCTTACAGTATCTTAGTTGTCACAGTAAGGAGGAGCAAAGAGAAACAGTGGGTTTATAAGGGAATGAAACCAGAAAAGGGGTCTGGATTTAGAAAACCCATTATGTGTTGCCCTTTATGCCATATTTATACCCAGCAGTTTAGAATCAGAAAAGCTGCTGAACTGTAACCACTGCTATAAAAATACTCCAGCCTCTAGATTTAAACCTACAGAACAAAGCCTTTACCTGCATGTGAGTGGCATTTGCTAGCGAGTACAGATAATGTCCCATCCACCTTCTGCAGTTTAACATCACAGTCACCCTCAACTGCCTAGAGAGAGACAAAAATCAAAGGGTTACATTGTTCAGATAAATTGGATTTTCTGATAAAGGGCCACTAAATTCAAAAGAACAGATCTTGGCTGACCATTCCTGGCAACATCGGTCTGATGGCAAAGGCACTGCTAGGCACGTCCTGTTGTCTGTGATTTTGTAAAAGGCAGATCAGAGCTACAAAATCTGGATCCAAATCTGGATCTCAAAAGTATCAAAAGTACCGGGGTAGCAAGATTGTGGACATTTAGTACAGGTTCGTCTCTCATATAGAGCAAAGAATATGAATACTTATGAATTAAGACCTTCCACAGAGCTGTTTATAACATTCTCACTAATCTCTGCTGGTCAGTGGCCATGGTAACAGCAAAGTGTGCTGCCTTATGTGAGCAACATGATCCAGCAGGGAGGAGATGTCAAAGGCAAAGCTGGAGACACTGGGAAGAGAGAACAGTTAGAGTTACCTCCCCCCCTATGGAAAACAGAATCTGAGCCCTGATAAATACAGGGGTAGAGCATGATTCATATTTAGTGAGCTCTGTGAATTGGGCCCCATTCTAGAAACAGCAGGCTCAGACAACATTTCCACTGCTTTGGTCAGGGAAAGCATCTCACAGCTGGATCACACTTACATAAGAACAAAATATCTGAGGCCAGTAAATTCCAGCTGAGCATTACTTTGAAGGCAGAGCCCTCTCTGAAGGTAATAGCTCATCTGCAGTTGTAACTAGGAAGAGATGGCTTGGTGGAATTGCACCAGGTAACAGTCCACATGTAGCCAAGGGAAGGGTATTTTTGCAGATTCACAGCCTGCCCTGTCTGTGGCTTGCAATGAGGCAGTGACATCTGGGCTGAGCAAAGGGACTGAATCTGGAGCCCCTAAAGAAGGCCCCATGGCATTCATGGACTGTAGGTGGCATGTTATGTTGGCAGAGATCTGTCCTCTTCAGATAACAGGACATGAAAGAAATCCAGGAGTGAAGTCCTTCATGACATGAAGGCAGTGAAGTCAGCAAGGAGGTTACAAGTGGTTGGGTGGTTATAGGCTGTTACAGGGATATGACATTTGTTTGGGAATTTGGTGATAGCCTGGCCTCTGGCATCAACTTATCGGACATGCACCTTTGGACCCAGCTGGTAGTGTTCACATACTCACATGTTCTGCAATGGTCCTCACTGTGCAATTTGCAAGAGGTGTAGGGCTGAGAATAGGGCACTTGGTCTCCAGTAAGTCAAGTTCAAGGAATATGATGTCATTATTTGGCCCCTGAAAGAAAAAAATAAACCATTGGAATTGACATAATTTCTTCACAAAACATCAGCAGATTTCTTCCCTGGGGCTGCACAGGGGTCTCTGTTGCTGACTATCATGGGTAGCTCCAGGTATACACCAGAGTAACTGAAAAGGTCCTTACTTTTAACTTCATAAAAAACAGGACTCCAAATCTGGAGTAAGTCAAGGTAATCACACTGATTTCATTCCAGCTAATAAGGAACAGGCTCACAAATTTTGGAAAGTCAAGCTTGTATGTAGTGAGTCAGTTCTCTTAAGTTAATTTTATTTTGTTAGGTAGTTTTAAAAAATCAACAGCTTTCTTTTTGATGAAAAAACTTCATGTTTCTGTAACCAGATACCAAACACCAGTGAACATTGACCTGTCTTGTTTAGTCCATTGGAATTACACTGAATTGCACCAGTTCCTTTGCATCTTTAACATAGGACACAGTTCCTCGGGTTCCCTTGGTTCAAGATTGATTCTGATGATTTGAGTCATGAGTGATTCCATTTAAACCAATTAAGTCATTTTAGTGTAAAAGCATTAATATGAGCAAAGCAGTATCACCAGTGGTTTTGTGTGGGTAACTCTGGACATGGTTTTAATCTCATTTATGTCTGTTGTAGTGGTTTCTAAACGTATCTTTTGGTATCTTCTGGTATCTTCTCTCTCATAACAAGTAGAAAACAGCCATGGCATTTCACTCATGTCATTGTTTGGGACTATTTTCCATGTTTTAAGAGAATCAAAGGTTTTGAATTGGCACATACGTTGTATTCATAACCTTTTCTATGGCCTTTCTAGGTGCCTACAATGATGGCAATAGATCTTAGGGAAAATAAGCCACTGTTATTTCTATTTAGACCCCTTGGCAGCTCAATGGGACATTAGGTAAAATTAATGCCTACTACAAAATCACTAATAGCATGGAGTTTTGATAGGTATGTATTTAGCCAGTAAGTAATTACCTGCATCTCAAAGATTATCCTCAGTTTTTCTCCAGATTAGCTACTGGAGCTTACGAATCAGCGCCTGGAATGATCTACCCTAGCAAACATGCTGTGTTTGTAAACCGAGCCCTTTCTAGCATTGTACAAAAACATCTGAACATTTCTCTCTGCCCCTCTGTTCTGCTCTTTGAGAGATACATTCCAGTGACCTGGATTCTCCACTGCTACCAGGTGTCCTTGCCCCATTTAAATCAACAGAGCCATGCTGGTTTCCCTATGTGAGGATACAGCCCTTGCAGGCCCTTTTACTGGTGAATTCCAAGCATCCCCAGGTGAACACAGTGTTCTGCCTGCAAGCTCCTCACTTACCTGGGGTACCACGCGGATATCCTCGATTCTGTTTAAGGCAAACTTGTATCCGTGATGACTGTGGCCATTAATGTAATTCACAGCAACTTCAGCTGCTGCTTCAGATTCTGGGTCATCACAGCCCAAGGGAGCAGGGGGAGCTGCTGGTACAGCTTTGTGAATTGGAAGCTGAACAAGCAGTATTAAAGCTACTAGTGCCTTCATGGCACCTGAGGAAAACTGATCCCTTTCAGAAATAAAGATCTAAGAATACAGCTCAGATGGTAGCTAGGTAGCGAGAACTGGGGCCTCATTTATATAGTACATACCTCAGATTTACATGAGCACACGTCTGATATTTGTCCCAGTTCCAAGAAGCATTGCAAACAACAAAAAAGAAAAGTAAATGTTAGGACATCAAGCTGACTGATTAATTTTGGCCAAAGTAAATTTTATCAGGTAGGGTATTGCGAAGTCTGCTAAAGCAGCTTAAGAAGAAAGCGTCAGCAAAAATGTAACACAATTTTTAGATACTTCTACCAACCAAATACTGTCCATGTAAGAGGAATGTGATCCCTTCTGTTAAATGTGTAGAGATGCTAGTGCTAATTAAGCTGTCTTGTAAACAGGACACATTCTGTTGGGGCCCAAATCTCACCAGACACCAATCTAAATTGTGAGATCGGTAGCATGATAATTTAGAAAATGGAATTTTAAGTAGTTCTAAGGATCACATTCAACAGCAAATGTAATTGAATAGCAACTTTTGCTACTGAATTTATTTGGAATAGGAAATGAGGCATAGTTCCTAAATCCTTTGCATCAGCTCTTTCTTTCTCTGAATAATATGAATATGTCCAATAGTTCTTAGAGTTCTATTTTGCAAAGCAGGCATCTTATAGGAATGTTTCTGGAATATGTTGTACAGATTTGAGGATTTGGCAGAAGATCCTAAAGAGCACAAAGTGTTTTAAGGAGGATATAGAGGAAAATTAGCTGCTTAAATGCTTAGGAATGCTGGATCCAATCTTATATTTACATTCACAGTATACATATTTACAAAAGAGTATCAGGATTAAAAAAAATATTCTGTGTAGCAGAATAAAGCATCTATGATGTGTCCAGCATTTGCAATCTTTAATTTAAGGTGAGATGACTTTGGCTAGATAAATTCTAGCTAGACAGTCTGGCTCAACCAATAGAAATGGTTTTCCTGCAGGGGTTTCAGAGCAGCTTTCTACCATCCCTGCTAGGGCAGTGATCAAGCTGCAGAACAGTAAAAGTCCCTTTTGGCTTTAACATGTCTGAATCTCTGTTGTCATTTTTAGAGGAACTAGCTGCAGATTTGAGATGAATAGAAGGACTTCAGCATATGTAGAAGTTGGGTTTTTTTACTTTAGATAATAAGTATTTCTCCTTTGCTTACACAATATTGTGAGAGAGGCTAAAAGTTTTGGAAAAGAAGCAGTCATGAGTCATGCCTCTCTCCTGGAATCTGTGAATACAGGAAACACTATAAATAGAAATGGTTCAGTTGGACAGATTATGTGATAAAGAAGGAGAATAGGAAGAGACGAAAAAAGATTGGATTATTTGTTTCAGTTGTGTGGCATGAGGTGTGTTTTGGATGCTAGGATTTGCAAATTGAAGAGATTTGTGGGGAAAAGAAAGGCTTTTTCTCTCCCTCACATTAAAAAATTGGTCTGAGCATGATTTGTTTCTTTTCTCCATTACTTGAAGCAGGGGGTTTTCAGCATTTGTTCTGTGGTATGGATGATCATTTGTTTTCCTGACTTTGGCCTGCAACAATTAAAGAATGAAGGTTTGGTGTCCCAAAAACACACTTTAAGTATTCCTTGTGGGCATCTTTTGAATCACAGCAAATTTATTTAGAAAGATAGTATTTTACTCTTTACTGTTAATGCACAGTTCAGTTTCTAACCTGTAAATCTTTTAATTCCCCTTTTCCTTTTTTGGGTCTGAAACACTGAGGTGAACTTCCATCAGGTGCAGATTGAAATTGTTTTTCACCTGAGTGACATATAATTATCCCAGTGAAGGACTTAAAATATTATTTATAAATTTCATGTGGTCATTAGTTTCTTAGGTTACATCTTTTCTACTTCAGAATTGCAATACTGTAGGATGTATAACATTTCTGCAGTCAAGCTCTGCACATTCCTAAATGTAATATATAACCCAGTTCAGTCAACTTCAGGTTCCGGTTTCAAAGAACAACTTAAAACCTCAAACAGCAAACAGGATTTATTATCTTCTTTCTTCCCTCTTCATTGTCACTCACATTCTGTATTCCATTTACCAAGCAGGACAAAAAGGAAATACTTTGAAGCCTGCTGTACCTCTCCTTAGTTTCTCTATAGGCTTACTCAAGCCCTTCCCCTCATGGTGACTGTGTGAACTTTCTTTGTGGGCATACAGAGGATCAGAAATGTGCCCACATGACAATTAATGCTCAGTGCAATGTGGAATGTTGGCAGTTAGCACGTTTGGGGTGACTTGTGATATGTGTGAGGAAATTTGTGTTTGGTTTTTATGTTTGGGAAAGGAGTTTAAAAATACAATCAGGTAGTTTGAGTACAGGTAATATGACAAAGGAGCCTTTCACCTTTTGGGTACTGACTGACACACATCTGCCTAATTATTCCCTCTGAAAGTGGGATTGCTGGTGTCAGTTCCCTGCAGGCCTGTGGCCCATCACAACTGTCCTTTTTACAGCACCCTCACTCAAGAGGCAATAATTGCAGAGATAACTTCTCACTGAACTCAGGGCAGATCTATTCTCTCTCTTTCATGCCTGAGACATAGTAATACATTGTCCTGTATTTGCAGTAGTGGCTGCAAATAGTTCTTACAGCACAAGAAAGTGAGCTGAATCCCTTGGGCTCCTGCACAGAAGGTGACATCTCAACCCCTCTGAAGTGAACAAGTCTTTCACAGAATCACAGTATCACAGAATGGTTGACTTTGGAAAGGACATCTGTGGGCCACCTCGTCCAACCCGCACAGGTAGGGAGGGTCCACCTTGAAACAGTTGCCCAGAACCATGTCCAGGTGGCTTTTAATTATCTCCAAGAAAGGAGACTCCACAACCTGTCTGGGCAACCTGTGCCCAAGCTTGGTCACTCCCACAGTAAGGTGTGTTTCCTGATGTTCAGACAGAGCCTTCTATTTCAGTCTGTGCTCATTGCCCCTGGTCCTGTCACAGGATACCACTGAAAAGAGCCTTGCTCCACCCCTTTGCACCCTCCCTTCTGGTATTTATATCCATTAAGCCCTTCCAAGCCTTCTCTGTGCTAGGTAGTTCCAGCTCTCTCATCCTTTCCTCACAGGAGATGCTCCAGTACTTGAGTTACCTTTGTGGCCTTTTGCCACACTGTCTCCAGTGTGTCTCTGTCTCTCCCATATGGAGGAGCCCAGAACTTGGCACAGAAACCAGGTGTGGCCTCACCACTGCTGAATACAGGGGAAGGATCACCTCCTTAAAGCTGCTGGCAATGCTTTGGCAGTGCAGCTCAGGGTACTGTTAACCCTCTGTGCAGCAAGGGAACATCATTGGCTCAGCTCGGTGCCTGCCAGGACCCCCAGGTCCTTTTCTGCCAAGTTGCTTTCCAGCTAGGTGGTGCTTTCCAGCATATTTTCCTACATGTGCTCCCCAGGGACAGGATTTCAGACTTCTCGCTGAACTTCACGAGGTTCCTGTCAGCCCAGTTCTGCAGCCTGTCATGGTCCCTCTCAATGATGGCATGACCCTGTGGCATGTCAGTCACTTCTCCCAGTTTTGCCCATCATCCAGATCACTGATGATGTTAAATATGGCTGGACCCCAGTATTGCCCCCGTGGTGCACTGCTGCTCACGGGCCTCCATCTCGACTTTGTGCCGTGATCTGCACCTCCAGGCCCAGCTGTCCAGCCCATTTTCAATCCACCTCAATCCGTCTTTCACATCAGTGGTGTGAGACTTTGGCCTGGTGAATTGGGTTGCCTGAGAGACTTGACAAGGTTTCACTGCAGGGGAAGCAGAACAAGCTGGGTTTACTGCCCTTGTTATATAAAATATAGTATTGATTCTATGCTCAAAAATTGAGGCTCCACTGAATCTCAGTTCTTAATAATTCATATAAACCACAATGGAAAGGTGAGTTGATGGTTTTCTTTTTTGCTTTCTCTCTTTTTTTTGGTTGGATGCTTGGAACAACTAGTGATGATTGGAAACTTGCTGCCCCTGCTCAACCTCATTTGGAAAAAAAGCAAAGAACCACTTCCCTAGATGTCAAATTGACACCTTCCTGAGCTTAAAATTCAAGCAAATTAACCAAGCAAACAGATAAATATCGTCTTTTTAAAGCTTCACATCGAAGTTAAACACTTGTGGGGATTTCTGAGGCTCTCTTTTCAGATTACTAAAATGTCATTTTTTGGTAAAGCAGACAGAACTGGTCCAATTCTCTGCACCACATCAAAAGATGCATTTCTGAGCAGTCAGGCATTGTACAGTACTGCAAAACTTAATCACCTTTTGCTTTACACTTGATTAAGTACATTACTTTTGGATCATCGAGTTCACAAGATATTGGAACATCAGGGCTGTCTTCTATATAGCCATCACCTACTCAGAAACCTGCACGCGAAGGCAAGAAAATGTCTGCAGGGAAAATGTCAGAAAGTTAAAGTCACCAGTCTTGTCAAGGCAGCATATTGCTCCCTTAAATGACAGTATAATCAGCATTTAAAAATAAAGTGTGTGAAAACCCATAGAGGTCTGAGAAAAACCTCAAGACAAATTAGACTAATTGATTTGCATAGTCTTATTGGACCCTTTCCACTACATGGGCAAACCTTCAGCAGATGTGAATTGGCTCAGAATCACTTCAGTCCAAGTCCCCCATTGTCCCTTTAACAGGAATTTCAGGCTGAAGAAAAACTCTGAAGTCTGAACAGTTTTACCAGATTGTAAAAGTAGAATATTATATGTAAATTAATTTATTTTTATTAAATATGAGAATCTTTAAGAGAAGAAAAGCTGACCGTGTTCCCTAGTTTGCTGTGCTATTTGCAGTTGAGAAATTTCTTACTGCAAGATATAAAGTGTTCCGACATGGCATCTAATTTGGAAGCCTCTAGTCCTGGGTGTCCAGCTAGAGATACCTTTTCAGTCAGCTTTGCTGATCTCAATCTGTTAATCTTTATTTTCTTTTAACTGTAGGATGAAAATAACTATTTTCCCTTTTAATTCTGTGATCTGAAAAAACTCACTGAATTTTGTAAAAATGTTTGGTATCACTGGGTAGAAGATGTATTCAAAACATTAGAAGAATCCAAGAGTCAGGAAAACCAGATGCCAGCCAGTAAAACCTTAGATAAGACTGTTTCCTGGATTTATCAGAAATGTAGAAAGATTGAGAGGGTTGAAATTCAGTCTTTCAGACTTAGTATTTATTATTTCAGAGACATTTTTCACTGGTTAGAGCTTCTTTTAAAAAAACTGTACTGCTTTTATTTTTCTTTTCCTTTGAAAGAGCATAAAAAGTTGTCAAGAATTTTGAAATTTTTACTGAAATGGAAATTTTAATTTTTGACCAGCTCCCCCAGACAAAGCCAACCAAGTCTATTTCTGTTCTTTTCTCTCTTGTTCTATTTTGCTCTTCTATTGTCTATGGCACTGAAATACTTGAGTGCCTTCCAGAAGTACATCAGCTGACAAAACTAGCACTTGTTACATGAAAATCTATTCTCCTTCTCTTCCCAGTGGGAAGATTATATAAGATGTTTTGTCTTAGTGAAGTTTTTGATTGATTTAAATTTTCCTCCCCATTTCCGCATTTTCCCTGCTCTGTGTTTTGATGTTGCAATCAGTAACAACAGCAGTTTTATGAGTTGAGGGTTTTCAAGCCCCTGATTGACTTACCCTGTGTTACACTGACCTGGTATGGGAGACCCCCCCCTTCCTAAATTTGTTATACTTTTTTACCCTTTTATCGAGGTCAAAGTTATTTATGTTGCTATGCAACCCTAAACAGTGGGATATTTTTGCTTCAGCCCTGCAGGGATGTCATGGTTCTCTCAGTATCATTCCTGTGCAATTTGATGGGTGTGGGAAAGCTGGGTTGGAGATGGATAGGTGGCAACTGTGAAATCAGAGATTAGCAGCTGCGGAAGGATTTGGGGGGGTTTGGCTTTATGTTCTTATGCTATAGTTTGTTCTTCCAGCTTATATGGGTGTTCCCCTGATCATTGCTTCATACCAGAACCTAGAACAAACAGAGCAGGATACCTGGGAAGAGACTGCAGGGCTGAACTGCAGGAGCAAACAGTGGATCAGAAGCAGAAACAAGGTATTTCACACTGAGTAAACAAATGCCCTGCAGTCACACTGACCTCTCCTCATCTCCATGAACAGCAAGGGAATTTCACCTCCACTCCTGTGAGAGCCATTGACTGTCCTGGCATTACCAGGGTATCCACAGACACATGCCTCCAGTTTAAAAACGCAAATTGAAACATGCCACATTAATTCCTTCTACTTACAGGAATCTTTAAAGATGTAAGTGCACAATTTGTCTGGGTGCTGTCATGTTCTATGATGCTGTTAGTTTCTTTGATGGAGAACTCCACATGATAACTCCACATGGTATCTTCCCTTGCTGAGTTAAATCCTGAAATTTAGTAGCAAGTGTTCAGGAAGCCTGCTGTGCTCTCTGGATTCCCACATGCTCAGCTGCAATGACATATTTTTGATGTGAGAAACAAAGTTCACTCTTGGCACTGTAGGTAAGTGCTTTTTCCACTGAGTTTTGTAGAAAAAACTGCACATTCATTCTTATGCTGTGGCAGTCTGAGAACATGAAATTGTTCCCTACTTATGCTGGGCTACTGTTTTGAAAACAGTGCATGTGTTTCCATGTGGAGGCTCATTGGCGTGAGTGACAGGAGGGTCCACACTGTCCAGGCAGGGCTAGGGAATGACAGGTGGGAAGATGGCAAACTGATATCCTTTCTCACCTTGGAGCACTCCTTCAGGGGCATGACAAACTCAATCACTATCCCAGTGAGATTTACATAATTCTGACAAGCAAGAGAGTCTTAAAAAAATTAAAGTTGTTTATTTTTAGTGAGGCAGATGAAGAAGTCCTATTTTTTTTTTTTTTTACTGCTACATGTCCCTAAATTACCCATTTAATTCAACTCTCTGCTGCCTTCCATCCACGTGGCTAAAAATCTGGAAGTAAGATCGGAAACATGAGGGGGACATTTTAATTTAATAGCATGGAGGCGATATATTAATAACACATTTGCAACAGGGGAAGTGGGTCTTTCCAAGTTAGTGCAGTTTGAAAGAATTTATATAGACATTCCTGCTTAAGGAGTTGAAATTTTGCATGTTAGACATAAAATACGGATGACTTCTATGACAACAAAGTAACTACACTTACAGCTTTCCTTGCTTAATTTACACAGCCTCGGATTCACAGCAGACAGGGACCCCGGGCTGTCAAGAGCAATAAACATGAGGCTCTCTGAACAGACACACCAGTGCCCAGGTGACCTCCTCCTTAGCATCTCAGAGAAAGGGAGATGTGAATGTGAGCATCATGGGCTGATTAAAAACAACATCCAGTGTCACATTTCTATGAAGAGGTGTATGTCAACACTTTTTCCCAATATGTTTGTGAATTTGTTTTGTTATGCCAGAGGAAAGAGAGCTGTAGCTTTTACATTCAGCCCAGAAATTCTGAACCAAACAGTGATGTTAAATGTTGCCAGTTAGAAATTGTACATGTAACTGGCTAGTGCAGAACACTGCTTTTGTACTCATGTATTTATGAATAAAACAGGCAAAGAGAACTCACAGAACTGCTTTGATGAGGCTACAAGGTTCTGTATTGGGCATCTCAGCCTTTGCCCCTGGCATGTCCCCTCTGCTGTTCTGTTGAGAATTATTGGTCTCAGTAAATTTCTAATTTTTCCATTAGTTATTTCCATTCCTCTGTCTCTTGAAGGGGATCTTGGGTCCTTTTTGAGTCCTCTTGTCTAACACAGCTACTCTGGGTCTACAGCATAATTTTCTTCCTGTCAAATGTATCTGAAATCCCTGTTTTATCTGTCACTGTAGCTCAGTATGTTAATATTACAATGATCTCCATATGATGACTTCCTCTACCATTGATCCTACTCCCTAAGCAAGGCTGTATTTCATCATTTCTCCAAGTGGTTCCCCATTCACAAGAGCATCAAGCTCAATTTTCTCCTTGCATCTGCAAGGCCCTGGCCAAGACCAGAGCTTCTCGCTCAACTTTCACCTGGATCTCACCTTGTCCCTTCTGCCATCACCATCTCTTTGAGCCATTCAGCCTTGTCACTGACAGATATGTCTCTTGCACTCTCTTCAGAAAGAATCCCACTTCTGAGCTTGTCCTTGAGGTCATCACCTCTCTGAGTTCTCACAGGGCCTGAAGAGCTGCCCCTTGTCAAATTATCTGCAGTAAAGTGTTACATGACTTTTAAACCCATTTTTGTTATATGGGTGGCTGCACTTACACTGAAAAATTTTAGGACTTTGCAAGGCAGAATGTTTGAAAACCACCTGAAATGGTGAATTTATTTACCACGTTTCTGTTTTGACAGGTATTTTCTTAATCTGCCTTTAAGAGCATACATGGCAATGGCCACTCTAGGGACAGTCTTATCTTCTTCGCTTACCAAAAGCAGTTTGGTATGAAACATTCCTTTGAAAACAGTCTTATCTGGCCCCTTCCTAACTCTTGCCTTCATTTTGGGATATGTGAGGAACAAAGAAACCATCCTGTAGTTCATACACAAGTCTTGCAAATGAGACTGTCCTTGGAGTAGCTGGATGAAAGCCTTTCACTGACAAAAGGGAACATATAATATTTACTTGTTATAGAAAAGGAAGTGAGGTCTAGTTCATACATTTTGAAACCTTTGAGTTCCTAAGAGAAAGGTTGGTAATACTGGTGTAAAACATTTTTATTTGTCTTGTTATGTAATTCATGCTCAACTGCAGTTTCAAGTGTGCATTAACATGGGAGCATAAGGCTTGGCTAGGATTATGGTGTTGCAACTCCCAGGTACTTTCTGAAAGGAAACAAGATCTTTTGCAAACTTTGGACCAATAAAAATATAGTAGTTGTCATTTGTATTAAATTTCTTGACAATTTATTTGCTTCATTTGTGTGAAGCTTCCGTCTAATGACGCAAGTTAAAGATTCGGGTTTTGAAACGACTGCTGGGTGCTGGTTAGAAACCTTACAATCTAAAATCTCACTCAGAAGATATTTCCAGAAACAACAATTTTCTGAGTACAGCTGAAGATGTTAAAGATGGTTGTGTAATTGTATGTGTGTATTATAGGAACAGGTAAAGACAAGCACTAAAAGGGGATTTCTTTGCTTGAAATTCTCACCTATTGTCAGTGTTCATCTCTTTCTTGGCTTTTGATACAGCCCTTCAAGTTTTTGAGAGTCAGATACTTGGGGCAGGCTCATGGAAATGCCAGGACAGATGGACAGATGTGCTACATGTGCTTTGGAGAGCTAAAGCACTGTTGCAAAGAATTGCTGGAGACTATTTGTGCACAGAGAAACAAATAACTCATATTCCCAGCTCTGTAATCAAAAGCCATTCTTGGCTGCGGGAGATCCCTGCAACAACATTCTTGCCTCCCCTTGAGAGAAGGAAGCCAATGATTATTCTGTTACCCTTCATTATCATTCAGTGTGGTATAAACTGCCCAGGACTTGAACTCTCAAGTGCCCAGGAGGGCCAGTACATGAATATACCTTGTGTCAGCAGAGGCCATTTCAAATAATACAGATGATGACAGATTGATGTTGGTAGCTCATTAGGCAAAGCACTGACCGAGACATCAAATTCCTTTCAGCGAGAATATGGCTGGAGTGTTTGCTGTTGTGCATTAAAGGAGAGACACATTTTTCTTCTTTGATTTCTCTTGCTTCCTGCTTCCCATGTTTGCATCAGACAGTGCCAGCTATCAGATCTGTCATCATGTTTGACTTTTCTAATGTGAACAGCTGTGCCAGAAGAATCAAGGTGTAAAGCTAAACCCAATCTGCAGATACAGTATATATAGTATATTTCAACAAAAGACCTGTGTTCACAAGCCTCCTGTGGCACACAGATTTTAATATAACACTTGGCTTCTAGCTCGTCCAGATCCAACAGAACAATCTTCCCACCCGTGCCTGAACAGATAGAGAACAGATTTCTGAAACAGTGTAAGGTGTATTCAGATTGCTGTCTCCTTGATATACTAACTCCTGCTCTTGTGGATTATGCTTTCACACTTTTGGGGCAGGCCTTAACCCACATGGTTAAGTTGGTAGCCTTCTGCCTCTTCCTGAAGAAGATGGGGAGAAGTTTTCCAAGCAGTAAACGCAGCCACAGTCCTCTACCTACATGTCACAGTCCAACAGAGGAAGCCAGCTGACTTCTGCTGCCATCACATTCCCCCACAGTGATCTGTCTGTGGAGAAAGACAGAGTGCATTGCACAGTGTGCTGCAGAGAAGAGAGGTAGGTCCAGGATTCAGTGAGGGAAAGACTCTCCAGTCCATATTTGGTCCTTGTGCCCAGACAGGATAAAATACTTCTTAGTCTGGGGGCTAAGTAAGGCCAAACACACCTGAGACTAGCTGGTCACTGTTGTGGCAGTCAGAAAAGAGGAGTCCACAGCTGCTGAGAGGAACCAGAGATGAGATGGACACCAGAGGAAGAAATCAAAGCAGGGAGAGGAGGAGGGGAGTATTGAAAAGCCCCCAGGGTGAGGATGAGTGCTGACATACCCGAGGCTCTGTTGGCTCCTGCTGCACGTGGCAGCTCATCAGGCACTGTTGATACAGGCAGCTGATCCAGCACCACTGCACAGCGTTCTCTGCAGCCACACAGTTCTGGGGCTTTGTATGCACTAGGTGATCTTACAGTACACAGGGTACTTCATCCCCACAGTGCTTTTCATATCCAAAATGATTTTACAAACTGTATGCCTTGGAGGCAGGAAGAGACAACATTGCATTTATACAAAATACAGTATTGGAATAAACATCACTATCAGTCTAGTGTGGCAAATGTCACAGAGGGATCTGATTGCCATGGTACAAAAATGATGTTCTAAAGTGAATGTGTGTTTTTTTCCTGTTTATTATAGTCTGCTCTGCTCTGCTCTTAGGCCCTTGTCTTTCAGGTGTGGTCTAAGGTATATCCACAGAGTCAATTGCAAGAGTCTTGATGAACTGCTTTAAATAGAACTGGCTTTAAATAAAGTCAATGAGAAATGACATTATGGGGCAGAAGCCTGTCAGACATTTCCCACAACTCAGTGTTGGGCTAGACTGACGTGAGAAGATTACTGTTAACATTATGTCTAATATTACTAGTCTGATGATTCACATACCTTTTATTGATTTTGTTTGAGTTTGTAACTGTTGCTTTGGTCTTAATTTATATAACCAGTGGCCAAATGCACTGTTTTCTTAGTAATTCTTGCATTACAGAGAGCTACATGCAATGACAGTAACTGTGCCTGGCAGTCTACCATCTGGGTACATGCTAATAAAATAATCATCTGCATAATTTTGGAAGTCATTGCAGATACTGGGGGGAAAATGTATTGGGTTTGAGATGAAAATTGCAGGCAGCTTGGTAGAATAATAATGATACAAATAATTTCCCCTAAAATCCTGGAATAGTCTCTGTTGGGATTTGTTTTACATGCATCATGAAGCTGCCTATGCTAACTTTGCTTTGATATGAAAGGTAAATAAAGGATGAATGATTAAATAATTTCTATTCAGTTTTGTTGAAAAGAAAATTTAAGTCAGTAAGAAATGAACAATTTCTCTGCTGTATTATGACAGTCATGAGGGAGGAAAACCCTTTTTCCTTGCATCTCTAAGTAATAAACTAATAGGGTTTACAGATCTTGGTCACAATTGGGTCCCACTGCTAGGATCAATATGTGTTTGTCAGTAAAAGACAGTTTTCTCTGTAAGGAATATATGCCCTTTGCTTCTTCTGCATTCTGAAATCAACTGTAACTCACCCCGAAGATGCCTTCTAATAAATCCAGAAAAAGTAATAATTCCATAAGAAATACATCTCTGTGTGAAGAAACACATGGTTCCAACAGATTAGCGCTATATTCAGGAGTAAATTTCCCTATTCCAGTCCAAAGACCCTTTCTGCAGTTGGAGCTGAACACAAAACATCTGATTTGGGGGCAGGAATAATTTCTGAAATAGCTATTTCCATCTCTAGTTCCCTCTCTGTCCCCATCCAGTTTATATTTACCAGAGACACTGGAGAAGGTGCAACAGTGCCCATGGAAAAACAGGAGCAATGAGCCAGACTGGTTGGTATCTTGGGTAGAGCAGGGAGGTGGAGTGGCGATCTTTGGATATTTATGACCTTGGATGCCACAAATTGAAACCTCTCAGCAACTAAACACTGTGAAAGGAATTGCAGGAGGCAAAAATAGGAAAGCCCACTAAATTCCACTGAAACCAATCAGATTAGAAGAGCCAGTATGTAAAGTTTTGTAGATATTTAAAAAAACATTACTGGCCTGTCCCTTCAGACTAGGGACAATGTGGGATACTTAAGACTGAAGTTTGTACTCAGCTTTTGGGTGATTGATATTCAAATGGAAAGCTTGAGGTGGGAAACCAGTTTAGCCAACTTTGACTACAGAATGGAAAATATACCAAGAGCAAAAGAGATAACAAGATGGTGTTAAACAGACTTGCAGAGTACTAGGGGAAGCTTATGGAAGAAGACAGGAAGAGATGAACAGGCTTTCTTAGAGCAGAAGTTCAAGTTTGCTGTGTAACAAAGGTCAAAGAAACTGAATCTGAAATAAGAGCATGTTTTTGAAGATAAGCTATTAGGGCAGAAGAGCCCAAGCCTACAAACAAAAAATGCTTCAGAGTAGCTAGAAACTAGAGGAGGTGCTGTGTATGGGCTTAAGAACATTTTACCTGCTGCTAAACTCTCTTAATGCTTAAATTTTTGGTGTTCAGAAAACTGTGGAAAATGTGCACAAGTGGCATGTCCCACAGAGGCATATTCTGGATGCAGGGGTTTGTACCTTCAGCAAGCTGGTGAACATGCTGGCAGAAAATTAAGGAGATGGTGCTACTAACAGGTTTTAATCACAATAAGGACTGCCCCTGCCAACTGTTTTCAGCCACGGTTCTGTGCCTGCAGTCCAAACGCCAGGATCCATGCCTAATGCTTCCCAACGGCAGCAAACTCGGGGCAATCTGGCAGATGTCCATCAGAGGTACTCAACCACACCTGTGGCACTGTGACAGGTCGGGGGAACGGGGCAGGCATGGAGAATGGAGCAGGCTCAATTCCCATGTCTGTCCCAAAGGCACAGGTTGACGTTACGCGTCGCTGATGTAGCCGCTAACTGCCCCGGAAAGGGGAGGTCCCACTCCCTGCTCCTGGCCACAGGCTCTCACCCTCCTCTGGCATTGCTCCTTCATTCACCCAACCATGCAGTGCGGTGATGCAGGGAGTTCTGCCATCAGAAGAAGAATTATTCATTGTGGTGAGGTTGGTTCTTTGGCAGATTAACTCCAGGAGTTGGGTTAACAGAGATCCTGCGAGTGGCTGTGCAGCCACATGGGAAACAACAGCCACCAGAGGAGAACCTGGATAATCTAACCAGTTGAGTCACTGAATCATAAAAATTGAGAGAGATCTGGAGATCATTTGGGCAAACTGCTGACACAAAGCAAGACTATCAGCGGCATTACAGCAGTGGTTGGAGGCACCAGCTGTTTCAGCTTCAGTTTCTACGCATGTGAAACAGGGGTGACACCACACTGGGGAAGCTGAATACCTGTTTGGTGAAGCATCTGGAGATCAACAGGCAACAAGCACTGCCTTAGCTTGAAGGATGTACAAGACTTCTCAAAGCTCCTGGCGATCAAGGATAAGAATTCTGTTTTTCCTGGCCTTTGTATAAGGCTTGTGATATGGGTTCATGTTTTAGGCACAAGAATGCTGAATTTGTTCAAATATTAACATTTCTAAGCACAGCTTATAGAAAGAAATACAACCATATTGGTACGTATGCCATTGAAGAGGGAATGATACAGCCCTAAATATTCATCTGTTTCCCAGTAGATTTAAAACCAGTGATTGCCTGGAAGCTGTTGCTGATGTGATACTGGCTGTCATATTTGTTTATCTAAACTGAATGATGTCAGAATAGAGAGACCTTCTTTGCTCCTTTATAGTAGCTTCCATGTTTCAGACTGGATCAGGTATAAACATTTCCTTCAAAGAAAATATTTACTTTTCATCAGAAGTTTACATAACATGTTCTCCAAAGGAACAAATACGGTGTTTCAGCATAGTTTGAAACATGGGAGATGGAAAATAAGTTAATGAACAACATCTAAGTCAACACCAAACCACTTTCTTTCTCTAGTAAATACCCAGACCATCACACTGTGGTGCAATAAGGAGAAGTTCACGGTCAGTCTCTTTTAACTCACTCTTTATTATATTTTTGGGACTTCATGCAAAAATTCTACACTGGCCTTGAAAGGGTAAACTGCAGGCAGAGATAAATAATGTATATATATACTTTAAGGTGAGCTGGATCTCACTGGAGAAGTCCGAGGGAGAATTATATAAAAATATTATAAATAAATGAGAATGAGTGGAGAAAGCCTTGGAGTCCTGTCTAGCGGAAGGAAGCACCTGGTGATAGGTACTGTGGGATTCTTTTTAAAAAAATTACTGCCTGGCTGGCAAGACAAGAGAAGGGGGAGAAGGAGTAAGAAATACCAAAAGTTTGTGACCTCAGCCCGTGGCAGGGGTCTTGCCTGCAAGTCCTGTGCTGGGGAAGAAACTGTGCTTGATTTCCTTTCTGGGAATCAGGATCTCCCCAAAACAAGGCCACACTATTTGGGTTCAGTACTGGAGACTGCTGGCCTGTGTGAGGAGGCTTCAGCAGCTGAGCAGGCCCAAAGCTGGCATGAGTTAAACAGAGGAGTGAGTCTTGGAAAGAGCTACATCTTTGCAGACATGCATGAGGAGTTTGTGGTTCATCCAAGAGACAATCCCAGTCCACTTAAACCTGATGACAATGGTAAATAAACCTTTTGCATCTTTTCATTTCATGATAATCTGTAGCCTTGTTCCAAACATAACAGGAATTAGCAACAAACTGCCTGCTTACCACTTCCCTAAAAATCCATTGGCAGAGATGGAAGAGAGAAAATGTCACAGCAAAATCTGTATTTGCACAGCAAAATCTGTACACTTTTATGGAGGGAAGTGGGCACGGGGACAAGGCACTTTTTGTACTAGAACCCTTTCAGACTGGGCACGAAAAACGAGCAAGCAGAACCTCAGGCTTGTGTCTGGAGAACAGCAAATAAAAAATGCCCTGTATTTCCAAGCAGTAACAAAAAGGTTGCTTGACTTGTTACAGTAACATGTAAGACTTATGGATAGACTTTGGAGGGAAGAATAATATGAGAGGAAGGATAGGAGGGACAGAGAGAGGAAAGTGGAATAAAATGTAGAAAGCTTTTACTAATGTTGGGTCATGTCACACTACTATTTTTAAGATAATCAATTTTCGTAGTCAGGAAAAATGTGGTGGATCTCCTAGGCTTTAGTATCTGACAGCTGCTATATGGGGAATTACTAAAGATGTTACTTACATGTTACAATTCTGCTGGCTAAAGAGGAGACACAAAAATATGTACTATAAATAGGAAACGTATCAGCTTGGAGGAAAACTGATAGTGATGTTTCCCAGATATCTTAGGTTAGTCTTAAAACTTATCCTGCTTTAATATATTGGTTCATGTCCTCAGCACACAGGTAGGGACACTGTTATGCAAATTGCTGGTAGCATTTAGAGGACACCATTAGTAAAGGAGGATCAGGATATGCTACACAAAGGGCCCGGTGACCTCGAGAAGTGGAGTAATAGAAGTGGAATGAAACATAACAAAGCAAAGAAGAGAAAAGCAGAGCCATGTAGCTGGAAACACTGTGCTGTAAACTCATCACCACTATAAAAGAGAGGACAGGAAAATGTGGGCGTTTCGCCTGATTTCGGGATGATTGGACTGTTAACATGTAGCATCTGGAAAAGAATTTCAGTGTCTGATGGTGAGGAGCAGCAGGACAGGGAGGTGTGAATGCCTTTGCCCAGGGAACTGGTAGAACATCTGCAGTGCCATACCCCTGTCTGGCACCCTGCTCAGGAACAACCTTCTGTGGAGATGGGTGTAGGAAAAGGTTTCTACGGTGAGCAGAGTCCCTTACACGGGAGCAGACTAGGGAAAAGTAGCTCTTTCATTCTTGGAAATTCAAGACTAAGGGGAGGTAAGAGCAAATAAGGCCTTTTTTGTTTTTAACAGTACAGTCTGTCAGTCATTATCAGTCACTAAACCCTGGACAGATTAAACAGTCTGTCTATCTGAAACAGAGAGTTTCACCCAAGCTTGCACTTGCTATTGTGCTTCCCCTTACTGCATTGTGCAGTGATCTGGAAGCCCCAGGCACATGCCAGTCCCTGCAGACCCAGCAATGGCCCTCCTTAGAGCAGAGACAGCCTAATCAGGTCTGTCTCAAAAATAAAGGAGAAATTGCAGAGGTGAGGAACAGTAATGTGGAGATAATTCCATCTCCCCTGTGTGGGAGGTCAGTGTGCACTGACTGCAGAACTATTAGACATTTGTCTACGTAGCCTTTAAAAAGGAGAGTTGAAGGATGCTGATAAAACAGCTAAATCTTGAGAGCTAGTGCAAAGGCTTGTTTGAGATCTGCCATCACAGGTGGATAAAGCAAATGGATGTAAACTCATGTGAATGTGGATGCAGCCTCTTTGGCAAGGCAGTGTTACTTAGGAGTGCCAGTTAGGACACATACTTAAGTCAAATGGCTTGGGGTCGGAGGGGGAGGCTGGGTTGCAGTCCCCATTATGCAGACCTGAACCTGGAGTGACTCTACCCGAGTTACTGAGGTTTTACCACTTGGCTTCCAGCCCAGTTTGGTTCACTTGACCAACTGTCTTTTCACCTTTGCTCGCAAACAGCAGCAGATAAGAGCTGGCCTTGTCTGTGCTCTTTTGGGTGACTTAATCCCCAGCACAGGCTTACTTATCAGACCTCTGTACACAAGGCAGAGTTAATTGGCTCTGATCCACCCGAGTGGAGGTCCCTGGAGCTATGCTGATTTTTACCAGAATATGTTCTTAGCCATTCCATTTCCTTATGTAAAAGAGCCAGTTGGATTTTTCAGTGAGCTTAAATTAGTGATAAAAGATAAATCTTTCCCCATTTCATGAGTTGGAAATATATTTATTGTGTGAGTGCTTGCTGGGGAGGTGAGAAAATTGTTCCCAAGCCACGGGGATGTATTTATTCCATCTCCCCTGCTCTCTAACACCAGACTGTGTTTTGGCTGCAGCAATGTGTATCCACCTGTGAGTTCTTGAGTGTTGATGTCACAACCCCTGCCTAAGTGGCCTCTGTTTTTATTCATCTTGCCTTACAAGACAAATAAAGGATCTCGAAGGATGAATAAGCAGAAGCTCAAGAAGCGGGAGGCGGCGGTGGCTGGGGGTGCAGTGCGCGCCTGCCAACAGCAGGTGGTGCTGCTGCATCTCCGTAACAGCACCCTCCCGGGGGACCGGAGGGGCCGGAGGGGGCTCGCATCCGAATCCGCTAAAAATCACAGCAGCCAAAGGCTGGGGAATATCATCTCCTCAACATCAGACGGTGTTTAGCAGCCCAGTCACGGCCGTATGTCAGTCTGTTGAGCTTTGCTGAGTTCTCAGCTGAAAAACGACCATAGAGGAGAGTGGCAGGAAGCATAGCGGTTGTTATGAGACTTTGTGAATTTTAAATCTATTTTCAGGAGTTTATAAAAAATTCTCTCTGGCCTATACTGGGGAAGAACTCTGAAAATTATTGCAAAGATATGAAAGGCCAAGGTGCAAAACTTGAGATCAGCAGCATAGATTTTTACTCCTTATTTTAACCTTTTTTTTACCCTACTGATGTCTCTGTTCCTTATCTTAATTATCTCTGAAGGAAATCCTATTCTTTCCTCCCTTTCTATATAAGATCCTGCAAATGTCATTAAGTCACATTGTTTCATTGCACTGGGGAGCCCAGGGAGCATTTCTATCATCCTTATGCATGTGATTAACACAGATTTTTGTAATGGGAATCAGTTCACCTGGGCCGGTTTCCATGGTGCCGCTAAGCTGGAAGCATGGGATCTGGCACTCATTTGCTAAAAGCTGATGAGAAGTTGAAAGAAAATTTTCCCTTTGACCTTTCTTGGCAGAGGTCACTAGTGCTAATCAATATCCTTATTGGATTTCAAGAATTCAGGGACTCTTAGACATACCCCCTGAAATTGCCATGAGGACTGATTACAGGGAGACAATCAGACTTGCAATATGGCAATTCCTTTCAACAACCACGGAAAGGTCAATCAAATACTTGCGAACCATTATGAACCACTGGACTCCTCTTCTTCTTAAGTGGTAAGGTGAGCTATGTTTTGCTTTGAAGGCAATATTGCTGCCAGCTTGTAGAGTTCATGTACAGCATAAAGAGAGAGAGATGAAGACCTTAAAGAGCAAGTTTAGTTTTGACCAGGGATGGTTTGACTAAGACTGTCCCTGCCTTTCAGGAATGGCTTTATGTCAGATTCATTCTTTTATCCTGTTTTATAAGTGTTAGAGTAACCTTCCACTATTCATTGAAATGTCTGGGAAATTAAAAATCCACTTCTCTCTATTGTGGCAGTGATAGCAACAGAAAGCACATTTTGTTTACCTCTTTACAACTGTAGTCTGATACAGCTTGGCACGGTGAATAGGTGCACGACTTATGTGCACAATAATTGGCAAAGATGTAGTAAAAGCCCATTTGCCAGTGCCTGGTAACTGACATTTTTATCATATTTTTGTATTGCCCTTGTTAAGTGTTAGTTCCTAATCAATACTTACATACAGGTACCACTTACTAAGAATTTTAGCAATTAAAATCAAAGCTAACAATCAATCCAGATTCCAGCAAATCAGTGAAAGCTTCCTGTAGGTTGTATGAGCAAAGAGGTTGGTATAGTCTGGCCAAAAGCACTGAAATCAGTGCAAGGATGTTTATCCAGTTTAGGGGATGAACAGAGTCAGGGTCTTTCTTCTCTCATACACAGCCTCACCTTTACACTCACACCACGTCCCTGCATACACAGAGCTACAGAAGACAGATCCCTGAAACCTGTTCAAAAACATTTTTGAGGTTAGGACTCGTCTTCAAGGGGTTTTGCTTCATCCTAGAACAGTCAAAATTAATAAACTTTTTGTGTAAGTACATACACCAGGTTTCACTTTAGAAGTATTGGTCAAAAACAAATGCACTTCATTAGGAATTTAGGGGATTTTCTTCCCAGATAGATGTGAAATAAATAATGTGAATATTCTCACTTCTAGACAGGCAAAACATATTTAAGAAATGGTTAAAAATACCCGTGAGAGAGCTAGCAATCAACACTCTTTTTACTAGTTTTGTTTTGTATTCTTTTCTGACTAGTATGTTCATGACCAGCTGTTTTTAGAGCTAGTAAAAATTCTCAAGCTCACATTAGGAAGGTTTTTAGTTACATGATCTGTAGCTACAGTTGTTAGAATACTTGGCATGGCCTTTAAAAATGAGAAAATTGTTTTTGTTGAGTAAAGCACCAAAGCTCTGAAATAATATTTCACTGGACTTACAGAAAATGTGTTTGAACTTTGCTTTTAATGCCCAAGTGACAGGCAATTTGGTAAGCAGGGAGTTTCCAAATGTGACTTAAAGCAATGTCCATTTAATCTGTGTGAACATTAGAAATTTCTGTGCATTTATGAGGGAAGAACTTGTACCAAATGAACCTTGACCAGTATTTCTTTGTCCACACTAGTGTGCTCTCTCGTGTCACCCAGGGTTGCCTCAGCAATGATGGTGAAGTGCTGCAGCAAGGGCATCTCTTGTCTTTGCTGCTCACCTTAAATGGGGAAACTGCCCAAGTGTAGTTAAATCCTAGCAAGTTTTCCTCTTAACTGTGCACAGCCTAATAATGTTTCTTGTTTTCTGGGCAGAAAATACCTATCTTGTCTCCCATCAGTCTCTGCCTGGCAGCTTGTACAAACCTCTATTACAGAAGCAGGCACAGTAAGAAGCATATTTGGACTACACTGATAGAGAAATTTGGGCTTATAATGGTGCAGTGGTTTGTTGCTCTCTCAGATTACTTTGGACTCCACAGGGAAAATAAATTCTGAGAGTAAAAGGAATGTGTGAAATTCAGAAGGGTTACAGGAAAAACTAGCCTGCCATTCTCAGAGCAGCAAAACTAATGAAATAAGGCCGGATGATTGGATTTACCACTAAGATTTATTAGGCAGGATCATTTCAAGATTCATGAAACAAGGTGAAGGGCACAAATGCCAGTATTGCCTGTAGCCCTACTTCCCCAGGTGCCCATGGGGAAAGAAGGTCTTGTGAGAGCACCGAGATGGGCCAGCCTGCTTCCTCCCTTTCATACCAGTGTTTTTGCCAAACAGTGAAAATGCTACATCCTTCTTCCAGCTCCTGTGACATGGCAGGGAACAGGGAACAGCTACTGGCCCAACATTGGCCAGCCAGGAAAGAAACTCTGACCTTGTCTCTGGTCCCTAGCACCACCAGTGTGGTGAGGGAACAGCCTTGCAGAGACAGTTTTCATGGCAGAGAAGAAGAGCTTAGTGGCTCTTCTCAAATGTCCTGTATCTAATTCCCAGCCCTACTATTTACTTCTTGAAAATCATTCCTGGCTATATGCTATAGTCACTGTCTCGTTAATTTCAGAAAATAAAGTTACAGAGCCAAAACAGGTCAGTGTAAGTAATGTCAAAGAATCTGAATGATGGGTTTTATTCTTAGGGTAGAAGTGGCCATTGCTTTGGATATGAGTGGACAGAGGATGCAAAATCCATAAGGAAATAAAACATTCAACTTCACATTCAGAACATCACTCTGTACCTCCTCTCAACAAATATGACAACTAAAAGGATCAAGGAAGTTAAATATCAGTGGGGTTGGTTGAGATTTTGTTGTGGCTGTATGATGAGAAATATGGCATATTCCAGCTTTTTTTGAACTGACATTCAGATGGAGTGTAACTAACATTTGTCATGGTATCACTAGTCAAGTTAAATACACTGGAGTGGAACTAGAGGGGAATTGGGAGAAATAATTTGGTCCCACAGCCATGACTTATGGACTGGAAGCAGGACAGTCTAGAGATATGACAGTTCCCTGACATTTACTTTTGTCCTGCCATAGACAGTTGTAACAATTACACTTATGCTTAATTACTGCATTTAGATTGTGGTAGGCTAAAGTACTCCATAGGATAGGAGGTGTTAAGAAGCAGAATGCATTTTAAATTTAGAAAATCCCCTTGAGAAATATCCTTATTTCACACTTATTATTAGCAAAGCCAGCTTTGCAGTAAAAATCTTTGCTTTCATGACTGGAACCAGTGTCTTCAGCAAGAAGCAGGTGTATAGAAATCTCTTGTATGGGGACATCGACGTTCCATCTGCTCTGAAAATCTAAGAGCTGCTGAGTCATCTCCCATCTCATGTGTATTTGGCATAATTTTTAAAGGTTATCAATACTGGGGCACTGAGTGCTTAACAGAGAGGGGTTTTTATCTTATTTCATTTTCCGTGAGCCAGAAAGCAAATACCTGCCTGATCCTACTACTGTTAAATTCAATGAATAAAGTTCTTGTTTGTTCCAATGGTAGAGCATTTAATGTTGCAAACTTAAATAATTGAAATAAGTGACCCATAGTGATAGGAGGCACACATCCAACAGGAAGAAGGTCATTTTCTTCTTAAGCTGTTTATAGGTGTGAATTAAGATGCCTATGAAAAATGCTTTACCATTTCTTACAGATTCACCCATGTAGCAAAATACATGCAGAGCAAGCAGAATTTATAGGGGAAGGACTGGAGCAAAAAATTACAAATAACATTGTGCAGCCCCCAGTCTTGGCTGAGACTGTCAGCACCCAGCAGTTTCTGTTGTGCTGCTTATGGGCTGGGATTTTTTATCCTGTGTTCACTGCACACCTTGTGTGTTGATTTCCTTTGAAAATTTAGGTACTTATTTTCCTGCCTAATTGGAAGCAGAACTCATTTGAAAATGTATTTGCTTTCCCTCCAGGGACAGTGCTATACCAAAATGCAGTGTATGCTTTGGCTTAATTTAATAAGTCATAATCTCTTCTCATATTTTATTACGTCTTAGTGCGAGGTGATTTTTTCCAGAGATGACTCAAAATAATACAAAAGAAAAGGCTTGTCGCATGAACAAAACATGAATTATAGCTGATAAAATCAAGATAGTTTGAAGGCTTGCCAGCACAAAGAATAAACTCCCTCAGATTCCTAACTTACAGAGTAATGTTAGCAACACCAAATTTCCCGAGTAATTTTGGAGTCTAAAGGAACCTTAAGGACAGTCTACGGAAATCAAGAGAAAGAAAAAAAAAATCTGTTAATGCAGAAAATTGCTGCAAAATGAGGAAAAGAACAAGGTAATTTCTGCTGTTCTGATGAAGACTTACAGCTTGCAGTGCTCTTGGACACACTTAACCTGTGCTTTTTGGATATGGATGTTGTTATGCTCATTGGGAACTGCCATCTCAAGAAGGTATGTAATGCTGCCTGTGGAAATGTCAGCATAAGCAGAATGAGGTGTTCACTTGGTTTTCTGAGCTGCCTGCACAGGGATATTGTGCTGAGGCTCTGTACACTGCACTATCTCACAGCTCCTTGCCAGCTGCTGTTCCAGATGAGAGCTTTGGCTCTAAAGCCATTTATGGGTGGAACACAGCAGTGCTGGCTCGGACTGAGAGCCTTGACAGAGGGTGTAAACTCAGCAAGCAGCACAACTGAGCACTCAGAGATTTACACTCCGAGTCCCATAGGATTTGGGAGTCTGGTGGAGCTGTTTATTTCAATCTTGAGGAGCATCTTTCAGTTAGATCTTTCTAACGAAGAAAGTGGAATGTCAAAAAAGAATAGATTCGATTTTTTAATATATTGAACTCACTTTAAAGAAAACAAATAAATTTATAAAAGTTCATTCTATAAAATGTGTAGAAGAGCCTCTGTCCTCATTATTTTCTCTGTTGCAGAAAGCAAGAAATTAACTGATTTCAGTGGAGACTATATCTCATGAGCTGAAATCAGCCCTGGTTCAGTAAAGAATAAAAGAATGTATGTAAGCACTTTTACATTAAGGCTTTGGATGTAGGTAGAGTTGTGACTAAAGTGAAACATTTTTGTTAAACACTTTTAGGCGTGAAAGAGGCAATTGCACAAAGTGTGTGAAGCTCTCTGTCTCTTCAGGATGTCTCACACAGGAACTTTTCTCTCACTGCACATGATGTACAGGCTTGGTATTTTTAGAATGACAAAAGGCTGTTCTTTCTTCATCAGATCATTCACTTTTCTAGATGCCTTAGACCAGAGTTTTCAGAAGGTATCTGCTGGCTCCGGACCTCTGCACAGTTTGAGAGATTTATAATCACTGAGCTGCTCTGCCTCGTGCTTTAGAGAGACGTTCTTGAACATTCCCCCAGTCTGATCTCTGTTGGTGTTTTTGGGCCTCTCCAAAATAATAATTCTCAGAAATTAGACCCCTTAAGCCACTGGCAATATATTTAAATGTCTGAAGATCATATTCCAGACTTCTTTTGTAGCCTTGGGCAAGTTGCTTAACCTCTCTATAAGCTTCAGTTTCCTCACCTGAAAAGGAGGGAGAATATGTAATTGTGCTGTGCCACTTAATTCAGGAATGTGAGCAGGAGGAGCTCTGAACTCCTGAAGGCAGAATGCAATTACGTTACCAAATATTATTAGTACTAGTATTAGTATTAAATAACAATACATATTTATTCTAAATATACCCTTGTTGTACTTCATGCAATACTATCTAAAAGACTATTCACATTACAGAGAGACATGCCCTGTGTGGCATGGCTCAAGTCTGAGCTTCATGAAAATTTTGCCATTGGCTTGTGTGGAGCCAGAATTTCATTACATGGTCAGTCTCAAATCTGTTTAAATCAGTGCAAGGACAAGACTTCTATATTATGAAAATGTGAGTGGTCCTTCACTATTATAAATACTACAGAAACATTTTTTTTAGGCATAAAATACATTTAAAAGGAAAAAAAACCCACATAACTATGCATTTCAAATCAGTTAAATATTGCTGGCATTAAATATACTTTAGTCTTATGAATAATTTGGAAAGACTATTTCAGAGAAAGATTAATCAAGTTTCAGAAATATCTCAGAGTCAATGATAATCATTGCAACTGCTGTCTGAAAATCAGTATGTGCTTTCTGAAATCTTCAGAGGACTGGTCCCTACCCCAAAGAATTCAAAATATAAGATGGGAAAGAGAAATCCCTGAAACAAAATAATAGCCTCTCACTGTTTTTCAGATGCTGGAATTGAAATTGGTCAAAGTTGATGGCAGCCTACTAATGTCTCTCATATTCTTTAGGATTTTGTTAAAAATGAAGACTGCAACACAAAACAGATTGAGAGGGTACAAAATCTGAGATGAGGAATCAGTTCCCCATTGACACATTTTTTGCCTGAGGAGTACATAGCCTCAATTTGAGTCAGACTTTTCAATTCTCCTTGTATAAGTGTAAAAGTGGTTATTTTAAATGCATGCATCATACTGCAAGGATGGTGGAATTGATGCTTTCTAGTTCAAGGTCTGCTGCTGAAAACATTTTCTGCTTTATTAGCTGTTTGCAGGCTGTGATCTCTCAGTGCTCAGTGAGAGTACTCTTGGGTGCCAAGATTTGCAGGGTTCAGGCCAGAACAGAATGTAAGATTAGGCTCTGAACTGGTACAAGTGGACTAACTGCAGGGGTGTAGACAGTAACAAAACTACACTTGTTGCTGCCCACTTATCACCTCCTGATGTCACTTGGAGTTTTCTCTTTCAGTCTGTTTTTGCAGCATGTTGGTCTAATAAATCACTTGTTTTACACCATATGCACCATGTGAATCTCTGCTGCTCTTAGCTCACTAACAGTTAATATCTGTGAGCCATATTCTCCAACAAAGAGAGCCACTCTGTCATGGAGAAACTCTTTATCAGCCTGGCAACTTGTGAACTCCTTAGCATTGGATCTGATGCAGACAGTGCTCCTGATGAAATCAATAGCTGCATTGATTGAGTAACAACCTGAGGGACTGGGCCCTGAACTGGGCTAGCACAGCCAAGTGATGAATTCAGAGATTGAAACGTTTTCAGTAGAGCTAGGAGCTGTCCCCTAAGACAGGAGATTTTCTGCAGACTAGAGATTTTAGATGTCATCATATGAACTCTGATATATGGACAACTCACCCCTAAATCAATCTTTCCATGGTATAAACATGGCTCTCAAAGATCTCAGTGTGACTAAACTCCCAAGAAGGGCCTGAAGGTGCTGCCTTTTGTTCTTCCCCAGCTGTGTTCTCCATGAGGCAAAACACTGGCTCCCTTCAGTACAGAAAGTGCAGCTCACTGGCTCCACAGACAGAGTCTCCTTGGAGTGACTGGGAACAGCAGCCCCTCAGAGCTACCCTGGGCTGTGCTGCCAGAGCCATTCCAGCCTTTTGCTCTCCCAGACACGAGGAAAGGCAGCTCTAATTGCTGCAGCTCTCCAAATCTTTTCAATGCTTCTATGACACTTTCACCTTCCAGTCTTTCAGAAGTAATCCTGAAAATGGGCACTGTCAACTGAGAGAAAACAATGTGTTAATCTCCACAGCCACCTAAGGGGCAAAGCAGACTTAGAGCACTTCAGTGGCTGGGCTTCATGAGCTCTCTGCTTCATGCCAGTGTGACCAACCTCTGGAGACCTCACAGATTCTTTCCTCACCTTGGTTAACCAGCTTACCCAGCAGCATGACTGGGGTCAGTTACACTCACTAAACTCCTGACCTTGGATAAAGCCTCACTGATCCTCTCAGCAGGGCAACATCCTTTTGCAATACTGATAAAAGACCTGGTTCTGTGCACCTTTGCACAGTTTGTCATTGAGTTATCCTTGACTAACACCAACATTAGGAAAACACAGCAAAGATTTCTGAAATGTTTACACGGAATATTATTTTGGTGGGGTATTTTGCTGTTTGATTTTTTTAATTGATACTAACTGATCAATACTTTTTCCATAGCACAGTGAGGATCAAAGCCAGAAATAGATCTGCATCTACTTATCAGTGCTCTTTGGTAGTGGAAGACACCATAATTTGCTGCAAAATATGTGATATCTGTAGAATAACTAAAGCTTTGTCTATGTGGGAAAAATACAATGAATTCAACTGATGCATAAATTTAGATTGACTGAAAATCATTCTTCTGGTGTATGAGAGGTTTGTCAGAGTTTTGCTTAAAATGAAGCTTAGAGGGATAGCATATCTGGGTATTTTTCTGCCATGAAAAGCAAGAACACAAAAAAAAAACTACCCAAAAAGCCCCCAAACCAAAGCCAAACAAAAACTAAACCTTAATTAATTAACTGTGTTTTGTCTGTTTATTGTGCCAAAATTTTGACCTGGTGTGTGGGCCACAGGAGGTGTTCTTAGCTAGGTGCTCAAAGAAGCTTTCTTTTCTCCCGTGGGACCTTTCTTACCAGGTGATAGTGTGATAAGCCAGGATCAGATATCCATCTCTGAATCCAATTCTGCTAAAAAAAAAAAGGGGTTATTGTCTCCCAGTCTTTCCTCCTCTCCCAGCTGTTTGTTGGTGTCTTCCTGCCAGATGTTATCACATCCTCAGATTGTTTGCAGAAATGTTCAGAAGAGGGTCCTTAAGTTGCATCTGACAAAATCCTCTCAGTTAGCAAAGAGCTATTACTTAAACCATTTTAAGTAAACCTGTCTTGTTTTGATTGATAGGATTGGGAATGCTTAAAAGATCATCCCTTAAGAGGCTGCGTCCTGCTTGCCTGCTGCTCTGGTGGCAGGGCAGTGGCAGGTACCTCGAGACAGTAACACTCATGAATTTTTGGTCAGTACGTCTGCCAGCATCCCCCAGTAACCCCTCAGCCCATGGTGGTGGTCTGGGACTCCTGGGCTCTGTTCCTGGTTGAGTGCTGACCCAGTACAGAGTCTTAAGCACATCAACCACTTATGCTTCAGTTTCTGCATCAAGGCATAATCATCCTCACAGCAGGAGCACTGTGAGAGTTAATTGTAGAGTGATTTGATCCCCTTGGTGCCGAGTTACAGGTGACTGCTGCTACTTCTGTCTTTTGTAAGAATTATTTTTTTTTCCTCTCTGATGTCTTCAGTAAATTAAAAGCCAAATTTGTGTTCACAATGGAAAACTGTGCTCCACTTTGAAGAATGTTGTTTATTCTGATGATTCACTATCAAGAATGTTGCTATGTTAAGTGGCCCAGCAAGGAATCCTCCCTCTCTGCCCTCATCAGAACAAGCACACAATTCCCAGGAACAATGCATCAGACTATTCAGCTGTCCACAGGGAGGGCTAAAATCTGCTCTCTGGGTGCCCCTCACATCCAGTTCAACTTTGTATTGCTGGGTAAGGTTAATGTGAGTGCATTCTTGTGTGTATTCAATTAAAACTCACATCAGCTTCTCAGGGACACCAACACTCAGTGAAGTGCACAGCAGCACACCCAACATTTCAGTGAGAACAGCAGGAGGGAAGAGTCCCCTTCCAACATTAACACAAGTTAGGAACACCTTTTCTCCTCCCGGAGACAGGCACATAAAGCCGTGTGCTGTAATGCCATATGAATCTAAGGCTACAGCTCTGCAGTGTAAAATATTTCTCAGCAATGCCAGCTTGAGGAATTCCCATATCTGGCTCATTCCAGTGACAGCACTGGTCCCTCAGGTGACCATCTCTCCTGGCAGCACACCCCAGTGCAGAGGTGATAATAAAGCCAGGGGTCATTTCACTGCTGAAGAGAACAGAACATGTCACTACACCTGAAAGTGCCTGCTAAGGTGGTGCATGGCTGGGTTGCTCCTCTGTTTGGCTGTTGCTGCTCCTTACACCACTCCAGCTTTGTAGACCAGTATGGCATATATGTGGATATATATATATAATCCATAATATGGTCTGAGCATCTCTTCTAGTGGAATAGCTGGGGCAGGGAGTGTGGCTGACGTGGCTAGAAGAATTTGAAATTGAGCCCTTAAAATGAATATTAACAACTATTCCTTGTGATGGCAAAGGGTCAAGTGTGCCAAGTGAGTGATTTTGTAAAACTGCTATTGCCCAGGAGTCAAAAAGCTATTTTCTAGCAAGTATCCTTCCAGAAAATTCTCACTCTTCAAATTATTATAAGATGCTTTCAGCTCTCCCAAGGTGATATGATGGATGGTGAGAAAAGCAAATGAAACATACTGAGTTTAAGCTGGTTTACTGCTTAACTGTATCCTCTACTGGGTTTACTCATTTTTTTTATTTTAAGCTGCAAAAGGGTTATTACCATCTTAAAGTTGGGAGCTCCAGTCTCCAAATCCTTATAACATCATGCAAAAGTAAATGGGACAGTGAACTGACAGACACTGTCATAACTTACCTGCTGGAAGCTCACTAAAATCCTGCCTGTGGAGGCACATGACCAAATCCCATCATCACCTGAGCCTGAGAGTGCGACCATGGCAGCTTTGGGTGGAGCTTTGTCCACATCAGCAGACACAGTTAAGAGCCAGCCCTTACCTTCTCTGTATTCCAAGGACATCTCTTCCTCCTGTGCCTGCCTGAGCAGTCACAGTATGACAGCGCCTGTCATGACTGAAATCTTTAAGAGGAAATACGGAAATAGTGCGGGAAAGTTGGGAGATTGGATTTACCAGAGAAGCTTGACCCAACTGATTCCCCCAAGGGCAGGTTGGGACTGCAGGAACATCTCCTGTCAGCCTCCTGCAAATAGGGACCATCCACCCTGGTCCTTGGAGACTGTCTCTCTCCTTTCCTCCCTTCCTCCCTCCCTCATCTCCACCATGCCAGGGCTCCCTTGGAGCAGTGTTGCCAGACATCTGTTAGCTGCTGCTACCTCTGATCACCTCTCTGCTTACCACACACTGAGCCCCAGGAGCAGCTCACACTCTCTCCAGTGACATTCATTAATTGCTCTTTCTTCCTCTCTCCTTGGCCACAAACTCTGGATGGGTTTGTGAGGGCTCCAGGGTTCCTCCTTCCCCAGAAGCTTGGAGCCAGGGGACAGGACCTGGGGCAGGGAGGGCAGGGTGAGAAGCCTTTCCCCCTCCTGCTCTGCTGCCAGGGTATAGTCCAGGCTGCTCATCTGTTTTTCTGAGACATTTCTGCTTGCTCCCTACAAAGGCTCATTTTCTCTGGCTGATTTCAGAAGCAGTGGGAGATGCTGATGTGAAGCCAGTGTTGTAAAAGCACACTGAAAGCTAGCTTAGACTTGGAGCCTGGCCTAGCCAGATCAGCAGTAAAATTTTCAAAAGGAAAGAGGAAAAAAACCATTTCCCATCACAGGAGCAGTGGGGTGTTTTCCATGGGAACAATGATGTTCTGGTTAAGTTCTAAGAACTTTTCTAATTATTAGGCCAAACCAATGAGAAAGCTGATGTCAGCAGGAAGAGCTGATGGGAGGAATTATAATTGTGTCTGGGGCCATATGAAAGCATTATACCATGTCTTGCTCCAGACTTTGCATGAGTCATTTTCCTCCTGGTCAGGATTGTGTATTGAAGTGCAGACTGGCAGTTGTCTGGATCTTTCCTTGTGCCAAAACTGCTGTGAAGTTGGTTTTGTTTGTTGTTGTTTTTTTTTTTTTCCAGTGCCACTGTGAGAAGTACCATCAATAGAATTTCTCTTCTGTGGAGGCAGCATCAAGCAAGGCATCACACTGTGTGGGGCAGTAATTGCAACACTTGCTGCTGATTTATTGTCAGCAACTTCTCTTGTGGAGAGAGTGCTTCCTCAGTTCCATCCATAAAATGCTAGTGGTTTCAGGAGGAATTATGGCTGTTTGCCACTTCTGAGTATCTGCCTCTGAGCACTTAGGTCTTTAACTGTATGTAGATTTTCTGTAAAAACCTCTTTGCAGCAGAGACCTACTTTTAGACACGACAGTGCAGGACTCTTCCCAAATTATATTGTTGTTTCCATCTGTAAAGCTGAGATAACAGTTTTGCCTCTCCCTTGATTAGAAGGTATTTTTAAAAGTAGATCCACCAAGTGATTTACCTCTTTCCTCCCCTTTCAGCACATCCCAGCTCCTCTTGGTGTCACTGGACAAGTACCTATTGTTTTCAGATAGAGCTGGATTGAACTTCAGGATACTCTAAGGAGACAGTCATCCATTTATTGATGTTGTCAACAGGTGAAATGGGTTACAAGACAGTGTAAATCTAAATTTTGTAGGAAGCAACAAAATAAGCAGTTATGTCATAGAAAATGGGCAAAGCCTGAAAATGATCCAATAGCTGTGCCAAGCACTTCCCACTACAGTCTTCAAATCAGAGAGAAAAAGCCATCAGCCACCTCATGCTCTGTGGCTTTCATGTCCATGTGATGAGTTAAGCCACCACAGCAGCTTTGGTGTCTTCACTCACAGATCTATGGGACCTGCTGAATCCTCATGCAGTCTTTCCAAGGCATAATCTGTAAGGTTTCGTTTTATGTCAGTCCTACTTAAATGTTCATGCACTGAAAATATGCAAAGGCTTCTGTCACAGAGGCAGAGCTCTGGCAGAGCTCCCCTTCCTCAAACCTCTCCTCGGCAGCTCTGGGAGAGGCTTGACTTTTTAGCCATTGTGGGTATAAGTGCGTGTTCTGAAGGGGCTGTGCTCAGCCCTGGTGTGAGGTCTCTGTTCACAGTGGAGCACAGATTTTCCCAGACTCAGACACAGGGATACTCAGAACTTTTCAGTTTATGCATGCAAGGATATGTTCTTGCACAGAACGCACCTGCTTTGCACAGAATTTTAAAGCACAATTGCTTTAGCAGCACAAAAATAGAGGAATCTTCAAAAAAAGAAAAAGGGAAAAAAAAGGCCACCAACAAAATATCTCTACTTCCCACCTCTGTTTCTTTACCATCATGGTCATTATTTAGATAATTGTAAGTTGATCCATTTTTCTTTGCAGTTCATCTTATGACTTTAGAGATCTGAAATCTGTTCCCAGCTCTGCCTTTTGGCTGGTACCTCATCTAAACCAGGATGGGCCTGCTGAAAAAGCATTTCCTTCTTCTGTCTCATCTTCTACTCCAAGCCTTGTGTATTTTGCTGGAAATATCTTTCTATATCCCAAAGACTGATATATCTTGGTTTATGTATTTTATTTTGATGCATTTCTCTGCTGCAAAGAGCAGCCCTCTGCACAAGGGCTGGAAGAAGTGACTTTTCCTGCTTGATCTTATCTTCTTCCTCTAGATAAGCTTCCTTCCATCAGTCTTCAGTGCTTTCTGATGCAAATTTGTAAAACTGGAATTAAAATTCATCCTGCTGCAGTATGTGGTGGTTTCCCTCTCGACAGTTTTCCGAGTGAGAGCAGCAAGTGTGAAGGTGTTGAAAAGCAGCCTGCAGAGCTCCATGTCAGCTGTAGCTCTCGAGCAGGAAACGCTGCTGTACCAAGATCAAAAACTGCTATTAGCACAGTGTCCGGGGCAATGCTGCCTATTCTTCTTGTTCTGTTAAAGAACATGCTATTTTCTTGCTTCATTGCTCCATCTGTAGCACACTGGCTGTGGTGATTGTTATTATTGTTATTAAGGGAGAGCCTATCATGCTTTGCAGTGGAAAATTGGATCCTTGACAAGATCATTTTGCTTGAAGTTTAGTCTTTGGTGGGAAATTTTCACTTTTTTTATTAAAAATCATTCAAAGAACATATTTTTTGCCTGGAACTTTATAAAGTATTTCTTCAGTGCAATGTTGTTAATTTTTATGGGAGATGGGGACAGATGTGTTTATATTTTCTGTCTGGTTTTATGGCTCACTGTTACAGCACTGACACTTGTGGCTCCTCAGAAAACCATTTAAGTGCCAAGGAATGAACAGAGGGCCAGTATCTACTTCACAGTTTTATCAGGACAAATCCAGGCTAGCGCCACTGAAAGAAAGGAAGTTTCCTTGTATATCTGTCAGTCTATCCACAGGGCTGCTTGACTGGTTGAGCACTGGGGGCAGAAGCTCCCTATGCAGACATGGCTTATATTGGCAGAATAATAGTAATCTTTTGCCAATCTACTTCAAACTAGTTTCCCATACTGCGTGAACTATGCCTGGAAGAAAACTTGTTTCTGCTGACACTGCTTTTGTCAGAACAAGAAAAATATCCAGCTTCTCGTCAAGAGAGTTGTTTGACTGGACCCATGATGTGCAGGCAAGGACTCAGGGGCTGTACCTGGTCCTGACTGTCACCTGGCTCATCCTGCAAGGGGCTTTCTGCTCTTGTTGCTTCCTTGGAGTAAAAACAAATAACACCACTCCCCACCTCCTTGACTTGGGTCAAAACTGTAAAGGTGCAGGGAGACTTGGTAGTAAAGCAAGTCCCCCTCCTAGGCAGTGACTTTCACATGAAGGGCTGGGCTCATGGCGTGACCTGCCAGCAGAACAACGTTCTGTCTGCCTGGTGATAAAGCCACAAAGCCCTGGAGGCACTCCTGGCACCTCCTGAAGTGCAATCTAAGGTGCATGTCAGCACTGATTAAATGGAAGCTTTATAGAAGGCGGTTTGGACCTTGATTATTTTAGAAGCACCAGCAGTCAGGGAACTGGATCACTTGAGCTGTCAGCTGGGTGATTTAGTGCAACTCCTAGAGGGAATAATGAAGGTTGTGATAAACTGCAGTGTAAGAAGCCAGTAAATAACTTTAATGGAAGAACTGTATTTGGAAACACTGAATAATGGCAACTAATGTCACAGATCTTATGGAAAGGTGCTTTCCAGAGTTATGTATTTAAATGGTCATAGTGGGTCTAAACTGGTCTTTGGTAACTCAGTGGAAATCAATAGAATTACTTCAGGGTTGATTTAAGAAAAGAAAACATCATCAATAATGTTACATATTTATTGATAACGTGAAACAACTGCTTTGGAGAGGAGGAGTAAATGTGTTTATGTTAATGTTGATTTATTACTTTATTACTTCTACAACACAAAACAAGACTTCCAAACCACAGCATCCATTTGGGTTTTTTTATCCTGACCTATTTATCTGTTCTTTTTATCATGAAGCCCACACAAATGAGGAGAGGCATTTATTATGTTCTTTTTATTTCACAATGCATAATTCAAATCTGAAAAAACTGTTTTCTGGCATAAATACACATATATTTTTAATGCTTTAATGTGATTTAATTTTCTATAGGTTATTTTAAGAACTGGTCACATTTTGGTCTTCATTTTTATTGTTTTTAAATTCAGAAAACTCTCTAAATTAATGTCCAGTGGAAAATTAGCTCTCTCTTCTGGTTGTAGACAGAATTAAATCAATAAATTCTAGCTAAAAATTATACATGAGATTCTCTTTATGCTTTCATGAGCCAAATTTCTTTGCTACTCCAGCAAAATTTGCAGAGTAAATAACTTAAGTCACTCTGAAATACTATTTGCTTTTGGAGTGCTATCCCATGGATGCTGGACACTGGATAGGTGCTTGTATTGACTGTAATTAGAACTTGGCTTGATCACACCTGAAGCATCCATACACATGGAGAGAACTTTCCAAAAATCTGTCTGCACAGTCATAGGGATCTTTTCTGTGCTTCTGTGCACTTTGGGAGAGCAGGCAGCTGACATTTTACTGAGCTGGGGCCTGTCCTGAGTGAGTGCACAACTGTGACACGGTGATGGATGGTGGAGGACCAGGTGTGTGCTGAGCCATCAGACCCAATCCTGTTCCAGCTGGTGCCCAAGTCAGCTCTGGCTGCAGAGGGTGGGCTCCTGGCTGCTGCAGGCAGCAGGGGCTCTGCAGGTCTGAGGAAGAGTAAGTAGCTGTGATCCCTGCTTGGTCTCTGGCCACTCATTTTGTCCATCAGCTCTGTAAATCCTCTGCAGTTCTTGTTATTTGAGTCCTCATTATTTACCAGCCTGAACTTATCACCAGTGGCAGGTGCATCACACACTGGCATCCAGCCCCTGTGCAGCTCCCGGGGGCTCTGGTGTTTCCCATGATGACCCCAGAGATTTATGTGCTGCTGGGGCCTTGCATTTCCAATGGGCTCTTGTCTCCCTTTGCAGAGTCTGTGGCACAGTGGGATGTGCCCCCATGAAAGAGGTTGGAGACACTGGGGACTCCAAGAGCATCATGACACAAGCACAATTTGGAATAGGTCAGACAGAAGCCTTTTTAACTAAGATCAGTGAGAGGACACCTGGACAGCATCTCCCCCTCTGCTTCCCCTTCCTCCAAGTGGTTGCAGAGATGCAGCCTATATACTGGTTCAGAAGAAAACAACAGGTTTTGGTGTGAAGAAAACAATCATTTAGGCTAACAAAGGCAGGGAGCCATCCCTGGGAGGGAGAGACTCCTTAAAAAGCTCCTTAACTGCCACAATTCTAAGAATGAATCAAAGTAGATTATGAGACCTTATGGAGAGATGGCTCTTGGTGGAGCCCATAGGAGTGGCACACTCAGTATTATCTTGCCTCAGAAGTGGGGAGTTGGGAACCATCACAGGCTGTTAAGCCAAAGGGAGCATTCTTCTGGTTAGGATAAACTTCTTAGCCAGCCCTCTCCGATCTTAAAAATAATAATTTTACCACCATAGAGGTAATGTGAGGTGAGCATTGTCTTTTTTTCCGGTTGCAATGAATCTGCAATAAGTGTTGAAATGCCTTCACTGTTCTCTCTGCAAAGAAGAAATTTTAAGACCAGAATTATCAGAAGTGTCAGAAAACGTGAAGAGCAGCAGGGAGCTGCTATGGCTTGTAAAGTGGCATAAGGAGAATCTGAGGGATGCCAGGAGGGTGGGAAAAACAGTGCAATGCCTCTTCTCTGGCTTTTGAATTTCGGGATGACAGCTGAAGTTTGGGAGCGTGGTGGTCAGTTTGGTGACTCCTCACTGCAGCTCTGTGGGTTTGACTTTCAAGTCCTGGGCAGCTTCTGATTGACTAGAGTCAGTTATGATAAACTACAGTCAGTAATGATAAAACTGTTCTTTTCTGCAAATAGACAGTATCACTGGATAACAGCCTTAGTGAACTTTTGTTTAGGACCAATCAGGGATCCTTTCATGATTTTTGTCTTTCCTTTCACTATTTTTCCCCTCTTAGAAATCCTAAATTTTCCAAATTGGAATGATTCATGAACCAGGATCTTCTCTAACTCAGCCAAAGCATGGAACTGCTTTTTTCAGAATGTGTATGACAGTATTTTTTGACATTTTTTACCTGAACCTTAATATTTTTATTTCAATTGAAGTCACTTTCTACTTTGAAGTTTTAAGGTAATTGACATCAGAAGATTTAAATGGAAAAAATTAAAATAGAAACAAAATGTTTAAAAATTTCAACAAAACACTCTGAGTGACCTAACCTGAACATTTTGTTCAGCTTTTAGTTTGCAAAATTTCTAGACTTTCCTGATTTGACTGCACCACAGGAGCAAAGCACTGATAGACCAGGATTCTTTGTCTGGTGCAGGGGTTCCTCCTGCCCTGCAACAACCACATAAAATTGTGACATAGCAAAGTCATCCCTGAGCAATAGGACTTTTGGTGGCACCCATAGTGTATTCTGACATTTCCAACAATTCTGTGAAGTAGCAAGTTTTCCCTCTATTCCCTCTACTCCTGCCTTTTGGAAGGAATACTACTGAAAACAATTTATTTGGATGAAATTAGCAAAGGTCTTTTCATAGGTGCATGAATGGATTCAGGTAGCAGCATATGTAGCGTATACAATGTATATGAGAATATGAGAGAATAAGAGCAGATCAGAAAATTAGCAATTGCAGTCCTATCAGTCAGTCAGTCAGTCAGTCAGTCAGTCAGTCAGTCAGGTTAGCTGTTCCTTTCTAAAAACCAGCTGTTCCCAGTCCCCTCTGCCTTTCCATAATGCTGTGTTGAGCCAGCCCCATCCCTGAGCAGCCAGGGTTTCCTGAGATCCCATCTCAGCACCAAGTGAGGGCACTGCCCCTCACGGGCAGAGGCAGCAGGTTTTGCTCCTGCCTGGGTACAGCCCTACAAATGTGAGTGCAATGCTCTAGTGCTGCTCAAATCAGCACGGGTGTACTTGCCAGCCCCAGAAAACCTGTACACAGGTAAAGTAATGCAGTTATCCACTGCTCTGGGTTATGCTGTCATTCTGTATCAAGACAAATTAGTGTACTCGGAAGCAATCAGAAGTAATTACTCTTTAAGAAACAATAGGCATCACTCTGCGGCTTCTACCTGACAGCTAAAGGACTTGGCTTCCTGTAAAAAACCCATACAGCTTAATCTTCTTGTGTCAGATCATATTTCCCTGTCTTCTCTTGGTAAATGTTTACATTGCTGCAGTAAAAGGGGCACTGCATGATCTCAGCTAACAGGGGACTGTGTGTTTAGAGATAGTAATGGGAGCCTGCATCTCTCTGCTATCACGAGATGAGTGCAGAGGAGGTTTGCAGGTACAAAATAGCACCTCTGCGGGGGCTTGAGTGGTCCCATTCTCAGGAGTAAATCCTCATTCCATGAAGTCAGTTCCTACTGTTAGATAAGCTGACTCTGTGGCACAACAATAATGGGGAATAAAATTATAGGAAGTGAGCACAGAGACCTGGCTGTTCTTTTGCTCTTCAGGGAAGACACTCAATGACATTCCAACTGATCCATTTTAGGAGTGTAGATACACACACTGAACCCTGCTTTTGCCACCCCTACTGCTGCATTCCAATCACCACTTGTCATTTTTAAGTGTTTCTTTAAAGACTGAACCCTTCTTAAAGGTTCCAGTGGCATCTTTGAAATCTGATAGAAATCTAAAGTCAATGTGTGTGCCAGTCAATGACTTTGATTTACATTCTCCAGGAGGAACTGCAGGATTCATCTCAGTGAAGATGAAGTGAAAGAATGGCAGACTGAGATCCGAGTGAGCTCCATACGTATAGGGATAAGGAAGAATGACTCTTTCTTACATAGTAAAAAAGAGCAATTCTAAATTTCAGATACTGAAAAAGGCTGTCATCATTCCTCCTGCCCTTAGACACTTATTTCAACTTTTTGCAACTTACCTTTGCAGTAGCTGGTGGGAAAAGAAAGCTAAGTAACACTAAAGTGATTTTGTTGTTAACTCAGTTATGCAGTGTGTAGGAAATCTGGATTCAGCTCCCAGCTTTGTTTTGGATGTGCTGTGTAATTGAATACACAGTGTCTCTTCACCTCAGTTCTCCTTCCATCAGATAAAACTGAGAACATTTCCATACCATCAGAAGGTGATTTTGAGGATATATTCACTGGTGAGAGATTAAAATAGACATAGGCCAGTATACACTATTCTTTAACTGGGTTTTACTCTTCCTGTGAGAATTAACAGTGAAACAAGACTTTTAGGGACAGTCTCTTTCTTAAGAACAAAATTTAGTTGACCTTCATTAGTCTTTATAAGATACTACAACTCTCAGCAGACTTTCTCATGCTTGATTTCTTCATCAAGAGGGTGGTGTAGCACTGGAAGAGGTCACCAAAAGTGGTTGTGAAATTTCCATCTTTATATATTTTTGAGAGGCTGTGGGGCCAAGCCGTGGTTGACCTGATCTGGTCTTGGCAGCACTCCTGCTTTGAGTGGGAGGCTGGACTGCAGATCTGCAGAGGTCTCCTCCAACCAGCATTTCTGTGACTCTGTGAATCTAATTAGCTTCATCCTACATAGAAATATCAAAGTTATTTTAGGAAATATCTGTATCTTTGCGCAGTGGAAGCAAAGAAGATAAATGTTTGTTATCCTTTTTTACTAGGATTGAGTGAGTATTCTACCAAAGGCAAACTCTTGAATTGCCCTGCTTCCTGGCTCTCTCAAAGCAAAACTAAAGACAGATATTAGATTAGATTAGATATGTTACCCATTTTTCAAATTAATTTTTCTATTATATCCATTGGTTATGCGTCTTACATAATAATTTATTTGACAACACCATCCTGGCATCACTTCTGTATAATAACACTAAACCAAAAAATTGTCAAGCATTAACTCTACAAACATATTGCAAACTACAGCTTAAGTATGCCAGTGTCTTATGAGGATACTTGAGGCTGAAATATCTTCCCTACCTACAGACTTTCCAAACTAATACATATATGCTCTATGGAGTTAACAGCTGCTGCTATTCTACTAATGGGAAGTATTTTCTCTCTCTTATATTTCAAATAAATCATTATTCATGTCTTTCTGTCTTATGTTCAAGGTTCAAATAGTCCCATCTCTGTAATAGAAACCAGTAGAACTTAATGAGTTCTCTCAAAACTCAGAGCGACTTGTGTGTACTCTCCTCTAGCTATTAATGCTAAAAGCTCTCACATAAAGAAGAACTGTAGTGTAGTAACAACATGAGGCTCTCATTTTATATTTTTGTGTTTACTACTTATTACTTTTCACGTATATGAACTGATATAAAAAGAGTGTGCATACATATTTACAAGGATGCACGATGCAATGAATTCTTCATCGTTCTATTAATGGGCTTTTGAATCCTGTTTTTTTGGTGGAGGAGAATTGTTGCATTCGAGTGTCATTTGGTCCTTATACATATATGAAAAAAGTATGAATGACACGTGCCAGGAATTAGGGAAATGAAAGATTCAGAAAGTCAAGGCACTGAGTGGATGTTGGCCTTGATTTCCTTCTGTCATCTTACTGATACCTTACATGCATATTGAATACCTAAATTCTCCATCCCTGCAGTTTTTGTCCTGAGCAAAAGTGTAGTAAGTGTACTAAAGAATAATTATTTTCCTTCAATGCACATTAATAATTTAAGTATTCCTTTTAACTCAAAGGTCTGGCTTGTTACTCTGTGTGTGTGTATCCTGGCACAAAAGGGTAGGAAGAGAAACAATGACAGCACTATTTTGGCTGGGACTTTGGGAGCTCCAGAGAGGAGCTGTGCAAGCTGCCCCAGGTGCAGCCAGGGGCAGGGGCACACGTGGGCAGTGAGTGCCACAAGTCAGGAACAGAGCACACCGTGACTGGGCTGTGGGGTCTCCATCTCCTACAGCCACTATCATTGTGGGACTGGGGAGGACACTGTTGCCTAAATGGCAGAAGACCAAGCAGAAGTACCAAATCAGAGCAAGCTCTGTTCTTCTGGATTGGATTTTTTTCTTTTTTTTCTTTTTTAAGGTGAATTCAATAGACTGATCCTAGTTTCAAGAGATAAACAGCAGTGAAGGGTACTGTGCCTCCCAGAGCTGCCTGGACTGGCTCTGGAATGATATCTGAACACAGATACTTATGTTAGTCTCTCTCTTCCTTAGGGGTCCTGCACTGTGCTTTTTGCCATTATATCCAAAGAGTGTGGATGCAGGGGTGTAGCAAACAGCTGCCTTGTGTCACTCGCTGTCTCCTTCTCTGCCTGGGCAGGGAGCAGTGCAGCATTTCAGCGGGGGATGTCTGTCTAAATCTGTACTCTGCTCTGTGTTTACGTTGGAAAATGAAAGATCAAAGCACGTGCTTGGAGTTAAAAATGGAGACTGTGTAATTAGGGACTCCTCTCGTTCCGAGTCACATGTGCAGGTACTTGTACTTACATCCATGAGACACTCCTGCCCTCAGCCGCCGCGTCCTGGGGCAGGAGACGGCTCTGAATCGAGCTGTTCCTTGCCATGGCCATCAGAGGTCAGGGCTGCCTTTGAAGGAAGTGGCTTAACCTTATCTGTGACTAATCTGTTGTCCTCAGCGAGGAGAGACCCAAGACCAGGTGACGACAGTGGCCCTGTTGAGTCAGAACAAGGCCCTGCCCAGCCTGGTGTCCTGTCTCAGACTGCAGTGCTGGAAGTGTTAAAGAGAGCATAAAACGGTGCTGGAGAGGACTCCGTTTTCTGATGTCTTTCCAGCTTCTGGTGCTCAATGTGGAGGCACTTCCTGAGCTCCCGGCTGTATCTGAATTGCAGTATGTAGTGGCTGTTAGATTCCCATGAATTTATCTCATTTTTTGAATGCACTTATTCCTTTGGACTCTACATCAATGAACATCCACATTCAACTCCCAACTGTGTAAAAAGTGTTTCATTTTTATTATAAGAAGAGCAATTACTCCATTTGCTTTCTCCTTCCCACTCCATGCTAAATACCTCAATCACATCCAAGTTCAGCTATTGTTGGTCAAGCAAATGAGTCCTTGTGTATGAAGTCTCTTCTACTACAGAAGCCATTTGGTATCTCTGATGTTCTTGTTGCTTTTCCTCACTCTAATGTACCTTTTTGAGATTGCACAAACAGAATTGCAGGCAGTGCTCAAGACATGGGCACACCGGGGAATAACAAAATTGCAGAATAATGTTTTCCATTTTGTTGCCTCTTCCTTTCTCGTTTGTCCTTAGCAGTGTGTGAGTTATCAAGTCGCTCTGTTGTTAGAAGGGCCTACAGGGAGAGCCTCACAGACTCCTTCTGGAGGAAGGATGTGGATAACAGGACATGATTTATCTGTTTAATTTATGTTGGACCATTTGATTTTGCAAAATTAACTTCCTCCCTGAAGAAAGATGTCAGATGAAATTTTCAGTTGAAAGGTGCAAGGGGAGAGTGAGAGATTAGTGTTCAGAGCAGTGCAAAGTTGTGTGCTTTGATCCTTCTGCACACTTACTGCTGTTCTCCACTGTGTGTCTTGCCTGTAGGACACAGTTTGGGGGCAGGACTGGGGGACTTATCCAAAAACTGCCAACCAGATTGTTTCCCTTGGATTAGACCCTATCGAAGCAGTTATGTCCTTGGCTTTTCACATGCAAAAGAAGCACTTTATTAAAAGAAACAAGATACTTCCCAGAGTCTGACAGCTTGCATTTTAACTATCACCCCTAACAAGGGACCTTAAAACTGACCCCAAGACTTAATTTAACCATTACAATTCCATTAGTCTAATTTGTCATGAAACGTCTTTAACTAATTACCTGCATTTGTAAGTTAGTCCACATGTCATGAGATAAGAAGTCAAGCATAGTCATAGGTCACTGCTCTGGACTGCCATCACATAACACAGACCCTAGATGAAAGGGAATTCAGAGTTGATAGGAGGAATCCAAATGACAGCTACTCAGCCAGTACAAGGCAGACGTGGCTATAATGTAAAAATTGGACCATTGTCTTAGAAGTGGTGTTTTGGAAAAGATGGGGCATGCCCTCATTAGCAGAATAAGGTCTAGGAAGACTGAGCATTCCTCATAAGCATTTGTCTTAAAGGTGGTAATTTGATAAATACAGGTCCCCACTAAAACCATTTGCTAAATTTGGCAGACAACAGTATTAAATATTTATGACTGAATTTAGAGCTGTCCCTTTTCAAAGAGACCTGATTATATCCTGAATGGCACTTTAAAAAGCTCATTTGGGAACTTTTGTTGGTTTCCTCAAAAAACAAATGTTGAAACAGAGGAAAAGACCAATTAGGAGTCTGATTAAAGGTTGCTCAAGCCTTTCACTGAATAGTTTGGATTTGGCTCCCTGTTACTTGTTGGAAATCTGCCCATGAATTTATAGTGGGAGCTACAACATGCTGTGTGCCACAAACACCTCTCTCTCTTAGATTTAGGCAACTGTAAACTTCCCCTCGTTTTTCTTTTTCCAGTGCCTGTGACATTCCCCCTGAGACTAGATGAGGAGAAGGATATGGTAAATGATTAATGCAGGATGAAGCATTCAAAAAATTTTCTCATTCTTGTTCCTGTTTCCTTCCTCACTGAGCGGAGGTGCAGAGGGAGGTCGCCGAGAGTGATTCCCCCATCAATACAGAGTGTCACCATCACACTTTTGGCTGCTGGTGCTGGGTGTGAGGGGTAATTAAATCCCTGCCTCCACCCCAGCTCCCCGTCCCTTCGCTGTTCCTTACAGACAGCAAACGCCATTGAATTCTTCACTTCCATCACTCATTGGATCAATACAAAGGGCCGGCAATGACACAGTTATACTGGTCAGGCCAGCCCTACCTTTGTACTCCCTAAGTACAGGCTCTGTCCAAGCCATAAATCACAGCTACTCTAAATTATAGAGGCTGCCAACACATCAGAGGCCTGGAGTGGGAGCTCCCTGAGATCACAACAGGGAGGGGAGGATAAGGAAGGCCCTGACCAAGCTGTCTATTCTGTACTCAGGAACTTTATTCAGACAGCAAGGAAAAGTGCCTGGGAGCCTGTGTGCTCCTCTTGCCTGCCACAGTGGCTCAGCAGTGTTCTGGGGTTACCTGCTATCCTCAGGAAAAATCGAAATCCTCCTTCTAAAGGCCATAGGGCACTCACTGGGATTAGGAAGAAACTTCCTTTGCTGGCATATTACTGCAGACTTTATACCTGCACGTACCTTTTTTTGCATTCCTGTGGGGAGAGAGGACTGACTCATTGATTTGCATCTTCCTCTTACCAGTACTGGGAATGCTCAGTCCTCTGTGAGGGGGAGGAAGGGCAGCACCCCGCTGTCCCCAGCTCCTGCCACACAGCCCTGCACGGTCACACTGCTCGGTGGTGTGCACACCATGGCACTTCTTTCTTTCCTGTGTGGAAGTTCACCTGTTATTTTCTACCAATATTCCTCCAAATCTTTCAAGATAAATGAATCTTCAGATCTCCAAATCTTTAGCCTGTCTGAAACCAGCATAAAATATCTACCAGTCTGCAATGAAAAATCACAGACAATCCATCCTTTCGATCTCTTGCTTTTATCCTAAGCTGATAAGGGAGGCCCTCCTGTGCTTGTCAGCTTTGCATTCTTGGTGTGTGCAGCATAGCTGAGGATTGCAGATTAAAGGTGAAGAGTTGAACAGGGAAAAAATGCAGGAGCGAAGCAGCTGTTTAATGAGATAGAGGGGCTTTCCTCTTGAAAACTGCTTATCCATATCCTGTCTCTTGGTAATTGCAGACTATTTTCTTTATGGCGAATGCTAGCACTGTTTTCCTGGTTTAATATATTTTACCCACTTGCATGATCATCTTTTCACTTTGGTAGGTGAAACCATTCTTTATGAAATTGTGAATGTCAACAGGATTTTTTTAAGCTGCTTTGTTCTGTCCTGTGCATCTTTTGTCTTAGAACAAAGTTCAAGTTTGCTCAGGAGTCAAAGCTCAATCTGTAACTAAGTTTGAACCCTTGCAGTTCCAAGTTTGGAAACTCCTTTCCACCCAAGTCTCTCTCAATCTGTAACAGAGCATCTAAAGTTACTAATCCAGATATTGTTGAATTGACTTTCAGTGGTAGGATGTGCTGTACTGACAGTTAGAACCAAACATTTGAAATACAAGCTCTGACAGATGTTTTAGCCTGCTCATGTCACCGTCTGTCTTTCTGCTAGAAATATTTTAATTGTTGAAAACTCCTCCCTGTGCCTCACTCAGTTTTTCAGGTAGACCCTTCACCTCCTGGTGTCCCTAAGGATCCCAGGTGGGACAGCTTCATGACTGTTCCTGGTGCCTTCATCCGTGCTGTAATTTGCTGGGAGCTTTTTCCCAAAAAGAGATTTAAGAATCCATCATTACAAAATCTGCATAAGCTTACGGGGACCAGAGCAGCTAATAAAGATAACTGGGAAATGACTAATGCATATGTGCTGCCACTGTACCTACCACTGTTCTTTGCTGATCTCTAGAGAGGTGCTGGGAGAGCACAACAGCCACTGGTGGAGAAAAACAAGAGAAGAGGAAGGATTCATCTGCCAGGAAGAGATGCAGTCATGACTCTGGCTTGGTGTGATAAACAGCATGTGCTGTTCAGAGATCTGGCTGTGCACAGGCCATATTCCCCTGATATCTCTCCAACTTAGAGATCCTTCTGCTGTGGTTGATGTGAACAAAGAACGATGTCTCATTCTTTGTATCACCTCCATTGCAAATGAGGTTAGGAAATGGGAACATTTCAGGGTTGGAAGGAGTGATCTGGGATTCTTTAGATACCAGAAGTTCCCGTTCTTTTTTGTATAGATAATGTCAATGTTTATATATGTATAAGTGATAACAGGGAGGTTGGAGAAATGGTGGGATTTTGAGTTGGGATTGGGGGGGTTGTTGTGAGGTGGGGGCTTCTGAAATGGCAGAGACTTGGGATCATAATCTGGAGAAGATGAATGCCTTGGACTGAAGTGTATTGCCACAGTCTGGAGCAGGAAATCATACTGGGTTTGAGATGTGGAACAGAAGAGAGAGAAAATCTGCCTCACAAGGGATTGAAGGAATTTATTTTAGGGACTTGAAGGATTCAAGTAACTCATTTCACGTGACTTTTCCTCCTCTATCCCATGCTCATGACTGCATGCAACAGTCATTTTTGCTGATGGAAATGTGGTCGCTGTATTTTCTGTCCCACTGTCATCTCCTTGTCTCTTTACTTGACCATACAGTATCATATACCCTATGGCATCATATAATTAAAATAGCTGATTATGCAGATGTAAGTGGATCTCTAAGGAAACTTAGCACATGGACATAACACCACAGGCAACTTTTAACTGATTATGCAGCTATTATGAAGTTTCTTCTTTTTAAAATTAAAAACACCTTAACTTTTTTTCCTTCTATTTTAATGCTAACAGCTTAACATTTTCCTCTCCAGATAAGATCTGAAATGGAAGAGAGACAGCAGAATACCTTATGGAAGGCTGTAGGTTTACGGCTTTAGAAATCTCCGAAAAGCACAAAAATATTTCCTCCCATTTGCAACACCCCTCCCCCTGCACACAGACTGCAGCCCCTGTATGCATTTGGTTTCCAGATCTGTGATTCCCACCCTCCTTTTTATAAGCTGTGAATTTTTTCCCTTTCAAAGCACAGATTTTACCCCCCTCCCATGCCCCCAGGGAGCTTTTGTCCTGTGAGTGCCCTAGGTTTTTAAAGAATGTGGAAACTCCTTGGTTTATTCTGTCTCTGTACTGCTACCTCCAGTTCCTGATTCCTGTTCCTCTGTGGCCTCTGCTAACACGGAGTCTGTCCTGAATGGGGGTTTTCTCTGCAGTTCCAGTGAAATGTGGCTGTGTTCACAGGGACTGCAGCCTTCTAGCCAGCATTCTTGTCTTGTTATTTAGTAGAGAAGAGGTGTCACTTTTCCCCCCCTCTCCATCATCAGCCTGATTTTATTACAATCACATAATACCAACATGGTTCATGTTTCCTCATCCCAAGACTTGGTGGATCCATTCAAACACCGTGCTAATCCCTCTCTATTCTCAGCAGCACCTTTATGATGGTATTGCCTTTCCAAGCTAGAGTTGATCTTGCAAGCCTTCACACCAGCTAATCCAACCTCTTTTGGCTTCTTTCCCAAAGGTGTAGAGTTCTGAGGGGAACATTCAGCAAGGATATTTTCACTCAGTGTCAGTGGATCCAGAATTTCTTAATTTCTTACCTACAGGGCTGCTCATGAGGGATAGATACTGCTTACAAAATATAAGCATTTTAAAAGGAAATAAGACAGAAAATAATGAATCTAAAAGCTGTCTGCACTTTTTGTCTGTAGGTACAAGTCAGGTAGAGCTGCCTTAACATTCGTGCTGCTGATTAAGGAATAGCCTGTTATGTAATAGGCAGTACACAGTCTTCTCTAGGAGCAATCCTGCAGTGAAGCGGGAGAAACCACCAGGATGGAGGGACCAAGGATTAGCTGGTGCCTGAAGCAGAGACTGTATAGACAGCTTCTCCAACAGTATTCCTCAGAGCAGCTTGAAGAACTCTGGCAGATCATAGCAGAACTCTTCTACTTTATTATGTGCTGAAAAGTAACTGGTTTTTACACATTAGACACTAATCAAGGTCACCCTTTCATTGCTGAATGCTCTGCACTCACTGCGCTGTTGGCAGAAGGGCTTGCTCTGCTCCTGTGTGTTCAGAAAAAAAGCCCAAAATAAAATAAAAGGAGAAGAAATCCTTTGGCCAACCATCTGTTGGAAGAGAGGCCATGGACACAATGCAGATACGAACGCCTGGATGCATTTTGCAGGTGTGCCCTGTGACCCATCTTTCCGTGGAGAAATTCACTGGGAAAATAGATTGCACTAGACTGTTCCTGCAACTGCAGTTAATCGTGCCTTTTCTGTATTACTGCTACAGGATTAACACAAACATTGCTTCTATTTTCAGGCTTATCAAAGGCAGCAGCACATCTCTCTAATCTCCTATTTCCCTGCTCTCTTTAAAGTGTTTAAATGAATGGAGCACTGATGAGCAGGGATGTGGTGCCAGCAGGGATGGTGTCATTTAATGCCTCACTATTTATGCTATTTAATGCCTTTGTGGCTTTATGTGCCCTGGGTGACTTGCAAACCATCTGGCACCCTCCACCCTTTTGCAGGACAGATGGAGGTGCAGACAGCACCTTCACTTGTCTCCGGTTGAGAGAGTGACCAGCAGCAGTAGAACAGTACAGCTGAGATGTGCCTGCTCCTACACAGCCTGCACCTGCTGTCGCTGAAGGATGAGGCTTGGAGGCCATGGATTGGTGACCCTTGGTACCAGGCAGTCTGGATCTCAGTGAGCTGTGGGCACTTACCTACATTCCTGTCGGACTGGTTGGCACACACAACCTGGATTTTTCTTACAGCTGTAAAAAGCATAATGATATCTGATCTGCCCAGCACCTGTTTGTGCACTGTTAACTTGTCAAAAGGTTTCAGACAAGCTGGAATCAGCAGAATTGTGTGTGTCATATCAGCTCCTTGTCCTAAGAGTGCTACAGCTGGATTTGCAGTATCATTGAATCACAGCCTGAATTTTTAGCCATATTACTTACACAAATCACAAATACTTGGGTTGTGTCCTCCAATCTGCTAGGAAGCGGGCTGAGATCCACCCTGCAGCTTTCACACCACTGTCAACTGGCATTAACTTCCAGTCATTTTTTCCTTTGAGGCCAGATTGAAATCAGTGACCTAGAAGTAAAATACTCTGTATTTTGTTAGCAAGCAGTCCCTGGAGTTGTGCAGTCTAAATTGGGATGTTTTCTCAGTGAGCTCTTTTGTATATCTTCTATGGCAATTGTGCTGTAATTACCACAATCCTCTTTCTGATAGCAGAATTTATTAATTGCTTTCCACTTTCTCTAATGCATTTCTGCTCAGATCACAGTGAAGTAAAGACTGTCTTTAGTGTGTGGAAGGGTTATGATATCCTACTGTAACACATCAGTTTTCCATGGTGACATAATCAGAGATTATATTATGGATTCATAGATATTCCTGCAAGGAGAGCAAACTGGAAACTGTGTGGGACACTTACTGCACTGGCTGTTAGCAGTACAGCTGTGGGATCTGACCCTGAAAATGCTCATGTCTGTGAAAATATTTGCAGAAGTAAGGACTAGTCATGTGTAGAAAAATTTTCACAATCAGCCTTCATGTTTATGGGATGGATCACTTGTGGACAGTGCTGAGAGTCTGCTGGGAAGTGCTGGCTTCCCTTGGCAGTGCCATTGCTGGAGGTTCATTTTATTCAGCATTTTAAGGAAGTGCCCAGTTCATGTTGTAACTTTACTGCAGTCTGTTCATATGAATAAGTTATGTCTCCACTTTTTCTGGGGTTCAGATTCTGTGTTCAGATTCAAGGTCAGATCCAGTTGGTCACTCTGTGTCAGTGTATAATGAATTGCCAGCATCCCAGAACATGCAAAATTGGAGATTAGAAGCAGCTCCACCTTATTATCATGATAGTCAATTGCAAGTGGTAGTGCAGTGGATAAAGGGCAAAGTAATGTAACATGTGAGTGGAATAGCTCTCAATCTGTGTATTATGAAATTGTCATTCTGTGCCACTGTTCAGCATAAATGGACTAATCTTCTGTTTGAAAATGAGGAGAGCTTGACTGTTAAAGAATAGGTCATTTGGCTTCTGGCAGCAGCAGAAGATGCTGTAATATTAGCTGTAAGAACTTGTGCATTCTTGGTAAGGAGATAAAAATGATTAAATTGCACTGCTTGCTTCTCTGTCTTTTAAAGTAATTCATATTTGGACCCAGATTCAGCTAAGCATTTGCATAATTCCTCAGGCCATTCCTATTCAGCCATGCATTTCAGTTTGTGCTTAAGCTCAAGCAAGTGTTGAAGCTCTTTTCAGTTCCTGGGGCTTCAGCCTTGCAGAACAAAGTCTGGGCTGTTACTTTATGTTTCTGTAGCTTCTGAGGTTGCTGTGCTGTAGCAAATGGAAGTGTGCTTTGTATTAGCAAATGGAAGTTTGTATTTGTTGTATTATGGGCTGAATGCTCTTTAATGACTCAGAAAGGTTAAGGGTGAAGATGTTGGGGCCCTGGAGAGGATAATTTTTAATAGAGTCCTCTGTTGGAAATCCAAGAACCAGAACAGGGGTCATGTCTCCGAAGAGTTTCATGGACTCTGCAAAACTGGCAGTCACACTGACTGCCTCCCTTCCTCTGGGCTCTTCCTGAAAAGGAGTGAGCAGAGCCAAAGGGAAGATTTTGTTGGGCTCTTTGGGAAATGGAGCTCTTCAGGCTGAATTGCTCTGTTTTCCAGAGTAACTTCTCTTTTTTGGTAGGGTTGTGCCAGGGCCAGGTGGTAGCCATTTGTGATGTGAACTGGAGTTCTAACATATCTTTCAAAAATTGCAGTATTACCATATGTGTTTCTACTGTGCAAACTTGGGAGTGAGGATTGGAGAATAACCTTGATATGGTGATTTTTTTTCCTTTTGTGGGGCTGGAAAGTTCAAAACATTTTGCCTGGCATTATCAACTCTCGTGTGTCAGTTCAGTTCAGCAACAGAACATGTCAGCCAACAGAGTTCCACTGCTTCGTGAAGATGTGTGTGGGAACTGGAAATTTTTTAACTGGGATTGACCCCAATCTAAAATGAAATGTTTGGTTATGGCTTTTTATAGAAAATACAATGAAACAATTAACTTTTTTTTCCCCTTTGGAAAAAATAATTTTCAAACATTTGGTAGGAAACCCTTTACAGAACAGATTTATGGCCTGAAGTCTTGTTCACAGTGAAACTGGTGGGAATTTTGCTGTTGACTTTCATGTAGCCATTTTACTGAGGTTTCCTTTGCAGCAGGAGGGATTGTGTGACTCTATCTGGAGGTATTAATGTAACTTCAAAGCTTCTTGGCCCACTTCAGAAAAGTATTCTTATACATCCTATTGACTTGTTGGAGGTCTTGTTTCATTGAAGGTAACATGATTTTTGTCTCTGTCCCAGAGAATCACAAGGAATTCAATCTATATTTGTTAAAATGGAGACCAGCAACATATTTTTCTAATACAACAGTAGCAGAAGAAAGAGCAAATGTCTAGGTTAGTGCTCTGCTTTGCTGGGCTGTTTTCATGTCATTGCTTTAAAATGTTTGTCCTGTGGAGGAGAATCACTGCAGGTTCCAGATGTAGGTGTTTACAGGGGTATTCTGTTTCAGTGCAGTGGTGTGCATGATTCTGTCTCTGTTCGCCTGCTCCCGGTGCATGAGATGATTCACCTGCTCCTGGATTTTCCTTTCTGTATAGCAGATTTTATTAACCCCCAGAAAGCTCTATCTGGAAGCTGGTTTTCCACCCCAACCTGAGGTCCTACTATTAACAATCTTTTATGAGCATGGAGCAGTTCATTCCATTGCTGAGTCCTTTGTTACCTCTTCTTCACATGTCAAAGTGTCAACAATAGTGAGAGAAGAAAGAGAAAGGACTGGAAGAATCAGAGGAGGGGGAAAAGGAGAACTCTGTGACCACTTTTCATGAGACACCTGCATTGGGAAATTTGCTAAAATATGTTTGTAATATTTTTCATAAGAAACATTAAATGAAAATACAGTTAGTCCTGGACTTAACCTACCCATTTTTCCTTGGACATAGGGCTGCCCCAGAGCAATCTTCCAGTTTTGTGCTTCAAGCCCATCTCTACCTGCTTTACTGGCAGGTTGCACCGCACTGAGGACTGCTCTGTCTAGCCCTGTGTGGTAGATACAAAAAGAGCAGGACCTTCCATGGAAGAAGTGATTCCTAGGAGGGGCCTGAGAGCCGAGTTTCAAAAGCATCATGTTCCCAAAAAAAGGCCAAATTTTTCAGAAGGACTGAACAACAAGCACTCCTGCTGTGACAGATGGCTGAGTATTTCAAAAGATCTTGCTATTAAAGCTGGCTGGAGATTGTCTATTCTCTTGTTTTTGACAGGAACTTGGGTTTTCTGTTAAACACAATAATAGTGCAGAATGGGCAGATTTTCCTTCCAGCATTCTATTTTTATGTGAGAGTTTTAATTGTTTTGGTCAGGGAAACTCTCACTCCTGTAATACATTGATTTACACTCACTGTGCTGGAGAGCCATGTGACAGACATTTCCCAAAGTCTGATCCTGGGTTCTGACTTCCCAGTGGCAACAAAGCTGTTACAAAGCTGTGGCCGAACACAAGGGTGCTGTGTGTGATATGGTGGGCAGAGCACTGGAGTGTGCTGCTTCCAGACAGGTTTTTCTGAGTTTTCTTTTAGGTTTCCTAGAGAGGGTTGAGTTTTGAGATACTTGATTTGGGATCCTGAACACAAAATCGCCAGTGAGTGAATGTCTTCACTTGTGGCTGCTCACAGGTAGGATGGGGAGTGAAAGGCAAGCTGTGTTTGTATGTAGCTGAACATGCAGAAAGTAGGGTCTTGGAATTTGGGCTGTTTCTCAAAATGTGTGCTTTAACATTTCCATGATTTAACTTTCCCATCCAAAAATAGGAAGTAAATCTTCATCATCAGTGAAGGACTTAAAAAGTTCAGTGTTTATACACACAACTTTGGAGAAGCAGAAATACAAAAAAATCCTTTTCTTTCATCTGAATGTCTCATAGCTCTTTTAAACTGTTAATTAATTGAGCAGTCATAATGATGTGCCAATGGGGATGAAGGGGGAGGAATAATTTACAGGTGGGAGAAATGAGGCATGAATGACTTCCTAGCCTTACCTGTGCCATGCTGTTAGTCTGTGTCAGATCCAGACAGATACCTTCTGTCCTGTCTCCTTTTGCATCTGTGATGGGTGGCTGGGAGCATCAGTTTTTCCCCCTCCCTGCTTCCTCCTCTTCTTCTGTAGGGAACCCAACTCCTTATCCCCAGGCTGCTGTATCATGGAAGTACAAAGAGTCCATGTGGCTCACCTCCCTGAAGGAGCAGGCCTGGAAGCTGGGACATTTGTTTCAACTCCCAAGTTCCACCTACTGAACAGGACAAAGCCAGAGAGTCAACTCCACTGGGAGAAAGGAGTGAGGAAATGAAACTTCTGGGTCCTCTTAGATCAATAGCACATTCTGCCCTGCTTTCCTCCTCCTGACCTTATGCACAGCTGGATTTTGGTATGCTGTCCTCTGCACACCTTCCACAACAATTCAGTTTATACCTTTGCTGCACTGAGCAGAGTAGCTCAGGAATATCTGACCTGGCTCTGAAATACCAGCTCACCTCTGAGAAACAACAGAGCCCCCTTTGTTACTGTCTCTTTTTTGTCTGAACTCCTGTATCTGGGGTCAGTACACTTTCGTACAGAAAACATTGAATCTTCTGGCATCTATAGAATAAATAAGCACAAGGTAAATTCAAATTGTTTAAAACTTACAGAATGGGCAGGATAAAACCACTGCTTAGGAAAATACCCAGTGCACTATTTTATCTAGAGTTTGGCTGAGAATCCTGTTTAAACTTAGTTCTTTAACACAGCTGGGAAACTCATGAAAATGTCACATCAGTAGCTCACCCAACAACCTTGAGAGCCTCCTAGGAAGGTAATCACAGCATCAGTTGTGAGCAGTAATTCCAACAGGCTGCTTTGCTTCATTCCTCTGGCTACTCCTTGTTGAGCTTCTGCAACTCCAGACATGAAGTTTTTCTTCTACCCAACGTGATTCGTACTGCTTCTCCCTATCAGTTATTCATATCTGAAAGGGAAAGAAAAATACTGACATAAATTGCTGGACCCCGGAATACATGTTTTTTTTATTTAACTGACAGGGCTTATGGTTACCTTCAGACATAGCTTTTAAAGTAGTTTTTAGCTGGATGACAGAGATAAGCCCTCCAGGAAAAAGCAGTGGTAAAGTGGTGGGTCATTATAAATATTTTGTTCTCTCTGTAGTCGTGTTTTCCATTCTTTTTCAGTTTATGTATCTTGTAAAAATTTTCCAGTAAATCTGCTACCTTCTATGTGGTGAATTTAAGCCTATTGATTTGTAGCTGTCCTAATTGCATTTTACAGAACCCCTGCTGCCTCTGGGACCACAGCTTGAAAAGTCCTGTTTAGTGAAATGGATTGTCTTCCACAGGTCATTGACACCCTATATTCTGCCTTATCTAAATTAGGCAGTCTCCAGTATTCTCTGATCTAATCCCAAAAGTAGCGGGTGTGTGTTATGTGCAGATATAATGCTTACACATAAATTTCTATTGAGCAGTCCTTGGAAAAGGAGCTGAAAGCAGGCGGAGCTTGCCCTCCCAGCTCAGTGCAGACGCGGGGATGCAGTGCCTGCTAACAGCTGGCTTTGCTGCAGCTCGGCAGGTGATGGAGTTCCCACCACTTCAGGAGCCCACTGCCAATGGTTAGCACATGCTGCTGTGAGAAATCTCATCAGTCAAAAACGTCTCATAAATAATTTAGAGGAAACCAATTAGCGCACACAGCTGTAGCTGTTTGCAAAGTCACAGTCATACCTGCCAGGGCAATCTGGAAATGGAAATTTCAAAACCATTTCTTGAAGTGGCCAGAATGGTCTAGCTTGGAGCTAAGGCTGATGGGTACTTGTTGATGAGTAAGGAGCAAATTGCACTTTCATGTCTTTTTATGTGTAATGAAATCCAGGGGAGAATTTTAGTATTTTGTGCATATTGGGAAAAGGATCAAAGGGATGCATAGTTTTAGAAACTCCAGCAGCAAAGGCCTTATCCTTTCAGAGGCTTTGCAACTCATTCAGCTTCAGAGCAGGGGGGACAGATTTTAACAGAGACTTGGACCTGCATTTTGAAGGCATCAGCTAGTTAGTTTGTCTGCATGTATAGACTGCTCAGAGAGGATAGGCAGGAGGAAAAGGATGAAGATACTGTTTGAAGTATCTTATCTGAGTATGCTTGCCTTGACAGATCAATGAGAGCAAATTGTTTGAGGACTTCTGGGTAATGATAAAAGGGAAGGGAACCTGCTCTTTAAGAATCTCAAGCAACTACAGGGCAGGTGTGAAAACAGATTTGTTTGTGCAGGTGAGTCCTGAGAAGGGGTATCAAACATTAAATCTAGAGATGACACCAGGCTGTGTAAATGGGGCGCAATTAAATATATTCTAGGAGAGGTTTGGAAGTCACCTACCATGCCACTATACTGGGACAAGGGGACAGACAACATAACATTGCAAGATCCTCTCAGCATTTCTGATAGCTGTGTCACGGTATCTGATAGCAGTCATGGTATCTCTGCTAACTGAGTGCCTAAAACATGTTCATCTTCACAGGATTCCCCCTTGGCTAGGGAATTACTATTCCTATGTTACCAGCTGGAAACTAAATCACAGTATGCTACCACATGAGGCAATCCCAGTCCTAAACTCTGAGATTCCTTCCTCTTTCTAAGAGGGAACACTGTATTGTGAAAAAAGCATTCAAATGAGAGTTGCTCATAGTATGAATGCTACAAAGCATTTCAACTGTGCTTAAAGACTATCTGAATTAGAAAAGACTGGAGTTAGAATTTGTAGCAGTGGCATTATTTTATTCTGCAACTCTCCCGTGGAAAAACATGTCCCAGTTCCCACTGTTGTCTGCACCATTTGACCTGTTATAACTGCCACCACCTGGCCAAGAAAGCAGCAGAGAAGCCCAAGAACCTGCCTGCCACTTTTGGGTGGTCAAGGCCTCCATCAAAGGAAAATTCCACGGGTGAGCCTTAGAGAGTAACCAAAAGCAGGAGCTGCTCATTGACTGTGAGCTGGATGAAAATCCCTGCAGTCAGTCAACAGGCTGCCCCAGCTGGTCTGGCCTCACAGAGACAAGTAAGATGTCCTGTAAGTGATATTAATTGGAGTCTATCTAGAAATCTCTTACAATAGATTTTGTTTGACTGCAATGGGAACTTTAACACATTATTGAATATATTATGGCAGCACACCTTCCTGGACTGCATTATGATTAGCTGTTAGTGTGTTTTGGTAAGAGGCTCAAATATTTCATTTGCTTATTTCTTTCATTTTTTAATACTTACTACCTCTTAGTAGAAGCGGGGAATGTGAAGAATGTCCTTTAGAACTGCAGATGAATAATTGCTCAACAGCAAGAATTTCAGTAACTTTGAAAATCTTCCTTGAACAGAAATTCAGCCTGGGGTGAATCACTGGTCACTGGGGTGGATATGGAGTATTTTGTGGTTTTTCTTCTTGTGAGTTAATCCAACTTTATTCCAATTTAACATGTTAGCTAGATGGGATCATTGTGTGGTTCTTCTTAAGCCAACTTAACACATTTTATAAGATTCTAAATCACATTATCTTCTGGACCACAAATAAGTGTTCAAGAAATGTAAGTTAAAATAATTATCTAACAGGCTTTAAATGAACATCTTTCCCTCCTATCCAGAGAAAAGTGAGTGCAGAATTTGGATTACTATCCATAAAAGCCTGTAGGAATATTTACAGGTATCCTTCTTGAAACAAGTTGAGCCCTTGATCTTTATAACATTATTGCAGGTATATATTAACAGCACTGCAATGCAGAAATGTGAGAAACTACTAAAAATGTCAACTAGGTCAACTAAGGATGAGTCAGGATTTTGTTCAAAACAGTAGGCATAATGTTTTCATAATTCAAGAAAATACTCATTGTACAGGAGAGATGACTTCTGTTTTTTAAAAGGTGATTATCTGGCTACAGGGTTTGGCTGGGCTTTGCCAGTGACTGCACTGTAATGAGGGTAAACATGTAAACATCTGCCTTAGATGGTATCTTCTGGGTCCAGAGGTTACCACCTGAAGTGTCCTATCACATCCCCGTTCTGAGAGCTCTGGAGTCTGGATTGGGATGTCTCTCCATTGTCTTTGATGATAAGTTAGGGACGAAAGGAAGAAACTGTTTTTCACTAAAGGTAGATTCATCTCCCTCACCTTTAATTTGTAGGAGCTGTGTGTGTGTCCATAATGAATGGAGAAGGAATGGTTTCTTCACCTGAATAAACTTCATCATCTAATCTAGATTTGATGACTTGCCACTGGAGGAGGATATACTTTGCTGTTCACTTCAGAAGTCCTGGCAGCAAGGTCAGACTGGATGTCTCCTTTTACACAGTCAGTTTTGGTTAATACCACTGTATTTCAGCACAGGAGGGTCCCTGATATTTCTTGTGCTAGAACAACTCTGGTAACACTGTACAGGTTTTGCTGGGGGTTGTTTCTGTGTTGTTGGGGTTTTTTTTTGTGGGGGGTTTTTTTTGTTTGGTTGTTTGGTTGGTTTTTTTGTATACTCTAAGAGCATAAGGAATCCTTTAATGAAACCTGTTTTTAGACTCAGCCACTAACAATAATCCATTATCTTAAAGCATCAACATTTATCAGTGTGAAGTTCAAGTGCTTACAGTCACTAGCCATATAGGCTAGCCACACTGGATACCTTTCAAATTCAAACAACTGATGCTTCAAACTATCAAGGTTTCTTATTCACCTGGGGCTCAGCCCAGCACAGGAATCTTTCATTGGACTCTAATGTGAGAGTTTACATTAGTTTTAAAGACACATACAGAAGAGATTAAAGAGATTCAGCTCTTTTGGCAGTGGCATCATGGCTTTTTCTACAGATCTTCCAGGGACTGCATGGAAACAGAGGTTGTGTCTGAACACTTTCAGATCCCTCTGTGTGGTCAGGGTATTATCTGCTTGGCTTTTAAGTCCAAGGATACAGGATGAACTAATGTCTCTGAGGGAGAGGCTGGCAGTAAGTGCTGATCTTCTGCTGCATCTCTTGAAATACCTAAATCAAGCCATGCCTATGTTTATAAGATGGCGGTTCCTGTGTTGGAGTGGCCCCTAGCTTGGGTTGGGGCATTCTGCTTTCACTTCTATCTTCAACTCAGAAAATGGGCACAGGTCTGAGTAACAAACTTGTCATCACAAACATTTCCTGTAAGTGCCAGGGCTGCAAATATACTTCTCTTCTCTTCTCTTCTCTTCTCTTCTCTTCTCTTCTCTTCTCTTCTCTTCTCTTCTCTTCTCTTCTCTTCTCTTCTCTTCTCTTCTCTTCTCCCTTCCCCTCCTCTCTGAATAATCTATTTTATTTGTCAGTTCTAATTTGAAAAGCAAAGTTCATTCTGTTGCAAGAGCCTTAGGTATGGCAGCCCAGCTACAGATGATATTGCATAAATGTCTTCATAGGACACTGGGAAAGGCCAACATCCTGGCCCACATCATTTTCAACGCCCCATTTGACCTTACTTTCTCCTAGTGGATTCTCCCAGGCTAAGAAAAATCCATAAACACAGTTGCCTTTCAATGGTCTGACAACATGTAGGAAGGCCCCTCCAGCACTCTCATTTTTCTCTGAAGATGGTCTCGGCTTCTCCAGCCTCTCTTGAGAACAAAGATTTTCACCAACTGAAACATCCTCATTTCTGTCCGACAGTGCATGCTCTGTATCCTTCTCCAAGTACAGTTCTGGTGCTGCAATAACTGGAGCTATATCCTGCTTTAGAAGGACTTAGGTAATTACAATATTAGTATAATTTGGGGAAGCTGATAATCAAATCTCTGCTGGTTTTTACCTCTTTTTCTTTCAAGTTGCAAGAATTGCAACAACAGCTTGGTCTTTCTTCTAATTTATTCCTTGTTCCATTTCACTCCTTTGTTTCTGATGAAACAACCCCTCACAATCTGATATCAGTGAAAGCCAGCGCAGTGACAAAAGCAAGTCCCATGTCTGGCTGCCAAGCAAAAGACAAAATGTACCAGTAGGATGCTGTGCAGCAGCAGTACTTCCAGGAGGCAGCCTTCTTCCAGATCTTGTCCCTGGTGTGTCACTGCTAGAGAGAACACAACCAACATGTTTTAATGAAGAATATTGGCAGCTGACTGGAAAAGAAAAAACTGTTTATTCTTTCTGTAGCACCATTTGGACTAGTGCCATTTATACATGTTCAGGGGAGATTCCTACCTAGCTTCCAGTCTTCAGCATTTTAGCCCTTGCCTCTGGTGGTCCCTGTGCAACTCTAGAGAAAAATTGTTGGGTATTGCTTCCTTCTTCTCTCTCTCTCTTTTTTTTTTTTTTTTGGTTTGTTTGGGGTTGGGTTTTCTTTGTTAGTTTGTTTTGTTTTTGTTTTCTCCATGTGGATAAATTCAATCATTCAGTTTCCAATGAGCCTCATGGATAGTTGTAGTGGCATAACAGGAGACAGTGGAAGGGAACAGAGATGCAGGAGCAAAAAAGAGTGACAGGAAGCAAGAAATTCCTCCGCTGGCTTCACTGCTTAAATAAATGTGTGGAATTGTACCTAGAACTAGCTTTATATTACCTGCTGAGCAGCTGGTGAGCTGCAGAGCACAGCAGTGGTTACCTGCATATTTTCTGGGTTTCAGAAGTGCAGTCTGCAGCCTGTGTTGGTACCATGATGACACTGCCTGTGGTACCTGGAATAGCTCATTTAAATATAGCCTGTACATGGTCTCCGTGAGCTTTAGTCTGTGCAGACATACAGCAAGATATAATTATGGATTTTCCAAGTCCAAAGCTCAGCATTATGTTAGGGCTGCCTTTCTTTCACTTCCACAGTCCCTTTTGCAGTTCTATCTCAGGCCTGTTGACTTCAATCTGTTTGTTTTCAAAACATACCTGCAGGGCAGGCAAGCAGCCCTGTCTGTGTCCTGTGGAGTGAGATCTGAGAACACACTCAAAAGCAGCAAGGATCACTTGGGACTTTACTATTCCACCTGTGTGAGGGCAGCCATCAGTGCATTCTACAGGAGGGCTGATGGGCAGTGTGGCTCCTCACTCCTCAGCACAACGCTGGGTATCTGCACTTCACTGCTTGAGGGTGGCCCAAGCTATTCTGACTTGCACACAAAGTGGACAGGGAGCAAGAGCATTTTGTGCCCTGCAGCCTGGGCTAGGAGGTGACCGCTGTGTGGGAAGCACCGTCCTGACATGCCAGATATATGGGGGTTCACTCTAGGAGTTCGTAGTGGAGCAGAATATTGATGTCAATGCACATAATTCTCAATCACTAAGCATCCTCTCTCCCTCATGAAAATTAGCCTTCCCTCTGAAATCCTTGTCAATGTTGTAATTATGAAAGTACAGGTATTTTAAATGCAGTTGAGTAAATATGCCAAGTCGTGGTGGTTTTGTGCTTTAAAGGTCTCCCTGTATTTATATAGTTGGGTTATAATCATAGAGGAGGAACTGAAAGCCTCACCCTGCAGTGGTAAAAATGTCAGAGGTGCCCTCACCCCCACCTCTGCCAGAAGTTGCTGTGGGTGAATTCTGCAGGCCTTGGAGTAGCCCTAAACAAGCTATCAGAAGTCTACCTTTAAAATGTTGTGGGTTTGGGGGTTATTAACCAGGTCACTTTGAAAATCCAATTTGGAGTTTGCTGCATACATTATATGAACAGTCCTTGCTTTGGGGTAATCTGCATGTACTAAGATGAGTAGCTGAAAAATTGGCAACCCCTTAAATGAGGTTTGTGTGGATCTACATGGCTGTAGTGATATAAGGCTTAATCTTTATTGAGTCCATTGAATTTGGGGGACGAAGAAATGCTACTTCTACTCTATTGTGATATAGAAGTCAATGTTTAAATTCTAGAAGATTCACTTCTGGGATATGCTGAAGTGATCTTCTTTTCAGAAGCTGGTGTGCACTTGTCCTGGGAGGAATAAGTGAAGAAGTAGGGGTGGAGGCAGCAGAATCCTGGGCAGGGTGTGAGCACATGGGGTGGCCATGGGGAGAGTCAGCAGGGGCAGAGCTTCTCCAACTGACCAAGATTCTCTTCATTAACTGAGGCAAGATTATGTAGTGGGACTGTTTCCTCTCAGGGGAGCTTGGGCTATCTCTGCCATATTATTGCTTCCTTCCCACCTCTTGTACCCCTGTGCTATAGAAGGATTAACCTCATGAAAATTCTTATGGCCTGAAAAAACTTCAGACTTCTAAAGCATGGGCCAAGGAGTAGCCACATTCCATCATTATGTACATAGTTATGTTCAGGTTAGAGTTTGCCTGCTGTGAATGTACCTTTTTTCAAGCTTTTTTACTTTGTTGTAATTTAACAACAATCCTTTCCATGTATTTAATGAAAGTATGTGCTGAGACCTACAGATATTTCTGCCAATATAGTCTTTACATCACAACTTGACGTTATGTGAAGGAATGTGCAAGTTCTCTGGAGTGGTCCTTCATTTTATTCTGATTCAGAAGTGGAAAAACAGGCAGGGACAACAAAGAGCAAATTTAATTTTCCTTCTTAAACCCTGCCAGTTCGAATAATCTTTTGCTGAGTTTCCTGATGTGGCTATTCACATTCCTTCATGAATTCAGACTGGCTGTTAGCAGCCTCCAAATAAAACATGGTTATATGGAGATTTACCTTGGCCCTGTTTTTGCTTGGTGACATGAGACGCAGAGAGCAGCCAACTGGTTCTGCTCATGCTACATGTCCTCTTCCAGCAACTGCTTCCTGTACAAGCCCACTGCTCTCCAAATTAATGGGATTGTTGCTTTAGCTCAAGATGTAGGAGATTTAATTCTGGTGTTTGTGTCAGCGATCAATGAAGTCAGGAAACTGCCTTTACAGAGCATTCAAAAGCCCTTTTATTCCAAAAGAATCAAATCCAGGCTTCTGTTAAATGCAGTAAAGGCTGCCATCATTAAAACATTGAGGCTGCAAGTTTGGCCACAAAAATGTTACTGTAATGCTGTTGGTATTCAGTCCTTTCTGTCAGCACTGCCAAGTCTGGCTTTTATTTATTTATTCATTTTCACAAGTCTCATGTTTTCCAGGCATTCTATAAAGCCTCGGTGTTTACAGGCACCTTACTCATCTGAGAATCTCAGCTTCCAGTTTTTAAAGATCTGCTATTAGCCCTCACGGACAGGGAGGAAGCAGAAACGTGTGATGAGGCTGATCCTCACAGGCAAAACCAGAAGGCTCATAAAACCCCACATTTAAAAAGTCAAATATGATTTTTTAAGAGGATCTCATGAACTTGGTCTCCCATTTATGTGTCTCAAGTGCCTGGCGTAGACTCTACTAATGATCGCCTGGGTCAGGCCGTGATGCGAGTGCAGAGGTGCTGTTAGATGCAGAGAGCACTCAGATGGATTGGGGGAGGAATCCTCTTTCCATTTATTATATTCCTGTTTTAACTTCATGGCCTGAGCCTTGCCCTCTGCACCCTATTTACTGTGTGTTTCATAAAGGCCAGAGGACTCATCCTGTTGCTCTTAAACTGTTTAGCCCATCTTTGGCTGGATTTACTGTTCAGGAAGAACAAACGGTTGCTTAGGAAAGCGCTGTATTTAACGAGAGAGCCGGGCTGTATTTTTTTCAAACAAACAGATAAAAGCCAGCAACTCTCAGCTTGGCATGGACTTTGCCGTTTTGTTTGTTGCATCACCCCATTGTCTTCTCTATCCCTTTTTTTTTTGAAATTTGTTACAGCATTTCACAACCCACAGCCTGGATACTGTAATTCCTGAAGGAATGCACAGCATAATGAATACTGCATGATCACAAAATAGTTCACCTCATGCAAAGCCATAGCAGAAAACGATGCAACATGGCTGTTACCCAATCGTCCCTGCTTCACTGGTTTCTTTTATTTGGAGAAATTCTTTCAGCTTCTCCTCACAAGGGCTACCCAGTGAGAGGAAGTATAACCTTTCTCCACCCAGCAACAAAAATGCAATGGTTTTGGAGCACTTCCCATTTCCATGATGTCTCTGTACAGCGCAGCACAGAAGTTAAACTGGCCTGTATCTTCTTCCCCAGCTGCAGGCAGGGAACTGGGGTACAGAGATGCGGAATGACCCACACGTGGCAGCACATGGAGAAACAAGCCCTGCCTCGTAGGAGAAGCAGCTTTGCCAGACTGCTGGGGCCAGAGTTAACAGCAGAATTTTTTAATCTGGGGCTTTTTAGCAGTACTTCCATATATCGAGATATTAATTAATGGCTTATTTTAAAAGGTCAGGTTGTTGAGTTTCTTATTTTGTAAATTGGGTTTTGAGAAGCACTTCCACAGACCAAGATACTAATTAACGGTTTATTTTAAAAAGTCAGGTTGGCATTTTTACGTATCTCATTTCCCAGGACGTTCCCGGGCACAGCGGCAGACCCAAGGTCCCGGCAGGACCAGGGCACCAGGGAGGGCCCGTGTCACCTTCGGCTTCGCAGCTCACACGGCCCACGGGTGCCCTGAGAGAGCTTCCCAGAGAACGCAGGCAGGAGCGGGAATGGCTGGGCCGGGTGGAGCCCAGCCCCAGCCCTGCCCCGCGGGCCGCCGACCCCGCTGCGCTG